>CM035410.1:166374520-167052020 GCA_020310875.1 Ceratopteris richardii
GGCGGTTCAGTCAAACTACTAGATTTTTCCTCAAACAAAGCGTCTATTTCCAGCTATTTCAGGACAAAACATAGTCGATTTGAAAACATAGAGTGAAAAGAAAAATAAAAATTAAAAGAAAAATAAAAATTAAAAGAAAAATTCAAAAAAAAAAACAAAATTCCACCTCAAAAATATAAAAAATACGAGCTCGCAGGACTGAACAATTTATTACACTGCCACAAACAGACATGCTATAAACTTATAGGATTGGTACGACGCCTCCAGACAGCATATTTTTAGATAGGGAACCACAGTTCAGACTCAAAGCGTGGAAGAGCACTATTACCCCCCATTATTAAAAAATGGGCCGCAAGTCAAAGAGAGGAAAGCCACGATGAAAAATGTCAGAGAGGAAACTACCTCCTACGAAGGCGTACACCGGAGAGAGGCATCGAGGGGCACGTCGCAGAGATTGCCTTACAGTGGTTTGAAGCGCCATGGAAGTCCACTGCCAAAATAACTTTCCCCCCCGTGAGATCCTAAAATGCAACGATGCCTTAACCCCCTGAAAACTCCGAGTTTCTCAATAAAATTTTCAGGCACGCCTCAGAGAAGTGAAACTGTGATCCGAAAACCCGGAACGGGAAATGAATTCACCAACGCAGTGACTTGAGGTTCGTGAGAACCCGAGGTGACTTAGAGTCGTCTACATACTACATACCATAACCTTGGACGTTGGTTGGGTTAAGGCAATGTTTCTCAAAATATGTTGTTCAATATATGAGAGATTAGTAAAAGAAAAAAACGTTGTTAAACTTTGAATCATCCCTTACAAAACTCTCTCTAGGAAGTTCACCTTGCACTTCTATACATGACTAAAGATTTGTAGCTTTTAAATCACTCACAAGTCTTGTCGATTTAAAAAAATAGCATGAAATTTGTGTGGATTATTTAGAGTTTGGATCAAGACAATGAGACTACTCAATAAGAACATCTCCATGTATATGTATGTGCCTTCTAAAAGAGTTGTATGGATGTTCGAGGTGTGGGCCTTCCAAGGTGGAAGTGTTTGGATCTTCTCACTCTTTTCTTCTCCCCCTATTAGGTGACTCTCAGAAGCTCGAACTTAGTTTGCTCCCTATGGCAGAGTTGTAACAAGGTGAAACAGTTTTTCAAACTCAATGAAGATTGGAAATGGGAAGCTGGTATTAGACAAAATGATTCGATCTAGTTCCCTATCAAGGGCATCAAAGATGTTGAGCCTTGGAACCTCCAAAAAGCTAGGAAGCTTTGGAACAAAGGTTTCCATTTGTGAAAACACCTCTAGAATCAAGAAACATGCCATTAGATCTAAGGACATTGACGTGGCTAGGAGAGTGGAATATGTAGAATGGTGCCTATTGTGAAGCAGATTCATTGCTTGAGGTGGTTCGAGGACTTGCCTCCTTATTGGGGATGACTCCCCTCACCTTGAGGGCCTCAGCCGGCACAATGGAAACAATCTTGATAAAATTTTGAGATTCAAGAAGAAAGTGGAATTTCATGTGATGCTTAATAGGAGATGGTGTCTAGATTGGTCAAGTTTTAGGTGGTATTTCAAGTTCCATTCCCTTTGGAATTCCTTATCAAAGTTAAAAAATTGGTTTTTATGTGGCAAATCCTCCGCCGGGGAATTTGGACCAATGTGAAAGGTAACAAAATTTATGGGGCCCCTTCATGGTGTAAAAGATGCCTTCATGGCAATGAGGACTTGGGACACCTCTTCTTTTCTTGCCACAAGTCAATGTCAATATGGCGGGCCCTTGGAAGAATCATGTTGCTACAGAGACAAATCAACTAGAAGCAAGCACTATTGGGTGAAGCGATCGATTGTTCCTGAGCATTGTGGAATGCGATAAGAGGTGAGTCCCTCTCAAAGATCTCAAAAGAGAGGTGTGCCACCAACTTTGGTAGCCCTCCTAAAGAATAGTCAATTGAAAAAACTCTTTTCCTTTTAGGCAAAAGAATTTCCAATTGTAAGAAGGCCCCACCTTTTCGACATCATAAAAAGTTTTTCTTTGAGAGCAATAAGATTAAAAAAAAGTAGGCCCTCCATAAGGGGGAAGAAAGGGTTATAACCCTTCTTTGTAATGTCCTCTAGCAAGTTTTAAGCAACCCTTGCTTTGTGGGATTGGATGGGACCCTTGCTTTGTGGGATTGGAGGGGTCCCATGGGTGCTATGTTGATTCAATTGTATAGTTGTTCTTTCTATTAATTAAAGTTTGGGAGAGTAGGAGACTCCCAAACTTCCTTATGAAAAAAAGGAGTTAACTTTGAAAAAACATTTTAGAAGTATATATAATGTTCACTTGCACTATTCTACCACAATATCGGGGGTTATAAAAGATATCATTCTTTTGTTTTTATCTTTATGTAGATGTCTACTTCATTTCCACATCTACATGAGTGCATCTGCATCTTGTAGCACTCTAGTTGTGTTTAGGACCCCTTCCCATTTTTCTTATTTTATGCAACCATTCTCTTTTAAAGTGGATCATCTCATATTGGATGGAAATTTGTCTCCAAATTCATTCAAGGAAGCCCTCACTTCCTTCTATATATACTTGATTACAAGCTCTTGAGAACGGAGTATCTCACATCGGATGGAAATTTGTCTCTAAATCCATTCACGAACGCCCTCACTTCATTTTATACTTGATTACAAGCTTTTGAGAGTGCACTCTATGCTCTTGGAAAACTCGCTCTTATTCATATGTGAGTTTTTAATTTCATGATCTTCTCGCTCTTTAAGTCTCACACTCTTTCTTTCTAAGTATATTTTCTATTTTTCTTGCATGCATGTGTTCATTTCCATCAAGTAAAGGTTCATGACGAGGAAAGACCGCCAAGAGGGTGGTTGGGAGCCATCAAAGGAATCCATACAAGTGTTTATGGAAACTCCAAATGACTCAGGTTGTGCCACCGAATCCGTCAAAGACCATCAATGACCACCAAGAACCACTTGAGGTCTATCAAGGCCCACTACTAGGAGGGTGGGAGTCTAGAGAAAGAGAGGTGAAAGAGGGTGGTTGAGAAGGATTAATGGTAATTTCACATTCAAATAAGACTCTTGAGCATGATAGTGATTATTTGACATAGACTTGTAAGGCTCCAAAGAGTCACCTATTGGCATCAATGGGTGGTTGACAAGAACCATAACATCAATCAAGCATCTATCTATTGGGAGCATGGGAACCAAGAGGAAGATCCTTTTTTTGGAGAGAAAGAGTGAATTTTAGAATTCACATGCTACAAATTTTTAAAAGTGATATCTCGGAGATATCCACCCCTTATCGCATATGAAAACGTATAGAATTGCAAGCTCTACATGTAAATATGTTTAAACCTACAAAAATTCGAAGATACAAAGAGAAAACAAACTTCAAAGTTCTAATGAGACTTACCTTATCTTGTTTTGGAGCGCCTTAATGTACACATGGGGCCGGTAAAGCATGGAAAATGAACTTCAACATCTATACGCTCTCTTGGAGACACTCTTTCTTACACCATAGCCACTCTCAAAGAGCAAGAATGAAAGAGAAAAATAAAGGAAAAGAGAGAGTTACGAGATTTGCAAGATCTCACTTCTTACAAATGGCAAAAAGTCTACAAAATTGAGCTTTCTTTGAGCTATTGATCTATATAGGCTATGGTAAGTGGAGTGTATACATATGGCATGCTTCCTATGCTCTCGAGGATCACACAAATGGCTATAAAAAATAGAGCCTTATCCTATTGGGGTAATTTACAAGAAATGATGGTAGTTCTAAAAAAACTTTAATGCATGCATTGTGCCTCGTCTTGCTTGTTGTTTCCTTATTGTTTTCCTTTAGTTTCCTCGCGTCTTTTACCAAATCTTCCATGCACAATGCTCCCCTTCCTAGATGTTATCATCCCTGGCAATGCATCTAGGGATTTTGTTATTCAAATGCTATGTTGAGTGTATCGTAACGATTTTTTAGCTCTTGAAATTGACTTTCGAGATTATTGATAGTAGCATCCTTTGCATTGTTCTCTTCCTACAATTTAGTATTTGATTTTGTTATCTCTTTGTAATTTGGTTGTCCAGGAGGTTGCAATTTTGATTATATTGACAGATCTTACCTTTTTTTTTTGAGATTTTCTTGAATGCTTTCTATGTTTTGGGAGTTATGAGTAAATTTTTGCAGTTAATTGTGGAACACCCTTTGGTCATATCATTTCTAAATAGGTATTATCGTAAATCCAAACAAGAGTTAAAGCTATTTAGGAAGTCCCAATCCCAACTACACCTAAAAAAGTGCAAAGATATATTGTGCAGATTAGGTGGCCTTACAGGCATATGTGGCATTTGGCTCATATTGCAGTTTTGCTTAATAAGTTGATACATGTTTCTCCAAGTCAATTTAATTGGACTAAGGAATATGAAATTGCCTTTGACTGATTAAAGACACATCTTACTCAAGCACTAGTCTTACAAGCTCCAACTAGGATCAACTTTCGATGTCTTTGTGGATGCTTCTAAACTAGTAATAGCTAGTGTATTAATGCAGATTGCAGATACATGATGGTACTAACCTACATATTATGCAACTTTGGAGAATCAATAGAGGGAATTGAAATTACTTTTTTAGATATAGACCTATTTGCAAGTATCTCAACATCGCCTAGGTTAATCAAAATAAAAATGCACAGAAATGTTGACATGCATGTCATGCCAAAAACTTTGGCCATGCGCTTGCATCTTCCTCATCATAGCATAACCCCTTTAAACGTCAAGATGACATTCATTGTGCTGAAATGAACATTAATTTGGAGAGATGAATAGCCATGGTACCCCCTTTGTGATGAATGAGGTTCGAAAGCCAACATCATCTATTTCCTCTTCAACACCTTGAACCTCCAAGGCAAGCACTTCATGATTAGATAGACCTTCTATACATGGCTTTGCATGTTTGCTACTCGTCGAGTGAGTTGGGCTTCATACCTACATAGAAAGATTAATAAAGAATGTGAGAGACAAATAGGCAGTAGCCTTGATAGAGTCAAGCAAGGTATCAATGTGAGAGTTGGATACATCTTGTCGCTTATCCTCCCACCACTTGGAGCAATGCCAATCCTGATCCATAACCTCCTCCTTCCACCCATAATTTTGACACTTCAATGCCTCATTCAGTATTTCCCTTTTGCTGATGAATCCATGGAGCCAAATGAGTCAATGAATAATTTGTTTGAATGTCAACATCACCCATCATATAAAAGCAGCAACAATAGCAACCCCATCGATAACAACCCACAATCATGACAACAACAACATATGTCGTCCAAACAAACTATGGATTCTATTAGATATACTCAATACTCCACCCTCAAGTGATCACAAATTAACCATGGTGCTCTAAGTTGTAAGGCCTATGTTATGAGGAGAAGCCATTGTGAGAGCATGAAAATTTGTGGAATCCTAACTTCCAAGTTAGACGAGGTCTATGTGTGATCGTGGATGATAATAGATTATCTTGTGAGCCTAGCCATGAGGTTAGGTAAGGCATAAACTTTCAGGCCATCAGGTTTCCATTCAAAGCAAAAATAAAGGCCCTTTGGTGTTGTATGATTTCCCCATAGAACCTTAATGGAAGGAGTGCAAAGGGGGGCTTTCCTCCTTCTACACTATTTGAGGGGGCTATCCCCCTGGCCGGTAGGGACAAGACGATATGACTTTTGGTTGTGGAGATGTTGTTGGATTACATTTATCCATATTGACTCCCATTATAAAAGTTATATAAGTATGGCTCATGTGAAGCTCTATACACCATTGTGCACTAGTAATCTCTTCATCTAGAGTCTATCTAGATTGCCATTTAAGCTCCATATTAGGAGTCTACGTATGGAAAACACCATCTTTGCAGTTGCATTGCTCTTGGAAATTTGAGAATTTTTCTCTATCTCTCAATTTATGTCTCTCTTTGTCATCATTTTTTCTCAACTTTGTCTATTCTTCTATTCCACTATGCTATTATTTCTTACATGCTATTAGAGCCCATGAGTAGTTGAGTGGCTTAGAAGAAGAAATAGAGAGGTTTCAATGACAAAAGGGGGCAATGTCAAGCAGTGCATCATCATCTATGACTAGGAATCAAGGTGGTTTGTCACCATGAGTAGGTGGAGCACAAGCAAGAGTGGCAGTGATACCGATCATCCCAACATTCTGGACACATGACCACCAACCTTCACACAAGGTAAGCTTGATGGTACAGATTACTCATGTGGAAGTTTAAATCACTTCTATCCTTGATTCATATGAGCTTCTAGAGACTCTTTTGAAGTATTTCGATGGCGATGCACCATAGTGCACTCGCCTTCTCATGAGCTCCACGTCGATATCCTCGGAGTAGAAAACCAAGCTCCTAGGGCCGCACACGGTACTCCACGCAGAGACTGCAAAATACGCAGAAAACATAGTACACAAGGAGCATGAAGACAGACTTCTTAGGTCTTACAAATGCGATCGAACTTACAGTCTGTGACTGACCAGGCCACTATATGTATACAAAGAAGTGTCCGGTGGCCATTTGGCCTTTAACATGGACACTAACGGTAACAATCTCCCACTAAAGGCCAATATGGCCAAAGTAACTATGGGAGAAAAATAAAGAATGATAAAGAATACTTGAGTGTAAGTATACAAACTATACCTCCCACCTGATGGGCATGTTACGCAGTATACAAGTGATTGTGTAAGATCATGAATCAAGTAACCCCCATCAAGTGACAACAATGTCGAAAGCTATCCTATGGTAGAGCTTTAGTCAAAGCATCTGCAACATTATCTCGAGTATGTACCTTCTCAAGAATAATGCGATCATTGGCTAAGCAATCTCTAATGAAGCGATACCTCACCTCAATGTGCTTGGTCTTTGCATGATAGACTAGATTCTTAGCCAAAGCAATGGCACTCTGACTATCACTCAGCAAACGAGGTACATCTTGAGGTAAACCCATGTCACAAACAAGATGAGAAAGCCACAATGCTTCCTTACATGCCTCACTTGCTGCAACACTCTGCTTCTGTGGTGGAAACAGCTGTACATTCTTGAAGACAAGATCTCCAAGGGACAACACCTCCAGCAAAATGAAAAATGTACCCTGATGTAGACTTCCGATTGTCTACACAATGAGCATAGTCAGGATTTGTGTAACCAATAATGGATGCTTTTCCTCTACCTAAGCATAGACACTTGTCTTTAGTGCCACTCAGATATCTTAAAATCATCTTGACCGCTTCCCAATGTTTCTTGCCAGGATTAGACATATATCTGCTCACAAATTCCACTTTGCCCTGCAAGTTATAGCTCCTCCTTGGAACACTAGCACTAGACCTTGATCCACCGGATGTTCCTAAGACCTCTGATGCCATGATGGTAGAGAACTTAATAGAATGATAATGGAGCTAGAAGAGTCTGAACACCAATGAATAAGTGTATCAAGGTCAAGGAGTATAGTTGATAAAACCAAAAATCATGAAAATTTTTGTGAGAGTATCCTCTACAAAATGAGCATATGACCAGTGTCAAAATATCATAAAACTAAAAGTACTGACATGTCTACCTTCATAGTGAATCACTGACTCCACTACATATATTCAGTTACTCAATAGAACACAACTAGGCTTATTGAGCACCTATGAACAACTATCATACATCTCCTATGGCGAGGTTGGATAAGTCTTCCACCTGCATCATCGAAGAGACCCCCACATCTGGGTGTCTCCCAACTAAGAAAACCTCACCATGACCCTCTTTATCAAACGTAAAAGGCTTTATGCAAAAAATGTAACCACTATATCAATGACCACATGGATGTGCATAAGCGGGATCCACGGGAGCGTTGGACTTGTACTTCCTTGGGAACAACACCAAAAAATGTGTGTACCTAAGTGACGACTTAGGGACTTGTGCTGAAAGAGACTATTCCTCTATCACCAACAAGTACATATAGTGGGGATGCTCACACATTTAAATTATCAATCCGAAAAGTATCTTGAACCTAATCGAGTGTATGAAGACATGCACTTACACAATGGTCAATGAAGTGGAATAGCGACCGTTACATGCAGATGAGTGCCATCACTCACATTCATCACTTACACAGGTGGAAATGGTGTCGTGATACATGAAACAACAATAAGCACAAAAATGGACTTTTCTCTCAACTCCAAACTTGGAATATGGTAAATAATAGGTCCTTTTGAAGCTCTCAATGAGATGCATCCCGTGGTGGTACTGTTGTCCGATTCTTACAAACTTGCTTCAAGTTATGGGCAAAAAACTAAGCTACGTAACTCACCTAGTCTCACCACACACCTCCTCAAGATTCACACACACATTAAACACTTTAGAAAAGCAATGAAATGGATAGACAACACTTCCATGTGCTCAATTCAAGCTACAATCACACATGCAAGTTCACAAGCAATGAGATACAATAGGAAGAAGAGGAAAATTCGAAAGTCTGAGTTCTCCCTTACTCACAATGGCAAAAAGTCTTTTACAAGTGTCACCAAGTGACTTATATACATGTGCCGTAAAAATAGTCCTTTCACACAAGAGACCGATACTTTTCTTGGAAAAATCTTGTTGGGTGTGTGTAGAAGTGCAAGAGACACACGAGAAGCACACACAAAGAGCACAAACGCAGCAAGACACATGGAGAAGACGATGGCTAGAATAGCTCTCTCTATTGACGATAAAACTGAATTGAAGTAAGAGCTGAATGATATCCCTAAGTACAGTACAAAGTACCACCACATATGAGAGTATCAAGTATGTGGTAACATGGGGAAAAAACCTCTAGCCAACACTAGAGTAAAAAGTGCCCATGTATAGGAAAAAGGTTCACATCAAAGCTACTCCAGGAACACATAAGTGTAACAAACCCCCCTGGAGCGAATGATGTGAACACATACAGGGAGTGACAGATCAACCCCCACAAGGTAACAAGCCTAAAGCTTTGCGAAAATCTTCAAACTTTTCCCGTTGAAGAGCTTTGGTGAATATGTCTACCACATTATCTTGTGTAGGCACATATACCAAATCAATATCTCCCGCATGAAGGCGCTCTCTCACATAGTGATAATGCACCTCAATATGTTTGGTCCGTGCATGAAACACTGGGTTTCGTGCAACAACCTAAGCACTCTGACTATCAGTGAGAATATGTGTAGCAGCATCAATCTCCATGCAAAGATCCATCAATAGGCGTCTCAGCCATATACACTCCACTGACGCTGTGAAAACTACCTTGTACTTAGCTTCACAACTCGATGTCGCCACTATAGGTTGCTTCTTACTCAACCAAGATATGCATGAGTCTCCAAGGAAAAAGCAATTACCACTAGTGGACACGCGAGTATCATAACAACCAGCCCAATCACTATCTGTAAAAGCATGCAAGCATGGCTGAATATCTCTGCCATAAAAGAGACCTAAACTCAAAGTTCCTCGAAGATATATGAACACACATTTCATCGATTGCCAATGCTTAGTGCCAGGGCTATGCATGAATCGACTCAACTGGGAAACTGCATACTGTATATCCAGCCTTGTGTTGCACGCATATATAAGACATCCCACAGCTTGCTGATAAAGAGAAGTGTCAAATGCATCACTGGAATCCTCAATCCTGTCTCAACTAGTGTGCAAATTGGCTTACAATCCTCAAAGTCAAAATGCTGAAGTAGTTTTTCAACATACTTTGCTTGATGCATAACAATTCCGCCCTCAACGGACACAAATGGATGCCAAGATAGTAGCTCAAAAGACCAAGATAAGTGACATCAAAAGTATGCTGTAAATCAGCCATAAGAATGTCAAGTTCTGCATCACATGACCCAGTCAAGAGTATGTCATCAACATAAAGCACAAGCACTATAAGATCAGCCCCATTTTTGCGTACATAGAGTGTGCCTTCAATCGGACTACATGTGAAGCCAAGAGCAATCAAGTGCTTATGTATTTTGTCATACCATGCACGTGGAGCTTGCTTGAGACCATACAAGGCTTTATGCAAGCGACAAACCATATGCTCTTTCCCTTTCATAGCAAATCTAGGAGGTTGCTTCACATAGACCTCTTCTTGCAAATCACCATTCAAGAAGGCTGTTTTTATGTCCAACTGATGCACTTTCCAACCTCGATGGGCAGCCAATGCAACCACGGTATGAATGGTAGTCATGCGTGAAGTAGGTGCAAAAGTTTCCTCATAGTCAATGCCATATTGTTGTGCATATCCTTTGCCAACCAATCTAGCTTTGTAGCGATCAATGCTACCATCAGATTTTCTCTTAATCTTGTAAACCCACTTTGTACCAATGGCATTCTTTCCTTTTGGCAATTCACATAACTCCCAAGTACCATTCCTATGTATGGAATCTATTCCTGATTGCATAGCACTCATCCATTGTGGATCGTCACATACATCTTCAAAAGAAAGTGGCTCTTCATTACATGCTGTAGCAATAAGAGAATAATCCACAAAATTACTTGATGTATGGTGAGAGCTTGATCTTGTTCTACCAAGTAAAGGTGCACTCAATTTGCTATCCTGCAAAGTTTGTTTCAGCCACTTTGGCATAGATTGTGCACTCTTGATAGACATGCGTTCATTATGTAAAACATCTTCAATATGTACATCATGCGTGGGCTGAATTTCATGCTCAGTTTCAGCCATATTTTGACGCAAATGTTCAGCCATATGTGGCTGGAAATTTCCAGATGTTTGGACATTTTTTGACTTAAATTTTTCAGCCATGTTTGGCTGGAAATTCTCTGCATTTTCAGCCCTATTTGGCTGGAATTTTTCAGCCCTTTGAACCTCAGTTGGCTGGTCTACATGGCCATAGTCAAGCGCACCATTTTGGAATAAAGGCATGAGTCTATCGAACACATCTTATGAGCTAACTGTTGGCAGTTTTTTGCAATCAAGTAGAGGGGAAACTGAATTTTCAGCAAATACCACATCTCGACTCACAATAATTGTGGTCATCAATGGATGGTACAACCGATATCCCTTACTTTCAGCACTATAACCAACAAATATACATTTCTTTGCCTTGTCATCAAGTTTGTGACGTTGTTGTGATGGCACAAGAGCATATGCCAAACAACCAAACACACTCATATGACTAACCATAGGCTTATGAACATTCCAGGCCTCATAAGGAGTGATGACTCTCAATGCTTTTGTAGGGCAGCCATTCAACACATAATTTGCACACATGACCGCTTCCATCCAAAACTTATTAGGAAGATGCTTTCCTTTAACCATACATCGTGTCATTTCAAGTAGAGTTCTATTTTTACGCTCGGCAACACCATTTTGCTGAGGTGTATATGGCACCGTACATTGGTGTGAAATACCTCTTTCACAAAGAAAAGCATTAAACTCATGTGACATGTATTCACCACCACGATCCGTGCGTAGAGTCAAAAGCTTTTGTGAAGAAAAATTTTCAACCATAGCTAAAAATGATTTGAAGCAAGAAAATACCTCATTCTTTGCTTTCATAGGATACTCCCATGTATGGCAAGTAGCATTGTCAATGAAGGTAACAAAATATACATGCTTCCCAAAAGATGGAGTTTTGACGGGACCACATACATCACTATGAACAAGTTGCAATTTTCTTGTAGTGTGTGTATGACTATCTTTTGCAAAAGAAGCACGATGCATTTTTCCAAGAATGAAACCTTCACATGCATGCTTTTCAATGGACTCAAGTGTAGGCAAACCAATAAACATGTCCTTCTTTTGCAAGTAAAGCAAACTGTTGAAGTTCAAGTGACCAAAATGAGCATGCCAAAGCTCCATTTCAGCCATGGAAGAAGTATGAGCAACTAAGGCATTCGAGGTAGCCCTCTTGTATGTATCCATGCGATACAAACCATTACATAATGTACCAGACATCACGATAACATCACCATTGCTGAAATCATGAACCATACACTTATCATCAACAAAGTGTACATGAAGTCCAGCTTTGGCAATCAACGGGACTGAAATTAAGTTCTTCTTGCTACCGGGCACATACAATGCATCTTTCAAGAGAATCACACCTCCATTTGCAGCCGTAAGCTCAATTTCTCCTACTGCAATGATAGGATAAGAGGCATTGTTTGCACACACCACATGTCCTCCTTTAGGTGCATCTTTCAAAGAGGCAAAAAATCTTTTGTATGATGTTATGTGCTTTGAAGCACCACTATCAAAGAACCAATCCGAATCAGCCTCACTCACAACCATACATTTAGAATGTAAAGAAGCATCATAATGACATGTAACAACACATGCCCAAAAATCTTGAGCCATGTTAGCTTCATCATTCTTTGCATTTGCTGAATTTTCAGCAATAGACATGCCGGATTCCTTCTTCTTTTCGTTGTGTTTAGCAAGCTTTCTACACTCATCAATAATATGACCAGCGTTCCGGCAATATTTTCATCTCTTCTTCTTTTGCAAATCACCATCATTAGAGGAATGAGTGGAAGAGGAAGCTTGAGGCTTTGGTTTTGATGAACCCAAAGCTGAACCATACTTGCTTTTTCCCTTTTGTGAGATAGCAAGTGCTTGCGTTCCCTCAATCAAACCACTCCTATTCACTCTAGATTGCTCTTCTTGCAAAAGAAGAGACACAACCTCATCAAATGCATACATATTAGGATTTCCTTTTGCAACCAAACGAAGTGTAGTAGCAAAACTTTGAAAAGATTCCGGTAATCCTTTCAACAATGTAGAAATGAGTGATGCATCCGGAATGATCTCATCTATGTTTGCCAATTGCTCTTTCAAATCCTTGATGCGTGTCACATACACATCCACTGACTCATTTTCAACCATACATACATCCTCAAGTTGCTTCCTCAAGTATGTAACTTACGCATGGCATACAAAGAAGCAAGAGTGTCCCATGCCTGTCGTGATGTAGAACATGACCGAATGTGTGGAACTATATGACGCTTCACTGAAAGCGCAATCAAAGCATGAGCTTGAGTATCTTTTCCATCCCATCTAAGCTGCTCTTGTGTAGGTGGAGAAGGAGAAACTACTGTACTCGAAGAAGAAGCTCCATCTATGACAGTAGACTGTGAAGTAGAAGCACTTGTTGGTCTTCGATCTACATCTGCCACTATGTTCCAAAGTTGTTTTGCAACAAAAACATGCTTCATCATGTAAGACCACATCGGATAGTTGGTCCCATCAATCTTATCTTCAGCTTGAAGCATGCCAAACAAGTCATTGCTGCCCGCCATTTCACTAAGGAACAAGAATGTGACAAAATCTTCACTTCGACAAAAACTGAAATGAGTGACGAAATTTTAACTCACAAACCATCACTCTGATGGCGATTTTGACTGCACGAATGGCTTCAAAATAGGGGCAAAACCCCAGCGCATCTGATGGAAATGTTTCTGGGCTGCTGAAATTCACAATTCTATGCTCCGAAGTCGATTTGCACTGTTAAAGTGCACGCACGGCGACGCGAAAAACCGAAACTTGAGAAGAAGTTGAACCTGCTCTGATACCACTGTTGGATGTGTGTAGAAATGCGAGAGACACACGAGAAACACACACAAAGAGCACGAACGCAGCAAGACACACGGAGAAGACGATGGATAGAATAGCTCTCTCTATTGACGATAAAACTGAACTGAAGTAAGAGCTGAATGATATCCCTAAGTACAAAGTACCACCACATATGAGAGTATCAAGTATGGGGTAACATGGGGAAAAAACCTGTAGCCAACACTAGAGTAAAAAGTGCCCATGTATAGGAAAAAGGTTCACATCAAAGCTACTGGAGGAACACATAAGCATAACAACTCTAATATCCTACTATGTTACAAGGATTATGATACAATGTTTAGGATTTATGCATCCAGAGGACTCCTCTAGTGCATTTACATGGCTTCATGAGGTTTTCCTAGACATTTGAAGAAGAAAATTAATGCCCATAATTGAAATTTTTTGGGGGCTGCCTTTTTGTGCCCCTTTTCTCTACAATAAGAGGAATCATCTAACCAAGATTATATGGATCATGTGTTTCTTGGGGCGCATGATCACTATGAAGAAGATGTTACCATTAGTGTCCATGTGAAAGGCCAAATGGCCACCAACCACTTCTTTGTATATGTTCTTTAATAAAACATATAGTCATAGACTATAAGTTCAACCGCATTTGTAAGACCTAAGAAGTCTGTCTTCATGCTCCTTGTGTACTGTGTTTTCTACATATTTTGTAGTATCTGTGTGGAGTACCGTGTGCGGCCCTAGGATCCTAAGTTTTGTACTTCGAGGATATCGACGTAGAGCTCGCAAGAAGGAGAGTGCACTATGGTGCATCGCCATTGAAATACTTCACTGGTATCAGAGCAGTTGGACGCAAAAGCTTTGTTCCTTTTGTGTGAGCGAATGGGCCTCCCCCTAAGGCTTACAACCAAAGAGGTGACCAAGGCATAGCCCTGGGCATACCTTTTCATCCGAGTCATCGAAGTCACCGTTGGAACCATTGGTTGCTGTTAAAATGCACTTTTACATTACAGGCATTTTAAGTTCTACCGGGTTCTTGGGAGTGGTAGGGGTCTGATAAATCAGAGGCCCTGTACCTTGATTTTCCCAATTAACTTATCTAAACCTCAGTACATTAACATTCAAAACTCTGTTTAATCCGAATTACTGTCAAATCTCTGGTTAGTCTTCTCACAGATTACTGTTCATGCTCAGACTAATACTTTCTCAGTACGTAGCACTGGAGTTATTGATTACCGTAACACAGACTTATAAGCCTTAACGTAATGGACTGTGTTAATCACAAGTTAATGTAATTAAACAAATATGAAAACAATAATACTCAAACTTCTCGAACATTGTACTACAGCAACTTCCCAGACCGCAATCGCCCAGACAGACAGTCTGGCGATACTGCTCGTCCTTTTTGGAGCGTCACCGTAATGCCTTTTTATTAGTTAATAAGTCGATACATCTCTTCACACGACCTTTCGGTTCGTGCGGAATATGAAACCTTTCGGTTCACGCGAGATAGGAAACTATAGGAATTATGAAAAATACAAAATGCCAATCCGGCGGCTCACACTGGCACGCACGGTAGACTTGAACCCGCAATGGAACAAAAGTTAGGGCTCATCTACTATTCCCTGTATATACATGGTTCTGGCTAACTTAAAGGTTCTGGAAATCTTCTGTTTAAGCGAGTATAACATCTTTTTTAGAATTTCTGGTTCTACGAGCTGAGCATCAGTTCTAACTGAACTTGCCGCAATTACTTGAGTCATCAGTATTTCAGCTTGTGTTTGCAAAAAGGCCTCTTGTAGGTAAAAATCATTTGAGAGTGCTGCATCGCGGTGCAATTTCATCTCATTGATCTGATCATCTACCCTTGAAAGCCTGTCAGCTTGAACACCTTATTGCTTTTCCCTTCTCTCTAGTTTGTTGGCTTGATACTGGATAGTCTGATAATATGCATCTCGTTCCTTTCTTACCCCTGCTATCTCCTTCTGCAATTGATTAGTTGAGATCATCTCAGCTTTAAGAGTAGCATTTGCTTCAAACAAATTGGCATTTGCTCTCTGGAGTTCTTCATTAGTCCGTTTGGCTAAATCTGCCATCTCTTGTCCTTTCTGCACAACTTCATCTAACTGTACTCGCGTTTCTTCTAGTAAATTTCCAAGTGCTACACGAGCATCCTCTTTATCCTGTATTAATTGTTTCAACTGTAGAATTTCTGCAGCACAAGCACTTAATAAATCATCTTTGGCTCTTAACTCAGCCAACGCAGCATCTCTTTGACTGATCAATGAATCCTGTTTGGCAAGTCTATCCTATAGCTGTTGAATCTGTACATGCAAAGCATGGTTTTCAGTGAATTGAGGTGGCAGTGTCGTGGAAAATTTCTTCTTCATTTCATTCTGCTTTATTTCTAGCGGCAGAACCTTGTTCTTGACTTTCAAAGGTGCTTATCCTTCTGCGTTTCCGGCGAAGGAGTTGGAAGATATCTTCATCATCATCTTCGTCTTCGAGCACTTGGGCAGATTCTTCGTGATACAAAATTGGAGCTCTTGGCGGGGGTTGCGCGGCTTGAATGGCTGGGAACAGAAAGGTAATGATATGCGGTAAACGCGAATGCAGAAGCTCTCCCTTGTTAACATGCTTAATAACCGTAACACATTCACGATGAATGCGCCGGAAATAGAACAAAGCTAAATTAACAGGCTCACGAGAAGCCATGTCAATCATCAAATAAAATGGTCGAGAGATGCCGTAAGTGCGTTTTTGTAAATTAAGAATAGCAATGAGAAATTGCAAGGCCGTACGTTCAGGGTCAGGGCGACACAAAATGGCATATTCATTCGAGGAGGATCGTGGGAATAATTCTACCATAGTCGCAATAGGAAGGAGAGGACCATTCTCCACGCCTTCTATGGGCAAATGGAATGCTGCAGCGAATGATGCTAAGGTGATGACGACGCGAGATGGTAAACATGTAATTGGCCAACTCTGCTCGGTAGCAGGAGTTGCGGCAATGGCTGCAATAATTTGTGCATAATAAGGATGACACTCCACTGAATGCCAAGGCAATTCAGCGAAGTTCAACAAGCCGCGGAGATGCAAGAACTCACTCACGTCATGAGGGAGTCCGTCACGGAAGGTAGCAAAATTAGCTAAAGTTTCCATGATGCGCACTCGAAATCACAAGAACACGAAAGCACGGCAAACACAGAAAACACAGAGCACTCAAAGCACACAGACACAATAGCGATTAACAACGAAAAGAAAAAGATTAAGCAGATACTCAGCAAGGCGATTAATTATGATTAGGTATCAAAACGAGGAACTTACAGTCTTATTCAATTAACACACAAAAAAATAAAAAGAAAGTAAATAACACGCGGAAAAACGAAGAACACGTCAGCGAGGATCAAGCGCTTGGTGATACGGCCGCAATTTTGAACCATTGATCACTTTAGGAAGGGGAACTCCGATCAATGTAGTCAACCGAAAAGTAGATGGTCCCACTTGCTCATTAATCCGGTAAGATCTAAACCACCGTAATTTAAATTTTCCAGCAGAACGATTTGATTTAGCATTATAAAAGAGCACAAGTTGTGCCACCGTAAACAGAGGAGTCTTGAGGAAACGATCATGAGTCCGGGATTGCCGCAATTGAACTTCTTGAAGAGTTAGAAAGCTTTCCCAACGATGTTCATCCAAGTTTCTGAGTGTTTCCAACCGAAATGGCAAAGAGTCTTTGGGTAACAGCTTCTGAGTTATAGCTACGCGTAAGCTTGGCACGACAATCTCCATAGGTGCGATTGCTTCCATCCCATAAGCAAGCTTGAAAGGAGTTAGTCCGGTTGCAACTTTGTATGTAGTCCAATATGCCCATAAAACTGAAAGTAGTAATTGATCCCATCTTTCTCGTGATTCCACAATCAATTTGCGAAGCATACTTAACAGCGTCTTGTTGGTACTTTCAGCTAAACCATTAGCACGAGGATAATATGGGGAACTGAATGTATGCAGGATTTGAAAATTATGCATTAGTACTTGCATTAAATTGTTAGCAAAATGCGTTCCTTGATCTATCACAAGTTCCAGAGGTAATCCATAACGCGGAAAAACATCCTTCATCAGGCACTTTGCCACCGAAACAGCTGTAGCACACCATAAGACCCAAGCTTCTGCCCACCTGGTAGCATAAACTGTACATGTCAAGATGTAACGATTGTTGCTAACGGTCGCTAGAGGTGTGATTGGTCCAATAAAATCAAGACCCCATTTCTAGAAAGGTTCCAAAGGTAATACAGGTTGTAGAGGAAAAAAATGGCGTTGTAATGGCTGACCAGATCGCTGACAAGTGTCACACTGCTGCACAAACTGAACTACGTCTTTGTACATAGTAGGCCACCAAAGCCCACTTTGCAAAATCTTCCGATGAGTGAGATCTGCAGCAAAATGTCCACCAGAGGGTATTGAAAGTGCCATAGTGATGACTGAGTTTGCTTCATGTGGCTGAATGCAGCGAAGCAATACACCCGTGTGATCCATATAGTATAACTGGCCTACCAGCAACCGGAATTTGCGACTATAAACTGCAATCTTTCGTCGCATAGCAGGAGGTGTATGCAGAGGAAGACATCCATCAGTCAAAAAAGTTAACAACGTATCATAATAGGAAGGCGGCACAAGATGTTTGGGAGATTCATTAGGAGTTGGTTCAGTAGCGTAAATTGCTGGTGTGGTATCATCAACGCCGACTGCAGCTTCACCGGAATCCAACCGAGAGAGAAAGTCTATTAAGGCATGGGTTGTACCTGGTCGATGAATCACTTCGTAGTCGAACTCTTGTAACAACAAGACCCAACGAGCGAAACGACCACCTAAATGTTGTTGCTGGACCAGATATACCAGTGAAGCATGATCCACATGAAATGTGAATTTTCGGCCTAGCAAATAATGCCTAAATTTCTTTACAGAATATACCAATCCAAGACATTCTCGTTCAGTCACAGAATAATTCCTTTCCGAAGGGGCGAGTCGACGACTTGCATAGTAGACAGGTCCAAACCATTTGTCCGTTTGCTGCATTAAAACACTACCAATTGCTATATCCGATGCATCTACAAAGACATGGAATGGGCGATCCCAATCAGGAGGTTGCAAGATGGGAGCCTGCGTCAATAATCCTTTTAGACGATCGAATGCAGTTTGGCATTCAAGAGTCCATTCGAACTGTCGTGGCGTACTAGTCATTAGCCGATTTAGTGGGGTTGCTAAATGGGCAAGGCACCGTAGATGACTGCCATGCCACTGAATTTGACCCAACAAGCGCATAACCTCTTTCGGCGTTGTAGGAACGGGTGCTTCCAACACAGCTGCGACTTTATCTGGATCAACTTGGATACCTTGTGCTGATATGATATGTCCAAGGAGTTTACCACAAGACACCGCAAAAATAGATTTTGTCGGGTTTAGACAAAGTCGGTATTCACGGCATTTCTCAAAACAGCACCGTAAATGATACAGGTGCGCCACAATCTTGCCGAATAAGGAGAAGTCATCTAAATAGACTTGCATAAAAGTGGCTAGGTAGTTTGAAAAAATTTCCTGCATACAGCGTTGAAATGTGCTGGGAGCATTGAGTAACCCAAACCACATGACCGTGCAAGCAAAAACACCCCAGTTTGTAATGAAATCTGTTTTTGATATGTCTTGTTCAGCCATTCTGACCTGGTTATAACCACTGTAGCCGTCCAAAAAGGAGTACATCTCATGCCCGGCCACTCTGTCAAGCATTGTGTCAAGAAAGAGGAGAGGAAATGGATCAGGTACCGTGGCCGCATTCAGTTTCCGGTAATCCACACAGATTCATAGCTGCTTATTTTTCTTAGGAACAATAACGATCGGAGATATCCATTCAGCGTGTTCTATTGGTATAATGAATCCCACCTTTAATAACCTATCGATCTCTGCTTTGACCTGTGCTGCATAATTGGGATTCATACGGTAACTGGATTGTTTAATTGACTTCGCTTCCGGCTTAAACACGACTCGATGTTGATAGACACGCGGATCAAGACCCTTCATATCGTGGTAATCCCAGGTAAAAACATCAGAAAACTCTCGCAGGAGTTGGATCAAATCTTCTTGAAAGGCCTTGGACAATCCTGCCTTAATTTTAATTGGACGGGGGTTGTTTTCATCACCCAAATTATAGGTCACTAACTGGTCTTCTGGGACATAACATTGATGACGTTTCCCCAAGTCATCAGCTGATTGTAAAAGTTAATTTAGAGTAGCTCCATCCATAGCAACATTATCATTTGCATCTGTTTCTCCGGTCACAGGAACAACCGTACAGGCTGCCGGACTCCAGTTATCTGCAACAGCTTGAAGATCTATAGTGCCTAAGGAAATCAAATCTTTATTGTTCTGCAGAAACGCCTCTTCTTCATCATCAGATAAGCCATCCAACATGTGGACTGGCTCGGCTACATAGGGTCTGGCATGAAGTTCACAGGGCTGGATGGCATCTAGTTTGACAACATATTTACGGTGGTTGTCTTTGAAAGTCAATTCCTGCGCTGACCAATCCTGTATAACTTTGGCCTGTTTCAACCATGGTCGACCGAACAGAAGATTATAGTCGAGGCTAGATTCTGGTAGTTCTAAGACTACGAAAGTCATTTTAAACGTAGTGCCCTCTAAAGTACAGGGATATTCCTTATGAGTCCCACCGGATGAACTCGGGCTTGATCTCCCATTCTGACAAAGAATTGAACGGGCTCGATTTGGGTCCATCCTAACTTCTTGCAGAGAGTTGCAGTTTCTATGTTCACACCGGAACCACCATCAATTAACACTTGCGTAATCTTGTGACTTTTATGCCAGACATTGATTAAAGCGATAGAATGATCCACCGTAGAGTCAGTTTCCGGATGTATTGTTGCAGTCGCCGGAGTACTGGGAGATTCCGGACTAACTTGTTGTTGAAATTGCTGCCGAACTCCGGGCACTAAGGCGAGTAGTTTCCCCAAAGGGAGCGTAATTGAAGCCTTTGAGAGAATATCCCATACTTGGTATGTTGGACTTGCATTCTTCACTGGTTCCGATGATTATTCTCCTGTTACCGGAGTAGAGTCTTGTTCATGTGCTTTCCCATTTGGTAGGAGAACTTGTGTCACCGGAATTGGATCGGGGAACATTGTAGGCTCTTTGGCGGTCCATTGGCTGGCTTTGGTATACATTCGATGCTGTTCACGGATGCCTGATTCAAACACCTCAGTTACGGGTTGCAATTGCTTACTAGATCTTGTCTGAACCACTGCTGCTTGTGATTCCACTAGGGAGATATAGACCATGTTGGTCATCGGGTTTTGACGCTCTTTCTTTCGTTGGTCGTATTCGGCTGCATCCTTGCAGAATCTCCGGATGTGGCCAAGCTCACCACAAAAATGACATCGGGGTGGAGGCAGAGAAGTATTTTCCGATGATGTACTTGCCTACCAGCGATTTGTATTAAAGTTGGTATTTCGTTGTCCTCGGTAATTCCTGTAACCTTGTGACTGATTGTTTCGCATCTGCGGTGGCACGTAGTGAGTTGCTGGCTGTCCTGGTTCTTGTATAATGGCATTTACCGCTACTCGTCCCTGCACTTTGGCAGTATACACACAATTTTCGGTTGAGTGTCCGGTGGTATTGCAAATGGCGCAATACGTCTGATTAAGGGCACAGGTAGCACTGGTGTGTCCAGGGTTTTCGCACTAAGTACAATACATCTGTTTAGCTTGATCATCTATACCATGCTTACTGGCCTTCAGCCATTCCAAGTCTTCGGTGAATGCCCCAACCTTATGCTCTAGTTGCAGGGCCATCACAATAACAACATCCAGTGTCATAGCTCCCACACAACGGATGATCATGATTTGCCTTAGCTGTGGGGTTAAACCATTAATGAACCATTGGGTTATCACATCATCCGGCAGGTTGGCGTGCACCGGAGGCAGTTGTCTTAAATGAGTTCTAAATAATGTGGTGTATTCCTGAACAATCTGATGCAACTTCTGTCGATTGTTCTGCAGATAGTCGAAGATTTCAGTAGGGTTTTTCTTCAACCGGAACCGCTGTAAAAATGCATCTCTTACTGCCTCATAGGTAACGAAATGATTGAAATCATACTCTGTTAACCATCTCGCTGCTTCATTGACTAATGTAGACTGAAATACGATGGCCTTGTATGCCGGATCGGGTGGATGGTTTAGCACGGCATAACTTATCTCAAAAGTACGCACATGGGCATCAGGGTCGTCACCTGGAAATCCTCCGAACTTTGTGTAAGTTACCCCTGTTGGAACTGGTCGCAGTGGAAGGGTTGTTGGTGTTGCTGCTGCTGTTGTTGTTGTTGTTGACCACTCATGGTGCTACTAGTGATACCGTTGCTGTCTCCTGAGTTCTGAGGAGGTGTTTTCGATCCTTCGGAATCTGTATGGTCAGACTGCTCACCTTCCGACTTGAAAATAGCGTTCAATCTCTTAAGGATTTCCAAATCGAAGAGCCTATCCTCAGCTTGGATATCCCAGGTAGGCAAATTTTCCCCGAACAGTGGTGTCCGAAATGAAGATTCACCAGGGAGTATCACACGGTCACCGGAAAACTGTAAATTCTCCGCAACTGGGACCGAACTGTCATCGTAATTTGTCGAACTTTCCCCAAAACAGGGTATTCTTTCACTAGCAATGATCTCTCTAGGTAACACCACTTTATCCTCGGAAAAATTTGAATTTTGACCAGACGGTGTCGGGTCAACTGTGCACTGTGTCTCTGTACACTCCGAAGTTACTGTACCTTTTGCAGACTACACCAAAATTACATCGAAATCTATCGGAATTTTCTCCTGTGTTACCAGAATTCTACCGGAATCGCTACTAACAAACTCTGTTCCTTCAACAACTGGACTTAATTGGTCTATGCTTCTGCGGACTAGGGGTGTTCCTAACAAATTTGGTACTGTCCAGGGATGCTGGTCTCTCTTGTACTTCGGATACGACTCGCCGGACCGAGTAACCGGCATATATCACGTTTGCACTACTTACGTACTACTCCACCTTACTATTGATTCACAATCTATGGCCACTTTCCCACAGACGGTGCCAATGTTAAAATGCACTTTTACATTACATGCATTTTAAGTTCTATCGGGTTCTTGGGAGTGGTAGGGGTCTGATAAATCAGAGGCCTTGTAACTTGATTTTCCCAATTAACTTATCTAAACCTCAGTACATTAACATTCAAAACTCCGTTTAATCTGAATTACTGTCAAATCTCTGGTTAGTCTTCTCACAAATTACTGTTCATGCTCAGACTAATACTTTCTCAGTACGTAGCACTGGAGTTATTGATTACCGTAACACAGACTTATAAGCCTTAACGTAATGGACTGTGTTAATCACAAGTTAATGTAATTAAACAAATATGAAAATAGTAATACTTAGACTTCTCGAACATTGCACTACAGCAACTTCCCAGACCGCAATTGCCTATACAGACAGTCTGGCGATACTGCTCGTCCTTTTCGGAGCGTCACCGTAATGCCTTTTTATTAGTTAATAAGTCGATACATCTCTTCACACGACCTTTCGGTTCGTTCGGAATATGAAACCTTTCGGTTCACACGGAATAGGAAACTATAAGAATTATGAAAAATACAAAATGTCGATCCGGTGGCTCACACTGGCACGCATGGTGGACTTGAACCTGCAATGGAACAAAAGTTAGGGCTCATCTACTATTCCCTGTATATACATGGTTCCAGCTAACTTAAAGGTTCTGGAAATCTTCTGTTTCAGCGAGTCTAATATCTTTTTTAGAATTTCTGGTTCTACGAGCTGAGCATCAGTTCTAACTGAACTTGCCGCAATTACTTGAGTCATCAGTATTTCAGCCTGTGTTTGCAAAAAGGCCTCTTGCAGGTAAAAATCATTTGACAGTGCTGCATCGCGGCACAATTTCATCTCATTGATCTAATCATCTACCCTTGAAAGCCTGTCAGCTTGAACACCTAATTGCTTTTCCCTTCTCTCTAGTTCGTTGGCTTGATACTGGATAGTCTGATAATATGCATCTCGTTCCTTTCTTACCCCTGCTATCTCCTTCTGCAATTGATTAGTTGAGATCATCTGAGCTTTAGGAGTAGCATTTGCTTCAAACAAATTGGCATTTGCTCTCTGGAGTTCTTCATTAGTCCGTTTGGCTAAATCTGCCATCTCTTGTCCTTTCTGCACAACTTCATCTAAGTGTACTCGCATTTCTTCTAGTAAATTTCCAAGTGCTACACGAGCATCCTCTTTATCCTGTATTAATTGTTTCAACTCCAGAATTTTTGAAGCACAAGCACTTAATAAATCATCTTTGGCTCTTAAGTCAGCCAACGCAGCATCTCTTTGACTGATCAATGAATCCTGTTCAGCAAGTCTATCCTGTAGCTGTTGAATCTGTACATGCAAAGCATGGTTTTCAACCTTCACTGCATCTACTTCCTCTTGCAATGGAGTAATATCCGCTTCTAATACATCTACTTTGTGTTGTAGTTCTTATCGGAGATTGTCAGTAACTTCCTTCATCTGCATTGGTAGTTGTTGTGACAATTGGATCAACATCCGACCCATGGATGCTAACTCAATAAACATGGGGACCGGAAGAGAAAGAGGAGGTAGTATCTGGGATGACGAAGCTGACAAGAGGTGATGGGAAGATGGTGGAGAATAGTTAGGTGAAGAGGATGAAGTAGCAGTTTCTTCAGGAACAATCGGTGGAATAGGAATAATGGGTTGAATGGGGACAATGGGCTCGACCGGAGGCAATGGTGGAGGAGTGAGGATAAGACTGTTGGGCACCAAGATTATTCCGATAGGTTGCTGCTTAGTCACTGCAGTGCTGGAGATAATAGATTCCACCACAGTGATCACTTCATCGAGAATGCCCGCAATCATAATTTGCACATCTTCTTGATTCGAGTGCTGAGAATCCGCCCGAGAAGAGGTTTCCTTGGAATCAGCAGTGGAGACACTGTGTTCCTGTTGCCGGATGGGAGAAGATTGGGTAGACGAATCAAGGTGAATTGAGGTGGCAGTGTCGTGGAAAATTTCTTCTTCATTTCGTTCTGCTTTATTTCCAGTGGTGGAACCTTGTTCTTGACTTTCAGAGGTGCTTATCCTTCTACGTTTTTGACGAAGGAGTTGGAAGATATCTTCATCATCATCTTCGTCTCCGAGCACTTGGGCAGATTCTTCGTGATACAAAATTGGAGCTCTTGGCGGGGGTTGCGCGGCTTGAATGGCTGGGAACAGAAAGGTAATGATATGCGGTAAACGCGAACGCGGAAGCTCTCCCTTGTTAACATGCTTAATAACCGTAACGCATTCACGATGAATGCGTCAGAAATAGAACGAAGCTAAATTAACAGGCTCACGAGAAGCCATGTCAATCATCGAATAAAATGGTCGAGAGATGCTGTAAGTGCGTTTCTGTAAATTAAGAATAGCAACGAGAAATTGCAAGGCGGTACGTTCAGGGTCAGGGCGACACAAAATGGCGTATTCATTTTAGGAGGATCGTGGGAATAATTCTACCATAGTCGCAATAGGAAGGAGAGGACCATTCTCCACGCCTTCTATGGGCAAACGGAATGCTGCAGCGAATGATGCTAAGGTGATGACGACGCGAGATGGTAAACATGTAATTGGCCAACTCTGCTCGGTAGCAGGAGTGGCGGCAATGGCTGCAATAATTTGTGCATAATAAGGATGACACTCCACTGAATGCCAAGGCAATTCAACGAAGTTCAACAAGCCGCGGAGACACAAGAACTCACTCACGTCATGAGGGAGTCCGTCACGGAAGGTAGCAAAATTAGCTAAAGCTTCCATGATGCACACTCGAAATCACAAGAACACGAAAACACGGCAAACACAGAAAACATAGAGCACTCAAAGCACACAAACACAAAAGCGATTAACAATGAAAAGAAGAAGATTAAGTAGATACTCAGCAACAGGAGGCGATCGAAAACCCTAATCATCGCGCGGTATTGAGATGATGACCTTCATAATTACGGTGGGCATGCATGAACAGAATCAATAACAGAAGGCGGCGATTAATTATGATTATGTATCAAAACAAGGAACTTACGGTCTTATTCAATTAACACACAAAAAAATAAAAAGAAAATAAATAACACGTAGAAAAACGAAGAACACGTCAACGAGGATCAGGCGCTTGGTGATACGGCCGCAATTTTGAACCATTGATCACTTTAGGAAGGGGAACTCTGGTCAAGGTAGTCAACCGAAAAGTAGCTGGTCCCACTTGCTCATTAATCAGGTAAGGTTCGAACCATCGCAATTTAAATTTTCCAGCAGAACGATTTGATTTAGCATTATAAGAGAGCACAAGTTGTCCCATCGTAAACAGAGGAGTCTTGAGGAAACGATCATGAGTCCGGGATTGCCGCAACTGAACTTCTTGAAGAGTTAGAAAGCTTTCCCAACGATGTTCATCCAAGTTTCTGAGTGTTTCCAACCGAAATGGCAAAGAGTCTTCGGGTAACAGCTTCTGAGTTATAGCTACGCGTAAGCTTGGCACGAAAATCTCCATAGGTGCGATTGCTTCCATCCCATAAGCAAGGTTGAAAGGAGTTAGTCCGGTTGCAACTTTGTATGTAGTCCGATATGCCCATAAGACTGAAGGTAGTAACTGATCCCATCTTTCTGGTGATTCCACAATCAATTTGCGAAGCATACTTAACAGCGTCTTGTTGGTACTTTCAGCTAAACCATTAGCATGAGGATAATATGGGCTGAATTTATGCAGGATTTGAAAATTATGCATTAGTACTTGCATTAAATTATTAGCAAAATGCGTTCCTTGATCTGTCACAAGTTCCAGAGGTAATCCATAACGCGGAAAAACATCCTTCATCAGGCACTTTGCCACCGAAACAACTGTAGCGGACAGTAAGGCCCAAGCTTCTGCCCACCTGGTAGCGTAATCTGTACAGGTCAAGATGTAACGATTGTTGCTAAGGGTCGCTGGAGGTGTGATTGGTCCAATAAAATCAAGACCCCATTTCTGGAAAGGTTCCAAAGGTAATACAGGTTGTAGAGGAAGAAAATGGCGTTGTAATGGTTGACCAGATTGATGACAAGTGTCACACTGCTGCACAAACTGAACTACGTCTTTGTACATAGCAGGCCACCAAAGCCCACTTTGCAAAATCTTCCGATGAGTGAGATCTGCAGCAAAATATCCACCGAAGGTATTGAATGTGCCATAGTGATGATTAAGTTTGCTTCATGTGGAGAAATGGAGCGAAGAAAGACACCCGTGTGATCCATATAGTATAACTGGCCTACCAACAACCGCAATTTGCGACTATAAACTGCAATCTTCTGTCGCATAACAGGAGGTGTATGCAGAGGAAGACATCCATCAGTCAGAAAAGTTAACAACGTATCATAATAGGAAGGCGGCACAGGATGTTTGGGAGATTCATCAGGAGCTGGTTCAGCAGCGTAAATTGCTGGTGTGGTATCGTCAACGCCCACCGGAGCTTCGTCGGAATCCAATCGAGAGAGAAAGTCCGCTAAGGCATTGTTTGTATCTGGTCGATGAATCACTTCGTAATCGAACTCTTGTAACAACAAGACCCAACGAGCTAAACGACCACCTAAATGTTGCTGCGGGACCAGATATACCAGTGCAGCATGATCCACATGAATGGTGAATTTTCGGCCTAGCAAATAATGCCTGAATTTCTTTACAGAATATACCAGTCCAAGACATCCTCGTTCAGTCACATAATAATTCCTTTCCGCAGGGGCGAGTCGACGACATGCATGGTAGACAATCCGAAAACATTTGTCCGTTTGCTGCATTAAAACACTACCAATTGCTATATCCGATGCATCTACAAAGACATGGAATGGTGGTCCCAATCAGGAGGTTGCAAGATGGGAGCCTACGTCAATAATCCTTTTAGACGATCGAATGCAGTTTGGCATTCAAGAGTCCATTTGAACTGTCGTGGCGTACTAGTCATTAGCCGATTTAGTGGGGTTGCTAAATGGGCAAGCTACCATAGATGCCTGCCATGCCATCGAATTTGACCCAAGTAGCGCATAACCTCTTTCGACGTTGTAGGAACGGGTGCTTCCAACACAACTGCCACTTTATCTGGATCAACTTGGATACCTTGTGCCGATATGATATGTCCAAGGAGTTTACCACAAGACACCGCAAAAATAGATTTTGTTGGGTTTAGACAAAGTCGTTATTCACGGTATTTCTCAAAACAAACCGTAAATGATACAGGTGCACCACAATCTTGCCGAATAAGGAGAAGTCATCTAAATAGACTTGCATAAAAGTGGTTAGGTAGGGTGAAAAAATTTCCTTCATACAGCGTTGAAATGTGCTGGGAGCATTCCGTAACCCAAACCACATGACCGTGCAAGCAAAAACACCCCAGTTTGTAATGAAAGCTGTTTTCGGTATGTCTTGTTCAGCCATTCTAACCTGGTTATAACCACTGTAGCCCTCCAAAAAGGAGTACATCTCATGCCCGGCCACTCTGTTAAGCATTGTGTCAAGAAAGGGGAGAGGAAATGGATCAGGTATCGTGGCCGCATTTAGTTTTTGGTAATCCACACAGATTCGTAGCTGCTTATTTTTCTTAGGAACAATAACGGTCGGAGATATCCATTCGGCGTGTTCTATTGGTACAATGAATCCCACCTTTAATAACCTATCGATCTCTGCTTTGACATGTGCTGCATAATTGGGATTCATACGGTAACTGGATTGTTTAATTGGCTTCGCTTCCGGCTTAAGCACGACTCGATGTTGATAGATGCGCGGATCAAGACCCTTCATATCACGGTAATCCCAGGCAAAAACATCAGAAAACTCTCGTAGGAGTTGGATCAAATCTTCTTGAAAGGCCTCGGACAATCCTGCCTTAATTTTAACCGGACGGGGGTTGTTTTCATCACCCAAATTATAGGTCACTAACTGGTCTTTCGGGACATAAAATTGACAAGGTTTCCCCAAGTCGTTAGCTGATTGTAAAAGTTGATGTAGAGTAGGTCCATCCATAGCAGCATTATCATCTGCATCTGTTTCTCCGGTCACAGGAACAACCGTACAGGCTGCCGGACTCTAGTTATCTACAACAGCTTGAAGATCTATAGTGCCTAAGGAAATCAAATCTTTATTGTTGTGCAGAAACGCCTCTTCTTCATCATCAGATAAGCCATCCTACATGTGGACTGGCTCACCTACATAGGGTCTGGCATGAAGTTCACAAGGCTGAATGGCATCCAGTTTGACAACATATTTACGGTGGTTGTCTTTGAAAGTCAATTCCTGCGCTGACCAATCCTGTATAACTTTGGCCTGTTTCAACCATGGTCGACCGAATAGAAGATTATAGTCGAGGCTGGATTCTGGTAGTTCTAAGACTACGAAAGTCATTTTAAACGTGGTGCCTTGTAAAGTAATGGGAATATTCCTTACGAGTCCCACCAGATGAACTCGGGATTGATCTGCCATTCTGACAAAGAATTGAATGGGCTCGATTTGGGTCCATCCTAACTTCTTGTAGAGAGCTGCAGTTGCTATGTTCACACCGGAACCACCATCGATTAACACTTGCGTAATCTTGTGATTTTTATGCCAGACAGTGATTAAAGGGACATAATGATCCACCGTAGAGTCAGTTTCTGGTTGTATTGTTGCAATCGCCGGAGTACTGGGAGATTCCGGACTAACTTGTTGTTGAAATTGCTGCTGAACTCCAGGCACCAAGGCGAGTAGTTGCCCCAAAGGGAGCGTAATTGAAGCCTTTGAGAGAATATCCCATACCTGGTCTATTGGAATTGCATTCTTCACTGGTTCCGATGATGATTCTCCTGTTACCAGAGTAGAGTCTTGTTCATGTTCTTTCCCATTTGGTAGGGGAACCTGTGTCACCGGAATTGGATCGGGGAACACGGTAGGCTCTTTGGTGGTCCATTGGCTGGCTTTGGTATACATGCGATGCTATTCACGGATGCCCGGTTCAAACACCTCAGTTACGAGTTGCAACTGCTTACCGGATCTTGACTGAACCACTACTGCTTGTGATTCCACTCGGGAGATATAGACCATGTTGGTCATCGGGTTTTGACGCTCTTTCTTTCGTTGATCGTATTCGGCTGCATCCTTGCAGAATCTCCGGATGTGGCCAAGCTCACCACAAAAATGACATCGGGGTGGAGGCAGAGAAGTATTTTTCGATGATGTACCTGCCTGCCAGCGATTTGTATTAAAGTTGGTATTTCATTGTCCTCGGTAATTCTTATAACCTTGCGACTGATTGTTTCGCATCTGCGGTGGCACGTAGTGAGTTGCTGGCTGTCCTGGTTCTTGTATAATGGCATTTACCGCTGCTCGTCCCTGCACTTTGGCATTATACGCACAGTTTTTGGTTGAGTGTCTGGTGGTATTGAAAATGGCGCAATACGTCTGATTAAGGGCACAAGTAGCACTGGTGTGTCCAGGGTTTTTGCACTTAGTACAATACATCTGTTTAGCCTGATCATCTATACCATGCTTACTAGCCTTCAGCCATTCCAAGTCTTCAGTGAATCCCCCAACCTTATGCTCTAGTTGCAGGGCCATCGCAATAACAGCATCCAGTGTCATAGCTCCCACACAGCGGATGATCATGATTTGCCTTAGCTGTGGGGTTAAACCATTAATGAACCATTGGGTTATCACATCATCCGGCAGGTTGGCATGCGCCGGAGGCAGTTGTCTTAAATGAATTCTAAATAATGTGGCGTATTCCTGAACAGTCTGGTGAAGCTTCTGTCGATTGTTCTGCAGATAGTCGAAGATTTCGGTAGGGTTTTTCTTCAACTGGAACCGCTGTAAAAATGCATCTCTTACCGCCTCATAGGTAACGAAATGATTGAAATCATACTCTGTTAACCATCTCGCTGCTTCATTGACTAATGTAGACTGGAATACGATGGCCTTGTATGCCGGATCGGGTGGATGGTTTAGCACGGCATAGCTTATCTCAAAAGTACGCACATGGGCATTAGGGTCGTCACCTGGAAATCCTCCGAACTTTGTGTAAGTTACCCCTGTTGGAACTGGTCGCAGTGGAAGGGGCTGTTGGTGTTGCTGCTGCTGTTGTTGTTGTTGTTGACGACTCATGGTGCTAGTAGTGGTACCGTTGTTGTCTCCTGAGTTCTGAGGAGGTGTTTCCGATCCTTCGGAATCTGTATGGTTAGACTGCTCACCTTCCGGCTTGAAAATAGCATTCAATCTCTTACGTATTTCCAAATCGAAGAGCCTATCCTCAGCTTGGATATCCCAGGTAGGCAAATTTTCCCCGAACAGTGGTGTCCAAAATGAAGATTCACCAGGGAGTATCACCCGGTCACCGGAAAACTATAAATTCTCTGCAACTGGGACCGAACTGTCACCGGAATTTGTTGAAATTTCCCCAAAATAGGGCATTCTTTCACCAGCAATGATCTCTCTGGGTAACACCACTTTATCCTCGAAAAAATTTGAATTTTGACCAGACGGTGTCGGGTCAATTGTGCACTGTGTCTCTGTACACTCTGAAGTTACTGTACCTTCTGCAAACTGCACCGAAATTACACCGAAATCTACCAGAATTTTCTCCTGTGTTATCGGAATTCTACCGAAATCGCTACTAAAAGATTCTGTTCCTTCAACAACTGGACTTAACTGGTCTATGCTTCTGCCGACTGGGGGTGTTCCTAACAAATTTGGTACTGTCCAGGGATGCTGGTCTCTCCTGTACTTCGGATACGACTCGTCGGACCGAGTGACCGGCATATATCACGTTTGCACTACTTACGTACTACTCCACCTTACTATTGATTCACAATCTATGGCCACTTTCCCACAGACGACGCCAGTGTTAAAATGCACTTTTACATTACAGGCATTTTAAGTTCTATCGGGTTCTTGGGAGTGGTAGGGGTCTGATAAATGAGAGGCCCTGTACCTTGATTTTCCCAATTAACTTATCTAAACCTCAGTACATTATTATTCAAAACTCCGTTTAATCCGAATTACTGTCAAATCTCTGGTTAGTCTTCTCACAGATTACTGTTCATGCTCAGACTAATACTTTCTCAGTACGTAGCACTGGAGTTATTGATTACCGTAACACAGACTTATAAGCCTTAACGTAATGGACTGTGTTAATCACAAGTTAATGTAATTAAACAAATATGAAAACAGTAATACTTAGACTTCTCGAACATTGCACTACAACAACTTGCCAGACCGCAATCGCCCAGACAGACAGTCTGTCGATATTGCTCGTCCTTTTCGGAGCGTCACTGTAATGCCTTTTTATTAGTTAATAAGTCGATACATCTCTTCACACGACCTTTTGGTTCGTGCGGAATATGAAACCTTTTGGTTCACGCGGGATAGGAAACTATAGGAATTATGAAAAGTACAAAATGCCAATCTGGCGGCTCCCATTGCGCACGAGGAAGGACCTCAACGATCAAGGAATATAGAGGTTTCTGGTACTTCCTGGGAGGTCACCCATCCCAGTACTATTCCCCCTGGAGCTCGCTTAACCGTGGAAATCTCTTGCCACTAATCTACACTCTTGTGGTGTCTGAAGAAGGGGAAAGACTAAGGTTGACATTACCTTGAACAAGTTTTGTTCCCTCAAAGCTTCATTGTTTGCTTTCAAAGCCTATTTCTGAAGCATTTTTGGGGTGTCTTTTGGAGCCATTTCGGAGTACTTTCACACATAGTTCTCTTCACATAGGTCCAAGAACATCAAGAAGAGTGTTCTTTGTACTTCTCTGACAATAAATATCAACCTTTGGGGATGTGTTTTCAGCCACACTCGTAAAAATACAGGTTTCTCGAGAGGTTTTCAGTTTTGGTGGGAGCAGTCGCTGCAAATTTATGCAGGTTTTTAAGCCTAAAACATCAAAGTTGACAGACACTTGCAGGTGTTATTGGCTAGTTTTTGGGCTGTACATTCAACCTTTTATTTCATTTTCCTGCATATATTGGTAAGAGCTTGTAGGTGAAGGTACGAGTTGTGAAGAGGTGAGTACTCTGCTTTGGTGAGTCATTTCTCATTGCACTTATTACTTCGCACTTAGAAAGTATGTGTAGTAAGTTATTAGACCTAGGGAAGTGAAAGTGAGTCAGTAGGACTGGAGAGTAGAGAGGAAGGAGTAGGAGAAGAGTAGGTAGGTAGATTCCCCAAAATCCAAAAGAAAAAAAATCATTTCAGTACCTCTTAGCCTTGGGTTAGCCTAGGGGTATAAAAACCAAAAATTTCCTTCAGCGGTTCACGTGATCTACAAGTATCGTGGAGCTCTGACAACTGGTATCGTGGGAGTTGTATCGCTTGACTATGGAAGTAGATGTCCATAAGTTGTGTAAGGAATGCACAATCTGTCGTATTAGGCCACCTGTGGAGCACGCTACACTGTACCAAATGTCTCTAATACCAGATTGGAGTGAACCATTGGTAGCCTTCCTGAGGATGAAAACATTCCCTCAAGATATGATCCTAGCTAGGCAAAGAAGTTTAGAACAAGAAGCCCTAGATTATGCACTCATTGGCAATAATCTATACAAGCGTGGAAAAGACGGATATCTATGTGTCCATGAGAGTGAATATCTTAAGATCTTGGAAAGTGCTCACCAAGGTGTATCAAGAGGACACTTTGATCGAGACCGTGTGATTAAGGCAATCCTATTTACAAGCTTGTGGTGGCCAACCCTTCACATGGATGCACATACCTATGTGAAGCGGTGTGATGTTTGTCAGCAAACTTTGTATCCTATATGCAAAGATGAGATGCCATTGAGACCTATGATGGGTGGATGTGCATTCTCTAAGTGGGTAATAGACTTTGTAGGTCCTATTAACCCTCCAGCCAAGGGTTCACATGCTGAATATATCATTGTGGCCATAGACTATCTAACCAAATGGGTAGAAGTGAAAGCCACAACGAAAAACAATGCTCAAACAATAGCTAAGTTCTTATTTGAGAATGTGTTCATGAGATATGGGCTACCTATAGTGCTAGCAAGTGATAGAGGAACTCACTTCTTGAATGAAGTCATTGAAAACCTTCTCCAAGAGTTCTTGGTGATACACAAGAAGTCCGCCCCCTATCATCCACAAGCTAATGGGCAAGCCGAAAGCACCAATAAGATTCTATGTAATGTGTTGACCAAATTAGTAAATAATAAACGCTCTGATTGGACAAAAAGCTACATCATGTTGTTTGGGCATATAGAGTTGCCTATAAAATGGTACTCCAAGCCACACTCTTTCATATGGTATTTGGCCAAAATGCAGTGCTACCATTGGACTTCTTGATACCTACACTAAAAGTAGCACAAGAGCATGAGTGGACAGGTCATGAACTCTCTTCGAGGATCTTTGATCTTGAACGTTTAGGTGAAACGAGACTAAGAGCTGCCGTAGGGATATATGAAGCTAAGAAAAAACAAAAGGCATACTTTGATGCCCATGTGAAGGATAAAGGCTTGAAAGTAGGAGACTTGGTTTTGGTGTATACCCTGAAACAACATGCAAGAAAGCTAGAGAAGCGTGGCTATGGACCTATGATCATAAATAGGATCTCAACTAGTGGAGCAGTTCAATTAGCTACACTAGAAGGTGATGTTCTCCCTAGTTACATTAGAGGATGCAGAGTCAAACTATATTAAGAACCTCTCACTGAGGAAATGCTCAATCGACTCAACACAGCCAAGAAACGTAAGGAAGAAGAAAAACGAATCCGAGAAGAAGCACAGGCAAAAGCATTGGAACGCATCTGAAGAATGAAATTGAGAAGACAGGGTAGAGATCAGCCTAGGCCAAATGCCTATGCAGCTCCAGGATATCATATGGCTATGTGTGAAGTCTCAGGTATAAGTTCCCATAGAATAATTGACCGACGTCCTTTTGTGACCTTAGAGTTAGGACAAAGAAATAGTGCAAGGACTGTAAAGGCCTTGATTGACTCAGGTGCAACCACTAGTGCTGTTAGAAATTCTTACTGTCAAAAATTGGAATTAAGTATCAATCCTTTAGAAGCATATCTCGTAGGATTGGGAGGTGTGGAAACCCCTTGCATAGGCGAGGTGGAGCTTCCCCTCTACATTCAAGATGTTCGGATGACAGTAAAGGTGCTAGTGTGTCAAGATGAGGATCTCATTGAACCTCTTGTCTTGGGTCAAGACTGGATCTATGATCACGCAGTCAACTTGAACCTAAGAAGCAGACTTCTTCAGGTCTGGGTAAATCAGAATCGCATTACAATTGAGTTAGAAAATGAACCAATCAAGGAACTAGGAAAGGCACCAACTCCTAGTCCTTCCAGGAGTACACATGAAGATAACAATGTTGTTCTTGCCCAAAACTCTATGATGCAGAAGGATGAGGCACTCAGCAAAGGAGTCAGGGATGTGGTGGAACTCCCTTCTTTTCCAAAGATGATTGGGACAAAGCAATCAAAGGAGTGCAAAAAGCAAGGGAAGCAGACGATCAATATTCATAGCGAATGGAGAGCTCAAAGCAAAAGGACTCAAACTGTGAAGCAGATCTGGATACGCAAGGGTGAACAACCCTCTGATTTGGAGACAGATTTCCAACAGTGCGCCAAACCAATCGCTCGGGCAAGGAATACACAGAAAGAGCGTTCGAGAATTCTGCCAAAATGGACCATTTCTATTTGGGTCCCAAAGTGGTCGATGATGGATGACCCTAATACTAGACAAATTTGGGTGCCTTAGACCTGCTTACATGCACAAGTAGCTTCACACAAGCTCGCAAGCCGAAAATGCTACTCACCATCCTTCACATCACACACCTCTGGACACACATCTGCATTCCAACACTCCACACATGTGACCACACTTAGAATTACTTGGAAATGGGTACCCAAAAACTCCCAAATCCAAGACAACATGATTCAGAAACATGAGAAAATCATTGTCACCAAAAGGTCTAACCCCGCCATGTAACTCACTCTGCATAAGAAATGCATTTGAGTACATTTCACGACCAAGTATGCATATAGGGGCAACACTGACCTTCTAACTATAACTCTCACACACACAATATCCCACCCGACTAACTTCTAACCCAAAGAGTGACATGTTGGTATTGTAAAGGAAACACGCTATTATCATGTTTCCCATGCAATGCTAATGTGATTTTCTTCTTCCAGCAGAGAAGATCATCAACCGCTCCTAGTGATATCATGGCTGATGTAGCAGGAACCAGCTCTCAAGTAAGCACGAGCTAGCAAGTGGTTGAATTAGAGAGCTTACCAATCATGCCGGAAACAAATGAAAGACCAAAAGCGTTGCAGGACATCCAAATCATACCGATATCGGACCCCCCAAGTGGCCATACCATGCCTGTAGGAAAGGCTTCCCACTAGTTTAGTGAAGTCGCATGACCCTTGGGAGAGGGATCATACCTATGGGAATCAGAGTTGGACTTCAATAGGAAGCAAGCTAAATACCACTTCTTTACATGAGAATTCAAAAAGTTATAAAATGCAGAAGGACTATGTCCTATATGGGAGAAGGTCGGATTGGATGCATACTTCAGTGCTCGGCTCCCAAAGCCTGACTTCATGAGATGCTACTATCTCATCAACACCTTGACTCCAAGCAAGCACCCAAAAGGTACAAGCTCATTTGTGCTCCCATCTCTGACAAGGGGGAATGAGCTCAAGAGGTTTAGGTTATCAAACAACTTAGTGAGAGAGGCCCTAGATATACGAGGAATGCATATTCCAACATAGAAGGAGGTCCTGGTGCCTGATTACATGAAGAATCGGAGCCTCACCAGGCTCAAGGACATGGTGGCCATGACGCCCAATATTGCAATACACCTTCGGATGTGCATGCAACACTTTCCAAGACAGATTCACCATGCCACCCAAGAAGCTATGATTCAGTTTGTATCTGGCAGAGACACAAAACCTCACCATCAACCTACCCCACTGGATAATTGATCAGATACACCTAGCCCACAAACGATGGCTACGAAAGCATGTTTTATATGAATGTTGTGCTCTAACTAGAATCATTTATAGGTGTTTGGCTTATGACATCCCTATTCAACGGGCCCTGATATGGAATCGAGTCTCGGGGTCATTAGGGATGAAACACTCTTGGAATTCTTTTTCGAGAATTCGTGAATTAGGTGATTGGAGAACAGGTTTTTCTAAGGTCTGTTGAGCTACTTCGATTAATTTTTTGCATATCTCCAATCTTTCTTTCTCTAAGTCACCTCTAGGATATTATTTGTCATGTTGTTCAATGGTAGGTCCTGGTCTTATTCGTGCTTTGTATGCTTGAATCCACATGGCTAACTCTTCTGGCATGAGATGTGCTAAAACTGATCCTACCTCTTCTTTTTTAGACGTTCCCTTCCGATTTTCTTCTTCCTCTTCTTGTTTCTCTTTTGGATTTTGTTCACTCTTTTCATTTTCCTTCTTTTGCTGTAGTTTCTTTTCCTTCATCCTATCTCTACGGTTCTTCCATCTCTGTGTTCGTTTACTTGTAACACTTTTCTGAGGCTCTTCCGAGTCTTCAACTATTTGAGGTGTAGGGATGTTCATTTCTCTGTCACCTTGATCATTTTCTTCAATTTTGTCTGGGGTCTCTCTCGCTTTAGCTCTTGTTATTGCTTTCAATGGCACAGTGTACTCCTTATCACTCCCTGATGACTCTATCACTTCTATCACATTAATCTGCACGTTAGAGTTAACTTTGTTGGGGTTCTTGGGGCAATCTCTGAAAAGGTGTTCTTTACCACAACCACTACAGTATCCTTCCCAGACTCGCTGTGGTGGTGGTGGGTTTGGTAGTGTACATTCTCTGATATAATGATCACCTCCACATCTATAACATGGTCCTCTAGGTACAGGCGGTCTGTTCATAGGTCGGGGGGGTATGGATGCCCTGGGGGTTGTGTACATCAATGACACATAGTCCTGCTCATATCCGTAGGAACTATCCGGCACTTCCATGCCATAGGCATATGGTTCATACATTTGTCCATATTCTATCATAGATCTCTCATAAGTGGAGTAATCTCCTTGACTATGGTCATAAGATGGGTCGTATGGTTCGTTACTAGCTACGGGTGTGGCTGGTACTATTGCTCTCTCTGGGTTTTCTTCCTGTCGAGCTACTTTCACTGAGACAACATTCTGAGGATGGGGTGGTTGTTGTCCTAACACCGGTTGTGGTTGAGTGTACCCTTGATAAGCATATGGTCGTGGTACAGGTACCTGCTGTTGATATGTGGGATATCTAAAGGCTTCACCTCCCTGATCTCTCTGAGGGTATCCGTAAGGTCTCATGACAGGTCGTATAGGTCTTGATTGCCTATTGTAAGGACAATTTTCCGTGCCATGATTTGTATACTTTTGTTCTATGCTGCAATATTGTAGAGGGCCCGGAACGGGTGGTCTATTGTAAGCATAAGCAGGTGGTGGGATTACTCCCCTAGTGCACAGATGAGAGGGATGATCACCTCCACAATGCATACATCTTCTAAGCATGGACACTCTCATTAAGTTGTTGGGGTATCTCCTCTGTCCCTGAACGTTCAACTTCTTTGCTACTAAGTTGGCTATTTCTTCTACATTGTTCTTAGGGTTTGATGTGCTGCTGGCTGAATCTTCACTTTTGATACTACCTTGAGGTATTTTCAGATCCTACGCAAGATTGTCCTCTAGGTCAATACATTCTTTCATACATTCTTGCAAGGTTTGAACTCTTTTCACGTATACCAAAGATCTTAATGATCCATTCAATAATCCTTCCAAAAATAATGACACCATTTTGTTTTGAGTAGGTCTCTCTTCCACTGGACACCTATCCACATACTGCTTGAATCTTCTTGCTGCCAATCTCACTGATTCCGTGGGAGCTTGTTTAAAGCTGTGAATCAACGATGACGAGTTGTTTTTAATTCCAGACTTAGTGAATTCCTCAATCATTTCTTGATAGACTTGTTCCATGTTTTGAAAATTATTAGGATCTAATGGCTGGAACCAAGCTAGAGCTGTGTCTGTCAAAGTTAGACCAAAAGATTCATATTGGATCAAGAAATCCTCTACTTGTTCGGCTCTGATTACTTGCTTAAATTCAGCTATATGATTGTAAGGTTCACTAGAACCATCATAGTGGTTTCTCATGCATTTGGCAACTTGGATTGGCCTTAATCTCCTTCCTGCTTCAGGTGGCCTAGGCATCACAGGGAAAACTGGTCTTCCTATCGGTATTCCAGGTCCTCTTACCATAGGTGGTCTAGCTGGGGCAAGAATTCCATTCCATGGGTCAACAGGTGGCTGAGGCCGATAGTGGGGGTTATTTCCAGGCATAGCAAACTGTACGTGTGGTCTGACCGGAATATGTGTTTGTTGTGTTTGTCCTGACTGTTGGAATGAATTATTCTAAGAGATTCCATGTGGGTTTTGTGAAGTACTGGCTTGATCCCTCGGGGGAAACACTGGAATGTTTTGATATTTCAACCCGGCTCTTTCTGACTCTGTTAGGGGCCAATACCTTCTCTGGTTTTTATCCAAATACGTGATGATGGTGGGGAAGTCAGGATCTTGTAACTCATAGACAGTAACTGGATTAGGGGCTGCTTCCCATAATGAAGAGTGGGCTCTAAGGAGATTCTCCATTCCATTGATCAGATACACATCCATTAAGGAGTCATCTTGGGGAACCAGTTCTCCTCTCCAAACCCTAACAACAGTAGATCTCCCTATAGGTGTGGTCACTTGCTCTTCATTCCCATCTTCATTAAGGTTTGGGGCATTGTCTTCTTCCCCAAGTTCATTGATGTTTTCAGGATGTTCTGTAACAACATACTGGATATCCCTTTTATCCATATAAACTCCTCCTGCATACTTAACTGCTGGCCTAGGCACTATGTAAGCATCTGAAGCTTTCTTCAGTCTGGCCACTGATCGGTTTAGTCCATCTAGGTATATGGGTATCTCATGGTGATTGGTGGTCACATAGTTTAAAGATGTCCGATATTCTCCCTCAATAATTGACATCATGCCAATCATTGGTATAGTGTTTTGCATATCCTCTGAAGCCATAGGAATTTCTTCCTCTGACTCACTAGAGGTTTCAGAATAATGTGAGCGGCTACTTGGTTCGGCTACACTTCCTACTGAAGAGATCACACTTCTTCGGCTTCCTAAGGTTCTCCCAGATCTCAGGTTCATTCACTTTAAAGTTTTGTTTAGCCTTAGCCAACCTCCAGCTTCTAGGGTTCTTCACTAAGGGTCAGAATTCTAGAAAACTCTGGTTGAGAAAGGACTGACTGTGAAACCTCAAGTCACAATACTTGACCCCAAAAAGGTTCACGATACTCGATATCTGACCCAAGCTGGGTATGTCACGATACTCAATATGTGACACACTAGAAGGGTACCACGATACTCGACCACTTGAATAGAGACGATACACGATACTTCACAGAAGACAATATACGACACTTGGATGAAGAGGATACTCGACACTCAGGTACACGATACTCGATACTTGAGGAAACACGATACACGATACTTGAGGAAACACGATACACGATATTCACCGAGAAAATGATGATACTCGATACATGACAAGTATCGCGAGGCAGTTCAAGACGATACTCGATACTCGATACTCGTCAGGTATCGGGAAAATAGTCTCCGCGATATACGATATCCAGCAAGTATCGCGATCCGAAACTCATGATACACGATACTCGACGAGTATCGCGACCTGAATTTCCCGATACACGATATGCGATATCTGACAAGTATCATGAGAAATTCTCAACGATACTTGATACTTGCCAAATATCGCGAAGAGTTACCCTCACGATACACGATATTGCCCAAGTATCGCGATCAGAGATTCACGATACACGATACTCGACGAGTATCGTGCGCGATATATGACAAATATCTTGAGGATTTCTCAACGATATACGATATTTGACCAGTTCAAGTATCGCGATACTCAACCACAGGAGTTCACGATACCTAGGTATCGCGATACTCAACCGTGGGAGAACACGATACTTGGCACTTTTTCAATTTTTTGCAAGTATATTTTGAATTTTAAATGCACATATGTGTTTCTCCAGCTCATTTACCCTCTCCTCACCTGTATCACAGAAATAAACTTATCCCCACCCCTGTCTACCTTTCACGATACTTACCGCAGGTCGTTTTTCTGAAAACTTGATTTCAAAAGTGGTTTTGCACAAAGATTCAGTAGTGTGCTCACCTTGGAAGCTCTTCCCAACTTCCTTATCCCGCTGGCTCGCTCTACAAAGCTCCAAAAATCCTTGGTATCAGCTCACGATACTCGACAGAGTGCGCACACGATACTTGGTTTGGGAACAAGTGATTTGAAAAGGCAATGTTTTTGGTTTTTATACTCTTTTCTTTTGAAAGATTCTTTCTAACTACAAAAACTCACAAGACTAGAATTAATGGCTACTCTAAATTCCTCACTACTCTACTCACTCCACTCACTTCCCTAGACTAATAACTCACTACACACACTTCAAGAGTGAGAAGTAGTAAGTGCAGATGAATGTGACTTACCAAAGAAGAGAAAATCACCACTCCTCCACTCACTTCAATGCAAAAAGCTACTTATCATCACACAAATGCCTCGGTTTGATTCGACATTCCCCGACAACGGCGCCAAAAACGTGTGTACCTAAGAACCAACTTAGGGACTTGTGGAGAAAGAGACTATACCTCAATCCCCCTCAAGTGCATATAGTGGGGATTCACGCTTTAATTATCAATCCGATGAGTATCAAAACCTAGCCGAGTGTATGAAGACATGCATTCAAATGATGATCAATGCAAATGAGTTACTCAAAGAGTGCAAACAAGGCAAAGACTATTCCAATCATGCTTCAACTGTTAGTCATGGTGTCTCGACACTTGGTGCAGCAGCCAACAGTATCAGCTCCGAACTCCAAATATAGCAAATAGCATATGCATTTCGAAGCTCTCGTGAAGACGCATCCAATGGTGGTATTTTCACTCAATTTTGATGCTTCTACTTCAAGTTATGAGCAAAATATTGAGTCGTGGGAATGACCTTCCTACACTTCAGCACTTCCTACACTTCACACACACCTTAACCACAACAAACAAGCACTTTCATGGATAGTCAACACTTCCTAACACTCTTTTCAAGCAACACACCTGCATACAAGCTCACAAAGAAGATGATACAGAGAGGAGAAGACACAAATTTGAATTTTTGTGCTCTTGATTCTCACAATGGCAAAAAGTGTTTTCAAAGAGTCACAAATTGACTTATATACATGTGCCCTAAAAATGGTCCTTTCACACAAGAGACCGGCACTTTATTCACTAAAAGGCTAATTTCCTACTAATTTACATGGGTAAGCTACTAATCTTCTGTGGGGATGCATCTAGAGGACTCCCCTAGTGCATTTACAACGGAAATTATGTTACAAGAATGGTTATAATACAAAAATTGGGTGTCCAAATTGGAAAAATTTTGGGGCCCTTCTTTTTCTCTGCCTTGTGCTCTCTTTGCTCTGCAAGACTCCTAAAGAGGGAAAAAAGTGCCCCAATAGTCCTAATGTGTTCACACACATCACTAACTAAATATAATAGCAGATCCCCTCTAGGAGTGATGTAGTGAACAAGGAGTTGGCACTCAAGTATAAGAAAGTGCCAAGCTATGGGGAATCAATCCACAAAAGGAAGCAAGGCCAAAGCTTTGTGGAAAGCTTCAAACCTCTCCCTAGGCAAAGCCTTTGTGAAAAGGTCTGCAATGTTCTGTGTGGGCATATATGCTAAACTGATCTCTCTAGTAGAGAACCTCTCCTTGACAAAATGATAGTGTACCTCAATGTGCTTAGTGCAAGCATGGAACACAGGGTTCCTTGCAACTCCCAATGTGCTCTGACTATCAGTGAAGATGATGGTGGCAAAAGACTGACCAACACTCAAATCAACCATAAGGTGTCTGAGCCACACATACTCAATAGTTGCTATGAAAGCTGCCCTATACTCAACCTCACAACTGGAAGTGGCCACAAAAGGCTGCTTCTTGCTCAACCAAGAGATACATGAGCTACGAAGCATGAAGCAAAAGCCACTAGTGGACACAAGAGTGTCATATCAACCAACCTAGTCAGAGTAAAAAAAAGCATGTAAATCTGGTGGTAGTGATCCCCCTTGGGATAAAACAATCCAAGTAGCTGGGTACCACTCAAGTAGCGAAAGATATGCTTAATTGCCTGCCAATGCTTGACACCCAAGCAATGCATAAACCTCCTCATCTACGAAACAAAAAATTGAATATCTCGCTAAGTAATGCATAAGTAAATCAAGCATCCAAGAACTCGGTGATAGAGAACAACATCAAATGCATCTCCAACATCATGAAGAGTCAATCGCAAACTTGTCTCCATAGGAGTGGCAAAATGTTTGCAGTCTTCAAAGCCAAAATGCTGCAATAATGTTTCAATATATTTCGTTTGACACAAAGCTATTCCACCATCAACTTGCATAAACTGAATGCCCAAATAATGATGCAAATGTCTCAAATTTGATATCTCAAATGGGGCATATAGATCAACATTAAAATACACAATATGCTTCGAACGAGGACTAGTGAGCAACATGTTATCAACATACACAACAATGATCAGAAGCACATCATTTGCATGCTTAACATATAAGGTGCTCTTGGTTGGACTATTCTTAAAACCATGTGCACTGAGGTAGTCATGTATCTTTTCTAATGAAGCATGTGGTGCTTGCTTCAAACCATATAATGCCTTTTTCAACTTGCACAGTTGGTTTTCATGCCCTTTCTCCACAAAGCCATGGGGCCAAAAAAATACACTTCTTCATGCAAGTCACCATTTAGAAATGCAATTTTAATGCCCAACTGATGTAAATTTCAACCATGATGAGTTGCAAGTGCACAAATGCTATGAACAATAGCCATTCGGCATGTAGGTGCAAAGATCTTATCAAAATCAATGCCTCTTTGTTGAGCATAACCCTTTATAATAAGCCTAGCCTTATACATGTCAACTGTTCCATAAGGCTTATGCTTTAGCTTGTATACCCACTTAGTGCCAACGACGTTCTTGCATGGCGGCAAGTCACATAAAGTCCAGGTACCATTTTTCATGATAAAGTCATATTCTAATTGCATAGCAGCCATCCAATTTTCAAAATTTTGTGCTTAATCAAATGAAACAAGCTCATTCTCATCATAGAGACTAGATGTAGCTATAGCATAGAAATCTGATGCAAAAGAAGCACTATGAGGGCTTGAATGAGTATGGTATGACAGAGGTGCATCTAATTTGCTATCGTACAAAGTTTGCACCAGCCATTTTGGCATGGTTTTTGCCTTGTCTATATCAGATCTCTCATCAAGTGCATCATGTAAATTTTCATAAAAAATGGAATGATTTGCATCATCATATGAAAGTTGTAAAGGTTGAGAAGTTGCTTCATTAGGACCAACACTAGACTGACTGTGAAAAGAGGAAGCAAAGTGTCATACATGTCTTTGGAGCTACTGATGTCTCCTTAGTACATGAAAGTAATGATTGAATAGCATCTTCCACAAAAACATCATGGCTAACAAAAATGCATTGAGTTTGTAGATTATACAAGCGACAAGCTTTGCTTTTAGAAGTGTATCTAACAAAAATACATTTCACTTCTTTATCATCTAATTTCATATGTTTTTTAGGCACTAATGCATATGCTAGACAACCAAAAACATGAAGGTGAGCAACAAATGGCTTGCAACCATGCCAAGACTCATATGGAGTGATAGACTGCAATGCCTTAGTGGGATGCCTGTTAAGTATATATGTTGCACATATAATAGCCTCAAGCCAGAAATTATGTGGTAAGTCTGACTCTTGACCATACACTTCACCATCTCCATAAGTGACTTGTTCTTCTGTTCAGCAACTTTATTCTATTGAGGTGTATATGGCACTGTACACTGATGTTTTATCCCACCTTCAGCCAGAAATGCATTAAAATAAGAAGACATATATTCTCCTCCTCAATCAAAAGGGAGGGTGTCCATTTTACACGCTGACAAAGTTTTAACCAAAATGAGAAACTTTTTGAAGTGCATAAACACTTAGACTTTGCTTACAATGGATATACCCATGCATGCTTGGAAATTTCATCAATGAAAGTCATGAAGTAAAGATAGTTTCCAAAAGAGAGTGCTTGCATAGGACCACAGACATCATTGTGAACAAGCTGTAATTTTCGAGTAGCTCGAATTGAACTATCTTTTGCGAATGAGGAATGGTGCATTTTGCCCAAAATACAACCTTCATAGGCATGTTTACCAGGTGCCTCAAGTTTTGGCAGAGAGGACATCATTTCAGATTTTACAGGCATAGTGAACTGGGAAAATACAAATGACCAAGCATGCATGCCAAAGCTTTACATCTAACAAAGCCTCAGAATCATGTAGTGCACATGCTGAATCATTCACATATTTTTTATAGTCTATGAGCTTATATAGCCCACAACATAAAATGCGAGAAGGAATAATCACATCTCCATTTGAAAGATCATGAACTGTACATCTGTCATCAACAAATTTCATAATTAAGCCAATCTTGGCTAAAGCTGAAACTGATAAGAGATTATGTTGGATCCTTGGCACAAATAAAGCATCCGACAATGTAAAAGTACTACCATCAGCAATAGTCAGAATGATCTTACTAACTCCCATGATAGGATCAGAGGAGTTGTTGGCCTATATGATAGTATTCCTTGTAGGTGTAGGCTCAAATGAAGTGAAGAAACTAGGATGGGAGGTAATATGTTTGGTTACCTCACTAGCAAAGTACCAAACATTTAAGTCTACTACAGACATACACTGATCATGAGAAGATGGGTCATAACTGCAAACACTCGTAAATGCCCGTTCGTTATTCTGCACAAGATTAGCAGACTCTATTTTGGGTGTAGAGACCTCTGCAACAACCATTCTAGACTCTTTCTTCCTTGACTCTTTAGCAACTAGTTTTGGACAACTCTTTATGACATGATTATTTCCTTTACAATATTTGCAAAAACATTTTTGCTTTCCTGTTTTCTTCTCGTCCCTGTCATACTTCTTTGATTGTGCAGAATTAGTAGATTTTTGCTTACTACTAGAAGAGCTCCATTTACCTTTGCCCTTCTAACTAGCCAAGAAAGCTTGATTTGAAACATGCATAATGGACCTCTTCTTCTTAGATTGATCTTCTTGCAATAGAACAGAGACTACTTCGTCAAATGTTAAGGCATTTGGATTGCCTTTCATCATCAAACGAAGAGTAGAATAAAAACTATGATGTGCATCGGGAAGACCATTCAAAACTGTTTGCACAAGTAAACTATCACGTAAGACCATAAATAGAAATCTATTGTTCCTTCAAATCTTTGATCTTTGTCAGAACACTGTCTATGGAATCTCCTTGTAGCCAAATCCCATTCCTGTGAAGAGAGATGGTGGATGCAATCCAAAGATGAGTAGGTGCTGCCACAACCAGCTTCACAACAGCCAACTGAGACTTCAGAGTTGATTAGTAGACCCTTTGAGCTTCCTAAATCCACCAAAATATCAGCCAAGTACTTTGGAACATGTATCCCAAAAGTTTAAGTCAAGACAGACTAGTTGCGAAATGACTAGCTCCCAAAACTTGCTATTTTTGGACATACACCTGCTAGAAAAAATGAACAGTGCTCTCAACCTGGTAGGAATTAGAAGCATTCCTTTTGGTCATAACAAATAGAATTAGCAAGCTTCCCAATCCAAGTTAAAACACTTCAAATGATGGACTGACCACTGAGAACAAGTTTCATCAATTTCTGGAACATTCCCACAATTCTCGGGGCTTTGTAGAGATAGACCAGTAAGCAGTAAAATGCAGATATCTCAAAAAGTATTAATCCAATGACCTTGAAAATTTATATGCACAAAGGAGATAGTACGAGCTATCCAACGCAAGTTAAATCACTGAAAAGGGATCAGTAGAACTCAAGATATGATCTTCTGAAGGTACTACTTTGAGTGAGTATAACAGAGAACAAAACAGAGAAGTAGATGATAATAAATGTATAGATTCACATATGATTACAACCACATTGGCAATGAATCTTTGCACAATGGGAGTAGAATGATAGAGCTATGGAGTAAGCTCTTCAATCTCTACAAAATGACATGAAGTGGTCACGTACAAGGCTTGCTAATCGCCTCTTCCTTCTTTCTCCTTTTATAGCTATTCTTGGAGGGAGTTTTGAATTCGAATTCGAATGGCTCCACCTAAAAGTGATCCCCAAAGTTAGGAGAGATTCCCTCAGCTCAAAAATTCGTGATTTTGGTAGTTGGAGCCACGAATTTGCTTTTACATCATGGATGAGGTAAGCCATCCTTTTCCTTTTTTCTTTTTCCATTTACAAGAGATAAAATGTACTCTTTTACAAGAGGTGTTCACATGACTACTCATGTGACTTACAAATGAGGATAATATCAAATATATCAAGCATGTAGGCTTGGGTAAAATGCACCAACAATTCCCAGGTAGGATCACATAGAACCGTTCTTGAAATACCTTTGAACAAGATAGGAGACATGAGCGAAGGTGAAGAAGGAAATATATATCTTCAAATCACTCATCATGGTTACACAACCAAGGCAATTTTGGACTCACTCGTAGGAGTTGCAATCGCTACCACTTCTCTATGGAAGCGTTGGGGCGAACCAGCACTCAGGCCAGTGAGAATGAAATTAGAAATGGCTGATGGTCACATAAAAAGATGCTTAGGATTGCTAAAAGGGATAACTCTCACTACTTGTGTAGAGTTTGCGCATACTTTTGCCATATGCGATTTCAACAAAAACTAAGCTTATGAGATGATTTTGGGAAGATGCTTCTTGAGATGGTTGCAAGTAGTACAGAATTGGAGAACCAATTAGTTGTATTTGCAACACTTAGGTGTGGCAACCAAAGTTAATCTCAAGGATTACTCTCATAGAGACATGCCCCCCATTCAGTGGAATCCCATCCATAGAGCCATATATGATACATAATCAATGTACTCCATAGGATCTGGATCCTCATGGATGCATGAAGGCACTCACTTATGGATGTGCAAAGTGGTAGTGGAACAAGAGAGAAGAGAAAATGCCAGATAGGTAGGTGCGAAGGAAACTCATAGATCTATTCAAGACCCAACCTATGCACCTGTAGTATTTCATGATGAAGAGTTTGAACCTCATGGTTAGGCAGAGATCCTAACGACAATGGATGTGGCCATCAATGAAGAACAATGGACACCACACTGTGATGAAGATGGCTATGATATTTCATTTTTTCCATAGAAGCAATCATGCGTGATTCGGTTATCGAGGAATGCGAGCCTTGATCTGATGTTCTTGAATAAGCAAGTGACTCAGATCTAGAGTCAATCATTATGGATCCTTTTTGTGCATCAAAGGAGGAATTCCTCTATGAAGTAGAAGCTCACCCTCAAGGACAAGGGGAGCTTATGAATGATGTGAGGTTAACCACACAGGTGACCACTAAGAGTGAGGGAAAGAAAAGAAAGAGAGAAGTCTCACAGGATGAGGAAGAATCTTTGTTTGAGGTCCCTGAAAACTTTAAGAAGTATGAGATAGAAGATAGGAGAATCATGATAATGATGCCTAAACGTGAAGCAGGAGAGGCTTATGATAACAAAGAAAAAACCAAGAAAATCATTGTGACCATAGAGGAAGTTGAAGAACGATGCACGTACATAGGACAGGACCTAATTGAGGACGAGGAACAAGAGTTGATAGCCTTGTTAAGAGAATACACAGATGTGTTTGCATGGAGTTATAAGGACTTAAAAGGAGTAGATCCCAACATATGCTCACATACTATACCGATGACCTCAGAAGCCAAACCCTCTAAGCAGAAGCCCTACACATATAACAACAATTATGTTGCCAAGATCAAGGAAGAAATAGATCGATTGGTAGAAGCCGGATTCATCTATGAAATAGAGCACACTCAATGGGTATCCCCCATTGTAGTGGTGCCCAAAAAGAATGGAAAATTACGAGTTTGCATTAACTTGAAGAAAGTTAATGCAACCACTATTAGAGATAGTTATCTGCTTCCTATCACTGAACATCTATTAGAAAGGGTAGCAAGCAAGGAAGTATACAACTTCCTTGATGGATTCTCTGGCTCCAATCAAGTGGCCATTGCTCCAGAAGCTTAGCATAAGATGACTTTTGCCATAGAATGGGGCATGTTTGCTTTCAAGGTAATGCCATTTGGGCTCACCAATTCGCCAATTACCTTCCAAAGGCTGATGTGCCATGTGTTTAAAGAGTTTTTGTGTAAAAACTTGGAAGTCTATGTTGACGATATTGGTGCTCATTCCAACACTAGACAAACACATATACATGAGCTCAGATGAATCTTTGACAATGTAGAGAATATAAGGTCTACCTGAACCCTGAAAAGTGTGTTTTCATGGTCACGCAAGGACAGATTCTAGGCCACATAGTATCAAAGAATGGCATATCCACAGATGAAGATAAATTTAGAGCTATTGCAGAGCTACCTAGGCCAAAGAACATCAAGGAAGTACAAGTTTTCATGAAACATTGTGGATATTATCGACGTTTCATTCATATGTATGCTATCATTGCAAAGCCTATGTACTCCCTCTTAACTAGCTTCGAGTGGATGGACGAATGTGAAAAATCCTTAATGAGCTTAAGCAACGATTATGTTCAGCACCAATCTTGACTATGCTAGATTGGAACAAGCCATTCCATGTGCATGTGGATGCATCCATTTACGCTATTGGATGTGTAATGGCACAATCCATTGGAGAAGGCAATATGGATTTTTCAATTGCTTATGCTAGTAGATAGTTGAACGTAGCTGAATGAAACTATACCATGATTGAAAGAGAAGGATTAAGCATGGTGTATGCTGTTAATAATTTTAGACATTATTTGCTTGCAAATAAGTTTAAATTTTTTTACAAATCATCAAGCACTATTATATCTAGCAAAAAAAACCTTGCAATACTGGTAGATTAGTAAGATGGTTCCTCTTACTAATGGAGTATGACTTTGAAGTCTTGGTTAGGAAAGGTAGGACTCACCTTCGGGTGGATCACCTTTCTTGATTAACTTCACAAGAGTATCCTCAAGGAGTATCAGATGACCTTCTTGATGCTTACTTGTTCAATCTAGAGGTAGTGCCTGAATGTGTAAAAGTATAATGCCGGTTAGCTCGCAATTATGACTAGAGCTTCTACATCATATCCTATCCATGTCTTATATCATGTGGCTTTTCAAACTGAAAATATTTATGGGAGTATTTTTTCATTAAATGAAGTGTGTCCATTATGTGCATACAAAGGGTAGACAATCAGGTTTCCAACCTTGCTGGCATTGGTTCTTTGAATCTAAGTGAGTTAATTGAGATAAGGCTTGCGTTGGGTTCCTCATTGGGCTAAGTGTAAGTGTACCAAAGCTCTCATATTCATTCCATTTGAACACTGAGAAAGAAAACTTTTAGCTTGCAAAGGTGTGAGCTAGTGTACTTATGAGGCTATTCATGATTCATGTTGCATAGGGGATGTATGTGTGCATGTGTGTGTATGTCTTTGTTTATATTGTGAGATGGTGATTTTTTATATATGTGCAAATAGTGTGATATATATGTGCTACAATGTGTTTATGTTTGTGTGTGTATATGAAAAGACTTAACATAAAAGAATTATTAACCATAATTCATGATGAATATCAACATTCCATGTATGTAGGGACCAATCACATTCAAAGTATAGAAATTTTTGAAAAACATCAATTAACAAGCATTGAAATTGAGAGAGAGAGAGAGAGATATGAAGAGAGAAAAGTTGAGAGAGAAAGCATTAAAAGGGAGAACAACACAAAGAGAGAAGTTGAGAGACAAAGCATTGAAAGAGAGAGAAACACAAAGAGAGAATTTGAGAGACGAAGCATTGAAAGAGAGAGATACATAGAGAGAGAGAGAGGAAGATTCAATAGAGAAAGAAAGACAATGTATAGATACTTGAAAGAGAAAGAGAGTCAATAGAGAAAGCGAAACTCAAGAGATAGAATTTTTGCATCTCTTACTAGGTCATCACCTAACTAAGCAATGCAATTCGTTTTATATAATTGCTATCAGATACGAGATAGTATGTTTTGTTATGAAAGGAAGTTGCATAAGTGATGCTTATGCATTGCTTGTGTGATGCTTTTTTTTTTACTTGATGACTACATAGGCGACACCCCCACATGTCGTAGCTTAAATGATGAGTTGTTGTTTATGCCACTATCCATCTTTTATGCAATGGTAAAATAAAAAAACCCCTTGCTTTGGGAATCACATATACAACTATGTGTCTTTGTTATGAGCATTGCACTCTCTATCACATATGCAACACACCACATCGATACCCATTGGCATAATGTTTTTGGGCTTTTGCAACAACAAATATCGTTTTAAATATCACTCTTGGTGAACATATCTAACATTGATCATTGCTGGAATAATATACATATCGATGGTAAGGTGTTTTGGTTCAACCCAAGTTTACAAGAAAAGAATCTAAAAAGTTAAGCTTAACAAAGGTGTCAAACCTATGTATGTTTGGGATCTTGATATACCTCTCATATTTATATCAATCCATCCTATTTTTGTAGCTAAAAGCACCCAATCCATGTCCCATAGGAGGGTTGGTTAAACACTAGCCTCTTGAGGTGAAGGTCTTGTGTTCAACCTTTGGATTGGACATGTAATGGCTTTGGCCAGTCTAAACTAGTTGTAACCAATTGTGACGTGTAAGAAAATAACAACACAATGGAATACACCAGTAGATAGAGTTGAGAGAAAAATGCAGAAAAAGAATGTAGACTGAAAGATAGAGAACTCAAATTCTCATATTACCAAGCATAATGTAGTTACAACAATGGTGTTGTCCACCCATGCACTCCTAATGTGGAGTTTAGATGTCAATCTAGATAGACTCTAGATGAAGGGCTTGCTAGTGCAAAATGCTATGTAAAGCTCAACCTAGGCCATGCTTATATAACTTTTACAAGGGGAGTCGGTGTAGATAAACGTAGTCGGGAGATACAAAATAGTCAACAAAATATACAATCTGACAATATCTCCACGACCAAAAGTCCTACCGTCTTGGCCCTATGGGCCAAGGGGATAGGCCCCTCGGACCCCGTAGAAGGGGACATGCCCCCCTCTGCACTCCCCCCATTAAGGACTTATGGGGAAATCATGTGACACCATAGGGACTTTATTTTTTCCTTGAATGGCAACCCAATGGCCTGGAAGTTTATGCTTTACCTAACCTAACGTTTAGGCTCACAAAGATCATCTATAACAATTAATAGTCACACATAGACCTCATTTAACTTAGACGTTAGGGTTCCACAAATGTACGTGCTCTCACAATGGCTTCTCCTCATAATGGGGGCCTTACAATTAGAGCACCATGGATCATTTGTGGTCTCTTGAGGGTGGAGTGTTGAGCATATCTAACACCCCCCATTGTCCACCCTATGGTGAACTACCTCCTTGATCCAATCCCAAGCTTTGGAAAGTGTCGAAGAAGTTGATCTCTCCCAAGAGCCTTGGTGAAGATGTCTGCTCCATTTTCTTTAGTTGGACAATATCTTATACCCATGACCCGGTCCTCAATCAACTCACACACATAGTGATACTGAATTTCTTTGTGCTTGGTTATACATGCGTGGAAAATAGGATTCTTGGCGATGGCCATGCAACTTTGGTTGTCACACTTCAACTTTGTAGCCTCCTGTCCTTGTATTCCTATGTGCCATAGGATCCTCCTCAGCCATAGTGCTTCACATATTGCAAGACATGAAGCTTTGTACTCAGCTTCAATAGAAGCCTTAATGATATAGTTGATTGCTTCTTAATGATCCAATAGAAAATCCTAAAGAAAAGCAATATTGAGAGACTGGTTTTATGGTATCAATATCTCTTGTCCAATTTGAGTCACGATATCCGACCAAAGATGATCCTTCTTCATAAATAATACCATAATCAGTGGTTCCTTTCACATACCTAAGTATCTGCATGCTTGCCTTCCGATGCGTTTGCAAGGCTTATTAGAGAACCTGCTTACTACTCCAACAACATAAGAGATGTTTGGCCTACTATTGCACAAGAAGATGAGACTTCCAACTAGCAATCCTCCATGTCAAATGCCTTCAATATCTATCTTGTATAATTTTGTTGAGAGATGAAAATATTACCTCGTTCTTGCAAACTTTGAGGCCTAAGAAATAATGCATTAAGCCCAAGTCTTTCATTTCAAATTCTAAACTTAGGGCATCTTTCATTTGTTGAAGAAGAGCATCATCATTTCTTGTAATCACAAGGTCATCTACATAGGGTACAAGCACAATTGTCTTCCCTCCTCTCTTTAGAACATAGAAGTTAGCATCAGAAGCACATCTTTTGAAACCTAGATCCAAGAGATATTTATCTATCCATTGGTACCATGCTCTAGGGGTTTGTTTCAATCCATATAATGCCCTCCTCAACTTACATACCTTATTCTTGAATGGAGAGCCTCAAACCTTGGTGGTTGAGACACATATACATCGTCCTTGAGGTCTCCATTTAGGAATGCTGATTTGACATCCATGTGACAGATTGCCCAACGCATGTGTAGCCAAAGCTAGTCCTACTCAAATAGTATTCATCCTTGCAGTCGGGGCAAATGATTCACAAACCTCAATGCCTTCAACTTGTGAGTAGCCTTGTGGAACAATTCTTTCTTTGTGCTTTTCCAAAGTACCATCATCCTTGTACTTTAACGTCTAGACCCACTTGGTGCACAAGTACTATTGATAGTGTTCTGACTCTCATTCAGCATACTTCCAAGGCATGTGAAGCATGGAACATATTGAGAAATCAATATGAAAATCGTAATCAGACACAGATTCAAAACTTTGAGAATCATCTAGAAGCAAAAAGGTTTGCTGATGGGGAGACTGCAAAGGTATTTATCACTAAGAATCTACGAGATCAAATGGTAGGAGCAGGTGTACAAAAGTCAAGTGAGGAGCTAGCTCGACATAAGACTGACAAAAAGAAGTTCAAGAGAGAGTGTTTCTAGTATAAGAAGAAAGGACACAAAATCCAAGATTGTTGCACCAAGAAGGCAGAAGAGAAGAATGGTTCTTCAAAAAGTGGCAAGGGCAAGGAGTCTGCCAACAGAACAGAAAAAAAGCTTGAGTTATTTGTTATGATAGAGGAGATATGCTCCTCGATTGAAAATTCAGGAAAACAAATGATTCATGGGTGTTGGACAATGGTCCATCTCATCACATGATGAGCAAAAAAGACCTTTACAGTTCCTTAAAACCTCTAAAGGAACCCATCACAGTAAAGGTAGGCAACAATGCAAGATGTCTTGCAGAGGGTGAAGGTACAATTTCTTTCATTAACTCTAATGGGAATGTCAGAAAGTTTTCAAATGTGTTGTATGTTCCAAAAATCTACTAGACACTAATACCTTTCTAATGAGCCATCTTGCACTCAATTTGGAGCTCTGGAGAGAGCAGTAGCCTCTGCAAGATTACTATTGGCAAAGAAGATGATGCAAAGAATTGAAGGAGCAAGACAATGATGGTCACAAGTTTATGTATATTGCTTCCATGTAATGTGCAAGTGATTTCAAGTCTTTATGTAGACTCGAGGAGTGTTCCAAGACTTCTACAAGTGAAAATTGAATTCAAATGAAGGTGGGAATGGTTGTTGAAGAGAATCAATTCACTTTCTCAGTTGAAGATAAAGCAACTGTTGGTTGCTTCTTGGAACTCCATGACACTAGCTTCGAACTTCCAAATGCTAAGTAACCAGATGTACTTTTTCTATCATCCTTAGCTCCTGCCCAATCTGCATCTGAGTAGATTTTGATATCCAAATCTGAAGAGTAAGGATAGAATATACCTTCGTTGATTGTACCTTTGAGATACTTAAGTACTCTCTTAGCCGCATCCATGTGTGGTCTTCTCGGTGAGTGCATGAATTGACTAAGCACTCCCACACTATATGAGATGTCTACCCTTGTATGAGTAGCATATATCAAGCTACCTACCAAGCTTTGATACTCTTTAATGTCTTCAAATTTCTCACCTTCATAAACACTTAGTTTATGATTCATCTCCAAAGGTGTACCTGTAGGTTTAGTGTTCTCCAATTTGAACTTGAGAAGAAGATCCTGAATGTATCTTCTTTGAGTCAAATACATTCCTTCATCTGTATATATCACCTGCATACCTAGGAAATATGTGAGCTCACCTAGGTCACTGATTTTGAACTCCTCTTGCATGTGTCTCTTGATCCTTTGAATGCCATTTAGATCATCACCTGTCACAATAATATCATCTACATATACACATAGATAGATAACCTCATTGTGATCCCTTTTGATGAATAGAGAAGGATCTGAGCTGCTAGCTTTGAACCCTTGATCTTGAAGATATGTAACCAATCTGTAATTCCAAGCTCTAGGAGCCTGTTTCAATCCATACAATGCTTTCTTAAGTCTGCAAACATACGATGGATGATTAGGGTTTTCAAGACCTGGTGGTTGTGACATGTATACCTCTTCACTTATCCAACCATTTAAGAATGCATTTTTCACATCAAGTTGGAGGAGTCTCCAATTCCTTGCAGCAACTACACTTATCAATGTCCTGATTGTAGTCATCTTTGCAACTGGTGAGAATGTTTCCTCATAGTCTATACCATGAGTTTGTGAGCATCCTTTGGCAACTAATCTTTCCTTGTACCTACAAATTGATCCATCTGAGTTTCTTTTAACTTTATATACCCATCTGCAACCAATTACCTTTTGATTCGGTGACATTGGAACCGAATCCCAAGTGTCCATTTCCTGATATGCATCTATCTCTTCTTTCATGGCCTTTTCCCAATTAGGGTTTCCCTTTGCCTCTTCATAGGTTGGGGGTTCCTCTGAAATAGAGTCTTTTGCCAAGTATATTGAATGCTTCGTAACAAATGTGGAATCATATCCATACCTTTCTGGTTGTTTTTTCTCTCTTGCTGATCTTCTAGGTACTTGTTTGGAGCATTCTCCAACCTCTTGCATCTTTGCTTTGCCTCTTGACTTCCATAGCTTGTAATCCTTTTCCCTTTCATCTTGGTCATCGTCTGTATCACTTCTTGGATCCTGGACATGTGTATCATGCTTGCTTCCTAATTGATGAGAGTCAGAATCAAGATCATATGGTAGTGTTACCTTTTGTTTGTCTTCATCATACCAAGACCTGTGTTCTTCAAACACAACATCTCTACTTGTAGTGAATTGCTTGGTTGAAGGATTGAAGAACCTGTAACCCATCTGAGTTGAATCATATCCAATAAACACTACCTTTGTTGCCCTTTCATCTAGCTTACCTCTTACTTGTGATGGTACATGAACATAAGCTAAACAACCAAAAACCTTGCAATGTCCAAGACTAGGTTTTCTTCCATGCCATGCTTCATAAGGAGTCATACCTTGAAGTGATTTGGATGGTAGTCTTTTGACAAGGTACACTGCAGTTGAAATAGCTTCTACCCATAGATAATGTGGCAACTTCTTCTCTTCAAGCATTGTTCGGGCTGATCCAACCAATGTCTTGTTTCTTCTCTCTGCAATTCCATTTAGTTGAGGAGAGTACCTGGTAGTCACTTCCCTTTTGATACCTTTGTCCTGCAAGAACTCATCAAAATCTTTGGAGAAGTATTCTCCCCCTCCATCAGATCTGAGCTTCTTTAGTGATCTACCTGTATGATTCTCCACATGTGCAAGATAGTTCTTGAAGCAATCAAACACTTCATTATTACTCTTGATAAAGTATAGAACATTCCATCTACTATGGTCGTCAATAAATGAGACATAATACCTTGATCCTGCCAATGAAGGTTCTTGACTTGGTCCCCATACATATGTATGTACTGAGTCCAATAAGTTGTTGTGGATGTAGCCTTTGTGGTTGAATGGTTGTCTTTGTGCCTTCCCAATCTGACATGCATCACACATGTTGATCATGTGTTGCTTTGATATGTTCGGCGGTCCTAGAACACTTTGATCCCTGCATATATCCTTCAAGGTTCTTTCATTCACATGAGCAAGTCTCTTATGCCACACTTCAAGCTCACTTAGGGTTTGAGACCCTAAGTTGAATAGAGCTATGTTCCTGGTTTCTCCTACTTCAAAAGTAAAGAGCCTACCATGCTTCTCACCTCGGGCTATCTTTTTGAAGCCTTGACATGGATCTTCCACAAAAGCTCCATGTTGGGTGAACCTAACTTGCAAGCCTTTTTCAACTATTTGGCCTACACTTATTACGTTTTTAGTGATAGTGGGTACATAGAGAACCTTACTTAGAATGTTTGTCCTGTCATTGGAAGCTTTGACATTACCAATCTTCTCCACATTGTGCTTTGTGTCATCCTCTGTTTGCACTTCATGTCTATGCTTTGGACTTTTCAAATCAGACAGAAGAGCAATGTTGCCTACAACATGATTCGAACATCCTGAATCTATGTAGAACAAATGAATATCAACTTCTTTACCTTCTTTGTGGCTTAGATTCATAAGAAGCAATGAGTCTTCCATGTAATGTACAAGTGATTTCAAGTCTTTATATAGACTTTAGGAGTGTTCCACGACTTCTACAAGTGAAATTTGAATCCAAATGAAGGTGGGAATGGTTGTTGGAGGGAACCAATTCCCTTTCCTACAATCTAGGAAAAGTGAATGTCTAGTTTGACCTACTTTTACGTGATTTGATTGCTTGATTGAATGCAAATTCAACCACCATAAATTCGTGGGATTTGGGCTTTATCTTTCTACCTTTACATGTGTAAAGCTCAAGGCTTATACAACAGTAAATGAACCATCAAAAATCTCTCAAAAAATACAATAAATGAGCATAAGAAAAAGAACTCTCCAACGGATATTCTTTCGACGCGATAGCCTTTGATGTAGATCAAATTCACCTCAAGCATAGTGTAAGCTTGATGTTCCAACAGGAACAACTTGTATGAGTTGTATGCTCTTACAACCACTACACATGTGAACACAAGTAAGCTATGGCATGAGAGATTCGACCACATCGGATACCTTGTATTGAAAGAGATGCATCACAAGGGTATGGTTGCACACCTACCATTGATTGTAGAAATGAAGGAAACTTGTGAAGCTTGCATGATGGGCAAACAATAGAGGAAGGCGTTTCCACAAGAAAACAAGAATAGGGCAAGCTATTCTCTAAAATTGGTGCACCATGATGACGCGCGGAAAAATGCCTACATAGACCTTGGGCGGATCTTCCTATTTCATGTTACTTGTCGAAGACTAGAACTGGAAAATGTGGGTGTACTTCCTTCGCAATAAGGCTCAAGCGTTTGGTAAGTTTAAAAAATGACTTCAACTTGTTGAAACTGAAACAGGGAAGAAGATCAAGAAATTCAGGATAGATGGCAGTGGTGAGTTCACATCAACAAAATTTGAATTTTTGCAAGAGTAAGGGAATCAAGCATCAACTCATAGTGGCACATAACCCTTAGCAGAATGGTGTTTCAGAATGTCGGAATCGAACCAGCATGGAGATGGCAAGTTGCATGTTGAAGGGAAAGGGTTTGCCTAATCAATTTTGGGCAGAGGTTGTCAACACTATTATTTACATCTTAAATCAAAGCTGGTCCAAGACACTTGATGGAAAGACTCCAAAAGAAACCTACACTACTAAAAAGCCTTATGTTTCCCATTTAAAAGTATTTGGAAGTGAATGTTATGTACATGTTCCAGATATGAAGGGGAAAAAGCTTCAACTAAAACACATCAAATGTATCTTTCTAGGGTACAACAAAGATAACAAGGCTTATAAGCTTTATGACCCTGAGGCTAAGAATATCATGGTGAGTCGCGATGTGGTGTTTAAGAAGGAGCAACCACATGCAATGGAGAAGGAAAAGAGAGCTTCCACTTTATCATCAAGCGAAGGGTCAATCCACTATGAACCAGGCCCAAGAGCTATCCTTTTTACACAAGCAAAGGAAGCATCATCTTCATATGATGAGTCTCAAAGTCCCCAACCTGTCATCACCCAAGTGGAAAAACCATTGCCTAGTTGGGTGAGGCAGCTCTATAATTTTGCAAACCCCATCCCACAATCACTACAATAGGTTGCAGATGGACCAAAGTGATAAAAAAAAAAAAAGGAACAGAGATGGGCAAGCACCCATATTGTAAACACAACCTTGATGGCTGATCTCATTCAAGAACAAGCAAAGGAACCAACCAATGTGGAAGAGGCACTCCATGATCCAAAATTGAGGGTTGCCATGCAAATTGAATACAAAAATATCATGAAAAAAACGGAATTTGGGAGCTCGTGGATTGACCCCATAAGCGTAAACACTAGAACATAGAGTGCATCTGCCTTTCTATGTTGCCAAGCACATAGAAGATCAGCATCAGGAGGAATCATTTGACCAGGATTATTTGGATCAGGTGTTTCTTAGGGCTCATGATCAGTCCCAAGAACAACCTTCAAAAGATCATATGAATCAAGGATAGAAGTGATTTTAAACTTCCACAGGGTGTAGTTCATACCATCGACTTTACCTTCCATGAAGGTTAGTGGTCTTATCTGCAATGTTGGGATGATCGATATCACTGCTTCTCCTTTCTGTGCCCCACCTACTCTTGTTGAAGCTGTTGGAGTTTGAGGTCTATGGGGAAGCATGTGAACATCAGAAGGAAGAAGAAGAATCTTGGAGTACAACACACAATAGTGAATGTATTACCACTAGAATCTACAAATATATGTACCCGTTAGGGCAATAGGCATATATACAAGCTAGTGAAAAGAAATCTCCTAAAGAGGGGAAAAAGTGCCCCTGCGGTCCTAGTGTGTTCACACACATCACTACCTAAATATATCAACAAATCCCCCCTGTGAGTAATGCGGTGAACAAGGAGCTAGCACTCATGTATAAGGAAGTGCCAAGCTATGTGGAATCAATCCACAAAAGGAAGTAAGCCCAAAGCTTTGCGAAAAGCTTCAAACTTCTCGCTACGCAGAGCCTTCGTGAAAAGGTCTACAATGTTCTCCTATGTGGGCACATATGCCAAGTATATCTATCCAATGGACAACCTCTCCCTGACATAATGATAATGCACCTCAATGTGCTTAGTGCAAGCATGGAACACAGGGTTCCTCACTACTGCCAATGCGCTCTGATTGTTAGTGAAGATGGTGGTGCCAGAAGACTGACCAACACCCAAATCAGCCATAAGACATCTATGCCACACACACTCAATAATTGCTATGAAAGTTGCCCTATACTCAGCCTCACAACTAGAAGTGGCCACACTAGGCTACTTCTTTCTCAACCAAGATATACATGAGCTACCAAGCATGAAGCAAAAGCCACTAGTGGACACATGAGTGTCATAGCAACCAACCCATTTAGAGTCAGAAAAACCATGTAGATATGGCGGTAGTGATGCCCCCAGGGATAAAACAATCCAAGTAGTCGAGTACCACTCAAGTAGTGAAAGATGCACTTAATTGTGTGCCAATGCTCGACTCTTGCTCAATGCACGCTCATTTGTGAGATAGAAAACTAAATATCTACCCAATTAATGCATAAGTAAATCAAGCATCCAACAATGTGCTGATAGATAACAACATCAAATGCATCTCCAACATCATGAAGGCTCAATCATAAACCTGTCTCCATAGCAGTGGCAATAGGTTTGCCGTCTTCAAGGCCAAAAAACTGCAATAATGTTTCAATATATTTCGTTTGACACAAATTTATTCCGCCATCAATTTGCATAAATTGAATGCCCAAATAATGATACAAATTCCCCAAATCCGACAGCTCAAATGAGGCATGCAAATCAAACTTAAAATCAGCAACATGCTTCTCATGAGGACCAGTGAGAAGCACATCATTAACATACACAATAATGATCAGAAGCACATAATTAGCACGCTTAACATATAAGGTGCTTTCAGTTAGACTCTTCTCAAAACCATGTGCAATCAGATAGGCATGTATCTTTTCATACCAAGCACGTCGTGCTACCATATAATGCCTTCTTTAACCTGCACAGCTGGTTTTCATGCCCTTTCTGCACAAAGCCACAAGGCTGAAAAATATACACTTCTTCATGCAAATCACCATTCAAATATGGAGTTTTAATGTCCAATTGATGTACATTCCAACAATGATGAGCAGCAAGTGCACATATGCTATGAACAATAGTCATTCGGCAAGTAGGTGCAAATGTCTCATCAAAATGAATGCCTCTTTCCTATGCATAACCCTTTGCAATGAGCCTAGCCTTATACCTATCAATTGTTCCATCATGCTTATAATTCAACTTGTATAACCACTTGGTGCCAATGGCCTTCTTGCCAGGAGGAAATTCACATAAAGATCATGTACCATTTTTCATGATAGCATCACATTCTGATTGCATAGCATCCATCCAATTTTCATAATTTTGTGCTTCAAAAAAAATAGGCTCATTCTCATCACAAAGATGAGAGGCAGCCATAGCATAGCAATCTGATGCAAAAGAGGCACTATGAGATCCTGAACGAGTATGATATGACAAAGGTGCATCTAGTTTGTTGTCACACTAAGTCTGCACAAGCCATTTTGGCATAGTTTTTGCCTCCGCAATATCCGCTCTCTCATCAACAAGTGCATCATGTAAATTTGCATTAGAAATAGAATGATCTAGAGAAATTGCCTCATTAGGACCAGCACTAGACTGTCCACATGTAAAAAGAGGCAGCAAAATATCACACATGTCTTTGGAGCTAACTGATGTCTCCTTAGTACATGAAAATAGTGGCTGAATAGCATCTTCCACAAAAACATCATGGCTAACCAAAATGCATTTTGTCTATGGATGATATAGAGGATAGCCTTTTCTTTTAGAATTGTACCCAACAAAAATACATTTCACTGCTTTACCATCCAATTTCTTGCATTGTTGTTTAGGCACTAATGCATATGCCACACAACCAAAAACATGCAGATGAGCAACAGATGGCTTGCGATCATGCCAAGCCTCATATGGAGTGATAGACTACAGCACTTTAGTGGGACACCTGTTAAGTGCATATGTTGCACACATAACAGCCTCAAGCTAGAAACTATATGGTAAAGCTGGAGTCTTGACCATACACATCGCCATCCCATGAGTGACTTGTTCTTCCGTTGAGCAACTCCATTATGTTGAGGTGTATATGGCACTGTAGAGTGATGTTTTATCCTACGTTCAGCCAAAAATGCATTAAAGTCAGAAGACATATATTCCCCCCCTCGATCAAAAGGGAGGGTGCACATTTTATATGACACATTTTCAGCAAAAACCAAAAATTGTTTGAAGCACATAAACACTTTGGACTTTGCTTTCAATGGATATACCCATGCATGCCTGGAAAAATCATCAATGAGAGTTAGGAAGTAAAGATAGTTTCCAGAAGAGGGTGTCTGCATAGGACCACATACATCACTATGAGCAAGGTGCAATTTTTTAGTAGCTCAAATTGAACAATATTTTGGAAAGAAGAAATGCTGCATTTTGCCCAAAATTAAGCCTTCGCATACATGTTTGCTAGATGCCTCAGGTTTGGGCAAAGAGGACACCATTTCAGATTTCTTTAGGCATACCAAACTAGTAGAATTCAGATGACCAAAACATGCATGCCAAAGCTTTGCATCTGACATAGCTTGAGAATCATGTACTACACATGTCGAATCATTCACACACTTTTCATAGTCTAAGGGCTTATACAGCCCATGAGATAAAATGCAAGAAGCAATAATCATGTCGCCATTTGATAGATCATGAACTGTACATGTGTCATCAACAAATTTCACAACCAAGCCAATCTTGGCTAAAGCTGAAACTAATAATAGATTCTTCTTGATCCTTGATACAAATAAAGCATCCAAAAATGTAAAAGAACTACCATCAGTAGTGGTCAGAATGATCATACCAACCCCCATGACAGGATAAGAGAAGTTGTTGGTGCATGTGACAATATTCCCTGTAGGGGTAGGCTCCAGTGAAGTGAATAAACTACACTATGAGGTAATATGTCTGGTTGCCCCACTATTAAAGTATCAAACATCTGATTCTACTATAGACATACACTGTTCAAGAGAAGATGGGTCAAAATTGTAAACAATAGTAAATGCCCGTTCTTCATTTTGCACTAGATTGTTAGACTCTTTTTTTGGTGTAGAGGCCTCTGCAACAACCATATCAACCTTTTTTTTTCTTTGCCTCTTTTGCAGCCAGTTTTGGCCAATTCTTTATGACATGATCATTTGCTTTATAGTACTTGCAAAAAATTTTTTGCTTTTTTGTTTTTTTGTCGTCTCTGTCATCCTTATTTGATTGTGCTGAATTAGCCAATTTCTGCTTACTAGTAGAAGAGCTCCATTTACCTTTACCCTTCTAACTATCTAGGAAAGCTTGATCTGCAATATGCATAATGGACCTATTCTATCTAGACTAATCTTCCTGCAATAGAAGAGATACTAACTCCTCAAATGTGAAGGCATTTGGATTGCCTTTCATCATCAAACGAAGAGTAGAAGCAAAACTCTGGTATGAATTGAAAAGACCATTCAAAACCGTCTACACAAGTGAAGTATCAGACAAGACTTCATCAACATAAATTAATTGTTCCTTCAAATCTTTGATCTTTGTTAGAAAATTGTCTAGAGAATCACCTTCATTCATATGCTCACTCTCCAACTGTTTGAAGGGCTTTGGTGTGCAGAACAAGAGGAGGAAGGAGGAGATGGAGGGAGAGAGAAGAGAGGAGAGACGTGCGGACATGCGTGGGAGCCTCGAAACCCACATAATGAACTCTCTTGAGGCAATGCTCTATATATGATGTATATATATGAATATGGGGGTAAGGTCACATGACCCTTACATCACCAACAATCTCCCACTTAAGGGTCAATGTGACCATAAGTGGTAACATATACAAAGAATGATGTAGGACTATACAATAATGTACAGGAAGAGTCCGGATCTCAACCCATACAGATCAACCTACACCAACTGCCTCGAACAAGGTGTATCCATGCACCTCAAACTGCTTTAGACTCATATCGACAAGAGTCGAGCTCACATATGACTGATGCAAGAACTTACGAAGTTCCTGCAAAGCTCCCACTCGCTCTATGCCTGTGTCAATCATCGAACGACTGACAACTCCAAGTGCAAATGCTCCAATAGCAACTGCAATATCTGGTCTCGAGCATAATAACTCATACATCAGACTCCCAAATGTTGACGAAACATGTGCTATCCTGGCTAACCTAAGTATGTCAGCCATGCCTATATCCAAGGCATCCAAAGCACCATCATCAAGACCAACATGTCTTGACATATCTGTGTCAACATCTAGCATGAGCGAATCCAAGAATGACTGCATAACTGTTGACTCCTCAGCATCTAAATCAGCCATGCTCATAACCAAGGATGTATCTAGCTGTGCATCATGAGAGCTAATATGCTCTACCATACACTGTGTACCATGAGAGCTATCGTGCTCTACCACACCAAGTGTATCATCATGCTCCACATGAGCTAACTACACAACATCAACACCAAGATCAAACTGATGATCACACTCTAACTGAGTATCATCATAATGCTCTGCATGAGCATCCATATCATGCTCTAAAGCATCCAAATTATCATCCAAAGTGTGCTCTATAAGAGCATCCATATGATCAAAACAATCATGCTCTCCATAAGCATCATGAGCATCAAAAACATGCTCTACATGTGCATCCATCTGAGCATCTGAATCCTGCCATATATATGCAACATGAATGTCACTAGACCTATGTGTAGGTAGGCAAAATGAGACATGACGAGTCTCACATCGCACATAAGGCTGAACTCCCACTGAGACGAGACTGTCTCTCACATGAAGTACCTGCAGTGGATACATGTGCCCAATCCTGGCACCTCTAACAAGCATAAGCTGTCCCAACTGCAACTGAAAATGATGCTCACCAAGGAATGCATAGCATCTGCTCTCTTGTAACTGGCTAACTGAAATCAAGCTCATAGGGAATGAAGGCACATAACGTACATGTCTGAGTATAAGTGATGCTCCACTAGGTAGCATAATGCATACATCTCCTGCACCCTCAATGTCATATGCCATACCATCAGGCATGTGCACACATCCACGACTCTCACCTGAGAATCGACAAAACCACTCACGATGTGGAGTAACATGAAAAATGGCTAATGCATCAAGCAACCAAGCCATATGTGTGCTATCCAATGAACAAGAGGAATCCTGAGATGAACCATAGGAGAAAGTGATATCACCATCACTAGCATAATCAACTACCATAGACTCTCTTGAAACCACTACCTGACCTGCATCACGTGCATATCTCTGACGTTGTCGTCGCATCCGCCTGAAGCAACGTCGTCGAGTATGGTCCTCATGACCACAATGCCAACATCGAAGTCGTCGATGTGATCTATGTCTCATATGAGTCAATGGACTCGCATACATATCATGTAGTCTCTGCCATAATGCACTACTCGTCTCCTCATACATAACAGACTCATATATAGAATCCACAAGCTGTAATCGGATAGTGGAGCTGGCCAATGCATCCATATCCATCCATACGTGGTCGGGCATGTCACGAGGCCTCTGTGCATCTCTATGCACATACATGTGTAACCATGCACGAACCAATGTATGCCACATCTGAGCTTTCCATCTCGGAAAGTCAGTTCCATCAAATCGAGAAGACACCATGCTGGCAATCCAAGAGACTAGCAATGTAATAAGAGACTAAAAACGATACTCTATCCTCAATAGGATCACACCTGCATATCCATATGCATAAGTCATATCACAAATGTCTCGATGGAGAAGGAACTATGTGAACCACTTGTCACATAACCATGCATCTAGCATGCATATAAAACCATGAGCATAAGCCTGCTCACCAAGTCTCCAAAGTGACCAAATAGATATGAAAGAATCCTGGGAAAAATTCGACAGAGTATCCCCTGAAAACTGAGCAATCAAACAAGATAACCAATAGCAAAATAACAATGAGTAACCTGTCACCACCTGTCATTGATCCAAGCAAAGATAATGGCAACTACATGTGCCAAAAAGCTAATGGCAATACACGCCAATACAATGGTGATGCACCTCCCACTGAAGAATAAATACTACAAGATGGTCCAACTTGTCACGAACAATGTGTGACCAAGTCCAAGTGAATGGAGATAATCAATGATCCAAAGCTATCACACAAGCTTCAAGATCCACTAGAGCTCCTTTCTAGCATAAAAGTCGATAAAATTTCGACAGCATCTCCTCTGAAAAATGGACTCTAGAACCAAAATAACTTGTGGGAATCACCATCCACAACATCAAATCAATGAACATTTGCTAATAAAATAGCAATCAAGGTGACTATAAGTGTGCAACTGAGGCTCCAATCTGGATCATGTACCTGCAAAGAAAATAAAGATACAAGTACCAACCAAGATCCACAATCAACTCTCACATAATTGTGTGCAACTGGTAACTAAATCCATAACCAAGTGGCATAAGCAAGATGTAGACCACAATGCCACTATACGTCCATGATCGAACTCATGATGACATAAACCTCAAAGAAGAGTATACCACAATGTCATCTTACATGCCAAACACATGACAAGATCATGCTCTACTCTCATATGGAGGAGCTACCACAGTGATCATACATGTACAATGCCTTGAAGCTCTAAAAATAAGAGCTTGTACACCAAAAATTCTCTCTCGAAGAAGTTCCAAGGCAAATTCAACCTCCAAGTGCAACTAGGGTTCTTATAGTGAAAATTTACTGCTCTGTGTTTTGCTGTTTTAGAGGTGATAACCTCTGAATCTGAACTTTTGCTCTTCAGCAAACTTCAATATCTGACTCTTTGCTACATAACGAGATAAAGAACACCTCAATCGGAGGTGTGTAGCTCAAGATATGTTCAAAACAATCACCTGCTGTCAATTTCACTTTCACTTGCAACAGTACTGCTCTGTATTCTGCAATTTCGGCAATCTAAAACTCAGAATCTGGATCTGAGTTCTTCTACAAAATTGTAGCTATCTTTCCAAGCTACGAGCAGCAAGTTAAATCATCGCATTCCCATCTGTAGAACTCAAGTTATGACAAAAAAACCAACCTGCTTTCCTACTCAATGTAGATTCGCCTTCTACAATTCTCTACGTTTTTCGAATTTTCGGCACTTCAGAATTCCGAACCAGGTTCTGCGCCCTTCTGTGAAGTTGTAGCTCTCTGTGTTAGCTACGCACAGAACTTTAAAACACATCAATCCGAGCTTCCTAACTCGAGTTATGACCGAAATACTGAACAGCTGTCAAGAGATGCCGATCTGCACTTCTACCTCTTCTCACATAAGCTTCCATTGAAGCTTCTTGCACACAAGCCTTCAACATGCTCTGATACCAATGAAGGGCTTTGGTGTGCAGAACAGGAGGAGGAAGGAGGAGATGGAGGGAGAGAGAAGAGAGGAATGACGCGCGGACATGCACGGGAGCCTCGAAACCCACATAATGAACTCTCTTGAGGCAATGATCTATATATGATGTATATATATGAATATGGGGGTAAGGTCACATGACCCTTACATCCCCAACACTGTTTTCAAAGGTAAGCAATACAAGCCTCATTCCTAGCCTGGTACAATGTGGTAAGTGTATCCCAAGCATCCTTAGCTATTCTGAAAGAGCGATTGTGAGGAATAATGGCACATTTGAGAGACAAGGGTATCAATGCATGTGCATGAGCATCTCTACAATCCCAATGAATTTGCTCTGAAGTAGGTGCAACAAAAACTGCAACACGAACAAGAATCTGTAGAATATCACCATCTTCAATGCCATTTGCATCAACTTCGGTACCTGTATTTGCAGGTGTAATAGGATAGTTTTCAACACCCTACACAATATTCCACAATCCTTTTACGACCAATACATGACACATCATATAAGCCCACAATGGGTAATTCGTACCATTCAACTTATCCTTAGCAGCCAACATACTAAATAGATCACTGCTTTTAGCCATGGTCACTGACTAAAATACCCTGATGTAGAAGAATGATTGTATTTGAAAAAATTGATCAGAACTACCCTCACAAGTTCTACAAAACATGTAGCAGACTTCAAGGTGCTTATATTGGCGAACCAAAACTTGTATATATCTTTGGCACAAAAAGATGAAATAGCATGCACAAGTGCTATGATAGTGCATTTGGAGACTGAAATGAGCTCAGATCACGATTTTGACACTACAAAGCAAAGCAATTTTGATATCCTAATCACCTTGAGTATGCTCCCTAAATTTCGTGCAATTCAGAGATTGTGACCAGAGAGGTGTTGACAATGTCCTAGATGAAGCGGCGACCTGTTCTAATACCAATTGTTGGAGTTTGAGGTTTACGGAAGCACACGAAGAGCACAAGGAAGAAGAAGAAGCTTGGAGCACAACACACAATATTGAATGTATTACCACTAGAATGTAAAAAGATATGTAACCCTTTAGGCCAATAAGCATATATACAAGCCAGGGGAAAAAACCTCCTAAAGAGGGAAAAAAGTACCCCGATAGTCCCAGTGTGTTCACACACATCACTACCTAAATATATCAACAGGATCACCACCTTGATTCCCAGCTGTAGATGATGACGTACCGCTTGACATCTTCTCTCTTTTGTCATTGAAGCCTATGCAACCTCTGTGTTTTTACTTCTGCACCACTAAGAGCCTCCTGAACTTTGATATCATGTAAGAAAATAAGAGCACAGTGGAATAGACTAGTAGACAGAGTTGAGAGAAAAATGCAGACAAAGATAGATGCAGATTGAGAGATAGAGGACTCAAATTCTCATATTGCCAAGCGTAATGCAATTATAGTGATAGTGCTTTTTAGCCATGTGCTCTTGATGTGGAGTTTAGATGGTGATCTAGATAGACTCTAGATGAAGGGCTAGTGCGCAATGCAATGTAAAGCTCAACCTGGGCCATGCTTATATAGCTTTTACAAGGGGAGTTGATGTAGATAAAGATAATCAGGAGATATAAAATCGTTAGTAACATATACAATTCGACAAGCCCCCCTCTGCACTCCCCACATTAAGTTTTTATGGGGAAACCATGCAATGCCACAGGGCCTTTATTTTCACCTTGAATGGAAGCCCAATGGCCAGGAACTTTATGTGCTACCTAACCTAATGGCTAGGCACACAGAGATCATCTATAACCATCAACGGTCACACATAGACCTCATCTAACTAAGAAGTTAGAGTTTTACAAATGTCCGGGCTCTACCAATGGCTTCTCCTCATAATGGGGGACTTACAACTTAGAGCACCATGGATCATTTGTGGTCTCTTGAGGGTGGAGTATTGAGCATATCTAACATGACCTTGTCTAACCCTTGCTTTCTAGGACCTGGGGGGGTCCCACGAGTACTATGCCCATTCATCTGTATAGTTGTTCTTTTTAAGTTAAAGCTCAAGGGAGTAGGCGCTTGCGAAATCTCCATTTCAAAGAAAATAATAATAATAAAGGCACCCTTGAGATAATGTGATGTATTTGATGTTTGTTATTGGAACTTGACAGACTCAAAGAAAGAATGGCCACAAGTTAGTATGTTTTCTTATTTAGGTAAGCATATTTACTTGAAATCAAGTCAATGATATGCAAGATCGGTATACATAGAATCAAGATTGGAGATGCAAATTCCACCAAATAAGAGAAAAGAACTGTTGTTAGGATCTTGCTCACACGCACACAGAGGTTACAGATGTTGAAAGCACACAAAAGAATATTAGACGCAACAATAGAGGAGACCGAATGCAATATTGGGTGCAATATCCCCCCATGCACTCTGTTTTGACAGTCCACAGAGTGCATGTATTTATAGGAATTTTTGATTACGTCGAAAATAGTGGTTACATGAGAGCGGCTCCGAAAAGCAAGCGTGAAACTAAAAGTTGGTAACTTTTACAAAAAGCCATTGCTTTCAATAACAGAAACTGTGGTCTACAGCAACCCTTATTTTAACCATAACTTTTCTAACTGTTTCTAACAATAGAACCTTCTATACGGGTTTATTTACAAGCTAAATAATAATTATTCGGATTATTGACCTTTCACGCCTTGCACGCTCCTCACGAACCTTCAACTGCTATATCAAAAACATCAAAAACACATTAATACATTAATAATTTAACACTCCAACAATTACTTGTTCAACATATTCCATAATTCATAACATGCCCCTCAGTTGAAAAAGCAACTGACCTCAATTGATAAAATAATAAACATGGATAGCCAATCACATGTTTCATCACTGAACCAAAAAAAAAAAGCATGTTCCATGTAAAAACACATGCATGGAAATGTTCATGGAGGCGTTAAATGATTAAGATTATGTATGAGATGCTGACATAGCCTAGGGTCCATGAGTATGAAAAGAACAAAACCCTCTTGCTACGGATTTTTATTGCTCTCAACCTTAACTTCTTAAACCTAATTCTCGAGGAGAGAACTAGAGTGACAACTCCAAGAAAGAGTGTAGTGGTAAAAGTACTTCCCTTGTAAGTAGGAGGTTGTGGGTTCAAATCCTCCTACCTTAGGGAATCTAAAAGTCTGTATTGCCACTCAAAATTAAAATTGCCTCGCGCGTAGCCAACGGTTGCCAAGGGAGCCTTGGGTGCCAATGTTGCCAATGTATTGCCTAAGTTATTGCCTAAGTTCTTTGCCTTAGTCGACACCTTGGAGCAAACGTAGGTGTAAATGTCGGTTCTGGTTCTGGAACTTGAACAGAAATAGAAACAGGAACCGGAACCAAAGACGAAAATGGAGACGGAGACCAAGATGAAATCAGAATCGTGAACAGAGAACAGAACCCTCCGTATTGACGCGTGCAGAGCTCTGATACCACTGTTGTCAAGATCTTGCTCACGCGCACGCAGAGGTTACAGATGTTGAAAACACACAAAAGAATAGACACAACAAGAGACGAGACAGAATGCAGTATTGGGTGCAATCTCCCCCCATGCACTCTGTTTCGACAGTCCACAGAGTGCATGTATTTATAGGAATGTTTGATTACGTCGAAAATAGTGGTTACATGAGAGCGGCTTCGAAAAGCAAGCGTGAAACTAAAAGTTGGTAACTTTTACAGAAAGCCATTGCTTTCAATAACAGAAACTGCGGTGTACAGCAACCCTTATTTTAACCATTACTTTTCTAACTGTTTTTAACAATAGAACCTTCTACGCGGGTTTATTTACAACCTAAATAATAATTATTCGGATTATTGATATCCTCCCTTTCACACCTTGCATGCTCCTCATGAACCTTCAGCTGCTATATCAAAAACATCAAAAACACATTAATACATTAATGATTTAACACTCCAACAATTACTTGTTCAACATATTCCATAATTCATAACAAGAACGATCATAATTCACTGCATACCTAATTGCCTTAGAAGTTTTATTTAAATGAAGATATGTAACATGCCTTATTATTATCATTCAAATGAATATGTGTAACATGCATTGCAATTTGTGTAGAAGTTTATTCGAAGGAAATGTTTCTAAGGAAATGTATTTTGTGTGTTGATGGTTACTCTATAAAAATACATCTTTCTAGAGATAGTAATAAAATGACTATTTTATGATATAACCTATAAAAATACCTCTACCTTATCTTAGAGGTAAGTTCAAGATAAGAAGAGTTTATCTTCGTCCATCTTAGATGAGGATATGACAATAGTTCTATGTGGATGTTGGCACTAGATCATTGCATTTTATCATAGGTGATAATATCTTTTTGGTCCATCATAACGACTAGTGATTCTATGAAAAAAAAAATTGCCTTTCGCATCGCGAGCACATGATGATAAATAATAATTTGTGCCTCGGAACTAAAGGTCAAGGGTTCAAGACCCGCAGATCGATGGGATGTGAACCCCTGAATGTGGGAGACATAATCTTCTGTTTTATTTTTTAAAGGAAGTTCAATCTTGCAATCTACTACTCTTCTTGATTGCTTGAATTAATTGAAAGTACACCTAAACTCCACACAAGTAAGGTTAGAATGTTTAATGCCTATTAAACAAAACCTGAAGTTACTGGTAGGGAGTAGCTTCCGATTGCCCTAAGGCCAAATGAGGAGACTATTTTGAGCTGAAATCGACCCTACCTCAATGAGTGGGGTCTTCCGATTGCCCTAAGGCCAAATGAGGAGACTATTTTGAGCTGAAATCGACCCTACCTCAATGAGTGGGGTCTTGCTATTGGAGACATACTCCAACAAGAGCACTCCAAAGTTAACAATTTCTGAAAGAAGGTGTTTTAACATCTCATCATAACATGTGAGAAGAACATGTGAGAAGAATACTGTTGGTGGAGTTAATACAATTTGAACTCTCACCTCCGAAATGAAGCTAATGATTCACCCATTTGTACTAGCGCTGGTAGATGGAGATGGAGTCCTTGGTTGTGTGGTTGTTCTTCTAGTATGGGAAAAAAATGTTTTTCAAAAAATATGTTGAACTTTCTATGTTAAGCTCGCCTTTGATTATTTCTTCTTTAGATGGAGGGAGGGGGGGGGCACATGGGGGATCAGCGATCAGAAGTTTGACCATTTTCTTGCTTTTTGGCCAACATAGAAAGTGCTCCTGCTAAGTTGCACGGTGAAAAATAGGGTGATTTGAACATCACCCCTCTGTTTTTTTCCGTTCCGTCACCCAACAATTAAATTAAAATGAAATTACTCGTGCCTTGTGAGAAAAAACATAGGAAGAGAGTCTGAACTAGCATTTTCTTCTCGCTGACGTTTTCTTTTGACAGGGAGGTGCATGTGCCTCTAAATCCATTCATCAAAGGTCGTCGTATGTGCCATACATGTGCCTTCAAGCGTCTGTGTGATGACCCAAAGGGTGACCGAATTAAACATCCATGTTCCCTCGCTAAGAGAAAGGAAGCCTAGAAAAATTTGTTAGATTGTGCTATCAGAACGGTGGAAGAAAATGAGGCTCAAGATTTAGGGCAACAATCAGGGCGAGCATCAATTCCTTAACTTTCGTCAACCCAACCACTTTCACATGTTCATCCCGCAATGAGGTAAATGATATACGCACCCAGCTCATTCCTGGACGTCTCTCTCTCTCTCTAACACCCAGCTCATTCCTGGACGTCACTCTCTCTCTAACACCCAGCTCATTCCTGGACGTCTCTCTCTCTCTCTCTCTGAGAGAGATCATGCTTACGACTTCGACAGTTCCCTTCATTCTCATGTCGGGGCTGCTTGTTTACGGAACGAGCAATGCTTTCCCTCTGCAACCCATCGCTTGGTTATCATGTCTGGCTGTCGTCTCCTTCGCGCTGCTCTGTTGCATCGTCAGCCCGCTTTCGCGCATCTTGAACAGGCCTCGCGCTGTCTACATTGTGGACCACGTGTGTTATCAACCTGACGACTCCCTCAAGGCGAACCTTGAGGTGTCCGAATTTCTTAGCAGGAGCGTTCGGAGTTTTACGCCTCCCAGCATCGAGTTCCAGCGCAAGATTTTTCTGCGTTCAGGACTCGGAGAGGAGACGTACCTGCCTCCTTTCATGTTCGAAGGGCCCTTCAATGTCGATGACGGAAGTGTGCATGGTCGCACTGGCGGTGGCCTTTCTGAGGCATGGAAAGAAGCGGCCATGGTTATGTTCGAGTCCGTCGCTGAGCTCCTTGCGACGACTGGCGTGGACCCTCGCGCCATCGGCATTCTCATCACCAACTGCAGCCTGTTTAGTCCCACTCCCTCCCTCGCCTCGATGCTCGTGCAGCGGTTCAAGATGAAAGAGAGCGTGAAGAGCTTCCATCTTGGTGGCATGGGCTGCAGCGCATCCGTCATCGCCTGTGCCATGGCGTACGACCTCTTGAAGGTCAACCCGAACGAGTACGCGATGGTGGTCAGCACTGAGAGCATCACCAATAACTGGTACATCGGTAATGAAAAGCCAATGCTGGTGACGAACTGCTTATTTCGTCTCGGATGTGCAGCGATCCTCCTGACGAATCGAATATCTGCTTCGGCAAGGAGCAAGTACGAGCTTCTCAGAAGTGTGAGGACTCACGCAGCAGCCGATGACAAGGCGTACATGTGCGCCTTCCAGAAGGAAGACAGGGAAGGCATAGTCGCGGTGGAGCTGAGCAAGGATTTAATGGGCGTCGCGGCGAGAGCTTTGCGGGAAAACATCATCCGCCTTGGGCCAAGCATTCTCCCCATTGATGAGCAGCTTCGTTTCGTTTTCTCCTTTCTCTGCGAAAACATCCTCCACCTTCAAATAAAAAGATATCAGCCTGACTTCACAAAAGCTGTCTCTCACTTCGCCATACATGCAGGAGGTCGTGCAGTCATCGACGAGATCGAGCGGAACCTGCACTTGAACGAAAAGCTTCTCGAACCCTCGAGAGCCACCCTGCACAGGTTTGGCAACACGTCCGCAAGCTGCGTGTGGTATGCACTGGCCTACATGGAGACGAAGCAGAGAGTAAGGAAGGGGGAGAAGGTATGGATGCTCGGCCTTGGATCTGGCTTCAAGTGTAATAGTCTTGTGTTGAAGTCCCTTGCAGACATACGTCTGCCTTCTAAGGGCGCATGGCTAGACAGCATTCACAGGTATCCTGCCTGCATGGGATCCATTCACAGAAGGGACCACTAAAAGCTGCTTCTACAGCTATCTTGCCATAGCTTTGTGTGACCCGCAAAACCCATGCACAGAAAGCCATGGTTCTCGGCGTGGGTTTACACAGTTGCAAATAGTATGGATGTTCCATTCAGACCATCAAGCTCTGTTTGGGTGGAAGATGATACTCTTTGTCACTCCGTGCAGCTGTTGAATACCGTTCACCATCATCATCATCATCATAATCAGAGAGTCACGAACGCATCAGAGAAATTATTGAATCAGAGCAGTAATACTGGAGCTTCCACACTATTTCATAACCAATAGATATGATAGTTTCTAGTTTCGGTCTCACATTACGCATCCAACAGACTATTGCCTTCCTTGCTATCTGTTTCACTACACAACACATTATATTAATTTTCTTTCTCATTCATTCACTAACATTTTATACTCCAAATGTGTCACGTTTTTACATTGTTTCTCTCAAACAGCTCCTTCAGATGCCAGCTTCTTACTACGTCTTGGTTTTGCAGTAAAATTTACTCTAGGCATAAACATACACATACACTACAATACACATGCATAAACATACAGTACACACAGTACAAGGAAGTTTGCATCTGCGGTATATGTAAAAGTGTGGACATTGTGTAAGAGAGGGCGTGTATCACCAATGCGATGTGCAGATCTTTTGAAGCTCTTGTGTGCAGAATTTTTGAAGCTCTTGCCTACAACGTTCATTGTTGTTGTTGCTAATAACGTTTCCGATTTCCGGATATCATATACAATGCTATTTAGCGACACCCTCTAATGTGTACATGCGACTAGTAATGGCTTCCAATACAATGCTATTTAGCGACACCCTCTAATGTGTACATGCGACTAGTAATGGCGTGTATCACCAATGCGATGTGCAGATCTTTTGAAGCTCTTGTGTGCAGAATTTTTGAAGCTCTTGACTACAACGTTCATTGTTGTTGTTGCTAATAACGTTTCCGATTTCCGGATATCATATACAATGCTATTTAGCGACACCCTCTAATGTGTAGCGACTAGTAATGGCTTCCATTCGACATCTCCCATGATAATACATGAATGTGCATTACACTGTACGACTTACAGTGATCGTATAACTATAATGTATACATGCTACAACTATAGTGTATAAATAGTACAAACTTACAGTGATCGTATAACTATAATGTATACAACTTACAGTGATCGTATTTTACTGTAATGCATACAACGTACAGTGATCCTATAAATATAATGTATACATGCCACAACCAGTGTCTAGATACTACATGCTAAGATAGATAGATAGATAGATAGATAGATAGATAGAAAGAGAGAGAGAAAGTAAGATAGCACTACAAGAAAAAGGGGGGCGTAGCGACGCCCCCGAATCGGGAAAAAAACAGGAACCATCGCTTATGCGACGAGGTCGTCGCATAAGCGACGGTAGGAATTTCGGATTTTTTTTTTGTCCAACCCTCGTCGCATAAGCGACGATAGCGTCGCATAAGCAATGCTACTTAAAAAGCGTCGCTATCACCGTCGTTGATTAGCGACGAATTTAACGACGTTGGCAAACTACAGAGCATCGCATATGCGACGCTCTGGAATGTAAAAAAAAAAATTTGATTTCTCCCGACACATTTGTGCCGGGACTTGGACGCGAGCAAGAATAGAGAGACCGAGAGAGAGAGAGAGAGAGAGAGAGAGAGAGAGAGAGAGAGAGAGAGAGAGAGAGAGAGAGAGAGAGAGAGAGAGAGAGAGAGAGAGAGAGAGAGAGAGAGAGAGAGAGAGAGAGAGAGAGAGAGAGAGAGAGAGAGAGAGAGAGAGAGAGGGAGGGAGGGAGGGAGAGAGAGAGAGAGAGAGAGAGAGAGAGAGAGAGAGAGAGAGAGAGAGAGAAAGAGCGCGCGCGAGAGGGAGAGAGAGAGCGAGATCATTGGCAGGTATGCGCACACACACACACTTACACACACATACATATGTACACATACATATACACGCATAGACACACACACACATACGCATAGACACACACACACATACACACAAATACGCACATATACACACATACACAATGCATAATGCATACACATACACACATGCACACATAATGCATACAGCACACACATATACATGCATAATTCACATGTATACATACACATACATAATGCATATGCATACATACACATACATAATGCATACACACACATATGCACACATCATGCATACACACACATACACACATATGCATACATACACACACAGACACATACACACATAGACACATAGACACATAGACACACATAGACACATACACATAAAACACATACACACTCATAGACACACACACATACACATAGACGTGCGCACACATACACACATATACACACACATACACACATAGACACATACACACATACACACATAATGATGCACATACACATACACACAAATATGCACATATACACACATACACAATGCATAATGCATACACATACACACATGCACACATAATGCATACAGCACACACATATACATGCATAATTCACATGTATACATACACATACATAATGCATATGCATACATACACATACATAATGCATACACACACATATGCACACATCATGCATACACACACATACACACATATGCATACATACACACACAGACACATACACACATAGACACATAGACACATAGACACATAGACACACATAGACACATACACATAAAACACATACACACTCATAGACACACACACATACACATAGACGTGCGCACACATACACACATATACACACACATACACACATAGACACATACACACATACACACATAATGATGCATTCACACACATACACATGCATACACACATAGACACACATATACACACACACATCCAAACATACACACTCATAGACACACATAATGATGCATTCACACACATACACATGCATACACACATAGACACACATATACACTTACACATCCAAACATACACACTCATAGACACACATTCATACACACACATCCAAACATACACACTCATAGATACACACACATACACATAGACGTGCACACACATACACACACATAGACACGCACACACATACACACACATATACACACAGACACATACACACATAATGATGCATCCACACACATACACATGCATACACACATAGACACACATATACACACACATACACACACATATATGCATACACACACATAGAGAGACATACACACACATACACATACATGCATACATATGCATACATAATGCATATGCATACATACACATACATAATGCATACACACACATATGCATACATAATGCATACACACACATACACAAACCTATGCATACATACATGCATACACACACATAGACACATACACACATAGACACATACACACACATAGACACATACACACACATAAACACATACACACTCATAGACGCGTAGCGACACATACACATAGACACACACACATACACACACATATACACAAACACATACACACATAGAACATACACACATAGACACATACACACATAATGATGCATACACACATAATGATGCATACACACATATACACATGCATACACATACATATGCATACATACATGCATGCACATACACACATAAACACATACACACACATAGACACATACACACATAAACACATACACACTCATAGGTACACACACATACACATAGACACACACACATATAGTATATACACACACATGCACACATAGACACATACACATGCATACACACACATACACATGCATACACACATACAGACACATATACACACACATACACACATACACACACATATATGCATACACACACATAGAGAGACATACACACAAACACATACATGTATACATATGCATACATAATGCATATGCATATGCATACAATGTACATACATACTTACATGCATACATAATGCACATGCATAGATACATACACACACACAGATACATACACACATAGACACATACACATGAACACATACATACTCATAGATACACACACATACACATAGACACACACACATACACACACATACACACATAATGATGCATACACACACATACACATGCATACACACATACAGACACATGTACACACACATTCACACACACATCACACACATATATGCATACACACACATACACATACATGCATACATATTGCATATGCATATGCATACATACATACTTACATGCATATGCATACACACACATGCATACATACATACTTACATGCATATGCATGCACACACATATGCATACATACATACTTACATGCATATGCATATGCATACATACATACTTACATGCATATGCATATGCATACATAATGCATATGCATATGCATACATACATACTTATATGCATACATAATGCACATGCTTACATACACTGTCATAATGTATACACACACACATACACACATAGACACATACACACATAATGATGCATACACACACATACATATGCATACATACATGCATACACATACACACACATAGATACATACATACACATAAATACATACACACTCATAGACACACACACATACACATAGACACACACACATACACACACACATACACACACACATACACACATAGACACATACATGTAATGATGCATACACACATACACATGCATACATAGACACACATAATGATGCATACACACACATACATATGCATACACACACATATGCATACATACATGCATACACATACACACATAGACACATACACACACATAGATACATACATACACATAAACACATACACACTCATAAACACACACACATACACATAGACACACACACATATACACACACATACACACATAGACACATGCACACGTAATGATGCATACACACATACACATGCATACATAGACACACATAATGATGCATACACACACATACATATGCATACACACACATATGCATACATACATGCATACACATACACACATAGATACATACACACACATAGATACATACATATACATAAACACATACACACTCATAGACACACACACATACACATAGACAACACACACATATACCTACACACATACACACATAGACACATACACACATAATGATGCATACACACACATACACATGCATACACACACATACACATGCATACACACATGCATACATACATGCATACACATACACATAGACACATACACACACATAGATACATACATACACACTCATAAACACACACATACACATAGACACACACACACATATACACACACACAAACACACATAGACACTTACACACATAATGATGCATACACACACATACACATGCATACACACATACAAACACATATACACACACACATACACACATAGACACATACACACGTAATGATGCATACACACATACACATGCATACATAGACACACATAATGATGCATACACACACATACATATGCATACACACACATATGCATACATACATGCATACACATACACACATAGACACATACACACACATAGATACATACATATACATAAACACATACACACTCATATACACACACACATACACATAGACAACACACACATATACATACACACATACACACATAGATACATACACACATAATGATGCATACACACACATACACATGCATACACACACATATGCATACATACATGCATACACATACACACATAGACACATACACACACATAGATATATACATACACATAAACACATACACACTCATAAACACACACACACACATAGACACACACACACACATATACACACACACACAAACACACGTAGACACTTACACACATAATGATGCATACACACACATACACATGCATACACACATACAAACACATATACACACACACATACACACATAGACACATACACACGTAATGATGCATACACACATACACATGCATACATAGACACACATAATGATGCATACACACACATACATATGCATACACACACATATGCATACATACATGCATATACATACACACATAGACACATACACACACATAGATACATAGATATACATAAACACATACACACTCATATACACACACACATAGACATAGACATAGACAACACACACATATACATACACACATACACACATAGACACATACACACATAATGATGCATACACACACATACACATGCATACACACATATATGCATACATACATGCATACACATACACACATAGACACATACACACACATAGATACATACATATACATAAACACATACACACTCATAGACACACACACATACACATAGACAACACACATATACATACACACATACACACATAATGATGCATACACACACATACACATGCATACACACATATATGCATACATACATGCATACACATACACACATAGACACATACACACATAGACACATACACACACATAGATACATACATACACATAAACACATACACACTCATAGACACACACACATACACATAGACACACACACACACACATATACACACACACATATACACACACACAAACACACATAGACACTTATACACATAATGATGCATACACACGCATACACATGCATACACACACATACACGTATATATATTGATTTCTAACCATTTTGTTTTATATGTTAGGTATTATGGATCCTAGTAGAGAGAGAAAGACGAAACTCACTCTCATAAAAAGTCTTATGAGAGCAAGAGTTTCGTCAGATACTCTAGGGGCCATAATGCGGGACTACGCAGAGATGTCCGATGAGGAGCTTGATTATACGATCCAGATGCTTACGCGATCAGACGAGGGCTCTTCTGCGGCTCCACATGCAGGAAGAGAGCTATCTACTCATAGGTATATTTTTTTTCATAAAATTTTTTAATGATATTATAACACATTTTTATTTATTTCTATCTATCTATTTTCAGGACACCTATACCACCTCCAACACGTGATAGCAGAGCAGAGACGTTGCCTATGAGGACATGCATAGGCACGTTAGGACTAGAGTGCGACATAGAGCCAGAGGGGAACATTGTATACATAGGAAATGGATTGGAGTTCAAGAGGAGAATGCGCGCACTATGCGACTCTTACCTTCGCTTTATCCACTTACCGTGGAAGTAAGTAAAAGTTTTACATATAAATTGAAATATATATCTTATGTTTTATTTATATTATGTGTTAGACGGCTGCCGAATAAGGACAAATGTACTAGGACAGGGGTCTTAAATATAAAAGAACCTTTCGAGAAACGCGCAGGTAACAAAAGATTCGCGCACCGCTGTAAAAATCTTCTATATAAGGCAATGAGAAAGTATGGCGATAGAGCGCCCCATTTTGGGAATTGCAGTGTATCGTTTGAAGTGTGTCTTTCTGCTCTGTTCTGTTCTGTTCTGCGCTTTGTCTAGTCGTTTGTACGCATCTTAATACATAGTTACGAAACAGTTGCAGTGCGTTACGAATCTGTTCGTTAATGGTTAAGTGTGTCGCTGAGTATTGTTAAGTGCAGTGTGTTGTTATCAGTTCTTCGGCGAGGCTAGAGAACATGAACGTAGTCTCAAACTGTTGGCCTGTTAATGTTCTGTGAGTAACTGAAGTTGATACAATAGTCTGCGTTTCTGTGGATTCCGATCCCAGGAAGGACTCGTATCGGTAAAGAGACTGTATGCACTGGAAGTAGTGATAAGATTGTTACGATTCGACTGTTGTTTGAATTAACATACCGTAAGTTACATACCTTTGAGTATAGTTTTTCGGTATACCTCCAAGTCAAGAATAGATGCATCGTGAGTAATATTCGGTGAATGAAGTTGAGTATTCTAGTAGTTTAAGTCGGAACCGGACTACTGCTCTTTTACTATAGCAGACCCAGTCCAGAAATCCCCACGTCCCAGTAAGCCACGCAGTTATCAGTGTTCAGAGTCAAGTACTGAGCTAAGACGTGATAGAGTACTTATGATTGTGTGAAGGTTTGGGAAAATAGTACAGGGCCTCTGTCTAACAGACCCCTACCACTCCCAAGAACCCACGTGGCTAAGAATTAGGGTGCTTTAATTATCACAGTAGTCCACAGTACTCGAAGTTCAGATCCAGAAACCTGTAGCCTGCCAAACGGCTAACATATGTTTTTAATTTTTGTAGTGAGCATGATGAGAGGGATAAAAAGTACGTGCTCAGTTCACTTGAGACGGAGTTTGGGACAGGGTGGTCGCTTAAGTGGTGTTTAAAATAGATGCGGACACTTATGGCTCATCGTCGCGACAATGCACGGTATGTATGTATATGAGAGAGAGAGAGAGGGAGAGAGAGAGAGAGAGAGAGAGAGAGAGAGAGAGAGAGAGAGAGAGAGAGAGAGAGAGAGAGAGAGAGAGAGAGAGAGAGAGAGAGAGAGAGAGAGAGAGAGAGAGAGAGAGAGAACACTAATCTCGATATTAGGGTTTTGAAATCCCTAATTTAAAAACTCTAATTCAACCTTTTAGCCATATGTTTGAAGTATATGTACACCTCCGACATCCTACTAGAGAGATGTCTCTCCTCCCAACCTGATGCCTCTATATATAGCTACTCGAATCAACGAGGATCATAATATATGTAAAGATATATACACATCATGTAGATAGGATACATAAATATAAAATGGAGTAGATATATTATGCATCACACATACATGCCTAAATGCACACATAAATATATATATACACACTAACATATTTACATGTACATATTTACACATACATGTACATGCCTGCATGCACACATAAACATATATATACATGCATACATATTTACATGTACATATTTACACATAGACACATATACATATATACATGTACACAATTATAAACACTTGCATATATTATGTACATGAATACATGAATATTTTACATAAATGCATATGCATATTTAACACATGTATACATATATCACACACATGCAAACACGTACATATACATGAAATACATATATATGCATACTAACATATGTATACATATAATACACATGAATACACACACATATGCATACATACATGATAAAAATTTACTCCTCGAAGATAAAGCTATATATAAAATAATTAGGCATACCCCCGAGCTTCATGTTCTAACTTAGAAGAACATGATTTCATCTCTCTAGTAGGATTCATCGTTATTCAAGTTAATAAAAAAAACCTATTATCTGATATCCATTCAGAAGCTTCAAGTTATTGATCGATAACTAGAGTAGAATTTACTATCTAATCTGCTCATATGTTTTCATTATTTCCATCATTTTGGTAATGTTGGAGTTTATTGATCTCCAAAGTACAGCTAGAAGTAGGTGAAACCCAACAGGACCTAGTTGACTTTTTCACAAACTTGTATGCACAGACCAATTTTCTTGCAGAGCAAATTTCTCTTTACTCACTTGGAATTTTCCAAAACTGTTTCACACACATAAACTAGACTCTAAGAGCTTTCCAACAAGATATAGAACACCTCAAATGGATAAATACACAATGAGCTATGACCTCTTCAATATGCAGCTTTAATGGAGACCTTGAAACAGAGATGAACCTGAGGACACACATCACTTGCAGAGACTACTGCTCTTAACCCACAACTCCAATGACTTTGAAACTTTCCAGAATACAAGTAGACTCAAAGAGCTTTCTAACAAGCCAAAGAACACATGATTTGGATACATACACAAGGAAATATGACCTCTGCAAGTTTGAGGTTTAATGGAGACCTTCAGCAGGGATAAAAAACAGAGAACACACACTACTTGCAGAGAGTATTTCTCTCAGCTCACAAATCCAATGATTATGAAAATTTACAGGAAGAAAGTAGACAGTAAGAGCTTTCCAATGAGCTATCAAACATGTAATTTGGATATATAATGAGGGAGATAAAAGCTCTGCAATCTTTGCATACAAAACTACAGCAGTGTAGAGATACACATATGACTCTCTTGGACATCCCACAAGATCACGACTTTTCTCCTCTTTTTATAGCATGGGAAACTAATCTAAAACCTTCCTAATACATCTAAATTCGTGGTAGACACTTGGATGGAGGTATTACATGACTCAAGTGCTCAAATAAGCAAAGTATTGATGAACTTTGAGAACTAGCCACATCGACCTTCCACTAGGACACCACTGAAGCTCCCTTGTGACTCACTAATTTGACTTACCATGTTCTAGAACTCACGTGGTATTTTTGCTACATTTTATGAATAATATGAGCCTTCTTGAAGTATTTGAAGACTTCCCAAAGGTATTTACATAATTTGAAACTTGTACCCTACATAAAACAAATGTTCGCAACAGGTAAGACATCAATATAGTCTCATCTTCATTATCCTTATTGATTTCATTTATTTCTTCTATTGTTAAATCTATGTTCTCATGAATCACATCATCTATTGGTGGATTAATATCTATTTCTGGTAATTCCTCTTCCTCATCAGTAGAATCAGCATGTAGAGAATTATCCTTTTCATAAAAAATATTAGTATCATTATCACGTATAATGAGTCTAATTTCTATTCCAGATGTTGATGTATCAGTATCTGATAAAGCAACTGTAGGCTGTTTCTTTGAACTCCATGTTAATGTCTTGTTTCCTGCTATTACCACATATCCACTTGTGGATCTTCTGTCATCTTTGCTTCCAGCCCAATCTGCATCACTAAAGACTTTAAGAGTTAGATCAGCATCATGACTATAAAATAATCCTTCGTTCATGGTACCTTTCAAATATCTAAGCACTCTTTTCGCTGCATGCATATGAGGTACTCTAGGTTCATGCATAAACTGTGACAATACTCCCACTGCATAACATATATCAGGTCTAGTTTTTGTTGCATAAATCAAAGATCCTACCATGGATCTATATACATTCATATCATGCAACTCATCACCTTCCTTTGCGCTTAGCTTTACATTACATTCCATTGGAGTAGAAACAAATTTACATTCTTGCATACCAAACCTTTTCAGCATATCACATATATACTTTCTTTGTATCAACCACATACCTTCATCGCTATACACAATTTCAATCCCAAGAAAGTATCTGAGCAAACCAAGATCTGAAATTTTAAATTCCTTTCCCAAATTACCTTTTATCTCATCAATTGCTTTTGCATCATTCCCTGTAATCAACAAGTCATCCACATAAATGCATACATAGACACACATGCCATCTACATGTTTTACATAAAGTGAAGGATCAGCATGACTCGCTGTGTATCCTTGCAGCATAAGATACTTTACCAACCTTGCATTCCATGCCCTTGGTGCCTGCTTAAGACCATACAATGCCTTCTTTAACCTGCATACATGATTAGGATATTTTGCATCCACATAACCATCTGGTTGTGACATATACACTTCTTCATTTAACTCACCATTAAGAAAGGCATTCTTTATATCGAGTTGATATATATTCCACCTTTTACTTGCAGCTAAAGCCAACAAAGTTCTCACCGTTGCCATATTTGCTACTGGACTAAATGTTTCCTCATAGTCCACACCTTGAGTTTGATTATATCCTTTTGCTACAAGTCTAGCCTTATATCTAGACACACTACCATCACTATTTCTTTTAATCTTAAAAACCCACTTGCAACCAATTACCTTTTGCTTTGGTGTACTTGGAACTAAATTCCAAGTCTTGTTATCCTGTAGTGCTTCCATTTCTTCTCTCATTGCTTTCTCCCACTTTTCATCTCCTTTGGCCTCATCATAACATGTGGGTTCATTTTCCTGCTCAACTTTTGTCATAAAAGCATAATGAGTATTCATGAAATATTCATAAGTATACCTTTGAGGTTTCTTACTTACTCTTGAAGTTCTTCTTACCTCCAATGTAGATGCTCTTACTTTCTTATTAGGAACCTTTGATGATTCTCCATACTCACATACATCACTAATTTCCTCTCCTTCATCATTAACTTCAACAAGTTTGAGTTTACCTTTACTTTTAACACTTGGAGGTGACTCTTGCCTTAATATTCCATTGAAAGGTGATCCTCTTTCTTCATCTAAACCACTCCTTTCATCATTTAAACTTCCTGATGGCTGAACTATGCATTCATCTCCTTCAACCACACCTTCTTCATTTTCATCCATGACCTGCAAACAATTCTTATCTGCATACCATGAAAGTGATTCATCAAAGTTTACATCTCTTGACACAACAACCTTATTGGTATGAGGATTATAGCATCTATATCCTCTTTGAGTATCTGCATAACCAATAAATATACATTTTTCTGATTTCGCATCAAGTTTAGATCTCACCTCACTAGGTACATGTACATAACATACACAGCCAAATACTTTCAAATGACTTACACTTGGTTTCCTTCCATGCCATACCTCATATGGTGTCAAATGATGAACTCCAGCAGTCGGAACTCTATTCATAATGTAAACACTTGTGCTAACAGCTTCAGCCCAAAAATAATTAGGCAAACACATATCATTAAGCATGCTTCTAGATGCTTCTGCTATGATTCTGTTTCTTCTTTCTGCGACTCCATTTTGTTGTGGAGTATACCTGCATGTAACTTCTCTTTTGATACCTTCATCATACAAAAAATCAGTAAAAGCTTGAGAGAAATACTCTCCTCCTCCATCGGATCTTAGCTTCTTAATATACCTTCCTGTTTGCTTTTCGACATATGATTTGAACTTCTTGAAACAATCAAAGACCTCACTCTTATGTTTAATAAAATACACAAATGTCATTCTACTATGATCGTCAATGAATGATACATAGTACTTATTACCAACCAAGGATGCCTCTTTAGTAGGTCCCCACACATCTGTATGTATGAGATCTAGCAAACCATCACTTACATAGCTTGAATGCTTGAAAGGTTGTCTACTCTGCTTACCCATTTGACATGCTTCACAAAGATGCACCATATGTTGCTTAGTAAGATCAGGTAATCCTTCAACAATCCTCTTCTTTGATAGCTCCTTTAACCTGTGTACATTCATGTGTCCAATCCTTTTGTGCCATAGATCAAGCTCTGCTATTCGATGCATACCATAAGAGAAATAGTTTGTATGATTTGGGTTTACCTTGAATGTAAACAATCTACCTTGTTTTTGACCTCTAGCAATTAACCTCCTTTGCTTTGGATCCTCAATGAAGCAACCTGCATGATTAAATCTCACTTGTAGACCTTTTTCTACCATTTGACCAACCGACATCAAATTCTTAGTGATCGTTGGCACATAAAGTACATCCTTCAAGCAATTTGTCTTGCTCTTATCCTGCATAACAACATCTCCAACCTGCATAATCTTATGTGTTGTATCATCTCCTGTTTCAACATGACCTTTGCATGACGGATTATGCATATTAGAAAACCATGAAGCATCATGAGACATGTGATTAGAACAACCACTATCTACATACCATACATCGCTATTGCAATTCATCTTAGTTTCTACATTCATCATAAGAAGAGAATCATAATCATCACTTTTACCTTCAACTGCATAATTTCCTTGTTGTTTACCTCTTCTTGAATAGCCTCCTCTTCGATTACCACCTTGATTATTTTCATTTTGATAACAATCTTTGGCATAGTGTCCATACCTTCCACATATATAGCAATTGTTCTTATTATCTTCACTCCTTTGTCTTTGGTTGTAGTTGTAGTAGCCTCTCGTACCTCTAGCGCTTGATCTTCCTCTTCCTCTTGTGTTGAAGAAGCCACTTGAAGTCCTTTGATCATCGCTCCTTCTTCCTCGACCTCTATTTGAACCTCTTCCACCTCTGTTTCCACCTCTTGATGATCCTACATAAAGAGCTTGTCCTTGAGATCCTTTTTGATTTGAAGTAGAACCATTTAGATTCATCTCCTCCGTGACCATAAGGGCAATAAGTTGATCAAAATCTGGTAATTCTCCTCTGACATAAAATGAAGTAATGAAGGGTTTCCATCTCTCATCATCTTTGAGTCCGTTGAGAGTATGTGCAACCAAGTCGTTGTCCTCCACATGAGCTTGAATTGATCCTAGTTGATCTGCAATCTCTTTAACTTTCAATATGTAATCATTGACCGATGTCCTTGTATCTTTCTTTATGTTATTCAACTCATTTTTGAGTTGAATCTTCCTTGCTCTTGTACCTGTAGCATACAACCTTTCCAATGCAAGCCAAACATCTCTACTTGTGTCTAGATCTTGTATGTGTCCTACCATTGAATCTTGAATATTTTGTGATAAAATGAATATAACCCTTTTGTCTCTCTCATTCCAAAGTCTAAACTCCCTCAATTGTTGCTGATTTGGGTCCTCTGGTAATGTGGGTTTGATATCTGTGCCGTCAATCAAACCATACAAGCCTCTACCTTGCAAGTATGCTGTGATTCTAAACTTCCATGCTTGATAATTGGTCTTATCAAGCTTCTCTATTTGTGCATGTTGGTCTCCCATAATACAAATGCTAAGCTTCCTCCTTTAAGCCTCCTTTCCAATGTGTGTGATGAGAATAAATATAATATTTACCTTGTAAATGAGGTATGTGCACCTTTCTTTGCTTGGATGTTGCTTCAGATGCCTCCTTGCAATCTTCTTCTACCTTTGTGTAGTGTTGATGATGAACTGCTTCCTTGATAGCTTCAAATTCTTCGTCAAGGTATGATAACCTTCTCCAAGCCTCCAAGTACTTGCTCTGATACCAATGTTGGAGTTTATTGATCTCCAAAGTACAGCTAGAAGTAGGTGAAACCCAACAGGACCTAGTTGACTTTTTCACAAACTTGTATGCACAGACCAATTTTCTTGCAGAGCAAATTTCTCTTTACTCACTTGGAATTTTCCAAAACTGTTTCACACACATAAACTAGACTCTAAGAGCTTTCCAACAAGATATAGAACACCTCAAATGGATAAATACACAATGAGCTATGACCTCTGCAATATGCAGCTTTAATGGAGACCTTGAAACAGAGATGAACCTGAGGACACACATCACTTGCAGAGACTACTGCTCTTAACCCACAACTCCAATGACTTTGAAACTTTCCAGAATACAAGTAGACTCAAAGAGCTTTCTAATAAGCCAAAGAACACATGATTTGGATACATACACAAGGAAATATGACCTCTGCAAGTTTGAGGTTTAATGGAGACCTTCAGCAGGGATAAAAAACAGAGAACACACACTATTTGCAGAGAGTATTTCTCTCAGCTCACAAGTCCAATGATTATGAAAATTTACAAGAAGAAAGTAGACAGTAAGAGCTTTCCAATGAGCTATCAAACATGTAATTTGGATATATAATGAGGGAGATACAAGCTCTGCAATCTCTGCATACAAAACTACAGCAGTGTAGAGATACACATATGACTCTCTTGGACATCCCACAAGATCACGACTTTTCTCCTCTTTTTATAGCATGGGAAACTAATCTAAAACCTTCCTAATACATCTAAATTCGTGGTAGACACTTGGATGGAGGTATTACATGACTCAAGTGCTCAAATAAGCAAAGTATTGATGAACTTTGAGAACTAGCCACATCGACCTTCCACTAGGACACCACTGAAGCTCCCTTGTGACTCACTAATTTGACTTACCATGTTCTAGAACTCACGTGGTATTTTTGCTACATTTTATGAATAATATGAGCCTTCTTGAAGTATTTGAAGACTTCCCAAAGGTATTTACATAATTTGAAACTTGTACCCTACATAAAACAAATGTTCGCAACAGGTAAGACATCAATATAGTCTCATCTTCATTATCCTTATTGATTTCATTTATTTCTTCTATTGTTAAATCTATGTTCTCATGAATCACATCATCTATTGGTGGATTAATATCTATTTCTGGTAATTCCTCTTCCTCATCAGTAGAATCAGCATGTAGAGAATTATCCTTTTCATAAAAAATATTAGTATCATTATCACGTATAATGAGTCTAATTTCTATTCCAGATGTTGATGTATCAGTATCTGATGCTGAATCATCAAGAGGACTTTCTTCAATCTCTTTAACAATAAACTGTTCAAACAATGACCTACCTCTAGGTTGCACATGAATGACTTGCCACCAAGGATGAGCATCTGGGTTTTTATAAAAAAATGCTTGTTCAATATGCCTAGGAAGAATATATGGTTCTTTAGTAGATCGCATTACCTTGGAAGAATCAATTGCCCAAAACCTAGATAATTCCTTTCTTATTGTAGAATTACTACCTTTATACTCCGCTCGATACCAGTCAACCTTCAAAATGACCTATCAAAATATATAACAACAAAAACGTCCCATTATTAGGTGCTTAAAAAAATAACTAACTCTAAAAAAAATATATAAACTTTTTTCTACCTGTTTGAATGTACGAAATGAAATTTCGTAGATACCAACAATAGTTCCTACGTAACCAAGTTCGCTATCTATAAGGTTCGTGTCTTTTGAGCTAGCACGTAATAGTTGCTTGAAACAAGCAACAATACTAGAATCCTCTGTTTTACGTAAAGAATCAATGGCTTTGATTCTAATATACTGTCCAAAAGCCCACATATTAGTGAACATTTGAGCCTACAAAATAAATTCAATTAGTAAATAGAAACTAACATACATATATGAAAAAAATAAAATATATATTTTAATAAAATTACCTTTTGTTCACAACCTATCATTAACTCTCTTTGCTCATCTGAGATTTCTTCATTATTTGCGTTGGCGCGTTGCAAATGACTATATAGCCAATCCGTGAAAGAAGGTATATCTGTAATCTCATTATTATCGAGATTACGTCTAGATCTTTTGTTTTTTCGCCTTTTACTTCGGAGACTTTGAAGTTCCTCGTACTCGCTAAGGAATGCTTGCATGCATTCACTATTATATGCTACAAAAGTAGAAACATCATTTTTTTCTTGAAATGTAAATAAGAATGGAACCCCCTTACCTGATAATACCTCATCTGTTATTTTTGAAGAAGACTCGTTGGTCCATGCACGTGGAGCTTCTTCATGAACTCTTTCAAGGTTCTCACTAACGTAATACATGCACTCTTCAAGCATCCAACCCTTTGCCATGGATCCTTCTGGTTTTGCTCTTTGTCGCACGTAACCTTTTAGTATTCCCATAAATCGCTCGACCCAAAACATCCATCGAGTGTTGACAACACCAGCAATCTCTATCTCATCTACAAGATGCACTAGTAAATGAAGTAGGAAGTTCTTTTTCCATCAAACATAGTAGCTCTTTTCATTCACGTTTTTTTTGTGGGATCGAATTTTTATCGATCTCTTTGGATGTAATCCACCTATACAAATCATAAAAACAATTATAAACAATTTTTGTGGTATCTTTTAGTCCAAGAAGATGCTGCCATAGTGAATAACCAATATTTTTGAATATATGTATAGTATCAAGAAGATGACATACTTTTAACTCTTTCCAATACTCCAAAGAATACCATATTGATATGTTCTCTACGAGTGCCAATTTCCCTTTACCTCTGTTCACATACTCATTATCTGAATCATCACTGAAGATTTCTACTTCTAGATCTATCAGAGGTCCATCTGTCCATTTTTTATACCAATCCATAGGCGTCATAGGTTTTGGATACTGGCCTGTTTCAAGCTTTCCATTAAAATGTATCGCTTCTCTTTTAGATCTTAATGGATGATCATCAGGCAAGAATCGTCGATGTCGAAGATAAATATTTTTGTTGAGATTCTTACTATAGATTGATCTCAACCAATCACCACAATATGGACAAGCTTTATAACCCTTAGTAGATATTCCTGCATCATGGAAAATGATAAAAATATAATTAGATTAAATCATATTTATTTACATGCATATTGAATAAAAAAATTACATCAATACCTGAACAAACGCCATATCCAGGAAAATCGTCAATAGTCCAAGCCACAATACCACAAATCGTAATATGTCTTTCATTGATGCTTTTCGATACATCAATGACATTAATACCTCTCCATAACTCTTGAAGATCGTCAATGAGAGGAGCAAGATATACATTCATATCTTTAACTTGTCTTTTGCCTGGGATTAAAAGTGAAAGCATTAAATGTTCCTTTTTAATTCTAAGATATGGCGGAAGATTGTAGTTTATGACTACCATTGGCCATGTTGACCATTTACTGGATTTCATGGAGAATGGATTAACCCCATCTAATGCAACTCCTAACTTTAGATTCTGTGGATTTTGTGCAAATTCAGACCATGTAGAATCAATATGCTGAAAAGCAACACTATCATGAGGAATTCTGATTATTCCATCAGTACTTTTGTGATCATGTCCCCAAGTCAAAAGCTTTGATAATTCGGGGCTTTGAAACATATGTCTAATCCTGGAGCCAATGGAAAATGTCTCAATACCTTTTTTGGGATTTTACCTTCTTCACCCTTATATCGAGGAGATTGACATTTGGGACATGTCAAAGAGTCTGCATATTCACCTCTATATAAAATACAATCATTAGGACATGCATGTATACATTGATAATCTATACCAAGATTGTTGATTATCTTCTTCATTTCATCATGTGAGGTAGGAAGAATATTTTGACTTGGTAAAAACTTTTCAGATAATAACCTGTAAGTTTATCAAAAAAAGATATATTAAAAAAGGTAAATAAATATATATACATATATACATGCAGGTTTTTATTCTTACTTTAGATAAGGTAAGAACAAGAACTTGAATTGAATAGATACTTTTTGTCCGCGCATCTTTTAAAACTATTAATGCATCTTTCAAAATATTTATGCAAAATTTGGATGGCAGGATACGATTGTTTGTTTTGGATGATATGAAGTATGTACCTTCATTGAATGATTTGTCGATTCACACTTTCAAACTGAACATATGTGTGAATCGACAAATCATTCATATCCTCCAAAACAAACAATCGTATCCTGCCATCCAAACAATCGTATCATGCCATCCAAACAATCGTATCCTGTCAATTCACACATATGTTCATATAATGGTGACCTGGATGAATCGCAAGCACAGAGGTTACTCAAGATAGAGCAGGATTTCTCGGGTATGCAATAAACCTCTTGCATGTCAATGATGAGCATCTAAACTTTAGGATAAAAAGTGGACTACTCCATTATAATCAGATTGCTGTCTCTTGAGTAACCTCTGTGCATGCGACTCATCCAGGTCACCATTGCGAATATTTGGAGAGATGCATTAATAGTTTTAAAAGATGCGCGGACAAAAAGTTTCCATTCAATTCAAGTTCTTGTTCTTACCTTATCTAAAGTAAGAATAAAAACCTGCATGTATTTATATACATATATATATATATATTTATGCATATATATATATAAATAGATAGAAAATTGAAATTTATACCTTAATGGTGTCGAAACAGATACATTACTCCATCCAAAACGATTTTGAAGGTTGAGAATAAGTAAGCTCGCATTTAGTCGTGTCAAACGACTTCCTTCATATACATGCTTTAGACATTCCTCTTGAAGATATTTCTCAGTTTTAGAAATATCCATGCTCTCACTGTCATTTTGATACCAATCCTCAATAAAATCTGCCATGCCATCATCTTCATCATTGTCACACAAATCTTGTACTTTATCGTCTTTTGAATATAGATCTTTCAACTTTGCATATTGCACAGGATTAGTTTTGTGTAGCCTCCTCATGGAAGCTTCTGATAAATGAGGTCTTACTGGTAATTGTGAATGCTGTGGACGAATATCATCAACATCATACGTTGGAATCTACACATATAAATAAAACTCATTAGTATTCCATAAATGAATAAAAATTAAACTTCAAATATAAAATTAAGTATATAACTTAATAAATATGGATAGAAAATTTTTATTCTCTCTAGCTAAAAGGTGCTCTTGGAGGTCTACGCCATCCACAATTCACTAATAGTTCATCACCAGCATGTAATGTAGTAATAGCATTGACAACTATGTATCTTGATACATCTCTACTCATGTATGGTGATTCATGACTATTTTCACGCTCCTCAAATGTGCAATTAGTCCTTGAACTATTATGTAACCCTCGACTACTATTTATTAAACCTGCTATATTTCCATGTGTGTAAGGTCTTCCATCAATATATAATCTTTCATTTTCTGCATGTAAAATCCTTCTACTAGTAAGGGATGCTACGTTCAAGCATATTCCATAAGTACTCATGCTTTGAACATAACGTGAAAGTCGATGCCAATCTCCCCATCCATATATAGGACCACAAAATGACATAAGAGTGACTTCAGAGTTCGGAGGCACATACAAATCCTCTACAATAAAGAGATCACGACCAGCATTAGTAATAGTGAATGGAGCAATCATATAGCGATTACCCCAAAAGTTGAAAACCTCTCCATCTAAAGGAAGTGGTCCTCTATTCCATCCTCCATATCTTCTTCTATCATATGTTTGTACTAAAGAACGATCACGAGCTGGCAATGGATAATCTCCAGCCGTTTCATTCTCTAAACCAAGAGGTAGAGGATTTCTAGAAACCTCTGCTTGTAATTGATGAACAACAAGTCCATGACGTGTACGAGGTATATTAACATTATGAGAAAAATCATCATCATCATCATCATCATCGAGCAAGTATTCCTGTATATCAATAATAATTTGATTTTATACATGGTTTTTAAATAAAATAATGACATTAATATATATAGAAAATACATACCCAAGCATTATCACATTGACTAGGTGATGGTGCACGCTCAAAAGTACCATACCCTACCTCATGTTGAATACATTCCAATCGTGGTCTTCGATACGTGCCATAACAAGAGTTACACCAACATATAATATGCTCTTGATAGTAAAATTCATCATAATTCCTATCGGAGGACACATGTGAAGTCGTTGCATGGGTAGGAGGTGGTGGAGTACCCTCTGATTGATCAGAATCTGCACATCATAAGAAACATAAAAAAAAATATAAGTTATGTATCCATCAAATATAGTTAAAATTAAACATTTCATATACTTACAGTATAAAGTCATTGCACGATGAGGAGACGGTGGTGGAGTTCCATCTGATTGATCAAAATCTACAAATAATGGTATTTGATATTAATAATTTGATTATCTACATAAATAAAAAATTCACATATACATATTTACACATACACACATATTCACATATACACATTTACACATACACACATATTCACATATACACAACTACATATTATTGTGGGATAAATGCATGTATTTTGTATGAATGAGTGTATATGCATGCATGTGTGTGTATGTATATATGTGGATATGTATATGTGTGTTTATGTTATATGTATGTATATGTGTATATGTATACATATATGCATGCGTATATGTTTGCATGTATATGTGTATGTGGGTATGTGTATGTGTATGTGTATGTGTGTGTATATATGTGTATGTAATCTGACTTTTTTTTGTGTTTGAGATTAAATTAACAGGAGATATTGTATGGTCGAAAAAAATAAGAGGCGAGCTAACATACCACCTGAGTCGTGGCAGTTTTTTCGTAGACAGCTACGTCTTCAGGAGTCATTTCCTCAGCAGAAGGTACACAAATTAATAGTTTATATTTATAATTTTTATATATTTTAGTAATTTTTTACATTTAATTTATGTATTTTTTTCTTGAATAAAGAGGCTGCTGCAAAGAAGAGAGTGGAGTCGGGCCACACATCGCACTTAGGGCAAATGGGCCATAATGGTTTTGTAGCTACGTTTGTAAGTATATGTGTTACTGTGAGTATATTTTTTATTTTAGTTAAAATGCAAGCAACTAATGTTCTTTATTTGTTTCATTGCAGCGAAAGGATTATGGCCGATATCCTACGAAACACGAGATCGTGTATGCTACACATTTTGGATATCGGCGTTTGAGCGAGTATATACAAGATCATCCTGATGCCTTTGTGAGTATTTTTAAATTTTATATAATTATTTTGTTGTTATGAATGTTTTAATTATTTTATTGATTTATGTTTGTTATATGTAATACAGGAGTATTATGGGGAGACAAACACAGGAGGGACGATCTCGATCATCACAAGGTGATCATGACGATGAGGATGAGGAAGATCAGGATGATCATGATATTGCTGATGATGATGATGATCATGATGATGATGATTAGGATTTTAGTTGATTATGACATTGGATTATATGTATTTATATTGATATATATATATATATATATTTTATCTATATATTTTTCATTTCAGTTATGTTTTGAATTGTGTGTATGGTATTAAGTAATGAAGAGTTTTGTTCTATTGATTGTTATTATTGTTTTTATTAAGCATGTGTTTTAATACTTTAATTATATAATTCATTCATATGTGTGTACCTAAGTGTATATGTATGTGTGTGTATATGTATGTATGTGCATGTGTATGTGTGTGTATATGTATGTATGTGCATGTGCATGTATAAGTGTATATGTGTGTATGAGTATGTGCATGTGCATGTGTATGTGTGTGTATATGTATATGCATGTATATGTATAACTCTATGTGTATGTGTGTGTATGTGCATGTATATGTGTATATGTAGGTATGTGCATGTGTGTGTGCATGTGTGTGTGCATGTGTATATGTGTTTTAATACTTTAATTATATAATTCATTCATGTGTGTACCTAAGTGTATATGTATGTGTGTGTATATGTATGTATGTGCATGTGTATGTGTGTGTATATGTATGTATGTGCATGTGCATATATAAGTGTATATGTGTATATGAGTATGTGCATGTGCATGTGTATGTGTGTGTATATGTATATGCATGTATATGTATAACTCTATGTGTATGTGTGTGTATGTGCATGTATATGTGTATATGTAGGTATGTGCATGTGTGTGTGCATGTGTATATGTGTTTTAATACTTTAATTATATAATTCATTCATGTGTGTACCTAAGTGTATATGTATGTGTGTGTATATGTATGTATGTGCATGTGTATGTGTGTGTATATGTATGTATGTGCATGTGCATGTATAAGTGTATATGTGTGTATGAGTATGTGCATGTGCATGTGTATGTGTGTGTATATGTATATGCATGTATATGTATAACTCTATGTGTATGTGTGTGTATGTGCATGTATATGTGTATATGTAGGTATGTGCATGTGTGTGTGCATGTGTATATGTGTTTTAATACTTTAACTATATAATTCATTCATATGTGTGTACCTAAGTGTATATGTATGTGTGTGTATATGTATGTATGTGCATGTGTATGTGTGTGTATATGTATGTATGTGCATGTGCATGTATAAGTGTATATGTGTGTATGAGTATGTGCATGTGCATGTGTATGTGTGTGTATATGTATATGCATGTATATGTATAACTCTATGTGTATGTGTGTGTATGTGCATGTATATGTGTATATGTAGGTATGTGCATGTGTGTATGCATGTGTATATGTGTTTTAATACTTTAATTATATAATTCATTCATATGTGTGTACCTAAGTGTATATGTATGTGTGTGTATATGTATGTATGTGCATGTGTATGTGTGTGTATATGTATGTATGTGCATGTGCATGTATAAGTGTATATGTATGTATCAATATGTTCATGTTCTTGTGTATGTGTGTGTATATGTATAACTCTATGTGTATGTGTGTGTATGTGCATGTATATGTGTATATGTAGGTATATGCATGTGTGTGTGCATCTTCATCATGTATAAGTGTATGAGTGCATATCAATAAGTGTGAGTATGGTATGTAATGAAAATAACACAATTCAAATGATCTACAAATAATAGAAATTGTACTTACAATTGTTAGCCATAGTTTTTGCTTGGTTAGCTTCTTGAATAACCTGCAATAAAGAGAGAAAGAAGAGAGAGAGAGAGAGAGAGAGAGAGAGAGAGAGAGAGAGAGAGAGAGAGAGAGAGAGAGAGAGAGAGAGAGAGAGAGAGAGAGAGAGAGATCTAGAGAGAGAGAGATCTAGAGAGAGAGAGAATTCAAAGAGAGAAAGATGTAGAAAGAGAGAAATAAAGACAGAGGGAGACAATAACAGAGAGCTTAGGCAAAACAACAATTCTACATATACTTGCTTCAGCTTGTAAGCGCAGCGCAATTGCGAACGTTGGAGAGCTCTTCGATCGGATGCGTGAAAATGCCGATTGCAGAGCCTCCAACGTTTTAATTTTTGTCCATCAACAGATCGTCGTATAAGAGATGCTATTCGTCGTCGTATAAGCGACATTTTTTAGTGTCGCTTATGCGACGCAAAAAAGCATCGCTTAAGCGACGCGTTTAAATAGCGTTGTTTTAGCGAGGTTGTACGGGAGTGTCGCAATCCAAGTCGCAAATACCGTCATTTTTTGCATCGTCTAATCGACGGTCTGTGCCCGACGCTAATTGTACATATGAATGGGCATAACTGATTACAATAAAACAAGGTCACAACTGATTATAACTGACCAAAGCTATTACATGTTCAATCTAGGTGTTGAACACAAGATTTCCAAGGTCACAACTAATTACAACTCATCAAAGCTATTATATGTTCAATCTAGGCGTTGAACAGAAGACCTCCGTCTCAAGAGGTTAATGCTTAACCAACCCACCTACGGATCGTGGACTAGAATGTTATTTTTGTCCATGTATGGTTGTGTATGATAACTTCCAATGTACTTTCTCCATACCTTCGTATCCATATGCAATAGTATATCATTGAAATATGGAAGAAATGTGGATAAAGCATCCACGCAGAGGAGTATGAAAACTACCGTTGCATTAGATTTATATTCTGAGGCTTGCTATGTATAATTTATTGGGAAATCTAAAAGTTCCGATATATTTTGTTGGAAATCAATATAAAGACGATTTTTAATAAATTTTATGTCCGATTGAGTCAAATTGTACTTGAGAATGTGGGATCTTGGAAACGTTCACTCATATCAGCTGGCACTCCAAGTGTATTTACTACAAGAAGCAAGACACCAATCTCACTACCTAATTTACTCCAAATTTTTAGTACATGTACCTTTTTGCACATGCATGGATAGTCCCTCTTCAAATAAGAGTTTCTCCTTGTCGTTATAATCATTTGCTGTGTTTCTAATCAACCTTAATGGAATTTAATTACATAAACATGTTCCATGCATGGACGCATAAAAAGAAAGAGAGGTTTAGGTTCCTTTATATACTTATTAGATTATGTATGAGTGTAAATTCTTGCACATCTATGTGCTAGGCATGTATTTTTTTTTAAAAAGGGAAAACATATGTACGTGCGTATGTATGTACGTAGGTACATAAAATCTTCACACACACATACACTCCCTGGCATGCAATATGCATAGATCTAAACGCATAGATTGAGGGAAGAAGGATGAATGTACATGTTTTATTCCTTATGTATATTTGTATGAATATGTATATATGTCTGAATGACTAAACATACTTAGACCCATGTATGTGTATTCATAGGAAGAATCCTATATCTGTAGGTGGATTCAAAACATAACCGTAATTATTTGCATGCATTTCTATGCATGAAAATGCACACACTTACATGCATTGAATTCTTATATTAACACATCTGTATGTAAGCATCTTCACGTAAAAATATATATGCATAAACGATTTGCATACAAATGTAGTTGCAGATCTATATCATTAATTGAATAAATAGGTACTTGTGAAATGCATGCATTCTATTAAACTCAATGTTTTGATGTGTAAGAGCTTTACGTGATTGTGTTATAAGTATGCAGCATAATCCTTCTTTTCAACATGAATTTCAAAACGAAATAGATGCAAAATGCAAAGATGCATATGTTCATAGATATACAGATAGGAATTCATAAACAAATGAGAGCTATATCCATTGCAATTGATTGAAGAAACAATTAGCATGCATTAGCATCAATATAGTGCATGAAATAGTGGAATGGTTAACATTAAAATGACCATATCTCATCATGGAACTTGATATTTTGAGGTATTATAGGTGGTAAATATCTCTGCACATTAAAATTTATATATTTTGGAGATACCTATATAGGTGAAATGGCTCTTTAGGGGCTACATGATAGGTCCATTTCTCTCAATGGGTATGATGTCCAATCAATGTACTTTTTGCTCCCATGGTTAGGCTATATGTTTCAATTTGTATGTTTATGAATAAGCTCACTCAAAGGTGTTTGAGAGAAGGCCCAAGGCTATTTTTGCCACATCCATCTTCAATGAAGGTTGGAGTTTGTGAAGCTTGACATGTTGTCAGTGTGAAGGACACCAAGTGGATCTAGTGCAGTTTTCCTAATGTGTAGATATGCAATACACACTATGTGTTTATGCTATGTAACATGTGATAATTGATAGTAATAGATGATTTTGTGAGATTAAACATGAGGTTAGTTAGGGCATAAACTTTCGGTCCATTGGGTTTCCATTCAAGGAGAAAATAAAGGCCTTGTGGTGTTGCATGATTCCCCAAAGAGCCTTAATGGGGGGAGTGCAGAGGGGGGTTTCCATCTTCTATAGGGTCAGAGAGGGCCTATCCCCTTGACTCGCAAGGCCAAGACGATAGGACTTCTAGTCATGTAGATATTATCAGATATTATATTTTGTTGACTGTTTTGTCTCTTCTAACTATGTTTGTCTATATTGATCCCCATTGTAAAAGCTATATAAGCATGGCCTATTTAAAACTTTACATAGCATTGCACACTAGTAACCACTTCATCTAAAGTCTACCTAGATTCCCATCTAAGCTCCATATTGTGAGCATATGGGTTGATAGTGCCATCTTTGTAGTTGTATTCCTCTTCACAATTTGAGAAATTGAGTTCTTTATCTCTTTGTTTGTGTGTCTCTCTATCTATCTGCATCTTTCTCAAATCTGTCTATTGGTCTATTCCTTTGTGCTATTATTTCTTATGCAACATGGACTAATATATTGGTCTATTCATTTGTGCTATTATTTCTTATGCAACATGGACTACTCCCCTCCTCTCACGATTAAAATAGCATTTGAATCATGATTAATCACTTATGACCAAACCTCCTTTGAAATCAAAGGTAATTGTTGTGAGAGGCCTAACCTCCACAATCAAATGAAATAAGGAAATAAACTAGCAAGACTACAACAATACTAAAGATCAAGTCATTCTCTAAGCCCACAAGGGGTGAGAGGTGCATGTATCCACCCAACCAACTTCATACATATATACCTCTAGGACAAGGGGTTGCATTTACTTGGACACTTCCAAGTGTCCCTCATTTTCACTACAACATACCAAGGGTAAACCGACGGTCGGCATACCGATGGTCTTCGTCGGCATCGATATGACCCTTAGAATATTTTGGAAAACCACTTAGCCTCGGAACAACTGCGTCGGTATAAGTGTCCGTAACTGCCTGGAAATAACCGACACTCATATCGACGCTCAGTTTTAATCGAGCCCGAGAGCAAACATTCGATATTTCGGCATTTTGAACTTAGATCTTTCTACTGTCGACTTTGCGTGCACGAACACCATATCTCTGTTTGTCACTCTTTCTCTCTCTCTCTCTCTCTCTCCTTCCCTCTCTCTCTCTCCCCCTCTCTCTCTCTCTAAGCACACCTCTATCTTTCTAGATCTGAAGTTTTGGTAAGTATATCACACATACTGTAGCACTCTTTTTTCTTTATTTATGTTTTTGCTTTTCTAATATCTTCTCTCTTTAATTTTACAAGAGATTTTGGGATCAAGTCTTTGGAAATTTGACGAAGGACAACTTCAAGTGGATTTTGATGCCCACGTTTCAAACAATTACATCGATGTAAGTGATTGTTTTGTTTTCGATTGACATAGAGAGAGAGAGCTACATATACATACACACTCACATATGTATAAACACACACATGCATATCCATACACACATACACACATGCATATGCATACACACATGCATATGCATATGCATACACACATGCATATGCATATGCATACACACATACATGCATATGCATACACACATGCACATGCATACACACATGCATATTCATACACACAAAGACAATGCATATGCATACACACATGCATATGCATACACACAAAGACAATGCATATGCATACACACATGCATATGCATACACACATGCATATGCATACACACATGCATATGCATACACACATACACAATGCATATGCATACACACATACACAATGCATATGCATACACACAATGCATATGCATACACACATGCATATGCATACACACATACACAATGCATACACACATACACAATGCATACACACATACATGCATATGCATACACACATGCATGAATATGCATACACACATGCATGAATATGCATACACACAATGCATATGCATACACACAATGCATATGCATACACACAATGCATATGCATACACACATGCATATACATACACACATACATGCATATGCATACTCACATGCATATGCATACACATGCATATGCATACACACATGCATATGCATACACACATACACAATGCATACACACATACACAATGCATATGCATACACACATGCATATGCATACATACATGCATATGCATACACACATGCATATGCATACACACATGCATATGCATACACACATGCATATGCATACACACATGCATATGCATACACACATACACAATGCATACACACAAACACAATGCATATGCATACACACATACATATGAACACACAATGCATATGCATACACACATACACAATGCATATGCATACACACATGCATATGCATATACACATACATGCATATGCATACACACATACACAATGCATATGCATACACACATGCACATACACACATTCATATGCATACACACATACATGCATATGCATACACACATACACACATACACAATGCATACACACATACACAATGCATATGCATACACAATGCATATGCATACACAATGCATATGCATACACACATGCATATGCATACACACAATGCATATGCATACACACATACATGCATATGCATACACACATGCATATGCATACACACATGCATATGCATACACACATGCATATGCATACACACATAGACAATGCATATGCATACACACATGCATATGCATACACACATGCATATGCATACACACATGCATATGCATACACACATGCATATGCATACACACATGCATATGCATACACACATGCATATGCATACACACATGCATATGCATACACACATGCATATGCATACACACATGCATATGCATACACACATGCATATGCATACACACATGCATATGCATACACACATGCATATTCATACACACATACATGCATATGCATACACACATGCATATGCATACACACATACACAATGCATATGCATACACACATACACAATGCATATGCATACACACATACACAATGCATATGCATACACACATGCATATGGATACACACATGCATATGCATACACACATGCATATGCATACACACATGCATATGCATACACACATGCATATGCATACACACATGCATATGCATACACACAATGCATATGCACACACAATGCATATGCAGACACACATACACAATGCATATGCATACACACATGCACATGCATACACACATGCATATGCATACACATATACACAATGCATATGCATACACACAATGCATATGCATACACACATACACAATGCATACACACATACACAATGCATATGCATATACACATACATGCATATGCATACACACATGCACATGCATACACAATGCATATGCATACACACATGCACATGCATACACACATGCACATGCATACACACATGCACATGCATACACACATGCACATGCATACACACATGCACATGCATACACACATGCACATGCATACACACATGCATATGCATACACACATAGACAATGCATATGCATACACACATACACAATGCATATGCATACACACATACACAATGCATATGCATACACACATACACAATGCATATGCATACACACATGCACATGCATACAGACATGCACATGCATATGCATACACATGCATATGCATACACATGCATATGCATACACATGCATATGCATACACATGCATATGCATACACATGCATATGCATACACATGCATATGCATACACATGCATATGCATACACACATGCATGAATATGCATACACACATGCATGAATATGCATACACACAATGCATATGCATACACACAATGCATATGCATACACACAATGCATATGCATACACACAATGCATATGCATACACACATGCATATACATACACACATACATGCATATGCATACTCACATGCATATGCATACACATGCATATGCATACACACATGCATATGCATACACACATACACAATGCATACACACATACACAATGCATATGCATACACACATGCATATGCATACATACATGCATATGCATACATACATGCATATGCATACACACATGCATATGCATACACACATGCATATGCATACACACATGCATATGCATACACACATGCATATGCATACACACATGCATATGCATACACACATGCATATGCATACACACATAAACAATGCATACACACATACACAATGCATATGCATACACACATACATATGAACACACAATGCATATGCATACACACATACACAATGCATATGCATACACACATGCATATGCATATACACATACATGCATATGCATACACACATACACAATGCATATGCATACACACATGCACATACACACATTCATATGCATACACACATACATGCATATGCATACACACATACACACATACACAATGCATACACACATACACAATGCATATGCATACACAATGCATATGCATACACAATGCATATGCATACACACATGCATATGCATACACACAATGCATATGCATACACACATACATGCATATGCATACACACATGCATATGCATACACACATGCATATGCATACACACATGCATATGCATACACACATGCATATGCATACACACATAGACAATGCATATGCATACACACATGCATATGCATACACACATGCATATGCATACACACATGCATATGCATACACACATGCATATGCATACACACATGCATATGCATACACACATGCATATGCATACACACATGCATATGCATACACACATGCATATTCATACACACATACATGCATATGCATACACACATGCATATGCATACACACATACACAATGCATATGCATACACACATACACAATGCATATGCATACACACATACACAATGCATATGCATACACACATGCATATGGATACACACATGCATATGCATACACACATGCATATGCATACACACATGCATATGCATACACACAATGCATATGCACACACAATGCATATGCATACACACATACACAATGCATATGCATACACACATGCACATGCATACACACATGCACATGCATACACACATGCATATGCATACACATATACACAATGCATATGCATACACACAATGCATATGCATACACACATACACAATGCATACACACATACACAATGCATATGCATATACACATACATGCATATGCATACACACATGCACATGCATACACACATGCACATGCATACACACATGCACATGCATACACACATGCACATGCATACACACATGCACATGCATACACACATGCACATGCATACACACATGCACATGCATACACACATGCACATGCATACACACATGCACATGCATACACACATGCATATGCATACACACATAGACAATGCATATGCATACACACATACACAATGCATATGCATACACACATACACAATGCATATGCATACACACATACACAATGCATATGCATACACACATGCACATGCATACAGACATGCACATGCATACACACATGCATATGCATACACATGCATATGCATACACATGCATATGCATACACATGCATATGCATACACATGCATATGCATACACATGCATATGCATACACATGCATATGCATACACATGCATATGCATACACATGCATATGCATACACATGCATACATGCATATGCATACACATGCATATGCATACACATGCATATGCATACACATGCATATGCATACACATGCATATGCATACACATGCATATGCATACACATGCATATGCATACACACATAGACAATGCATATGCATACACACATACACAATGCATATGCATACACACATACACAATGCATATGCATACACACAATGCACAATGCATACACACATACACAATGCATACACACATACACAATGCATACACACATACACACATACACACATACACACATACACACATACACACATACACAATGCATATGCATACACACATACAGAATGCATACACACATACATGCATATGCATACACACATGCAAGCATATGCATACACACATGCATACACACATACACAATGCATACACACATACATGCATATGCATACACACAATGCATACACACATACACAATGCAATGCATATGCATACACACATACATGCATATGCATACACACATGCATGCATATGCATACACACATGCATATGCATACACACATACACACATACAAAATGCATATGCATACACACATGCATATGCATACACATGCCTATGCATACACATGCATATACATACACATGCATATGCATACACAAGCATATGCATACATATGCATATGCATACACACAATGAAATGCATATGCATACACACAATGCAATGCATATGCATACACACAATGCAATGCATATGCATACACACAATGCAATGCATATGCATACACACATACACAATGCATATGCATACACACATGCATATGCATACACACATGCATATGCATAGACACATACACAATGCATACACACATACACAATGCATACACACATACACAATGCATACACACATACACAATGCATATGCATACACACAATGCATATGCATACACACATACACATGCATATGCATACAATCATGCATATGCATACACACATGCATATGCATACACACATGCATATGCATACACATGCATATGCATACACATGCATATGCATACACATGCATATGCATATGCATATGCATACACATGCATATGCATATACATGCATATGCATACACATGCATATGCATAAGCATACACACATGCATATGCATACACACATGCATATGCATACACACATGCATATGCATACACACATGCATATGCATACACACATGCATATGCATACACACATGCATATGCATACACACATGCATATGCATACACACATGCATATGCATACACACATGCATATGCATACACACATACACAATGCATATGCATACACACATGCATATGCATATACACATGCATATGCATATACACATGCATATGCATATGCACATGCATATGCATATGCACATGCATATGCATATACACATGCATATGCATATACACATGCATATGCATACACACATACACAATGCATGCACACATTGGATCAGATGGGATCTTCACATTGGATCAGATGGGATCTCCACATACACCTTGGGGAGCGCATGACCATGACGAATCCAAAATATATCACATACGTAATGGAGCTCCAGTCATGGATGCAGCCCAGAAGTCAATGCATCAACGCATTCGACAACTTTTCTCCATAGAGTTTGGACATTCTGTAATGCTAAAATGGAGCGAACAGGATAGGGATTCCAAAAACCATATCACACAATCAATATATGAAGAGTACGGGCCAACACCTGTGAATCCTATTGTGAGTTCAGAATGGATTCAGCATACGACACGCGAGGTGATGTCTCATCCACGGTCGGAAGCTCGCGATGCTTTTAGAGCAGGCTTACCAAAGCTTGTGTGGTTAGATGTTGAAGACTGGGAATCGATTGAGGATGAGCATCAACATACTCTTGATCGATATCGTCAACAGAGAGATGCGGCGGCCACACGTTTGGATATGGTTGGAATGTCGCATTTAGGTAGCGGCGGATACGACAGTATGTGCTACCAATTTGTAAGTATCATGTTAATTATCTAATTTGTTTGTGTTCAACACATCATGTATGTTCATCTAACATTTTGCATATTTATTATAGGAGTTGGCAGTGGGTCGTCCTCCGACGCGAATCGAAGAATCTTACGGATATCGTCATGGATTGGCTGCACTGTTGCAAGACCTAGAGGGACGCGGTGCAATCATTCATGGGAGAATATTCTATGATTAGGTAAACTTATAGCTTGGTTTCATATTTTTAGTTGTTGTTTATAAATGTCATGTCAATTTGTCTCATTTTACACATGCTTTGTTGCAGGATTGCAAGTGTAAATGTTTTGATCCCCTTACGTATATGTATGGTAGTGCTTTGCCACAATTTTGTATTACACTCCTATGTGGCAATGATGTACTATAATTTTGTATTACACTCCTATGTGGCAATGATGTACTATAATTTTGTATTCGATTCCTATATGGAAGTGCTTTGTCACATTGCCACAATTTTGTATTACACTCCTATGTGGCAATGATGTACCATAATTTTGTATTCGATTCCTATATGGAAGTGCTTTGTCACACTCTTGTACATCCTTCATTTATGGAATACTTTTTGTACATGATTCATGGTTCATTTTTGCTCATATAAAATCATGTTTTGGTTGCCATTAGAGTACATAACACATGTACTTGGTTTAGAGTTGGGCAGAGTGTATTGTCTTTTGCTAAACAACATCATGCTGTAGCAAAAGACAACACACTCTGCCCAAAAAAATTTGTGCAGATATGGTCGTCGGTATGGGCGTCAGTACGCCCAATAGAGTCGTCGGTATGGGCATCGGTACACCCAGTAGAGTCGAAGGTAGGGCGTCGATATGAGCTTCAATATTACGGATGTTTATACCGATGCTCATACCGACGTCCATATTGATCGCGACACCGACGTCGTCGAAAAATTTTGCCCGTTCATTTTCCTCGGTAGCAGCCTCGGTATACCCTCGATATGTTGTAGTGTTTGACACTTGCCTAAGGTCCAACCACATGGTATCATATGGTATCACATGGATACTCAATCAAGTGAGCTTGCTCCTCTTATGTACACCTCAAGATTTCACTAGGAGAAGCTTCTCCCAAGACTAAAATTTCCACACATGAGGATAAATCAAGCCTAAGGTTGAGACACTTGAAATGGGAGCTTAAGTGATTTAAATAACTCAAGGGTTCAAGTCTTGTACTTGGAGATACTTTTCCAAGGGTTTCTCATAGAACTCCAAGGGTTCTTCAAGGGAATCTAGACCCTTAAAACCGATTCTCAAACCCATAGCAACATTATTGTCCGTTAAAACATTTTTGTCTTCAAACATGTGTAGAAGTATATTATGTAGAGTATTCCCCCATGCCCCATGATCAATTTCATTGATCATAGTCTTCATCTTTTTAGAAGGGGATTCTATCCCAGAAGAGATCTAAAAAGAAAAGAACCCATTTGTGATCTAATCCATGCCCAAATCATTATAAAGACCATATGACTTTATGTATAAGTGAATAATTCAAATGCAAAGTGTTGAAAGAATGAGAGGGGTCAATCTCATACATCCCTATCTAATTCAATGTTTTCCTATGTGCGAATCGGGCATTCATAGCATAGACATATGAAGTAGGGGGAGTCTAAGAATCTCCAACTAATTTGCTATATGGATCCATTTCTATGCACTACTTGTGCATGGACTTACCAAAATAGATGGATTTTTTACCAATTCAAGACTCTCAGAAGTCTCCTTAAGTTGATGTTTACCAAAACATCTAACTTAGATGTTCTTGACTATGTTCCACTTCTTAATCAACATCTACTGATCTGTTTTCACAATTATGGGACCACCATGTCCTATCGGGCTTTAGAGTCCAAGGTCAACTAGCTTTAGCTAACAAATTAAAATGATTTATTCCAAGATCCTTCCTGAAAGACTTGACTTCTTTGGTCAAACAACTTCAACTAACAAAGTAAAATAATTTATCCTAGGATACTTCCTCAAAGTCTTGACTTCTTTGAAACTATTGGGACTATAAACAATTCCCAACTCTTTTTTTCTTCAAGAGTTTCACTCAAACTTTTTGAGAGAACTTAAGAATCTTTCTTCATTCATTGATCTTAAATGGATGAATGAGTTTCCTTAAACTCAAATGTCTTTCAAAATTGAATGGTTTCTATACAGAAAGTCCATCTATGATGTTTAATTTAGGTACATACTCCATCTAGATGAACCTAGTCTAGAAATGACTTTGAATATTCCTTCAAAGTCAAATCCAAGGTTCAAAAAAATGAGAAGGAAGAGTTGAAATTATGTGTAACCCTTCTAAAGTGATTTGAATCAAACTATATGAGGCCCAAAACGTCTTAAGAATTTGAAGCACTCTTACTAACTTTATGAGAGTAAACCAAATTCACAAAAAGATTCTTTAGTTAAACCATCATCCATCTACCAAAATCAGTGAGGTATTTCTTTGGTGATGCACGATGGTGGACTCTCCTTCTCAAGAGCTCTGCAATGATACCCTTGTGGTAGAAACCCGAACTCCAATTCCACACCCAATACTCTACACAGGGGGTGTCGAATACACAAAAAAACACACAATACATAGACCATGAACATAGATTTCTTAGGTCATACAAATGTGGTTGAACTTATAGTCTATGACTTACCAGGCTACTATACGTTGTTCTATTAAAGAACATATACAAAAACTATCCAGTAGCCATTTGGCCATTCACATGGACACTAACAATAACAATCTCCCACGAAAAGCCAATATGGCCAATGTGACTATGGGAGAAAAATAAAGAATGATAAAGAATACCTGAGTTTAAGTATATAAACTATACCTCCCACCTGATGGGCATGTTACATAGTATACAAGTAACTGTGTAAGATCATGAATCAAGTAACCCCCATCATGTTACAAAAATGTCAAAAGCTATCCAGTGGTCAAGATTTAGTCAAAGCAATTGTAGCATTACCTCGAGTGTGAGCCTTCTCAAGAAGAATGTGCTTTATGGCTAAGTTGTCTCTAATGAAGTGATACTGCATCTCAATGTGCTTGGTCTTTTGTTGAGCCCATAAAAGTCATGTTGGTCAAAGTCAACTGCAGTCAAAGTCAAAAGGTCAAAGTCAACTAGTCAAATTCAACAACATCAAGGTCAAAGTCAACAGGTGCAAAGTCAAAGTGCTAAAGTGTAGGTGTCAAAGTACACAGGTAGTGCACAATTAATGGTCCACAAAGGGTAAATTGGAGAAAGTGGGTTGCAAGTTGCAGAGGTATTTTCTCTAATTTCCCTAAGGTTGAAAGTGTGTTTTAAAATGTTTTGAAAGGTTCAGGTGAACCCCCTCTTATGTGCAAAAGTGAAGACTTAAAAGGAAAATGTGAAGGTATGTGAAGCGGCAAGGTACGCGCAGGTGAAAGTATGGCCCCCCATTAAAATTTTTGGTTTTAGTCTAAAGTCACTACAGGACAAAACAGTGAGTCGTTGGCTGGCACTTGTGAAGATAATCTTGGGACATCAAAGTGAGCACCAAGATACTATTGCAGTTAGGAGCGTACGTGATCGACACACTCAAATCAAGGCAAGGACTATTCTTGGACCAATCTTAGAGTAAGCAAAAGAAGCATAGTCTAAGTGAAGCAAGAGAGAGAAGTGCAAGAGTCACCAGAGTGCGACGCAGAGAAGTGGAGTTGGAGGAGTGCATGGAGAGTGATTAAGGGATTGTGCAGAGAGTGCTAAGCTAGTCCCCCAAGGATCTCAAGGTCTCCTTGCAGTGTGCACATGCGGACAGAAGGTATTCATTCCTCCCCCTTTGTGGAAGCTTGGTGCAAGGTGTGCACAAGGATAAGCTTGAAGCAGGTGGAGGTCTGGTGCAGAGGAGGCTAGCGGCAAGAAGAATTTGGGGTATTTGGTATTTTGTCATTGAGCACTCTGTGGGATTGTGCATAGAAGTATTGGTTTGTATTGTGCTTCAAACATTGTAATTGTCTTACTGTAATCAATTGGCAGAAGCTTCCAAGGTGTATTTCCTCTCCTGGTCTTTTCCTTTTCTCCTACAAACCCTCAAACTCCTTCTTGTCTAAGAATCCCCCAACAAAATTTGGCACGCACGGTGGGACTTCCAAGGAGATTTGAGCTTAGGAGAAACCAAGTGCAAAGTATAGCAGAGGTCACGTGTCTACAGTGCTACTTCATCAAACAAAAGGTAAATATTCTTATCAAGTGTCTCATATTAAGTGGGCTATGAGCTTCTCATGACCGCAACCCGGTCCCAAACATTGAGGGTCACCTGCAAGCAGACAAGAAGGAAGGTTGTTAGAAGGTCCTCCAGTCCACTATCTTCAACCTCATCAGTAAAGAGCATGGCGGGTCAGGTAAACTTGGAAACTTTACTCTCTAGATTAAATATAAAGTTTCCTTCTTTCAAAGGCCTAGCTCAGGAGGATCCGGATGAACACATTAGAAGGTTTTTGGCACTATGTAAGACTAGAGGCTTAATGGGTAGGGAGGATGCCTTTTTGATTCTCTTCCCTGCCACATTAGAGGGATTAGCAGATAAGTGGTTCAGCCAGTTTGCTGAAAACCATTTTACCACTTGGGATGTGATGAAAGATGCATTTAAAAATCACTTCCAGCATGGCAACACTGCGGAGATTATCATAGAAGAACTAGAAAATTTGAGATTGGGTCCAGGAGAAAAGTTCCGAGAGTTTGTGACTAGGGCCAAAGCACTAATGGCTAAATTGCCAGATCCACCACACTATTTTTTTGTTAAGAAATGGTTAGCTAAGCCCCTACCAGTGGCCACCAAATGCAAAATAAAGGAATTAGTGTTACCTACAGCCTCCATAGAGGAGTTCATCAACACAGCCACACGCTTGGAGCAGATAAAGCACCAGTATGGAGCAACTTCTTCTCAACCAACATATGGTACAAAAATGGAGGATCCAGTGATCCAGCTAAGGAAGGAGCTGGAGGGCTTAAAAAGAAATAAGCCCTACAAAGAGGAGGAGAATACTGTTGCTCAGTTGAGAAGGAAGATTGAAGTACTAAAGCTCCAAAAGGAGGAGGAGGCCCAAGCAGAGGAATTGGCTGAGCTTTGACAGGAGCTTCAGGAACTCAAAGGGAGTGGCATCAAGAGTGGACTTTGGTGTTCCATGTGCAGCAAGCAAGGTCACATAGTAAGTGAATGTCCTCTGTTAAGTGTGACTTGCCAATTATGCAAGAAAGTTGGCCATGAGGCCCATGAATGCCAATCAAGGGGAATGCCTACAACGACATACTGGACACAAGGAGGACCCCCAACACCAGCAAATGTGATGGCTGCTGCACCAAATCAAGGTAACAACTATAATCCTGGACAAAGGAATAACTTTGGAAATGGGCCTAGGAGGCCAATCATCTATTTTAGGTGTGGAGAATGTGGGCACTATCAAAGTAGGTGCACCCTACCAGAAAATGCCCCTCCTTGCAGGAACTGCCCTGAGGCAAGAGACCATTATACAAATTGTTGTCCTAAGAATCAAGCCTCCTCATCCGGGCCCCATATTCAAATGATTTCTGTGCACAAAGAAGAAATGTGTGATCTAGTCAATGAGCCATCACCATCTACCAGGGTGGTGCAATTAGAAGAAATAGAATCTTTGACTATGCAGACAAGAAGCAATGGGAAGGTTCAAGCAGACATAGGACAAGGATCAAAGATTAAGGAATGGAATCAAGACAGAGAACCATCTGAAGATAAAGCCACCACAGGTGCAGATACAAGGCAAAAAGGAGATCTCATATGCACCAGTGATGCCATTGGGCATGCCTTCAACAGGGCTCATGAGGAGTTTGATAAGTCAACTGGAGCCCATGCTCTCAAGGAATCAGAGGCTTCAAAACTACTCAAGTCGATGAAAAAGGAGGTTAGTATTTTTGATTTAATAAAGATGGATGGGAAATATAGGTCAAAGTTATTGCAGATAATTGATGAAGCTTCCACTACAAGTTTGGTGGCAAAGACTGCTGTTTTACATAAAGGAAAAATTGTAGGGGAAGCACCCCTTACAGATTATAAAAGTTCTCGGCTGACAGTATCTATCAAAGGTCATGAATTTCAAGGAGTTATTGTGGATGGTGGTTCTGGCATTAACTTGATGCCTGAACATACAATGGAAAAGATTGGACTCCACCCTTCAAGGCCTGCAAATTTCATTGTTACTTTGGCAGATCAAAGCAAAGTAAGGCCCTTGGGAGTGATCCCAAAAGTTCCACTTGAAGTACAAGGTAATCTATTCATTCTGGATTTTGTGGTTTTAAGATTGCCCCAGATTGAAGGAGGATTTCCCCTCTTAATTGGACGACCATGGCTGAGGCATGCAAGTGTCATTCATGATTGGGGCAAGGACACTATGTGGGTACAAAAGAAAGGGCAAGAGCTGACACAGATTCATTTAGAAGAGGGCCCAGATAATCAAGGAAACACTAGCATGATGCAAATAGTTGGCATATGCATGGAACCAGAATCGGAGGATCAACCCCAGATAGATTTCGAGGAAGAAGAGGATATTCTAAATTGGCTCCAAGCAGGCAACTCTTCCTCTTGTTTTGGAATTTTTCTTAATAATTCTTGCATGACTGAAGGTTATGATGAAGGTAAGGAGAAAGTCCAGGTTGATGGATTGGGAGAGCCCATCACAGACCACAGAAGGGGCAGGAAGACACCCCTCAAATACAACTTGGAGGAGGATATGACAACCACAGATAAGGAAGTTACTAAAGCTAAAGGCAAGGTAAAAGATTCTAGTGAAGAGTGTTCTTTCCCGATTCAAGAAATCCCTGTAGGATGGATGCAAGACAAGGAGGAACACATTGAAATCCAAAATACACCTACTTATGAAGCAATGCACGAAAAGCTAGTGGAAGATGACAAGGAAGGAGATGAGCACGAAGATAATATGGTAGAGAGAAATCCTGTCAAGGAAATACAATTAGGCACTCAAGACAATAATCGGATAGTTTTGGTGGCCACTTGGTTGTGGAGTCACCCAGGGCTCCTTGAAAAGGTAAGATCATTCTTGACCCATTATACAAATGTTTTTGCCTGGCATTATAAAGACTTAGAAGGAGTGCCTGCGACTTATGGAGAGCATAGAATCCCTCTGGTTGATGGAGCCAAACTCATAAGAGGGAAGAGCTATAGACTTAATCCAAAATATGCTGAAGCTATCTATGTGGAAATACAGAAGATGGAGGATGCAGGAATCATCATTCCTGTGGAACACTCAGAGTGGCTCTCACCTATGGTCATAGTACCAAAGAAGAATACTAATAAAATCAGAATTTGTGTTGACTTTATAGCACTCAACAAGGTGACCATTCCAGATGGTTTCCCAATGCCTTTTGCAGAGCAGGTCATTAAAGAATTGGCTGGGCATGCATTATATAGCTTTATGGATGGATTTAGTGGCTATAATCAAATATCAATACACCCAGAGGATCGTGAAAAGACTGCTTTTATCACACCTTGGGGAACATATGTGTATGTAAAAATGCCATTTGGGCTCAGAAATGCTCCAGCCACCTTTAACAGAACGGTCAATCTCATTTTTGGCCCCCTATTACTGGAATCACTTAGTATCTTCATGGATGACTTCTCTTTGTTTTCAGGTTCTCACAAAGAAACTCCTCTAGATTGTTTGGACCATCACTTCAGGCAGTTGCAAAATGTTTTCAAGAGATGCAGGGAGACTAAGCTAAAGCTCAATCCAAACAAATGTCATTTCCTTGTGACAGAAGGAACTCTCTTAGGACATGTGGTGTCGGCTAAAGGTATGGCCCCAGATCCTGACAAAATCATTTCTATATTAAAGTTGCCTAAACCTAAATCTCCTAAAGAGATTCAGAGTTTCTTGGGGCATACTGGATACCATAGAAGGTTTATAAAAATGTATGCAGAGATAGCCAGACCACTGGCTAGACTTACAGGTAAGGAAGTACCTTTTAAATGGGAAGAAGAGGAGGAAAAAGCATATCAAACATTACGATCAAGGTTAGTGTCTGCTCCTATTTTGATCACACCTGAGTGGTCAGAAATCTTTCATATACATGTAGATGCCAGTGCCTATGCAGTGGAGGCGGTTTTGACCCAATCCAGTGAAGAATTTAAAGTGGACAGACCAATTCAATATGCTAGTAGAATCTTGACCAAGGCTGAAAGGAATTACAGTACTACAGAAAGGGAAGCCCTAGCAATGGTTTTTGCTGTCCAAAAATTTCGTCATTACTTACTGGGAGTAAAATTTATTATTATAACAGATCACCAACCACTAAAATACTTGCTCAACAAGCCACAAGCCACTGGTAGAATATGGACGTGGTTATTGTTGTTCCAAGAGTTTGATTTTTTTGTAGTCCACAGACCAGGTAAAGAAAATGTTATGGCGGATCACCTATCCAGAATCAATATGATGAATCAAGCTAGTGGAATCAATGATGATTTTCCAGATGCTCATCTGTTTGCTGTACAAGCTCAAGGTTGGTATTATGATATCAAGAATTTCATTAAAACTGGGTTGTATCCAGAAAAGGCTAGTGCTGTGCAAAGGAAGAGACTGCTAATCAAGAGTAGACCATATACCTTCATTGAAGATAAATTATATAGACAGGGCAAGGATGACATGTTTAGGAAGTGTTTGGAAGAAGAAGAAGTGAGGGAAGTCCTTCACTCTGCACATGAAGGAACAGGTGGTGGGCACCTTCCATGGCATATTATGAGTCAGAGGATACTGGATGCTGGTCTATGGTGGCCTACACTATTTAAGGATGCAGATGAATGGGGAAAGGCATGTGACGTTTTCCAGAGGTGTGGACCTAAGCTAACAAAGCAGAGGCATAGCCCCTTGATTGCTTCCACTTCCTCGCAACCATTTGAGAAGTGGGGGCTAGATTTTGTAGGGCCCATCTACCCTCCCGCAATTCCAAAAAGAGAGAAATATCTCTTGATAGCTACAAATTATGCGACAAAGTGGGCTGAATCTATTGCCTCCCCCGACTGCACTGCCCAAACTATTGCTGATTTCATTTATAGTAGCATCATTTGCAGGTTTGGATGTCCACTTGAAAGTAGTACAGATCAGGGTACCCATTTTGTCAATAAGGTCCTGCAGGAAATTTTCAACAGGTATAGAATTCTACATAGGACCTCTTGTGCTTACTATCCAAGAGCCAATGGATAGGCTGAATTGACAAATAAGGTTTTAATCTCAATGTTAAGGAAGGAGTGTATGTTACAGCCCACTTCCTGGGGCATTGCTTATCAAGGTACCCTATGGGCATACATGTTAGCGTACAAAGAGTCCACGGGATATTCTCCATTCCAACTGGTTTATGGCATATTGCCCATTGAGCCCTTTGAATTTTTACATGGATCACCTAAGATAGCATTCATGCAGGGCAAGAAAGATTGTGATGTCTCTCAGAGGCTCGGAGCACTACATAAAGTGGAGGAGATTCGTTTACTAGCAACAAAACAATTGATAGAGACTCAGATGAAGAGGAAGGAGGCACATGATCGACATCTGTGGAACAACAACATAGAACCATGCATGTTAGTTCTCTCCATAGACCTCATCTTCATACACAATTGAGAGGAAAATGGCTTCCACATTGGGAAGGATCTTATCGAGTCAAAACAATGCTAAATTGGGGTGCTGTGGAGTTAGAGACGCTCAAAGGAGAGGCCTTGCCACTGATCAACATATCAAGGCTCAAGGCCTACCATCAACACACTTGAAGAAGTATGGATCACCTGGAACTGCAAAATCTGTCCAGGTTGTACATAGCTTTCTCATCTCATTCTGCTCAGTTTTAGTAGTTTTCTTTATGAATTTCATACTTGTTCCTTGAGTTTTTACCAAACCTAGAAGGCATTTCATAACCTCTGCAAAAGTAAAAATTTTGGGTATTTTTGGAAATTTTTCTAGCATTTTTCTAGCATTTTTTATCCTTCTCCGATATCATTTTCTTGCCAAATAGGAGGAATAAAAGGAGGCTCTCTGTGGTTTGATGAAGGAAATTGGGCCTAGCCCTGTAGAAAATTGCATGAGAAATTTTTCAGAATTTTTTGGTATTTGTTTGGCATTTTTTTGGATTTTTCCTTCAATTTTCTCTATTTTTGGGTTATTTTCCAATTAAAAAAAAGGGCCCCCCAGGATTTTCGGGTTGAAAAAAATAAATAAAAAATCTCTCTTGCCCCCTCCCCCCATTGACAAACCCCCCCCCCCCCCCTCCCCCCCCCCCCCCCCCCTCCCCCCCCCCCCCCCCCCCCGCGTTCTGTAAGCCCCCGCCCCCCCCCCCCCCCCCCCAATTTTATTCTTTATTTTTATTTTATTTTGTTTCTTTTATTATTATTTTATTATTTTTATTTTTTATTTTTTTCGTATTTTTTCTGTATGGGCGTTCAGAATAAAAAAAAAAGAGACGACCATTTTTTTAATTTTAGTATATATATTTTTTAATTTTTTTAATTTTTATTTTTTTAATTTTTTTGGCTAAAAGCTTTTGGCTCTGGATCGTGCCTCGGTTGGCCGTTTTTTACAAAAATGGAGTCATTTTCATGTTTTTGGGCACCTCTGAACTCAGTTTTTGACTTTATTTTTCCAAATTCCAACTTTTTCTTTGACTTTTGGTCAAACCCCACATGTTTTGAACACATTTATCACATGTTTTTATTTCAGCACATTGTCCACATGGTATATTCTCACCTTGTCTTACATTATGTTTCATAATCTCCCAATTGCACCATCTGTTGCTCTAATGTTTGATCATTTTCACCCCCTCCAGACCCCATCATCATTCCCCCATGCCCTCCCTTTACCAATCTGCCCAGCCACATCCTTAACCCTCCCTATCCCTTCAATCCCCACCCCTCAGCCCTCCCCTCCTGCTCCTCTCTACCCTCCCATTGCAACTCTTTGCTTTTCCATGGCAGAATCCAATTTTTGGTTCTTCTCTAGTGTTTGTTCTATCCTGCTTTTGGTGGATTTGGTTGCTGCTCAGATGTCCTCTTCAAGTTTTTGCAGCTCCATTATCATGGTGTCCTATATGCTCAAAGTTTTGGCTATAGCTCTCCGGGACGGAGAGCACATTAGGTGGTGGGCAACTGTTGAGCCCATAAAAGTCATGTTGGTCAAAGTCAACTGTAGTCAAAGTCAATTGGTCAAAGTCAACAAGGTCAAGGTCAAAGTCAACAGGTGCAAAGTCAAAGTGCTAAAGTGCAGGTGTCAAAGTACACAGGTAGTGCACAATTAATGGTCCACAAAGGGTAAATTGGAGAAAGTGGGTTGCAGGTTGCAGAGGTATTTTCTCTAATTTCCCTAAGGTTCAAAGTGTGTTTTAAAATGTTTTGAAAGGTTCACGTGAACCCCCTCTTATGTGCAAAAGTGAAGACTTAAAAGGAAAATGTGAAGGTATGTGAAGTAGCAACGTACGCGCAGGTGAAAGTATGGCCCCCCATTAAAATTTTTGGTTTTAGTCTAAAGTCACTACAGGACAAAACAGTGAGTCGTTGGCTGACACTTGGGAAGACAATCTTGGGACATCAAAGTGAGCACCAAGATACTATTGCAGTTAGGAGCGTACATGATCGACACACTCAAATCAAGGCAAGGACTATTCTTGGACCAATCTTAGAGTAAGCAAAAGAAGCATAGTCTAAGTGAAGCAAGAGAGAGAAGTGCAAGAGTCACCAGAGTGCGAGGCAGAGAAGTGGAGTTGGAGGAGTGCATGGAGAGTGATTAAGGGATTGTGCAGAGAGTGCTAAGCTAGTCCCCCAAGGATCTCAAGGTCTCCTTGCAGTGTGCGCGTGCCGACAGAAGGTATTCATTCCTCCCCCTTTGTGGAAGCTTGGTGCAAGGTGTGCACAAGGATAAGCTTGAAGCAGGTGGAGGTCTGGTGCAGAGGAGGCTAGCGACAAGAAGACTTTGGGGTATTTGGTATTTTGTCATTGAGCACTCTGTGGGATTGTGCATAGAAGTATTGGTTTGTATTGTGCTTCAAACATTGTAATTGTCTTACTGTAATCAATCGGCAGAAGCTTCTAAGGTGTATTTCCTCTCCTGGTCTTTTCCTTTTCTCCTACAAACCCTCAAACTCCTTCTTGTCTAAGAATCCCCCAACATCTTTGCATGATAAACCAGATTCCTAGCAATGGAACTCTAACTATCACTCAGAAAATGAGTTACATATTTGTTGGAGAATTCATCTCCTATGCGTAGTGGAAAGTGTAGAAAACCTTCTTAAGATCAAGACTTTTACTTACACTGAACCTTAGAATTGTTAAATTTTACTGTGTTAAAAGTTACAGTTATTCTTACTCGCGGGTTCTTGGGATGGTGAGGGGTCTGATAAATCAGAGGCCCTATATATATTTTCTCAAATTCACGGCTTAACTTCCGACAATCAAGTTCATTAGTTAACTCTAGCAATTACAAAAAATCCTAGTGCACTTCAGCGCATAGCATTCTTAACTATTACAACGATTATGTACACGACACTTCCACTTTCACTTTAATAGTACTACTATACTTCACTTCAGCACAGTAAGGATTAACACAGTACTTGATTTACTTCAACTTCAACTACAGATTCATACATACAATACTGCAATTAATTATATAACTTCAAACCAGAATCAAGTCCAAATCATCACCTGGACCGAACAGGCCAGCGAGTCTCTGTCGTCTCTTCCGCGCATACTCTATTGCTTAGAAAGAAAAGATACAACTTTTGTGCTACAATTTTTGGTGCACGATTGTTCTAATTACAAGGATTCGGCTAAATAATACTAAATAATATTCCAGCAGCTTACACTGGCACACACGTGGACTCGAACCTGGCAAGGAAAATTACAAGGTTTAGGAATCATCAATGATTCCTTGGATATACATAGATCTTGCTAATTTAAAAGTTCGTGTGATTTCTGCTTTAGGGAGTCCAACATTTCCTTCAAAATTTGTGATTCAACCAGATATGCATCAGTCCGCACAGAGCTGGTAGCGATGACTTGGGAAAGGAGGGCATCGGCTTGACTCTGCAAAAAAGATTCTTGAAGGTAGAACTCATTAGCAAGCGTCGCATCTCGCTTTAGCTTGATATCCGTAATTTTGGCATCAATGCGTGATAAGCACTCGGCCTGGGTACCCAAATGCTTTTCTCTATGCTCGAGTTCTTGAGACTGGAACTGCATAGTTTTATAAAAATCTTGCTGCTCCTTCTGTATAGCTTCGATGTCCTTCTTCAACTGAATATTGTGGCCAATTTTGTCTTCCAGGGAGCGACTTTTCTGAAAGAGCTCCTTGATTACTTTATTTAAGCCAGTGGTGGCTTATAAAGCTAAGTTCGCCATTTCTTAACCTTTTTGCTCCACCAGAGACAGATCAGCGCGGGTGGTCTCGAGAAGATTGCCCAAAGTTGTCATGGCATCCTCTTTGTCAATCACAGTATAAGTCAACCGACTAATCTCAATGATGGCTTCCTTCTCTTTCAACTCTGCTTGAAGACTTCAAATCTGTTCCTCGAAGGAACTAGCTTCGACTTTGGTTGTGAGCACCTCTTCCTGAAGTGGTGCGATGTCTGCTTCAAGCATGTCCACCTTGGATTGGTACTGCTGTCGGAGGGATTGTTGTGCAACTTGGAGGTGATGGGGGAGATGGGTGGAGAGATGAATGAGGTAGTTACCCATCTACAAGACCCTCCTGAGGGAGATGGAATCCCTCAGCGACTGTGTTAAGGGTGATGACTACATGAGGGTTAAGGCAAGCTAGCGGCTAGCAGGTTTCAGTAGCAGGCATAGCAGCAATGGCAGATATGATCTACGCAAAGAAGGGATGGCATTCCACAGAATGCCAGGGTAGTTCAGCGAATGCTAGCAGGCCATGAATGTGCAAAAACTCGCTCAATTGCGGAGCAAGGCCAGCACGGAAGGTCGCAATGCTAGCCAGAGCTTCCATGGCGAGTACAAGAGCTCGAAAACAATAGGAAACACAGAACACATAAGTGCTTGTAGTAAGGAATTAACAAAATGTGTGCCCTGATCCGAAACAATCTCTAAGGGAAGAGCGAACCGAGGGAACACATCAATCATCAAACATTTAACCACCACAGACGCAGTAGTTGACAGTAAAGCCCAAGCTTCGGCCCACCGAGTCGCATAATCTGTACAAGTATATATCGATGATGAGTCATCATAGCCGGAGGTGTGATAGGCCCAATGAAATCCAAGCACCACTTTTGAAAAGGTTCAAGGGGAGGAACAGGCTGCAATTGAAAATGATGCCATTGTAAAGGTTGTCCTAAGCGTTGGCGAGCATCACATGTTTTAATAGAAGTAGCAATGTCACGTTGCATAGTGGGCCATAAGCCATTGTGCAGAATTTTCCGGTAAATAAGATCGACCAAAAAATGACCACCTGAGGGAGTAGAATGTGCCATGGCAATAAACGAAGGAACTTCATGAGGTGGAATACACCATAATAGTGCACCAGAAGGATCCATCTAATACAATTGTCCCACAATGAGCTGGAACTGCCAACTATACATTGCTAATTTATGACGAGCCGAAGTAGATGTATGAGTCGGGGGATTTTCGCTGGTGAGGAAGGTCAGCAGAGTATCATAATACGTAGGTGTCCCCAGGAGCTCCTAACCCTCATCTTGGACTAGATCAGTCGCATAGATAGCAGGGGTAGTATCATCAATTCCACTAGGAGATTCACCGGAATCAAGCGGAGATAAGAAATAAGCTAAGGCATGAGCTGATCCTGGATGATGTATAACCACGTAATCAAATTCCTGCAGTAACAACACCCACCTGGCTAATCTACCCCTTAAGTGTTGCTGACGGACCAAATAAACTAGAGAAGCATGATCCACATGGAACGTAAATTGGCGTCCCACAAGTAGTGCTGGAATTTCTTCACCAAATAAACTAAGCCGAGGCATTCATGCTCAGTGACTGAGTAATTTCGTTCCGCAGCAACTAACCATCGACTATCATAATAGACAGGGCAAAACCACTTATCCTGTTGTTGCATGAGCACACTACCGATGGCAGTGTCTGATGCATCCACGAAGACATGGAACGGGAGCTGGCAATTTGGTGCTTGCAGTATAGGAGCCTCGGTTAGTAGTGTTTTCAATCGATCAAAGGCAATTTGGCATTCTTCAGTCTAGGCGAACTGTCGGGGAGTACTAGTAATCAACCGATTCAAGGGAATGGCTAAGTGTGCGAGCCACCGAAGATGTCATCCATGCCAGCGTATTTGGCCAAGGAATCGCATAACCTCCTTGGGTGTCGTCGGGGCAGGTGCGTCTAATACGACCTGCACTTTGTCTGGAGCTACCTGAATACCTTGCTTTGAAATAATATGACCAAGCAACTTGCCATAGGAAATCGAAAAAACTGACTTGCTGGGATTTAAACACAACTGGAACTCTCGACACTTAGAGAAACAGCACTGAAGGTGGTAAAGATGAGCCGATGTCTCACTCGATAACGAAAAATCATCCAGATACATGCACATGAAGGTGGTTAAATAGGGGGGAAAAATTTCTTGCATACATCGTTGGAAGGTACTAGGAGCATTACGAAGACCGAACCACATCACAGTACACGCATATACACCCCAATTTGTAATAAATGTAGTCTTTGGTATGTCCATTTCCGCCATGTGCACCTGATTATAGCCACTATAACCATCCAAAAAGGAATACATTTCTCGTCTGGCAGCATCATCGAGCATTGTATCCAAAAATGGAAGTCGGAAGGGATCCGATACGGTCGCTGCATTTAATTTCCGATAATCCACACAGATGCGTAACTATTTATTTTTCTTTGGGACGATAATGATGGGTGAAATACATTTTGCATGCTCAATGGGAACGATGAAACCGACTTTCAGCAAGCGATCCAATTCAACTTTCACTTGTGCAACATAATTTGGGTTCATACGATAACTGGGTTGCTTAATTGGGCGTGCCTACGGCTTAAGCATCATGCGGTGTTGATAGATGCGAGGGTCCAACCCTTTCATATCTCGATAATCCCAGGCAAATACATCTTGGAACTCTATTAGCAACTGTAGTAGGCTATTTTGAAAAGTTTCCAATAATCCTGCCTTAATCTTCACCGGCTGTGGTGTTTCCTCATTTCCCAAATCGCAGGTGATAAGTTGATCTTCCGGTACATAAAACTGTCGTGGCATGGGTATATCCTTCAGTGATGGGAATAAATGCTAGAAACTCTGGGCATTCAAAGTTGGATCCATCTCTAGGTCTCCTTTTTCTGGAACGGGGACTATCGAACAGATGACCGGATTCTAATTGTCTGCCACCGCTTGTAAGTCAACTGACCCCAAGGTGAGCAAATCCTGATTAGCCTTGAGAAAAGCTTCTTCTTCATCATCTGAAAGTCCATCCAACATATGCACAGGTTCGGCTACGTAGGGTCGATCATGGAGATCACATGGTTTCATCTCATGTAACAGAACGACATACTCCCGATGGTTGCTTTTGAAAATAAGCTCGTGTGTTGACCAATCCTGCAATACTTTGGCTTGTTTTAGCTAGGGCCTCCCAAATAGCAAATTGTAGTCCAAAGATGAATTAGGTAATTCTAGAACAACAAAAGTCATTTTGAACACCGCTCCCTGAAGGGCAATGGGTATATCCCGTAGCAAACCCGCCGGATACACCCTGGATTGATCTGCCATCCTCACAAAAAACTCAACAGGTTCAATTTGAGTCCATCCTAACCGTTTAGAAAGGGTGGCTATTGCAATATTCACACCAGAGCCTCCATCAATCAATACTTAGTTGATTTTATGATTTTTATACCATACTATAATGAAAGGAACAACATGGTCCGCCGCAAAATCAGTTTTTGGACTAATAGTGGCCGTAATAGGTGTACACGAAGATTTCAGACAAACTTGATGTTGAAATTGTTGTCGTACTCCCGGCACCAAGGCTAGTAGTTGGCCCAATGGTATTGTAATGGAGGCTTGCGAGATTATATTCCACACAGAGTCAAAATTCGACATATTCCTTACCGCATTCGGTGGACTCTCTGGTGGTGCTTTCACCGGACTCGGTGCTTCCGGTGGTGAATTCGGTACTGTCTGTTGAACCATCGGTACTGGGTCAGGAAAAACTGTTGGTTCTTGAGTGGCCCATGTACTAGCTTTGGTAAAAACTCTCTGTTGTTCTGGAATCCCCGACTCAAAAATCTCCGCAGCTGGTTGCAATTTCTTGCCAGAACGGGTTTGGATTACTGCCGCTTGAGTATCTACTGCTGAAATATATACCATGTTGGCCATTGGATTCTGTCGCTCCTTTCTTCTTTTATTATACTCGGCCGCCTCTTTACAATATCTTCGGATATGCCCAATCTCACCGCAGAAATGGCATCTGGGTTGTGGGAGGGATGTTCCTTCACCTGATTGACTGGAGTTCCATCGAGTCTGGCCGAAATTTTTTGCTCGTGTTCCCCAATAGGTTTTATAACTTTGGTAGGAAGTACTCCTCAACTGTGGTGGTACATAATGAGCAGGCGATTGTCCTTGTTCTTGTATCATAGCATTTACGGTTGGCCTGGCCTGTACTTTGGCATTATAGGGACATGTTTTGATGGAGTGACTCGTCGTATTACAAATAACATAGTACATTTGGTTCAATGCACATGCAGAATCATTGTGTCCTGGGTTCTTACATTTTGTGCAATACACTTGTTTCAATGAGTCTTCACTCATACCCTTGGTTGCCTTCAACCAATCCAAATCTTCAGCGAATCCACCCACCTTATGTTCCAACTGTAATGCCATAGCTATGACCGCATCCAGAGTCATACCACCCACACATTGTATGATCATGACTTGTTTGAGTTGAGGATTCAACCCATTAATAAACCACTGGGTGATCACATCATCCGGTAGGTTGGCATGCACCGACAGCAGTTGCCGTAGATGAGTATGAAATAGAGTGGCATACTCTTGCACATTTTGGTGCGGTTTTTGTCTATTATTTTGCAGATAATCAAAGATCTCCGCCGCATTTTTCTTCAATCGGAATCGTTGTAAGAAGGCATCCTTAACATCATCGTACTATCCGAAATGGTTAATTTCATATTCAGTTAGCCACCGAGTAGCCTCATTAACTAGTGTGGACTGGAACACTATAGCTTTATATACCGGATATGCTGGGTAGTTCAGTAATGCATAATTAATTTCAAAAGTTCTTACATGTGCATTCGGGTCATCGTCGAGAAATCCGCCAAATTTTGTATATGTAACCTCAGCGGGTACCGGTCGTGGTGGTATGGCCTGCTACTGCTGTTGTTGTTGTTGTTGATGTTGTTGTTGGTTCTACGAACCACTCATGATGTCTGAATTAAGTAGAAATGTTACTGCGGAATAATTTGAACCAATTAACCCTAATTGTTGTTGTGTTGTCCTGTCGTCTTGTACGCTCTCTGGTACTTGGATAATGTTCTGTCGTTCTCTCATGCCTTCAACCGATTTCCCTCCATCGTAATGAACTTCTGTTGTGAGATTTTCACCAAAACTTTCATCCAATAATACACTAGTTCCCTCAAAATCAGAACAGAGAATAGGACTAATTTCATCAAAATTCAGCAACCCAGCTCTGAAATTATCCGAGGTTCCACCAAAATTCCACAAACTACTATCGGAATTTTTCACACTGTCACTGGAACCAGTGCTTACTTCTCCAATCTTACTTTCCGCAGATGGGGTTGGTTGCACCTCTGATATTCCTTGTAATCCTTGCACAAGAAAATGCTGAGGTGATACCCCACTGGCCCAGATTTCTTGCTTCCCTTCCAACGTTTGTCCATCACCACTACTACTCGGAGGTGTGCCCAAAGCGCTAGGAATTTTCCAGGGATGCTGATCCCTTCTGTACTTCGGGTACGATTCTCCAGAACGTGTTACAAGCATATATTGTCGGATTCTTCTCAACTCTTAGTCTATGCATTAACTGACTACTCCATGCCCCGTGGCCGACACCAGTGTTAAATTTTACTATGTTAAAAGTTACAGTTATTCTTACTCGCAGGTCCTGGGATGGTCAGGGGTCTGATAAATCAGAGGCCCTATATATATTTTCCCAAATTCACGGCTTAACTTCTGACAATTAACTTCATTAGTTAACTCCAGCAATTACAAAAAATCCCAATGCACTTCAGCGCATAGCGTTCTCAACGAATTACAGCGATTATGTACACGACACTTCCACTTTCACTTTAATAGTACTACTATACTTCACTTCAGCACAGTAAGGATTAACATAGTACCTGATTTACTTCACCTTCAACTACAGATTCATACATACAATACTGCAATAATATAACTTCAAACTAGAATCAACTCCAGATCATCACCCGCACCGAACAGGCCGGCCAGTCTCTCTCGTCTCTTTCGCGCATACTCTATTGCTTAGAAAGAAAAGATACAACGTTTGCGCTACACCTTTTCGATGCACGACTGCTCTAATTACAAGGATTCGACTAATTAATACTAAATAATATTCCGGTGGCTTATAGAATGAAAACTAGTATCAGTTGATAAATTCAATGAACTTGAGGCTTTGGTCAAATGAGCTATGAAACACTCAATTTGGAGTAGTTTTGGTTTGGAAACTCTTTTCCTCAAAACAGGCTGCATGTCCACTCAATTAGGCTGAAAACTAGACCACTAAAAACTGAATAACTCATAGAGCATGGCGAATCTCAAAAACGCTTTTATATAGAGGAAGCATGCAAGATAAGCTTTCCAAAGAATATTTAAACTCTAAAAATGGATACATACATTGAGAGATATGACTCTCACAATTAGGCTACCCAAAAATTGGTATGTGGCTGGACATAGTTTGTGACACTGTAGAAAATGAAATGACTAAAACCAAATGAACTACCTACAAGGGGACTTCAATGCCTTCTTCCTCTATCCTTGAGTGTCCTCCCTTGCCTCTTTTATAGCCCAATGACCACGAGCTCTCATGATGAGTTTGAGAGCGCTTTTCCATAACTCCTCCACTACTTTGAGCAGCCACTCTTCTCTATTGATATATTTAGGTAGTGATGTGTGTGAACACACTAGGACCACCGGGGCACTTTTTTCCCTCTTTAGGTGTTTCTTTTCCCCTAGCTTATATATACACCTATAGCCCTAATGGGTTACTTATCTTTGTACATTGTAGTGGTAGTACATTCAGTATTGTGTGTTATGCTCCAAGCTTCTTCTTCTTCCTTGTGCTTTTTGCGTGCTTCTGCAGACGTCTAAAAATCACACGAAATTTGGTATGCATACTCAGGGTGACTAGGAGATCAAAATGGCTTCGTTGTATGGTGCCGAAATTGCAATTTGGGCTCCTTCTGGCCTCTGAATGCATTATCGTAGCACTTGTGCAGGTTATTTTGTCTTTTTGTGCCAAAGATATATACAGATTTTGGTTCACGAGTATAAGTGTCTCAAAGTCTGCTAGAGGTTTAGCAGAACTCGTCAAGGTAGTTCTATTCAACTTTTTCAGATACAATCATTTTTTTGCATTAGGGTATTTTAATCAATGGCCATGGCTGAAAGCAGTGATGTATTTCGTATGTTGGCTATTGAGGATAAGTTAGATGGTACCAATTACCCATTATGGGCTTATATGATGCGACATGTATTAGTTGCAAAAGGACTATGGAATATTGTGCAAGGTGTTGAAAAACATCCTATTACACCTACAGATACAAGTATTGATGCTGATGTAGATGCCATTGAAGATGATGATATTCTTCATATTCCTGTTTATGCTGCAGACTTTCTGTTGCACCTACTGCAGAGAAAATTCGTTGGGATGGCAGAGATGCTCAGTCACATGCTTGTCTGTCAAATGTGCCATTATTCCTCACATTCGCTCTTGCAGAATAGCTAAGAATGCTTGGGATACGCTTACCACATTGTACTAGGCTAGAAATGGGGCTCGTGTTGCTTACCTCCAAAAACAGTTCGAGAGTGAGCATATGAATGAAGGTGATTCTATGGACAATTTTCTAACAAAGATCAAAGACTTGAAGGAACAATTGATTTTTGTTGATGAAGTTATACCAAATAGCTCACTTGTGCAGACCGTTCTAAATGGTCTTCTTGATTCGTATCAAAGTTTTGCTTCTACTCTTTGTTTGATGATGAAAGGAAACCCAAATGCCTTGTCATTTGAGAAGTTAGTCTGTGTTATGTTGCAGGAAGATTAGTCTAGGCAGAACAGGTCCATTATGTGTGTTGCAGATCAAGCTTTCCTGGCTAGTCAAAAGGGCAAAGGTAAATGGAGCTCATCTACTAGTAAGCAGAAATCTACAAATGCTACACATTCAAATAAGGAAGACAAAGATGAGAAGAATAAAAAAAGCAGAAATTCTTTTGTAAGTATTGTAAAGAAAACTATCATGCCATAAGGAACTGTCCAAAATTGGCTGCAAAAGAGGGGGTTTGAATGGTTGTTGCAGAGGCCTCTACACCATAAACAGATTCTACTAATCTTGTGCAGAATGAAGAATGGGTGTTTACTACTGTTTGCAGTTTTGACCCATCTTCTCTTGAATAGTGTATGTCTGTAGTAGACTCAGATGTTTGCCAGTACTTTGATAGTGGGGTAACCAAACATATTACCTTGCAGTGTAGTTTTTTCACTTGACTCAAGCATGTCCCTATAGGGAATACTATCACATGTGCCAACAACTCCTCTTATCCTGTCATGGGAGTTGATAAGATCATTCTGACTATTGTTGGTGGTAGTTCTTTCACTTTGAAAAAATGCTTTATTTATGCTAGGGATCACGAAAAATCTATTATCAATTTTGCATTAGCCAAGATTGGCTTTGTTGTGAGGTTTGTTGATGACAGATGTATAGTTCATGATGTTTCAAATGGTGACATGATTGTTGCTTCTAGCATCTTATGTCGTGGGTTTTATAAGCTCATAGACTATGAAAAATCTATGAATGATCAGCATGTGCAGTACATGATTCTCAGGCTATGTAAGATGCAAAGCTTTGGCATGCACACTTTGGTCATCTAAATTTTGCTACTTTGTTATGCCTGCAGAAATCTGAAATGGTGTCATATTTGCCCAGACTTGAGGCACCCAAAAAACATGTCTATGAAGGCTGTATTTTGGGCAGAATGTAGTGTTCCTCCTTTCCAAAAGATGGTTCAGTTTGAGCTACTTAGAAATTGTAGCTTGTTCACAATGATGTATGTGGTCCTATGCAGGCACCCTCTTTTGGAAACTATCTTTACTTTGTGACTTTTCATTGATTATTTTTTCAAGCATGCATGGGTATATCCATTGAAATCAAAGTCCGAAGTATTCATGTGCTTTAAACAGTTTTTGGTGCTGGCTAAAAATCTGTCAGCATGTAAAGTGGGCACCGTCCATTCTAATCGAGGAGGGGAATATATGTCTTCTAACTTTAATGCATTTCTGGCTGAACGTGGGATAAAACATCAGTGAACAGTGTTGTATAGACCTCAACAGAATGGAGTTGCTAAATGGAAGAACATGTCACTCATGGAGATGGCGAGGTGTATGGTCAAGAGTCAGGCTTTACTACTACAGTCTCTCACTCCATATGAGGCTTCGCATGGTTGCAAGCCATCTGTTGCTTATCTGTGTGTTTTTGGTTGTCTGGCATATGCATTAGTCCCTGAACAAAATCACACGAAATTGGATGATAAAGTAGTAAAATGTATTTTTCTTGGGTATAGTTCTGAAAGCAAAGGCTATCGTCTATATCATCCATAGACTAAATGCATTTTGGTTAGCCATGATGTTGTTTTTGTGGAAGATGCTATTCAGCCTTTACTTTCATGTACAAGGGAGACATTTGTTTGGTCCAAAGACATGTATGATAGTTTGCTTCCTCTTTTTACAGGTGGACAATCTAGTGTTGGTCCTAATGAGGCAACTTCTCAGCCTTTACAGGTTTCATGTGATGATGCAGATCATTCTATTTCTAATGTAGATTTACATGATGCACTTCTTGATGAGAGAGCTGATATTGAGGAGGCAAAAACTATGACAAAATGGCTCGTGCAAACTTTGCATGATAGCAAATTAGATGCACCTCTATCATACCATAGTCATTTAGTTCTCATAGTGCCTTTTTTGCATTATATTGCTATGCTATGGCTACCTCTAGCCATTGTGATGAGACTAAGCCAGTTTGGTTTGATAAAGCACAAAATTCTAGACATTGGATGGCTGCAATGCAATCTGAATATGACGTTATAATGAAAAATGATACCTGGTCTTTATGTGACTTGCCTCTTGGCAAGAAGGCCATTGGCACTAAGTTGGTATACAAGTTGAAGTGTAAACATGATGGAACAGTTGACAGGTATAAGGCTAGGCTTGTTGCAAAGGATTATGCACAGGAAAGAGGCATTGATTTTGATGAAACCTTTGCACCTACATGCGAAATGACTAGTATTCGTAGCATATGTGCACTTGGAGCTCATCATGGTTGGAATGTACATCCGTTGGATATTAAAATAACATTTTTGAATGGCGACTTGCATGAAGAAGTGTATGTTTTTTAGCCCCACGACTTTGTGCAGAAAGGGCATGAAAACCAGGTGTGCGGACTAAAGAAGGCATTATATGGTTTAAAGCAAGCACCACGTGCTTGATATGAAAAGATACATGCCTATCTGATTGCACATGGTTTTGAGAACAGTCCAACTAAAAGCACCTTATATATTAAGTGTGCTAATGATGTGCTTCTGATCATTGTTGTGTATGTCGATGACATGCTGTTCACTCATCCTCATGAGTCATGTTGCTTATTTTAAGGCTGATTTGCATGCCTCATTTGAGATGTCTGATTTGGGGCATTTGCATCATTATTTGGGCATTCAATTTAAACACAATGATGGTGGAATGGCTTTGTGTCAAACAAAATATATTGACATATTATTGCAGCGTTTTGGCCTTGAACACTGTAAACCTACTGCCATTCCTATGGAGACAGGTTTACGATTGAGTCTTCATAATGCTGGAGATGTATTTGATGTTGTTCTCTATCAGCAAGCTATTGGATGCTTGATTTACTTATGCATTACTCGGTTAGATATTCCGTTTGTTGTCTCACAGATGAGCATGTTTATGCATTGCCCAGGTATCAAGCATTGGCAGGTGGTTAAGCGCATCTTTCGCTACTTGAGTGGTACCTAGCTACTTGGATTGTTTTATCCCAAGGGGGGATCACTACCGCCAGATTTGCATGCTTTTTCTTACTCTGACTAGGCTCATTGCTATGACACTCATGTGTCCACTAGTGGTTTTTGCTTCATGCTTGGTAGCTCATACATATCTTGGCTGAGCAAGAAGCATCCTATTATGGCCACTTCCAGTTGTGAGGCTCAATATAGGGCAACTTTCACAGCGATTGTTGAGTGTGTGTGGCTTAGACGCCTTATGGTTGATTTGGGTGTTGGTCAGTCTTCTGCCACCACCATCTTCACTGACAGTCAGAGCACATTGGTAGTTGCAAGAAACCCTATGTTCCATGCTCACACTAAGCACATTGAGGTGCATTATCATATGTTGTAGAGAGGTTCTTTGCTAGAGAGACCAACTTGGCATATGTGCCCACATAGGAGAACATTGCAGAGCTTTTCACGAAGGCTCTGCCTAAGGAGAAGTTTGAAGCTTTTCGCAAAGCGTTGGGCTTACTTCCTTTTGTGGATTAATTCCACATAGCTTGGCACTTCCTTATACATGAGTGTCAGTCCTGGTTCACCGCATCACTCCGAGGGGGGGATTTGTTGATATATTTAGGTGGTTCTACGAAAAAACTGCCACGTCTCAAGTGGTATGTTAGGTCGCCTCTTATTTTTTTCCACCATACAATATCTCCTGTTAATTTAATCTCAAACAAAAAAAATCAGAATACATACACATATATACACACACATACACATACACATACACATACACATACCCACATACACATATAGATGCAAACATATACGCATACATATATGTATACATATACACATATACATACATATAACATAAACACATATACATATCCACATATATACGTACACACACATGCATGCATATACACGCATTCATACAAAATACATGCATTTATCCCACAATAATGTGTAGTAGTGTGTATGTGAATATGTGTGTATGTGTAAATGTGTATATGTGAATATGTGTGTATGTGTAAATATGTATATGTGAATTTTTTGTGTATGTAGATAATCAGATTATTAATATCAAATACCATTATTTGTAGACTCTGATCAATCAGATGTAACTCCACCACTGTCTCCTCATCGTGCAATGACTATATACTGTAAGTATATCAAACATTTAATTTTAAATATATTTGATGGATACATAACTTTTTTTTTTGTTTCTTATTATGTGCAGATTCTGATCAATCAGAGGGTACTCCACCACCTCCTACCCATGCAACGACTTCACATGTGTCCTCCGATAGGGTTTATGATGAATTTTACTATCAAGAGCATATTATATGTTGGTGTAACTCTTGTTATGGCACGTATCAAAGACCACAATTGGAATGTATTGAACATGAGGCAGAGTATAGTACTTTTGAGCGTGCACCATCACCTGGTCAACGTGATAATGCTTGGTGGATTACATCCAAAGAGATTGAAAAAAACTCGATCCCACAAAAAAAAACATGAATGCAAAGAGCTACTATGTTTGATGGAGACGAACTTCCTACTTCATTTTTTGATACTCAGGTTCATTTATTAGTCCATCTTGTAGATGAAATAGAGATTGCAGGTGTTGTCAACACTTGATGGATGTTTTGGGTCGAGCGATTTATGGGAATATTAAAAGGTTATGTGCGACAAAGAGCGAAACCAGAAGGATCCAAGGCAAAGGGTTGGATGCTTGAAGAGTGCATGTATTACGTTAGTGAGTACCTTGAAAGATTTCATGAAGAAGCTCCACGTGCATGGACCAACGAGTCTTCTTCAAAAATAACAGATGAGGTATTATCAGGTAAGGGAGTTCCATTCTTATTTACATTTCAAGAAAAAAATGATGTTTCTACTTTTGTAGCATATAATAGCGAATGCATGCAAGCATTCCTTAGCGAGTACGAGGAACTTCAAAATCTCTGAAGTAAAAGGCAAAAAAACAGAAGATATAGACGTAATCTTGATAATAATGAGATTACAGATATATCTTCTTTCACGGATTAGCTATATAGTCATTTGCAACACGCCAACGCAAATAATGAAGAAATCTCAGATGAGCAAAGAGAGTTAATGATAGGTTGTGAACAAAAGGTAATTTTATTAAAATAATATTTTATTTTTTTCATATATGTATATTAGTTCCTATTTACTAATTGAATTTATTTTGCAGGCTCAAATGTTCACTAATATGTGGGCTTTTGGAAAGCATATTAGAATCAAAGCCATTGATTCTTTACATTCAACTATCACGTGCTAGCTCAAAAGACACGAACCTTATAGATAGCGAACTTGGTTACGTAGGAACTATTGTTGGTATCTATGAAATTTCATTTCGTACATTCAAGCAGGTAGAAAAAAGTTTATATTTTTTATGATAGAGTTAGTTATTTTTTTAAGCACCTAATAATGGGTTTTTGTTGTTATATATTTTGATAGGTCATTTTGAAGGTTGACTGGTTTCGAGCCGAATATAAAGGTAGTAATTCCACATTAAGAAAGGAATTATCTGGGTTTTGGGCAATTGATTCTTCCAAGGTAATGCGATCTACTAAAGAACCATATATTCTTCCTAGGCATATTGAACAAGAATTTTTTTATAAAAACCCAGATTCTCATCCTTGGTGGCAATTCATTCATGTGCAACCTAGAGGTACGTCATTGTTTGAACAGTTTATTGTTAGAGAGATCGAAGAAAGTCCTCTTGATGATTCAACATCAGATACTGATACATCAACATTTGAAAGAGAAATTAGAATCATTATACGTGATAATGATACTAATCTTTTTTATGAAGAGGATAATTCTATACATGTTGATTCTACTGATGAGGAAGAGGAATTACCAGAAATAGATATTAATCCACCAATAGATGATGTGATTCATGAGAACATAGATTTAACAATAGAAGAAATAAATGAAATCAATAAGGATAATGAAGATGAGACTATATTGATGTCTTACCAAAATGATGGCAATAATGAAAACATATGAGCAGATTAGATAGTAAATTCTACTCTAGTTATCGATCAATAATTTGAAGCTTCTGAATGGATATCAGATAATAGATTTTTTTATTAACTTGAATAACGATGAATCCTACTAGAGAGATGAAATCAGGTTCTTTTAAGTTAGAACATGAAGCTCGGGGGTATGCCTAATTATTTCATATATAGCTTTATCTTCGACGAGCAAATTTTTATCATGTATGTATGCATATGTGTGTGTATTCATGTGTATTATATGTATACATATGTTAGTATGCATATATATGTATTTCATGTATATGTATGTGTTTGCATGTGTGTGATATATGTATACATGTGTTAGTATGAATATGTGTATATATGCATTTGCATTTATGTAAAATATTCATGTATTCATGTAATATATGCAAGTGTTTATAATTGTGTACATGTATATACGTATATGTGTCTATGTGTAAATATGTATGCATGTATATATATGTTTATGTGTGCATGTAGGCATGTATATGTGATGTGTACATGTATATATGTATATATTGTTAAAAGTCAAGCTTCAAGCTAAAAAATTCATGGGGAATCTTTTATGGACATGTGGAGCAATCAAAGGAAGCCAAAAGCCACGAGATTCCATCAAGAAAAGTCACTCAACCACTCCCCAAGTCATCTCAACTAATTCCTCCAAGTTAGGAGGCTGATTTGGAAAGGTAGTTCCTAGATTTTAGGGGCACACCTCTCACCATAAAAGGAGCATGTATCCCGACTTCTTTTGGGCCATATTCTTGGAGTTTTAGCTCATGTAAAGTGAGCACTAAGTGCTGGAGTTGTGATAAGCAAGCCCCTTGCTTAAGCAACCCCCTTGCTTGCTTGTTTGTTTTCTTTTAGTAGGCATATCTATGTGTGTGCGCAGGCAGTGTTGCAACTCTCTACCCCTGATTTGTTAGCATTGGTTCTCCCTCATATGGTATCCATTTGATGTAATTCTTGTCTCATTGGATAGCTATAAAAGTCTATTTTATGCTTACCAATTCTCTGGAGCATTCTCTGAGTAAGCTGGGAGCAACATTCATTTTAGTGAAGTTGTGTGATTGATATCTCTCTCTTTGTGTAGGCTCTGTTGGAAATATTTTGCTCTCTCTTGTAAGGGCTGGTTCTCCTTCTCTAGGTATCCATTTGCTATGATTTTGGTGTCATTGGGTAGCTATTAGAGTGCTCTAAAGTTGACTCAAGTTTGAGATTCATTCTCTGTATAATCTCTGAGAAAAGATTGCTGGAGTGAAGTGAGGTCTCTGCTTGACTAGCAGTTGTGAGCATTCAACTAGCTCATGTTGTAGACATTGTTTCTCTTTGTGTAAGCATCCATTTCAAGTGAAATTTGTTTTGTTGGAAAGCCCTTGGTGTCTACTACAGGTCTACAAAAGCTCACTGGAGTTCTCTGCATAAGCTCTGAGTAAGAGCATTTTTGGTGTGCAGAGGTCAAAGAAGGATACCTGTGGAGGTCATTCGCGCTTCATCGTTGCTTAGGGGTTGAGATACTTCCCCCATCAGTGGTATCAGAGAATTTGGGTATCTTTTAGGTATCACATACAAGCAAGAATACCTCTTGGAGTTGGTGGTTCAAGAGTTGCATCAACAAAAGCTTCTTGGAGGTAGCTCACATCAAGGGGGAGCTATTCTACTCAAATTTGCAAGAGCACAAGGTGTCCATCTAAGGAAAGCTTTGGATTGAGGTAACCTCAGAGCCTCATTTTCATTTTACACACATTGGAGCATTAGCCAAGGGCTAGGTCAAGTATCAAAGACTAGATATGGGAGACTTCAACACTCAAATTGAAAAGCTAGACAAAGGTAACTATCAACCATGGAGATTTAGGGTCTCCAACTATCTTATGGGCAAGGGCCTTTGGGGGTTGATTAGTGGAAGTGAACCAAGACCTAGGTTGGATGAGAATCCAACCAATGACCAGAGAAGGGCCTTTAGGGAATGGAATGAAAGAGACAAGAGGGTTATCTTTATTCTTTCCCAACACATTAGCAATAGCATGATCGGCCATATCCAAGACCTGGATTCAAGCATGAAGGTATGGGAAACACTTGAAAGGCTTTATTCAACAAGCACCAAAGCAAGGAAGATCCAACTCAAGAATGAGCTCAACAACCTTAGGAAGAGCTCAGGGAGTAGCATAAATGACTACATACTTAAGGTCAAGGAGTTATCAGATGCATTGGGATCCATTGGAAGCCACGTAGACGATGACGATCTTGTGGCTTATACTCTCAATGGTTTGAGAGATGATGAGAAGTGGAAGCCCTTTACCACTTCAGTTTATGTAAGGGATAATCTTCCCGATTTTGAGCAATTGGTTGCTCTCATGGTCACCGAAGAAATGAACATAGGTGGAAGTTCAACTAAAAGCAAAGATGCACAAGTTTTCTATGCAGGTAATCAAAGGGGCAAAGGAAGACAAGGACAAGGAAGGGGCAAAGGAAGGTTTGGAGGAAGGCAAGGCCACTCAAGAAATCAAGGACATGACCAAGGCACCTCATCACAAAGAGGGAGAGGAAGATCAAGAGGAAGAGGAGGACGACATCAACAAAACAGGAATCAAGATGGCGAAGGATGTTACATATGTGGCAAGTTTGGCCACTATGCTAGAGATTGCTACCAAGGAGGAAACCAAAGGAACTATAATCAAGGTTCTTCATACAAAGGCCAAGGTAATTATGCTTCTACAAGTTCAGAAAATGACAATCTCTTGATGATGCACATGAATGGGAATTCAAGCAAAGTAGATAACACTTGGTATATTGATAGTGGATGTAGCAACCATATGAGTTGCAATGCTTCTTGGTTTACTAATCTACACGTTCCCAAAGGTAAAGGACATGTAGAAACAGGTGATGATACAGCCCATGAGATCTCCCATGTTGGAGATGTAGCTTTGGATGACAAGGAGGAAGGAAGATGTCTCAAGGATGTCTTGCATGTACCTACCATCACAAAGAACTTGGTGTCCGTTGGGCAAATGGTTGAAAGAGGCTATCAAGTAAGGTTCAACAAAGGTGGATGCTTTGTGGAGAACCCTAAGCAAGGTTACAAGGTCATAGCAAGAGGAAAGAAGCAAGGGAGACTCTTCACTTTGGAGGTAAATTCTCATTCTACTCAACATGTCTACTTCACATATGGAAACAAGAGGATTTCGGAGTTGGACTTGTGGCACAAGAGGATAGGACACATCAACATACAAAGAATGAAGGAAATGCAATTCAAGAGGCTGGTTGAAGGTCTTCCCAACTTCCAAGGACAAGGTATGAAGCATTTATGTGAATCTTGTCAACTAGGGAAGCAAGCGAGACTTCCATTCAAGAAGAGTGGCTACATAAGCCAACATCCATTGGAGTTGATACATACAGATGTGTGGGGACCAACGAAAGAGCAATCCATTGGAGGTAACAAGTACTTTGTCACTTTTATAGATGATTGCACAAGGATGGTTTGGGTTTATTTCATCAAAAACAAATCAGATGTGTTTACATGTTTCAAAGCATTCAAGGCAATGCAAGAAGAGATCGACGCACTTGAGGAAAATCAAACATGGACTCTAGTGCCCAAGAAGGAGAACATGAAGGTAATAGGTAATAAGTGGGTGTATAAAGTAAAGAGGAATTCAGATGGATCTATTTCTAGGTTCAAAGCAAGATTGGTGGCCAAGGGTTTTGCACAAACCTATGGAGTGGACTTTGAAGAGACATTCAGCCCCGTGGCAAAGATGAGCACCATTAGGACACTCATTGCAATGGCTGCTAGCAAAGGATGGAAGCTCTTCCAATTGGATATCAAGAATGCCTTTCTCAATGGAGACTTGGAAGAAGAGGTATACATGGAGCAACCACTAGGTTTTGTTCATAAAGAGTTTCCACATCATGTTTGTAGGTTGAAGAAGGCACTTTATGGCCTAAAGCAAGCTCCAAGGGCTTGGAACCAAAGATTGGTGGACTATTTGATCAAATGTGGTTACAATCAATGCAAGGCGGATCCATCTCTCTTCATCAAACAAAGAGGAGAACTTGTGGTCTACATGTGTGTGTATGTAGATGATCTTATCATTACAGGTAATGATACAAAGGGCATTGAGGAGATCAAGGCAAAGCTTGGAAAGGAGTTTAGGATCTCTGATCTTGGAGATCTTAGGTATTTTCTTGGCATTGAAGTTGTATACAAAGAAGAAGGTATTATGCTCATACAAAGGAAGTATATTCTAGACCTACTTGAGAGGTTTGGGATGCTACATTGCAAGCCTATTTCAAATCCCATGGAAGTTAATGTAAAGCTAAGCTCCATTGATGGAGAGCCATTAGAGGATGTAACCTTGTATCGATCTATTGTAGGATCTTTCAATTATGCCACAATAACTAGGCCCAACATAGCATATGGAGTTGGAGTGTTATCACAATTTATGCATAGTCCAAGGACTACACACTTGCAAGCTGCAAGAAGAATGTTACGATATCTCAAGGCCACTATAAATGAAGGATTGTTCTATTCATTTGATGATGATATGCAGGTCAAAGCTTATTCTGATGCCGATTGGGCCGGTTCGAAGGAGGATAGAAGAAGTACAAGTGGTTACCTAGTCATGCTAGGTAGCAAGATCATCTCATGGATTTCAAAGAAGCAACCCACGGTGGCATTATCTTCCACCGAGGCTGAGTATAGAGCTTTGGCTCAAGTCACATGTGAGCTAATGTGGATTAAGAAGTTATTTATGGAGCTTAATTTGCAGGTTGACACATATCCAATTTTTTGTGACAATATGAGTAGCATTCATCTAGCATCGAATCCTGTCTATCATGCTAGAACCAAGCATATTGAAGTACACTATCACTTCATAAGGGAAAAGGTGATATCCAAGGAAGTTTCAGTACATCATATTGGTACCAAGGACCAAGTTGCGGACATGTTTACAAAGGCTTTGGATGGGATGAAGATTTCAAAATTCAAGCAATGCATCAACATGAAGGAGCTTGGATGAGGATGAAGAATTGAAGCTTGAGGGGGAGTGTTAAAAGTCAAGCTTCAAGCTAAAAAATTCGTGGGGAATCTTTTATGGACATGTGGAGCAATCAAAGGAAGCCAAAAGCCACGAGATTCCATCAAGAAAAGTCACTCAACCACTCCCCAAGTCATCTCAACTAATTCCTCCAAGTTAGGAGGCTGATTTGGAAAGGTAGTTCCTAGATTTTAGGGGCACACCTCTCACCATAAAAGGAGCATGTATCCCGACTTCTTTTGGGCCATTGTAGCTCAGTGATGAGTAGCACCTCCTTTAATGTCAATCCGGGAAGACGTGAGGATGGTATGATGACCTCGAGCAAGTGGCGGCACAAGTGCGTGAGTGAGAAGCACACAAACATGCACACACATACACACACACGCGCACACACAGTAAGACAAAGAGTGAGTAGCAATGGAGTTCTTAGATTACTTTCAAGAGCTCTTACAAGTTCATTTCAGTTACAATCTAGCCCCAAAAATGAGCTCTCTAGCTCTTTTTATAGTTTTTGACTAGGTTTTGGCCCTGTCCAGACCTAGTGTCCGGCCTAGTTAAAAATTAGGTTCCAGGGCCAATTTGAGGGCTTAAACGGAGTCTAAAAATTATGAAAATTGATATGTAGGCACTCCTAAGGCTCCTCAAGCTCAAGGACTCCTTGGCTTGCACAAAATGGAGCTACAAAAATATGAAATGGTATTTACAATGATTGTTAGTGATAAGGATCACTGTTATAAAGATGTTGATTTGGAAAATTTTGAAGGGCCTATCTGCCAGATTTGCGTCGACTGCTTTGTCTACTTACTCCTTCACCTCGCTCTGACTCTCTTCGCTGGCTTCCTTGTCTAGTCACTCCTTGGGTGCCCATACTGCTCTCAACACCCCCCCCCTCTCTCGCGTCTGTCGTCCCTGACAGACTCTTGTTGCTGGGAGTGTTGGATGTAATACTCCACAACCTGAGTGGCAAGCTGATGTTCTTGTATGCGTAGTCCTCTGGCCAAATCTGTCATCATACGATCCCAATCAATTGGTCCTGGAATGTCCGGATGTGGCAAACGTAACTGATCTGCATGGATCGCTTGTTCTACTGCGAATAGGTGTAGCAAATGTGTGGGTCTGGGAATGAAAATTTCCGAATGATATTCCCAGAATCCCGTAGAGAACATTTCCTCAAATGTCTGCTTGAAGCATGCGGGTAAGTACTTTATTCGTGCATGCCAAGCAAAGATTACAGTGACCGAGGGGGTCTGGCTCATGTCGTAGACTAAATCCTTGTTACCTTTAGAGAATCCAGGGGCAGAGATGTATGGAGCTTGTACATTCCGAAAGGTTTTGAAGACAATGGTCATGAGCTCGAATATCTTCATACTCATTTTTGCTGCTATGTCGGGTACATTATTTAGACGTGTAGACCAGTGCCGAATTGTTGATATCATGTAAGCTATGGTTGGGGTCCCCCGAGGCGGAGCAAAATATGGATAGTTAACCCAAGCCGAGCATTCTTTATTGTTGCGTACCTTGATTGCAAATGCTTGCCAGGACCTGCGACGTACCACTGGGCAGTAGCATGGATTATATTTGATATATAAGGGCATGGTTGCCCAGGTGCTCATCATCTCTGGGTAATCGGTTAATAGACGTGCACGCCAATTAGGTTGGAAGATTGAGCCAGCACGTGCATCTGTCGGTAAATCCCCTATCTCAAATTGAGTGGCGAATGTGGGCTCCTTCCCTGTATGTCTTTTAACTTCTGCATTATAATCATGTAGTAAGACAAAATAGGGCATGTATTGCGACTCTGATGTTGTGATTAACCGTTGATGAGATAAGTTTTGAAAGTAGGAAGACCGAAGGACAGTTTCTTCCAGATTTGTGAGAGATTGCACTTGCACCGCCACACGATCATCATGTGTCTTACCCACTTTCTCGACCCTTTTGACCCAATCTGGAACTTGAATTTCTAAAGTGTCTTGTCCTTCCTCTGTAGTTCGACCACCGGGTGTCGGCATAGGCTCGTATGGCTCTTCATAGCTGTCATCGACGGGGATTTCCACTACTGTTTCAGGTTCTGGTTCTTCAATGGGCGAGGGTGGCCTTTCATATGGTAAGAGGCGTGCTTGGAGTTCTGCCACCTGTTTCCGGAGGGTCTCTACTTCTTTTGTAGAGTGTTGCAAGATTGCCGGCTCTTGTTGAGCTGTGGGGACACTAGCTATCTGCCTCTTTAGATCTGCACATTCATTCTCCAACTTTTCATATGATTCCAAGAAATTTGCATGCTCCTCAAGTAAGATGCGAATGTCTTCCGATGGGACTGCTCTATATCTGGTGGGGCTAATGGTGGCTCCTATAGTTCCTTCCATGGCCGCTTCAAAGTTGTCTTGGTTTTGTTGTTGAAGTCTTTTGTTCTCTTCTAGTGCTGCTGCCATATGCTTCCTTAATAGCCCAATGTTGCGTCTGAGTGTAGCATTAGATATCATCTGCGCTTGAAGCACTGTTTCTAGTTCTTTGACTGCTTGGTCATCTACTGTTGAGGTCTTTGATTCCAATTCTGAGTGAGCCTGTTGTAAGGTGGTATGCTCGGTTAGGAGCGTTTGGTAGTCAGCTTCCAGAGTGGTGACCCTAGCTTGCAGACGTTGAGATTCTGCCTGGAGGGCCGTAGTGCGTTCTTCCAATTGATGGTACTCTTGTTGTAGTTGATGTGCACACTGAAGTAATGTGTTGAACGTGCTATTTACATTATGAGATGCAAGGGGAAAAGTTTGAAATGCAGGGGAGGTGGGATTGGGGAGGGGGGTAGTGAATGCCGTGTGTGCCAATGATGTGGTGAGTGGTGAGGTGGGGGGCAAGGGAGGGGAAGGTGGTGGAATCGTGGGGAGAGGTGCTGTGGTGGGTGAAATGTCCATTGGGTCAGACAAAGTGGTGTGTACTGGGGCTACCATGTAGGTGGGTATGGTAGGTGAAGTGAGTGTGGTGTTCGTGTAAATTGATGTCGTTGCGAACGTCGGGGCAATGTGCTGCTGAAACATTGGAGAGCGGATGAACTGCTCCCCAAAGGACGGGTATTGGAGTGGCGAGGTCCGGTTGAAAGAGGTATAGGGGCCAGATGGGAAGTGAGGGTCATGGAATGAAGGTACTCGTATTGGGGGATAGGAAGGGAAACACAGGATGCCTTCGGTGGGTGCTGGGTTTCCAACTACACTTGGAATTATGGGATGGCCAGTCATGGGTTCCAAGGCTGGAAGGGTTGAAGTGTACAAGGGATTGGTGACGAATGAGAAGAGGGTTTCTTGTGAGGTGGGTTCTCGAAATGAGAATGATGTGAATGAGGATGGGTTGTAAGTGGGGGCAGAGGTGATGGCTGTCGTTTCTTTCGTGGTGGGGGGTGGTGATGGGGGTGGAGAAGGTGGTGATGGAGGATGCTGGGGTGAGATGGGCGATGTCTGAACGAAGGTTTCGGCAGAGAGGTCAGTGGTGGTTATGGGGGTAGCTGTTGTTTCAATGGGTACTACTTGTTCTGTGACAGGTATCCTGATAGTCTTACCTGCTCGTGGTAACGTGTCAACTCTGCGTTTATCATACCTTACGGACTGGCGAACTGCGGTGTGGACAGCTTCCGGAACTCCTAAAGATTCTGACACTAATTTGAGGGTGTCAAGGAAATGTTGGTCCACCCCTTCATCTGATAGCATTTCTTGCATCAAAGCTTGACCGGATACAAGAGAGAGTTGATGCCTTTCTTGTACTGCTTTGATTGTGTCGTATAACCTTCGTAGTTGAGCTGTATATGCGGGTGCACCTACAAGCTCTGGCACTTCTTGTTGCTCCTCTTGATGCTCTTGATCATAATCCTCCTCATCTTCCTCCTGTTCTTCATCGCCGTCATCCTCTTCATCCACTTCAACTGGTGTGACTGGTGCTTGGGAGGTTGTGGCCTGCGTTTGCACGTTTTCCGCTTGTTGTGCCTCTTCTGCCTCCAGCTCTACATCTTGTAATAATTGTTCGAAATCTTCATTAGTGAGTTCTTCCAACGGTGCACCACTGGGAAATTCAAGATCGGTTGGGATAGGAGGGAATATTAAGGTGGAGCCATCGGTGCTGCGTCTTGGAAGTCGGAGGGTGAATGGTCTGACTCTTCGAGGTGGAGGGGTGACATCAGGTGTTAGGGTGGCTCCACGTGGTTGGGCACACGGGACTTGGACCGTGCCTCTCATCTTCTTCGAAGGGGGTCCAGTGGATGTCCTACCTCTAAACTGCTCTACACGATTCCACATTAGTGCCCGTTGAATAGGGATGTCATAAGCCAAGCATCTATAAATTATTCTTGTCAGAGCACAGCAACCATATAAAACCTGTTTTCTCGGCCATCGTTTGTGAGCTAGGTGTATCTGATCAATTATCCAATGGGGTAAATTGATGGTGAGGCTCTGTGTCTCTGCCAGATATAAACTGAACCAAATCTTTTTGTGCGGCATAGTGAATCTATCCTGTGCAGGAAAAGCAAAGTGTTGCATGCACATGCGAAGATGTATTGCAATGTTAGGTGTCATGGACACCATGTCCTTGAGTTTGGTGAGACTTCGATTCTTCATGTAATCCGGCACGAGGGTTTCCTTCTCTGTAGGAATATGCATTCCGCGCATATCTAGAGCCTCTCTCACCAAGTGGTTTGATAGCCTGAACCTCTTGAGCTCATTCCCCTTTGTCAGAGATGGGATCACAAATGAGCTTGCACCTTTTGGGTTCGGGTTTGGAGTCAAGGTGTTGATAAGATAGTAGCATCGCATGAAGTCAGGTTTTGGGAGGCGTGCACTGAAATAGGCACTCAATCCTGCCTTTTCCCATATCGGACGTAGACCTTCTGCGTTTTGTAATTTCTCAAATTCTCTGGTAAAGAAATGGTATCTGCCTTGCTTCCCATTGAAGTCCAACTCTGATTCCCATAGGTACGTTCCTTCACCCAAGGGTCCTGCCACCTCGGTAAACCAGTGGGAAGTCTTTCCTACGGGCATGGTGTGGCCACGCGGGGGGTCCGCAATAGGTATGATTTTGACGGCCTGCAATTCTTCTGGTCTTTCATTTGTCTCCGGCAAAACGGGTAAACTGTCTAAATCCACCACTTGCGGGTTTGTTTCTGTGTGAGAGCTAGTTCCTGCCGCCTCAGCCATGTTGAGAACTTCGCAGCTGGTTCTGTGAGAATACATGAATAAATGTTAACATTGTAATGGTCACCAAAAATGACACCGTGTCCCCGTTACAACATTAAAATGAGGTCCGGACGAGGTTAGTAGGTTAATAAGTGCTCGGTGCTGGTGAGTGTAGTTAGGAATTGGATGGACCTACAAGCTAAGCGGAATGATATGATGTGAGAGTGAAGTGGTTAGTAGGTGGTCATGGATTTACAATTGGGGTCCAGGGGTTTGTTACAATTCTTAGGCTGCCAAATGCAGCGGATAGGTTTTGCTCTAGGTTTCGTAGAGACTCTCGAGAGCTTTATAGGCGTGTCGGCTTGAAAATGAGGCTTTTTAGGGACCCATTTACAAATGATTCTGGTTGTGCGTATTGGCCTTGGTGTGTTCCTGAGTGTTGACAACGAGTGGAGACCGGCTGTGCGAGTGAATGGATCATACTGTATGGGATATGGTCTTGGTGTAGCTATTTGAGCCCGCAAACAAGCCTTAGGCACCCAGATTTGTCTTGATTGTGGTCTAGCCTTCATCGACCTCTTGGGAACCCAAATAGACTTCACATTAGCAGAAGAACTTCTGAAAGATTTCTTATTAGTGTCGTGTTGTTGGTTACTAATAAGAGGCTTTGCCTGTGTGGTTGGCTTGAGTGCAACCGGGTGTTCTCCTTTCCGCATCCACACTTGTTTTACTAGCTGAGACGTTTTGCTGCGCAGGTACGTTTGATCTCTGACATAGGTAGTACTTTGCTTCTTCTGCCTTTGATCCACCTTTGGTTGCTGCCTCCCTCTGGCCTTTGGAAAAGAAGGGAGTTCCGTTGTGGTTCTGACTCCTTTTTTGAGATCTTCATTCTTCTGCATCACAGAGCCTTGGACAAGAATAGCATGGTCAGCTTCGTGTGCACCCCTGGAGGGACCAGGAGTCCGTGTCTTTTCTAGTTCCTTGAGTGCTCCATTATTTAACTCTACTGTTATTCGACTATGATTGACCCAAACCTGAAGAAGTCCACTTCTTAAGTTTAAGTTAACTGCTTGGTCATAGATCCAATCTTGACCCAAGACAAGAGGTTCAGTGAGATCCTCATCTTGACACACTAGTACTTTAACCGTCATTGCCTCATCATGAATATAGAGGGGAAGTTCCACCTCGCCTATGCAAGGGGTTTCCACGCCTCCCAATCCTATGAGATATGCTTCCACAGGATTGACAATTAATTGCAACTCTTGACAGTAAGACACTCTAACAGCACTAGTGGCTGCACCTGAGTCAATCAAGGCTCTTACAGTCCTTGCACTCTCTCCTTGTCCTATATCTAAGGTTATGAAAGGACGTCGGTCGGTTATTCTCTGTGAGCTAACACCTGAAACTTCACACATAGCCACGTCATATCCTTGATCTGCATATGCATCTTGCCTAGGGTGCTCTCTACCTTGTCTTCTTAATTTCATTCTCCGGATGCGCTCTAGGGCTTCTGCTTGAGCTTCTTCTCGAATTCGCCTTTCTTCCTCTTTGCGTTTCTTAGCAGTATTGAGTCGGCTTAGCATTTCCTCCGTGAGAGGTTCCTGATACAACTTAACTCTGCATCCGCTAATATAGTTTGGTAGAACATCGCCTTCTAATGTGGCTAGTTGCACTGCCCCACTTGTTGAGATCCTATTGATGATCATAGGTCCGTAGCCTCTCTTTTCTAGCTTCCTTGCATGTTGTTTCAGTGTATAGACTAAAACTAGATCTCCTGCTTTCAAGCCCTTATTCTTCACATGGGCATCGAAATATGCCTTCTGTCTCTTCTTGGCTGCATATATTCCGGCAGCGGCTCTCAGTCTTGTTTCCCCTAATCGTTCAAGGTCAAAGATCCTAGAGGAGAGCTCATGACCTGTCCATTCGTACTCTTGTGCTACTTTCAACGTAGGGATCAAAAAGTCTAGCGGTAGCACAGCATTTTGTCCAAACACCATTTGAAAGGGCGTGGCTTGGAGTACCGTTTTGTAGGCAACTCGGTATGCCCAAACAGCATGGTGTAGCTGTTTGTCCCAATCAGAGCGTTTATTATTCACTAATTTCGTCAATACATTGCATAAGATCTTGTTGGTACTCTCAGCTTGGCCATTTGCTTGAGGGTGATAGGGGGCAGACTTCTTATGTATTACTAAGAATTCTTTGAGCAGATTTTCAATAACTTCGTTCAAGAAGTGAGTGCCTCTATCGCTTACAAGCTCTATGGGTAGTCCGTATCTAGTGAACACATTCTCAAATAAAAACTTAGCAGTTGTTTGAGCATCGTTCTTCGTTGTGGCTTTTACCTCCACCCACTTAGTTAGATAGTCTGTTGCAACAATGATATATTCTGCATGGGAACCCTTAGCTGGGGGATTAATAGGACCTACGAAGTCTATTCCCCACTTAGAGAAAGCACGTCCACCCATCATAGGTTTCAGTGGCATCTCATCTTTACGTATAGGATATTGGGTTCGCTGACAGACATCACACCGTTTCACATAGGTATGTGCGTCCATGTGAAGGGTTGGCCACCAGAAGCCCGCAAATAGTATTGCCTTGATCACCCGATCTGGTCCAAAGTGTCCTCCTGCTACACCTTGGTGAGCAGTGTCCAAGATCTTGAGATACTCACTCTCATGGACACATAGTCTCAGGTAACCGTCTTTACCACGCTTGTATAGATTATCACCAATGAGTGAATAATCCTGGGCTTCTTGTTCTAAACTCTTTTGCCTAGCCAGAGTCATGTCTGGAGGGAATGTTCTCGTCCTTAAGAAGGATACTAGTGGTTCACTCCAATCTGGCACTATGGACACTTGATAAAGAGTGGCGTGTTCCACAGGTGGTTTAGTGCAACAGATTGGGCATTCCTTGCACAACTTTTGGACATCCGCTTCCATAGTTGGCCAATGTACTCCGAGTCTCTTTAGGGTCTGTAAAGTTCGTTGCTTTGAGTAATGTTGCTCTAATGCACCTACATGTGCTAATTGCAACCATTTAGCGTACTCATCCTCTTCTACGCAACAAGCCAAGATCCCTTGATCTGTGTGCTTGTACATACTTCCTGCCATGATGTGGTACTTTTGGGCTCTCACAACCTCCCTATTCCGTGTGTTCACCACTGGATGATTAGGCCCGTACGTCAATACTGGTACTAATGGCTTAGCCCACTGCGGCACAACTTCCAAATTAAACAAGTAAGCATCAGGAAGATCATCTGATACTCCTTGTGGGGCTTCTCCAGATGTGAGCCTAGAGAGATGATCTGCTCTTAAATGAGTCCTACCTTTCCTTACCACCACCTCAAAGTCATATTCCATGAGCAAGAGAAACCATCTTACTAATCTTCCTGTATTGCATGGCTTGTTCACGAGATATAACAATGCTTGGTGATCAGTAAAAAATTTAAACTTGTTTGCAAGCAAATAGTGTCTAAATTTCTTGACTGCATATACCATGCCTAAGCCTTCTCTCTCTGTAGTGGTATAATTTCGTTCAGCTGCATTCAATTGTCTACTGGCATAGGCAATTGGGAGATCCATATTACCTTCACCAGTAGGTTGTGCAAGCACACATCCAATGGCATAATTGGATGCATCCACATGAACATGGAAGGGCTTGTTCCAATCTGGTGTGGTTAAGATTGGTGCTGAACATAATCGTCGTTTAAGCTCCTGGAAGGAATTCTCACATTCATCAGTCCACTCAAAGTTAGTCAGAAGTCCGTACATGGGCTTTGCAATGATGGCATACATGTGTATAAATCGTCGGTAATAACCACAATGCCCCATGAAAGCTTGTACTTCCTTGACATTTTTTGGCCTAGGTAGCTCTGCTATAGCTCTTACTTTCTCTTCATCCGTGGATATGCCATTCTTTGACACTATGTGTCCTAGAATCTTGCCTTGTCTGACCATGAAAACACATTTTTCTGGGTTCAGGCAGACTTGATATTCTCTACATTTGTCAAAGATTTGTCTGAGTTCAGGAATATGGGTTTGTCTCATGTTGGAGTGAGCACAAAGATCATCAACATAGACTTCTAAATTCTTTCTCAAGAACTCCTTAAATACATGGCACATCAGCCTTTGGAAGGTTGCTGGGGCATTGGTAAGCCCAAATGGCATTACTCTAAAGGCAAATATGCCCCATTCTGTGGCAAAGGCTGTCTTATGCTGATCTTCTGGAGCTATGGCTACTTGGTTGTAGCCCGAAAATCCATCGAGGAAGCTGTACACTTCCTTGCCTGCTACTCTTTCCAAGAGGTGCTCCGTGATTGGAAGCGGATAGTTATCTCGAATTGTGGCTGCATTAACCTTCTTCAAGTTAATGCATACACGCAGCTTGCCATTCTTCTTGGGCACCACTACGATGGGGGATACCCACTCAGTGTGCTCAATTTCGTAGATAAATCCAGCTTCAACTAGTCTATCTATCTCTTCCTTGATTTTGGCAGCGTAGTTATCGTTATATGTATAAGGCTTTTGCTTAGAGGGTTTAGCATCTGAGGTCATGGGGATAGTGTGTGAACATATGTCAGGGTCAACACCTTTCAAATCCTTGTAACTCCAAGCGAACACATCTCTGTATTCCCTTAGCAAGGCTATTAGCGCATGTTCTTCCTCTTTTGTCAGGTCATGGCCTATGTATGTGCATCTCTCCTCTCCTTCTTCTAGGGCTACTACTATTTTCTTGGTGGTTTCTTTGTTATCATAGGCCTCTCCTGCTTGAGCCTCTCGTCTAGGCATTCTTATCATGACTCTCCTGTCATCTATCTCATATTTCTTAAAATTTTCTGGGACCTCAAACAAAGATTCTTCCTCTTCTGGTGAGGCTTCTCTCTTCTTTCGTTTCTTTCCTTCTTCCTTCGGGGTCACATGTGTTGCTAATCTTACATCATTTGTAACCTCTCCGTGCCTCTGGGGTTGAAATTCTACTTCATGGAAGTATTCTTCATCTGATGCAAATGGTGGATCCATAATGATTGACTCTAGATCGGAGTCACTTGCATCCTCAAATGCATCAGGGCTAGGTTCGCATTCTTCTAGAACTGCCTCTCCCATGATTGGCTCTATGGAGAAGACTGAAATATCATAGCCATCCTCATCACAGTGAGGTGTCCATTGTTCTTCATTGATGGCTACGTCCATTGTTGCTAGGATTTCTGCCCAGCCATGGGGTTCAAATTCCTCATCAGGAAAAACTACAGGTGCATAGGCTGGGTCTTGAATTGATCTATTTGTTTCTATTGCACCTACCTCTCTGGCCTTCTCTCTCTTCTCTTCTTCTACTGCAACCTTGCACATCCATAAATGAGTGTCTTCATGCATCCATGAGGATCCAGACCCTACGGAATGCACAGATTCCGTGTCATCTTTGGCTCTATGGATGGGATTCCATTGGATAGGAGGGACATCTCTATGAGAGTAGTCCTTGAGATTGACTTTGGTCGTAACTCCTAAGTGTTGCAGGTACAAGGAATTAGTTCCCCAATCTTGTACCACTTGCAACTGTCGCATGAATGGTCGTCCCAAAATCATCTCATAGGCATGGTTCTTGCTGAAGTCACATATGGCAAATGTATGCTCAAACTCGACACCACAAGTGGTGAGAGTTATTCCTTCTAGCAATCCTAAGGGTCTCTCAATATGACCATCGGCCATCTGCAATTTCATTCTCGTTGGCCTGAGTGCTGGCTTGCCCCAACGCTTCCATAGGGAGGTGGTGGCAATTGCAACTCCTGCACCCGAGTCCAAAATTGCCTTGGTGGTGTACTCCTGATAAGTAATGGGAAGATAGGTGTTCCCTTCTTCACCTTCACACATATCTCCTATCTTATCCAAGGGTATCTCTGGCACTGTCCTATGTGATCCTACCTGGGAACGAGATTTTGCTATCTCAGGTACTTGTTTGGTTACTTGTTTCCACGATTCAGGTCTAACCTTGAGTAGCTCTTCTAACTTGAGATTGCACTGCTCATTAGTGTTCTTTACTACCTCTGTGTTCCTAGGTATGACTGAATCTTCGTTTCTTACCATGACTGTGGGTGCTCTCATACACGTGGACTTGGCTTCCCATGGGCCCGTGAAGTGGGGTAATTCCTGTAAAGAATTAGACTCGAAGTCTAATCTTTCTTGAGATTGGGTGCTCTCATGTTCCCCGTAAATAGATGGGATGTCTTGTGGGAATTGGTCGTGTGCATCATCCACAAGTTCAAAGGGGGGGGCGACTTCACTTTCGTTATCCCATTTATCTTCTTGAATTTCTCGTAGGAAGTCTGGTGCAAGCCGATTCATAGAAGAAGAAGTGTCTGGCTCCGTAGAATTAGGCACATAAGCAACCTGGGAAGGAGGGTTTATTCTATCATTGGCTCTTTCCTCGCTCTTATAGATGTTTGGAGCACAAGCTTCCTGGGGAGGATTACTTGTTCTATTACTTTTCCGAACAGGCTCATATACTCTCTGAGAAGGAATGTAGGCAACCTGTGGAGGTACGTGAGTTTTCGCGGGAGACTCATCTGCCTTTTGGGAGGAAAGACAAGCTTCTTGAGGAGGCACATGGGCTTCCTGAAGAGGCTGGCTTATCCGTTCTCTTGCCCTTCCCTTTCTTTGAGGGGCAGGTTCCTTTTCTGATTGTGCAATTAGCTTCTCTATTCTTTCTAGCAGTCCATCAAAATGTAACTGCGTCTTAGCTGAGCTAGAGATGTTAAAGAGGCGACTAGCTTCAAACATGGTCTGAGCCAATTCCACCATTTTGGCACAAATTTTAGTTCGTTCAAGCTCTAGCTCGGCTCTAGGGTAGCATTTTTCATGATCGGTTATGGTTGGCCCTTCTTGGATTCTGGCCTGATATGCTTTGAGCATCATATTAAGGTCCTCGGGAGTGGGGTCTGCTAGGACTGATCCTACTCTTGGGGTTGGTGGGTTTAGGTGAGGCGGGTTGGGAGGTGGCTGGTCGGATGGCGTTGGGAGAGGTGGTGGTGGGGTAGTGTGAGAGGGAGTTTGAGATGTGAGTTCAGTTATCCTGGCTTTGGTTTCTCTTATGCTTTCCTCAAGTTCACTCATCTTTTTAGCCCATTGTCTTTTCATTCTTTCTCGACTATCTTTCCACGCTCTAGTCCTTTTCTTGGTTATGCTCTCAGTTTCACTAGCTGTTGGGCTCTTCTCCTGGTCTACCCCTTGGTTTTGTTGCAATGCTTGAGCTCTAGTGACTACCTGTACTGGAGCAGTGGAAGTCACACTCCCTGAGGAGTCTACTACTAACCCAATAACATTAATAGGAGTGATTTTTGGCATATTGTTAGGGTTCTTAGGGCAATCTCGTAAGAGATGCTCTTTTCCACAATCTTGGCAAAAGCCTTGGATCGTCACTGATTGGGGTTGTGTAGGTGGAGGTAAGGGACAATCACGAATGAAGTGATCTCCTTGGCATCTGTAGCACGGTCCTCTTGGGAATGGAGGTCTTACCTGCCTAGGTTGAGGCCTAGGGTTGGGGTTTGCGTACATGACATTGGCGTAATCCGATTCCCAACTAGATTCATTTGGCTCTTCACTATAGTAAGACTCACCATGTTCAGGAGACTGCATGAAGTAAGCCTGGGGACTCTCAACATGCGTAGAATCGAAGCTATGGTCACTGGGATCACTTTCTGAAAGCAATGGTGTTATGGGGACTATAGCTCGGTTTAGGTTTTCCTCTGCTGCTGCATACTTTACCGGAATCACATTAGCTGGAGCTGGGGGTTGTTGTGCTAGCACAGGCTGAGGCCTTTGTTGGTTTTGGTAGGGTTGGTAGGTTTGCTGAGGCCTAGCATACTGCTGAGGTGGATATTGGTTCTGGTATCTGCCTTGTTGAGGGTATGTCTGAGGGTAGGTTTGCCTCACCGCTTGCTTGTTGTATGGGCAGTCTTGTGCTGTGTGATTTGTATATCTTCGTTCGATAGTGCAGTACTGGCTACTAGGGTTTACTTGGGGTTGAGCCATAATGGGACATACATTCGCCATGTGGTCGCCACCACAAGTGTAGCATCTCTTCACAGGAGCAAATCTCGGAGTTTGTTTGCTAGAGACTCCTAATTTCTGAGCTACTTTCTCTGCCAGTTCCTCAATTGATGTGGATTGCGTGGAAGAGTGACTAGATGCACTATCTGAATCTTTGTAGATTTTGGAAAGCTCTAGTTCTTCCCCTAGGTTATCTTCAATGTCGATGCACATGCGTACACACTCTTCTATAGTCCTAGGGTCCTTCAGATACACATAGGATCTCAATTTCGTACTCAACAATCCATCCAAGAATAAGGCTACTTGTTTAGCTGGTGTAGGTAGTTCTGAAACAGGACATCTTTCAAGATATTGCCTAAATCTTCTTCCTGCAAGTCTCACAGTTTCTTGAGGGGTTTGCTTGAAGCTGTGAATCAATGAGGAGGTATTGTGTCTTATGCCACTCTTAGAGAACTCTACGATGAAAGCCTCTAGAAGTTGGTCTATGCTCCTGAACTGTCGCTCATCCAATGGTTGAAACCATGTAAGTGCTGTGTTCCTAAGGGTTAGACCGAAGGCATTGTACTGCGTGAATAGATCCTCCACTTGTTCAGCTCTCAAGACTTGCTTGAACTCCGCCACATGATCATAGGGATCTCCTGTGCCATCAAAGTAATTCTTCATGGACTTAACTAGCTGGGTTGGCCTCAGAGTTCTTGTGTGCTCTCTAGGTCTAGGTAGAGGGAATCCATCCACATTTCTCTGATTCCGGTGAGCCCTAAGTATCTCTGGTTCTACTCTATTCGTCTCCGTCCTCGTTCTTTCTCTGCCCACGGGGTTGGCAAAGCTTACTTCTGGTCTATCTCTACCTCTATCTCTTTGCATTCCATGAGCTTGAGACGTTCCAGCTCCAGGGTGACCATAGGATACATTTGATCTTGGTTGGGGAAAAATGAATTCACCCTTCCAAGTGTAAGCATGCCTATCATTTTCTGTCACCACAAAGATCCTTTCCGAAGTGTGATCTAGGTAGGTCACTCTACCTGGGCTATCCGGATCCTTAAACTCATAGATCATGACAGTTCCTATATCAAATGGTCGATCAGATTTGTATCTCCAAAAGGCCTCTTCAGTTTCTCGATTCAAAAGAAGATCTATGCTCTTATTGTCTTGGGGGATCCACTCGGGTGTGATAATCCTGGTAAGGACAGACTTCCCTCGAGGGGTCCTTGGTTCTACCCCCATGTTTCCTTGCTCTAGGTCCTCTAATTCTGCTTCGGGGAGCACATTTCCAAATTCGTCCGTCCTATCTGGGTGACTGGTGACTACGTATATGGTTCCTTCTTTGTCCAAGTATGCTCCGTTTTCAAATTTGACAGCTGGGTGCTCTAGTCCAATGGATTGATCAGGATTCTTAATCTGTACCACAGATCTTTCTAGACCGTCCTCATAGATGCTAGCACCTAATCGGTTGGTCCTAAGGTATTCCAATTGCATTTTGTATGGGCCTTCCACCCTGTACAGGTATGGCACTCCTGAACTGCCTGTAGGTCTCTCCATACCTTGAGACATCTCTGATTCACTAGTCTCAGAGCTTGGGTAGTACGAGTGGTGGCTCAACTGCTGGGCCCAAGACCTAGCGGTGTGGTTGACACTAGCCTCAGAAGACCTAAGGCTTTGTCTCTCTCTCCCTAGATGTCGCCCTGATCTAAGGTTCATAAGCTTAATCGAATAACCCGAATTTGCCCAAGTACAACCTCGTTGCAAAGTTCTTTTGTATCAGTTACTTGATTCTTTTTAGTTGACACCTGTGTTAAAATTCTAGTCTGATATCACGTCGCAAGGTATATCTGAGCGTAGTTCCGCACTTAAAGTTGATCGTTCCACGTTAAGTTCTTTTCCTTTAAAGTTCTCGATAGTACAGATAATGTCCTTAGCTTGAACTTGAGAGTTTAGGTCTGCTTCAAGTTGATAATTGCCGATCGTTGTCCTGACTTACTCCTACCTCAAGTCGTTCTTAGCCTAAACTAGGAATTGACAAAGAGGGTTGAAAGTTTCCAACCTTTTCTATCCTGCTTGGTTGCCCTGGAATGCCCAGGAAGTGTGTTCCCAAGCTGCGCTTACACTTGCTTTGAACGCCTTTCGATGCTCTCAATAGATCTGTAGAGTTCCAAAGTTAGCTTTCACAATTAAATTTCAAAGACAAAACCAATGATTCTCATTCCTGCAGCACAAATACTAATTTGCCTCGTGAATTTTAGGGAAACAATTCTTAAGACCCTTGACTTGATCCCCCTGGGTATGGCCACGAGCTTTCCAACGAGCCCTAGATCTCAAAAAATGGATGTCGTATGAAAAAGTTATGACCGTTCAGGGTTCTGGGGTTCAGACAGGGTTCAAACAGGATCACTGTGCAATAAGTTTCTACCAGGTTAGTTTCCTAAGGCCTCCTTATGTGCTCTAGAGTAAGATGTTTATGCCCACAATTAGTCCATTTTCTCAATTTAAAAACCCTAAAAAAAATTTGTCCAAATTGGCTGTCAATCGCGATGGACAGGGCTGTCAATCGCGATGGACAGAGGGCCAGTCAATCGCGATGGACAGGAGTCAATCGCGATGGACAGAGGGTCAGTCAATCGCGATGGACAGGAGACAATCGCGATGGACAGAGGGCCAGTCAATCGCGATGGACAGGAGTCAATCGCGATGGACAGAGGGGCAGTCAATCGCGATGGACAGGAGACAATCGCGATGGACAGAGGGCCAGTCAATCGCGATGGACAGGAGTCAATCGCGATGGACAGAGGGGTAGTCAATCGCGATGGACAGGAGTCAATCGCGATGGACAGTCAGTCAATCGCGACGGACAGTCAGTCAATCGCGATGGACAGAGGTTCAGTCAATCGCGATGGACTGAAATTTTGCAAATTTCTCAGAAATTTTTGTGGGAATGTGGTGTGCAGGGTCTCTAGTCTACTGTGGTGCACTCAGATTTACCAAAAGGTGAAAATTTCTGTCAATCGCGATGGACAGAAGTCGGCGACTGCGAGACAGTTCTGCACATTTCCGTACCTGCGCAACGTGCTGGAGAGGATGATGATGCTGACACCTGCAAGAAACTCCAAAAGCATACAGAAGATAGCACACGACAGTTTGCTCTCTCGCTCTCTCTCACAAGTGAAATGAGGGAAATGAGGAGAAGAAGGAGATATAGTAAAAACTGAAATTTTTGCGATGATGGATATGGAGGTGGGAGATGGTGATGATGATGATGGTGATGAAGATGGTGAAGAAAGTAAAAGAAAATCGATGAGAGTGAAGAAAATACCTACAACTCCAACGCGTCAACTCTACGTCTTACCATCACACGCTCGTCCTCAAAGCTCGATCCCCGGCAACGGCACCAAAATTTGGTGTAGCTCAGTGATGAGTAGCACCTCCTTTAATGTCAATCCGGGAAGACGTGAGGATGGTATGATGACCTCGAGCAAGTGGCGGCACAAGTGCGTGAGTGAGAAGCACACAAACATGCACACACATACACACACACGCGCACACACAGTAAGACAAAGAGTGAGTAGCAATGGAGTTCTTAGATTACTTTCAAGAGCTCTTACAAGTTCATTTCAGTTACAATCTAGCCCCAAAAATGAGCTCTCTAGCTCTTTTTATAGTTTTTGACTAGGTTTTGGCCCTGTCCAGACCTAGTGTCCGGCCTAGTTAAAAATTAGGTTCCAGGGCCAATTTGAGGGCTTAAACGGAGTCTAAAAATTATGAAAATTGATATGTAGGCACTCCTAAGGCTCCTCAAGCTCAAGGACTCCTTGGCTTGCACAAAATGGAGCTACAAAAATATGAAATGGTATTTACAATGATTGTTAGTGATAAGGATCACTGTTATAAAGATGTTGATTTGGAAAATTTTGAAGGGCCTATCTGCCAGATTTGCGTCGACTGCTTTGTCTACTTACTCCTTCACCTCGCTCTGACTCTCTTCGCTGGCTTCCTTGTCTAGTCACTCCTTGGGTGCCCATACTGCTCTCAACAACCATCTTCTTGGAGTTTTAGCTCATGTAAAGTGAGCACTAAGTGCTGGAGTTGTGATAAGCAAGCCCCTTGCTTAAGCAACCCCCTTGCTTGCTTGTTTGTTTTCTTTTAGTAGGCATATCTATGTGTGTGCGCAGGCAGTGTTGCAACTCTCTACCCCTGATTTGTTAGCATTGGTTCTCCCTCATATGGTATCCATTTGATGTAATTCTTGTCTCATTGGATAGCTATAAGAGTCTATTTTATGCTTACCAATTCTCTGGAGCATTCTCTGAGTAAGCTGGGAGCAACATTCATTTTAGTGAAGTTGTGTGATTGATATCTCTCTCTTTGTGTAGGCTCTGTTGGAAATATTTTGCTCTCTCTTGTAAGGGCTGGTTCTCCTTCTCTAGGTATCCATTTGCTATGATTTTGGTGTCATTGGGTAGCTATTAGAGTGCTCTAAAGTTGACTCAAGTTTGAGATTCACTCTCTGTATAATCTCTGAGAAAAGATTGTTGGAGTGAAGTGAGGTCTCTGCTTGACTAGCAGTTGTGAGCATTCAACTAGCTCATGTTGTAGACATTGTTTCTCTTTGTGTAAGCATCCATTTCAAGTGAAATTTGTTTTGTTGGAAAGCCCTTGGTGTCTACTACAGGTCTACAAAAGCTCACTGGAGTTCTCTGCATAAGCTCTGAGTAAGAGCATTTTTGGTGTGCAGAGGTCAAAGAAGGATACCTGTGGAGGTCATTCGCGCTTCATCGTTGCTTAGGGGTTGAGATACTTCCCCCATCATATATGTCTATGTGTAAATGTGTACATGTAAAAATGTATGCATGTATATATATATTTATGTGTGCATTTAGGCATGTATGTGTGATGCATAATATATCTACTCCATTTTATATTTATGTATGTGTATCTACATGATGTGTATATATCTTTATATATATATATTATGATCCTCGTTGATTCAAGTAGCTATATATTGTTGGAGATAGACGCCTGCGGAAGCACGTGAACAACACAAGGAAGAAGAAGAAGCTTAGAGCACAAACACACAATACTGAATGTATTACTAGAGAATGTACAAAGATAAGTAGCCCATTAGGGCAATAGGCGTATATACAAGCCGGGGGAAAAAAACCTCCTAAAGAGGGAAAAAAGTGCCCCGACGGTCCTAGTGTGTTCACACACATCACTACCTAAATATATCAACAAATCCCCCCTGGGAGTGATGCGGTGAACAAGGAGCTGGCACTCATGTATAAGGAAGTGCCAAGCTATGTGGAAATCACTCCACAAAAGGAAGTAAGCCCAAAGCTTTGCGGAAAGCTTCAAACTTCTCCCTAGGCAGAGCCTTCGTGAAAAGGTCTGCAATGTTCTCGTGCGTGGGCACATATGCCAAGCTGATCTCCCCAGCAGAGAACCTCTCCCTGACATAGTGATAATGCACCTCAATGTGCTTAGTGCGAGCATGGAACACAGGGTTCCTCGCAACTGCTAATGCACTCTGACTGTCAGTGAGGATGGTGGTGGCAGAAGACTGGCCAACACCCAAATCAGCCATAAGGCGTCTGAGCCACACACACTCAATAGTCGCTGTGAAAGCTGCCCTATACTCAGCCTCACAACTAGAAGTGGCCACAGTAGGCTGCTTCTTGCTCAACCAAGATATACATGAGCTACCAAGCATGAAGCAAAAACCATTGGTGGACACACGAGTGTCATAGCAACCAGCCCAATCTGAGTCAGAAAAAGCATGCAAATCTGGCGGTAGTGATCCCCCCTTGGGATAAAACAACCCAAGTAGCCGAGTACCACTCAAGTAGTGAAAGATGCGCTTAACCGCCTTCCAATGCGTGACTCTTGGGCAATGCATAAACCTGCTCATTTGTGAGACAACAAACTGAATATCTGGCCGAGTAATGCATAAGTAAATCAAGCATCCAACAGCCTGCTAATAGAGAACACCATCAAATGCATCTCCAGCATCATGAAGACTCAATCGTAAACCTGTCTCCATAGGAGTGGCAATAGGCTTACAGTCTTCAAGGCCAAAACACTGCAATAATGTGTCAATATATTTCGTTTGACACAAAGCCATTCCACCATCAACGTGCATAAACTGAATGCCCAAATAGTGATGCAAATTCCCCAAATCAGACATCTCAAATGAGGCATGCAAATCAGCCTTAAAATCAGCAATATGCGTCTCAATAGGACCAGTGAGCAACATGTCATCAACATAGACAACAATGATCAGAAGCACATCATTAGCACGCTTAACATATAAGGTGCTTTCAGTTGGACTATTCTCAAAACCATGTGCAATTAGATAGGCATGTATCTTCTCATACCAAGCACGTGGTGCTTGCTTTAAACCATATAATGCCTTCTTTAACCTGCAAACCTGGTTTTCATGCCCTTTCTGCACAAAGCCACGGGGCTGAAAAACATACACTTCTTCATGCAAATCACCATTCAGAAATGCAGTTTTAATGTCCAACTGATGTACATTCCAACCATGATGGGCTGCAAGTGCACAAATGCTCCGAACAGTAGTCATACGACATGTGGGTGCAAAGGTCTCATCAAAATCAATGTCTCTTTCCTGTGCATAACCCTTTGCAATAAGCCTAGCCTTATACATGTCAACTGTACCATCCGGTTTACGCTTCAGCTTGTATACCCACTTAGTGCAAATGGCCTTCTTGCCAGGAGGCAAGTCACATAAAGACCAAGTACCATTCTTCATTATAGCATCATATTCAGATTGCATAACAGCCATCCAATTTTTTGAATTCTATGCTTCATCAAAAGAAATAGGCTCATTCTCATCACAGAGACTAGACGCAGCCATAGCATAGCAATCTGATGCAAAGGAGGCACTATGAGAGCCTGAACGAGTACGATATGACAAAGGTGCATCTAATTTGTTGTCACGCAAAGTTTGCACCAGCCATTTTGGCATAGTTTTTGCCTGATCAATATCAGCTCTCTCATCAATAAGTGCATCATGTAAATTTGCATCAGAAATGGAATGATCTGCATCATCATATGAAGCCTACAAAGGCTGAGAAGTTGCCTCATTAGGACCAGCACTAGACTGTCCACCTGTAAAAAGAGGCATCAAAGTATCATACATGTCTTTGGAGCTCACAGATGTCTCCTTGGTACATGAAAGCAATGGCTGAATTGCATCTTCCACAAAAACAACATCACGGCTAACCAGAATGCATTTTGTCTGTGGATGATACAGACGATAGCCTTTACTTTCTGAACTATACCCAACAAAAATACATTTTATTGCTTTATCATCCAATTTTCTGCGATGTTGTTCAGGCACTAGTGCATATGCCAAACAACCAAAAACACGCAGATGAGCAACAGATGGCTTGCGGTCATGCCAAGCCTCATATGGAGTGATAGACTACAGCGCTTTAGTGGGACACCTGTTCAGTACATATGTTGCACACATGACAACCTCAAGCCAGAAACTATGTGGTAAAGCCTGACTTTTGACCATGCACCTCGCCATCTCCATGAGTGACCTATTCTTTTGTTCAGCAACTCCATTCTGTTGAGGTGTATATGGCACTGTACACTGGTATTTTATCCCACGTTCAGCCAGAAATGCATTAAAATCAGAAGACATATATTCCCCTCCTCGATCAAAACGGAGGGTGCCCATTTTACATGGTGACGGATTTTCAGCCAAAACTAAAAACTGTTTGAAGCACATGAACACTTCGGACTTTGCTTTGAGTGGATATACCCATGCATGCCTGGAAAAATCATCAATGAAAGTCACGAAGTAAAGGTAATTTCCAAAAGAGGATGTCTGCATAGGACCACAGACATCACTGTGTACAAGCTGCAATTTTTGCGTAGCCCGAACTGAACCATCTTTTGGAAAGGATGAACGTTGCATTTTGCCCAAAATACAGCCTTCACAAACATGTTTTCTAGGTGCCTCAAGTTTGGGCAAAGAGGACACCATTTCAGATTTCTACAGGCGTAGCAAACTAGCAAAATTCAGATGACCAAAGCGTGCATGCCAAAGCTTTGCATCTGACATAGCTTGAGAATCATGAATTGCACATGCCGAATCATTCACAGATCTTTCATAGTCTATGAGCTTATACAACCCACGACATAAAATGCCAGAAGCAATAATCATGTCGTCGTTTGATAGATCATGAACTGTACACCTGTCATCAACAAATTTCACAACCAAGCCAATCTTGGCTAATGCAGAAACTGATAACAGATTCTTCTTGATCCTTGGCACAAATAAAGCATCTGACAAAGTGAAAGAACTACCATCAGCAGTAGTCAGAATGATCTTACCAACTCCCATAACAGGATAAGAGGAGTTGTTGGCACATGTGATAGTATTCCCTGTAGGGGCAGGCTCGAGTGAAGAGAAGAATCTGCCCTACGAGGTAATATGTTTGGTCGCCCCACTGTCAAAGTACTAAACATCTGAGTCTACTGCAGACATGCATTGATCATGAGAAGATGGGTCAAAACTGCAGACAGTAGTAAACGCCCATTCTTCTTCCTACACAAGATTTGCAGACTCTGTTTTTGGTGTAGAGGCCTCTGCAACAACCATTCCAGCCTCTTTCTTCTTTGCCTCTTTAGTAGCCATTTTTGGACAGTTCTTTATGATATGATCATTCCCTTTACAGTACTTACAAAACAATTTCTGCTTTTCTGATTTTATCTCATCTTTGTCTTGGTTCTTCGAATGTGCAGCATTTGCAGATTTCTACTTACTAGTAGAAGAGCTCCATTTTCCTTTGCCCTTTTGACTAGCCAGGAAAGCTTGATCTGCAACACGCATAATGAACCTGTTCTGCCTGGACTGATCTTCCTGCAACAGAACAGAGACTAACTCCTCAAATGACAAGGCATTTGGATTGCCTTTCATCATTAACCGAAGAGTAGAAGCAAAACTCTGATATGAATCAGGAAGACCATTCAGGACGGTCTGCACAAGTGAGCTATCTGGTATAACCTTGTCAGCAGAAATCAACTGTTCCTTCAAGTCTTTGATCTTTGTTAGGAAACTGTCCATGGAATCACCTTCATTCATGTGCTCACTCTCCAACTGTTTTCGGAGATAAGCAACACGAGCCTCATTCCTAGCTTGGTACAATGTGGTAAGTGTATCCCAAGCATCCCTAGCTGTTCTGCAAGAGCGTATGTGAGGAATAATGGCATGTTTGACAGACAAAGCTATCAATGCATGTGCCTGAGCATCTCTGCCATCCCAACGAATCTGCTCTGCAGTAGGTGCAACAGAAACAACAGCATGAACAGGAATCTGCGAAATATCATCTTCGACACCATCTTCATCAGCTCCAGCACCTGTATTTGCAGTACCTGTTGTTATAGGTGTAACATGACGTCTTTCAACACCTTGCACAATGTTCCACAATCCTTTTGCAATCAAAACATGTCGCATCATATAAGCCCATAATGGGTAGTTGGTACCATCCAACTTATCCTCAACAGCCAACATACGAAATACATCACTGCTTTCAGCCATGGCCGGTGACTAGATACCTTGATGCAAAAAATTGACTGTATCTCAAAAAGTTGAACGGAACTGCCCAGACGAGTTCTGCTAGACCTGTAGCAGACTTTGAGATTCTTAAATTGGCGAACAAAAACTAGTATATATACCTTTGGCACAAAAGGACGAAATAGCCTGCACAAGCACTGCGATAGTGCGTTCAGAGGCTAAAACGAGCTCAGATCGCGATTTCGGCACCACAAAGCGAAGCTGTTTTGATCTCAAAAACACTTGAGTATGCTCACCAAATTTCGTGCGAATCTGAGACTGCAAACGGAGGAGTGTCGACGGCACCCTAGAAGAAGCGACGACCTGCTCTGATACCAATTGTTGGAGATAGACGCCTACAGAAGCACGCGAACATCACAAGGAAGAAGAAGAAGCTTAGAGCACAAACACACAATACTGAATGTATTACTAGAGAATGTACAAAGATAAGTAGCCCATTAGGGCAATAGGCGTATATACAAGCCGGGGGAAAAAAACCTCCTAAAGAGGGAAAAATACTTCAAACATATGGCTAAAAAGTTGAATTAGAGTTTTTAAATTAGGGGTTTTAAAACCCTAATATCGAAATTCGTGTTTTCAATTTAGGATTTTTGAAATAGGATTTATTTATTTATTTATTTATTTATTTATGCATATGCATGTGTTGTGTATGTATGTGTATCTATATGTGCATATGCATGTGTTGTGTGTGTGTGTGTGTATATGCATGTGTATATGCATATATGCATGTAAATATGATTATATGAGTCTATGTGTGTGTACGTATGAGTATGCATGTGTATGTGTCTGTGAGTATGTGTACGTGTATGTGAGTATGTGTATGTGTCTATGTGTATTCATTATATGTGTGTAACTGCATGCATGTGTATGTGTGTGTAAAAATGTGCATGTATGTGTGTGTATGTATAAATGTGCATGTATGTGTATATGTGTGTAAATGTGCATGTATGATGTATATGTGTGTGTATGCGTGTATTTGTACCTCTAGTCTCACTCTTCTCTCTCTCTCTCTCATATACATACATACATGCATAAACACACATACTCATATCCACATATATATACATAAAAGCATTGCATACCGTGCATTATCGCGACGATGAGCCATAAGTGTCCGCATCTCTTTTAGACACCACTTAAGTGACCATCCTGTCCCAAACTCTGTCTCAAGTGAGCTAAGTACGTATTTTTTATCCCTCTCATCATGCTGACTACAAAAATAAAAAAAATAATGTAAATAAAACATAAGATATTTATTTCAATTTATATGTAAAATTTATACTTACTTCCATGGTAAGTGGACAAGGTGCAGGTAAGAGTCGCATAATGCCCGCATTCTTCTCTTGAACTCCAATCCATTCCCTATGTACACAATGTTCCCCTCTGGCTTTATATCGCACTCTAGTCCTAAGGTGCCTATGCATGTCCTCATAGGCAACTCTGCTTTGCTATCACGATCTGGAGGTGGTATAGGTGTCTTGAAAATAGATAGATAAAAATAAATAAAATTATGTGTTATAATATCTTCAAAAAAGTTTATGAAAAAAAACATACCTATGAGCAGATAGTTGTCTTCCTGCATGTGAAGCCATAGAAGAGCCCTCCTCTGATCGCTGGGTAAGCATCTGGATCGTATAGTCCAGCTCATCATCAGACATCTCTAAGTAATCACGCATGATGGCCCCTAGAGTATCAGACGGAACTCTTGCTCTCATAAGACTTTTTATGAGAGTGAGTTTTGCCTTTCTCTCTCTACTAGGATCCATAATACCTAACATATAAAACAAAATGGGTTAGAAATCAATATATATATGTGTACATATGTATGTGTGTATGCATTAAGTATGTGTATGTATGCATGTGTGTGTATGTATGTGTGTGTATGTGTTTGTATGTGTGTATGCATGTGTATGTGTGTGTATGCATGTGTATGTGTGTGTATGCATCATTATGTGTGTATGTGTATATGTGTGTATGTGTATATGTGTGTATGTGTATATGTGTGTATGTGTATGTATATGTGTGTGTGTATGTGTGTGTCTCTATGTGTATGTGTGTGCGTCTATGAGTGTGTATGTGTTTATGTGTGTGTATGTGTCTATGTGTGTATGTGTATGCATGTATGTATGCATATGCGTGTGTATGTGTGTGTATGCATTATGTATGCATATGTGTGTGTATGCATTATGTATGTGTATGTATGCATGTAAGTATGTATGTATGCATATGCATATGCATTATGTATGCATATGTATGCATGTATGTGTATGTGTGTATGTCTCTCTATGTGTGTGTATGCATATATGTGTGTGTATGTGTGTGTATATGTGTCTGTATGTGTGTATGCATGTGTATGTGTGTGTATGCATCATTATGTGTGTGTGTATATGTGTGTGTGTATGTGTGTGTGTCTATGAGTGTGTATGTGTGTGTATGTGTCTATGTGTGTGTATGTGTCTATGTGTGTGTATGTGTCTATGTGTGTATGTGTATGCATGTATGTATGCATATGTGTGTGTATGCATGTGTATGTGTGTGTATGCATCATCATGTGTGTATGTGTGTATGTGTGTATGTTTGTGTGTGTGTATATGTGTGTGTATATGTGTGTGTATGTGTGTATGTGTATGTGTTTCAATAAAAATGCATGATTTCTTCAAGTTTAAAATAGTATTTTCTGAACTAAAGAAAAAAAAGGGCTAACAAACATTTTGATGATGGTACGTAACTCTATCATGGTCTTAACTGGTAACACTCCAAGTGTGAAACAGTGAAGATGTCTCTGAATCTGCAGTGCTACCCTTGCTGGATCAGTTTTCCTCTTTATTGTGTTCGAAGAAATGGCAAGAATGGATTTGTGATCTATGCCTTTCAAAGATGTGCTGGAGCATCTTAGAAGGGTCTCCTAGAAAATGAGAAGGGAAAACAAATCATGATGATCGAACTTCCCAGAGTTTTAACAACATTACATTAAAATCAAAACTATAAGAAGAGATCATGATTGTGAAAGATTACCTTTAGCAATTCAATGGGATTACTCTTTGTTGGTGCAGACTGGCGAAATGCATAACTATAAGCTTGTTCAATCAATGATGTCACGGCCAGTACACCAACAGGCTCTAAACCAAGGCCAGGACTCTGCGGATCCTTTGATTTCCAGTCTGCCTCTTCGATGTTCTCCAAAACTTCATAATTGAATTGTATTACATGATTGTTTGTTCGTGTCCGAACAGAACCATCATATCCTAAATACACTTCCCTTAACCCATACATACGTTTTCGAAAAAGTTCTACAGGCCCCTCAGCTCCATACCCTTTTCTAGGTTTTCGGGAAGACACTAAATGATAAAGGAATTCTTTGGAGGTTAAACCATCTAAAAAGCAAGAATGAATTATTGCCAAACCATCATGAAAGTCAGAAAAGAACAACTCCTCTCCGTTTATAGACTATAAACCTAAGCATGCACATTGTTGTATCAAGTTTGACAATGATCCTTTGCTTCCAGCCCTTATCATTGCCATCATGGAATTGGATGGATAGCTATGCCTCTCAACAATGGTTGGTATTTCCCCAAGAACACGTTGAAATTCAAAAATTGCTAATCTTCTAGCACTGATTTCTTCAACTAAGCTAAGAAAATTTTCTTGGTAACCATAGTCAAGGATATCACTATGACATGGATTGATAAAAGTTCTTGGAATGAGTTCCTCTTTTCCTGAGAGGACTAATCGGATCTGCCTTTCCAAAGTGAGAACTCTCTGAGAAGACAATCTTCCATCATCTACAACAATATGAACTTCTTCAAGAAGTTTTTTATATGTTCTGATTTCATCTGTCAAGTACATGTCTTTCAAGCCAACATTGAACCCTTTTTGATAGCAAAGACTTGGGACAATTCCCGTATGGCAATCTGTTAACCATTTATTGCCAACAGGACACTGCATTATCTCGCTGTCATGCACAACTACACTGCCTAAATATGTGCACTCTACACCAAGGGAAAAGGTCATATTTAAGACCTGTATCCCTATCCACAAAGGAGCTTTTATACCCGGTGCCTTAATTATTGTAGGTCTGGGAGCAGGAGAGTCACAATACATACTTAACATTTGAATTTCATATTTTCGCAGCCAAAAATGATTTTCTAAAATCAAATGGCTTGAAAGGATGCCATCCTGAGATAATTTCAGTAAAGCTTGGCGTCCTTGGGTAGATATTAACTGGTGACTTAAATCCAATAATTTAGAAATCTCAGCCTTGGCTAAAACTGATTGAGGAGCATATACCTGGATGCATTATGTGTGCATGTGTATGCATTATGTGTGCATGTGTGTATGCAACATTATGTGTGTATGTGTGTATATATGTGCGTGTATTTGTGTGTGTATGTGTGTGTGTGTCTATGTGTATGTGTGTGTGTGTCTATGTGTGTATATGTGTGTGTATGCATATGTATGTGTGTGTATGCATATGTATGTGTGTGTAAGTGTGTGTGTGTGCGCGCATACCTGGCTTCAACGAGATGCATGTCTCTCTCTCTCTCTCTCTATCTCTCTCTCTCTCTCTCTCTCTCTCTCTCTCTCTCTCTCTCTTTCTCTTCTTGCTCTCGCGTGTTATTCCCGGCACAAATGTGCCGAGAGGAATCGAACTTCTTTTTTAACATTCCAGAGCGTCGCTTATGTGACGGTCTGGAACACAAGACGTCGCATATGCAATGCTATCCAGTTTGCCAATGTCGCAAATAGCATCGCTAATTAGCGACGCTATTTACGATGCACATATTTAGCGTCGCATAAGCGACGCAGACATCGCTTATGCGACGCTCCCCCGTAAAAGAAAATATATAAAAAAATAGCACCGTCGCTTATGCATGTATGTGTATGTGTGTGTATGTCTCTCTATGTGTGTGTTTATGCATATATGTGTGTGTGTGTATGTGTGTGTGTATATGTGTCTGTATGTGTGTATGCATGTGTATGTGTGTGTATGCATCATTATGTGTGTATGTGTCTATGTGTGTATGTGTGTGTGTCTATGTGTATGTGTGTGTGTCTATGAGTGTGTATGTGTTTATGTGTGTGTATGTGTCTATGTGTGTGTATGTGTCTATGTGTGTATGTATATGTGTATGCATGTATGTATGCATATGTGTGTGTATGCATGTATATGTGTGTGTATGCATGTATATGTGTGTGTATGCATCATTATGTGTGTATATGTCTATGTGTGTATGTTTGTGTGTGTGTATATGTGTGTGTGTATGTGTGTGTGTCTATGTGTATGTGTCGCTACGCGTCTATGAGTGTGTATGTGTTTATGTGTGTGTATGTGTCTATGTGTGTGTATGTGTCTATGTGTGTATGTGTATGCATGTATGTATGCATATGTGTGTATGTGTGTGTATGCATTATGTATGCATGTGTATATGCATTATGTATGTGTATGTATGCATGTGCATTATGTATGCATGTAAGTATGTATGTATGCATATGCATATGCATTATGTATGCATATGTATGCATGTATGTGTATGTGTGTGTATGTCTCTCTATGTGTGTGTGTATGCATATATGTGTGTGTGTATATGTGTCTGTATGTGAGTATGCATGTGTATGCATCATTATGTGTATGTGTGTATGTGTGTATGTGTGTATGTGTGTATGTGTGTATGTGTGTGTGTATATGTGTGTGTATGTGTGTGTGTCTATGTGTATGTGTGTGTATCTATGAGTGTGTATGTGTTTATGTGTGTGTATGCGTCTATGTGTGTGTATGTGTCTATGTGTGTATATGTATGCATGTATGTATGCATATGTATGTGTATGCATGTATGTATGCATATGTATGTGTATGCATGTGTATGTGTGTGTATGCATCATTATGTGTGCATGTGTCTATGTGTGTATGTGTCTGTGTGTATATGTGTGTGTGTGTGTGTCTATGTGTATGTGTAGCTACGCGTCTATGAGTGTGTATGTGTTTATGTGTGTGTATGTGTCTATGTGTGTATATGTGTCTATGTGTGTGTATATGTGTTTGTATGTGTGTATGGATGTGTATGTGTGTGAATGCATCATTATGTGTGTATGTGTCTATGTGTGTATGTGTGTGTGTATATGTGTGTGTATGTGTGTGCGCGTCTATGTGTATGTGTGTGTGTCTATGAGTGTGTATCTGTTTATGTGTGTGTATGTGTCTATGTGTGTGTACATGTCTATGTGTGTATGTGGATGCATGTATGTATGCATATGTGTGTGTGTATGCATTATGTATGCATATGTGTGTGTATGCATTATGTATGTGTATGTATGCATGTGCATTATGTATGCATATGCATTATGTACGTGTATGTATGCATGTGCATTATGTATGCATATGTGTGTGTATGCATGTAAGTATGTATGTATGTATGCATATGCATATGCATTATGTATGCATATGCAAATGCATTATGTATGCATATGTATGCATGTATGTGTATGTGTGTGCATGTCTCTCTATGTCTGTGTGTATGTGTGTATGTGTGTGTGTGTATGTGTGTGTGTGTATGTGTGTATGTGTGTATGTGTGTGTATGTGTGTGTATGTGTGTGTATGTGTATGTGTATATGTGTGTGCATGTGTATGCATTATGTATGTGTATGTCTGCATGTGCATTATGTATGCATATGTGTGTATGCATATATGTGTGTGTGCATGTATATGTGTGTGTGTATGCATGTATATGTGTGTGTATGTGTAATAGGCCTCTTTTCTAGTGAAATAATTCATTTTGAACTTTCTGAATTTCATTGTGGGGATAATGCTTAGAACGAATAATTAGGTCATTTTATGCATGTGGGAAAAATTTTGGGTTGACAAGTTTCATATTCTCTCTCTAGAACTTAATTGCATCATGTTTTCCAGTGGGATTTTGAAGGTGAAGATGAAAGAATTAAGGAAAACTATGTATGAGGGAAAGGTAGAGCAAGTAGAAGAGAATAAAAGTGCCTGTGTGAGATTTTTGTGAATCATGTTCTAAGTACCTCGTTCAGGGTCCTTCCTTCTCTGCGTCATATTTGTTCTACTCTTCCGCATCAGAATTTCTTTTACCTTGTGCAATCTCTGCGTTCTTCTCTCCACTGTTATTTCTGAGTAATTGAAAGATTGTGATTGGGGATAGATTGTGATTGAGGAAATGCTACAAGTGGTATCAGAGCAGAATCAATCCGCGGGAACGATGGAAGGTATAACACAAAAGGTTCGTGAACAAGAGGAGCTTATTCAGAAGCTTCTTGGTAAATTGCGCAAAGAACGAGGGGGAAAGCAACCAGATGAAGCAACAAATTTGTTTGTGGAGCTAAACGATGAAATAGATGAAGGTGCGGGAACATCTAGTGTACCTTGTGAAAAACAAAAACGCAATTATGAAGATATGGAACCAGGTGAGTTTGCCCTTAACCAAGTCTTCAAGAAGGCAAAGTTAAATGATTTTGATGGCGAGAAGAAGAGTGGCGAAGATCTTGAGGCATGGATTGAAGAACTAGAGGATTTCTTTGACCTTCGACAATTTAGTGAAGAGTCCAAGGCAAAAGTTGGGATCCTGCATCTGCGTGGGATGGCGAAGCTATGGTGGAAGTCATATATGCAGACTCGAACGCGTTCTGGTCCTGTTCTATGGAAGGAATTTAGAGAACAAGCTGAAAAATGCTATTGTTCTCCACACTACCATATGGAGAAGAAGATTGAGTTCTACAATTTCCGACAACACGAAAGTGACAAGCATAGCTTATCTGTTGATGAGTACAAAGAGAAGTTCCTACGTCTTCATAAATATGCATTAGAGGTTGGTGGTAATGCTCTAAAGAGTAAATTTATTGAAGGGCTTCGTGAGGAACTTCGCTATCAAGTTAAGGGATCTGGATGCATTGATTTTCTTGATGCTGTTGTGATGGCTGATAACTTTGAGAAGATGGAGAAGTTCAATTTGCAGAAGGCAAATAGAAGCAGATTCATTGCAACGGGACATAGGCCACAAAGACCTGTTGCAATGAACATGAACAATTCAAAGAAAACTCCATCTTCTAACGACCAAGGTAAGAACCCTGCTCGGCCGGTGGAAAATCAAAGGAGGCGTTAACCAATTGAGTGGCAACAAGACCCTAATTTTATTGAGAGGACAAAAAGACTTGGTCTATGTTTTCGTTGCGGGGAGCAAGGGCATCGGACATATGAGTGCCCGAACAAGGCAGTCTTTCGACCCGCACAATCAAAAGCGATAAACATCATCGAGGAGGGTACAATTTTTGACGAAGCAGATGATGGGGGTAAGTGCGCTGACTCTACTTTACGTTGCATGGTGGTTATTTCTTTCCCAAAGGTTTCTGTAATCACGATTCCAAGTATAATTTCTGCGCATAAAACCAGATTTCTGATCGATTCAGGTAGTACCCATTGTTTTCTATCGTTCAAATTGGTACAGAATCTAGGGATAGCCCTAAATATGCAGATAACCAGACCTGTAGAGATTGCCAATGGACAATTACACTACATGAAAGGATATGTTGAAAACCTTGAATTTACTCTTTCTAATAGACGCTTTTCTGGAAGCTTCCATGTAATTGAGATGAAACAGAGTGATGTAATCATAGGCATGGATTGGTTAGTTAAAAATGCCACGAGAATTAATTGTGAACAAAGAACGATCACTGTGAAGTTAAATGATGAATCTATTCATATTCTAGGTGATGTCTTTAATCCTAAGCCTACTCTTATTTCTGCTATGCAGATAGTTAGAGGTATACGTGATGGCTGCAAAACATTTGTAGTGTATGTGAACAATGTGCATCAGGAAGGTAATGACAAAGATATTCCAGATTACGTAGGAAATCTCTTGAAAGAATATGCCGATGTATTTCCAGAAGACTTGCCTGGTATACCCCCACCTAGGCAGATTGACCACGCCATTGACCTATATCCAGGGAGTGAACCATATTCTAGAGCACCCTATAGATTTAACATTGATGAACTAAAGGAGCTTAAGATTCAATTAGATGATCTTTTGAAGAAAGGCTTAATAAAACTGAGTGTCTCACCTTGGGGTGCGCCTGTTTTATTTCAGAAGAAGAAAGACGGCTCTTACAGATTATGCATTGACTATAGGGGGTTGAATAAAACAACAATTAAGAATAAGTATCCACTCCCTCACATAGATGACTTATTAGGTCAATCAAGTGGAGCGACAGTATTCACAAAGATTGACTTAAGATCTGGATATCACCAAATTAGGATCAAAACAGAGGATATTCCTAAGATGGCTTTTCGAACACGATATGATCACTATGAGTTTACGGTTCTACCTTTTGGTTTAACAAACGCTCCTGCCACATTTATGTGCTTGATGAATAATATTTTTCACAATTACCTAGATGAATTCATCTTAGTCTTCCTTGATGATATATTTGTGTACTCTAAAGATGATTCGGAGCATGCGGTACATCTCAAGAAGACTTTGCAAACTCTAAGAGAACACAAATTGTATGGGAAAAAGAGTACGTGTTTCTTTGCTAAGGATACACTTGTGTATCTAGGAAAAGTAATATCAAAAGAAGGAATCCTTATAGATGAAGATAAAATAAAAACAATAGTTGATTGGCCGATTCCTAAGACTGTAAGGGATGTTAGAAGTCTTCTTGGGTTGGCACAATATGAAAGAGCACATATTAAGGATTTCTCTAAGATAGCTACTCCCCTCATCGAATTAACTAAAACGAATGTAGGATTTGCGTGGAGTGATGTCTGTCAAAAATCATTTGAAACATTGAAACAAAAAGTCGTTGAGAATTGTGTTTTGAAAATACCAGAAATGGGAAAGCCTTTTGTGGTTGCATGTGATGCAAGTGGTAGTCAGATAGGATGTGTTATTTCACAGGATGGCAGGGTGGTCGCATATGAGTCCAGAAAACTAAGAAAGCATGAACTTAGCTATCCTACTCATGATTTAAAAGTGCTTGTTGTTGTGCATGCACTTAAGCATTGGAGACATCTATTGTTAAGGGTTAAGTTTGAATTGAAAACAGATCATCAAAGTCTAAAATACATCTTCACTCAACCATTGCTTAACAACAGGCAGAAGCGTTGGATTGAATTATTAAGTGAGTATGATTTTGACATTAAGTATCTTGATGGTAAGGAAAATAAGGTTGCTGATGCATTGAGTCGGAGACCTTTGTGTAATCTTGTTTCTGTAATAAATTCTGATTTTCTCAATCAAATTCAAGAAGAGATAAAATAGGATCCTTTTTATGCACCTATTTTGAATGCTTTGAATGCGAACAGGGGATCGACGTATGAGGAAAAATTTCATTTGCAGAATGGAACACTGTATTGTAACAATCGGCTATGCTTATCTTCTCAATCTCCATTAAAAGTTAAAATACTACATGATTGTCATGATGCACCGTTTTCTGCACATCTAAGTTATTCAAGGACAGATGTTAAAACAAAGTATTCTTACTTTTGGCCGTGTATGAAGCGGGATATTAAAAAATATGTAAATGAATGTTTGAAGTGCCAACAGGTGAAATCTGAGTTTAAGAGGATGCTAGGAATGCTTCAACCTTTGGATGTTCCAAATCAGAAGTGGGAGTCTATTTCTATGGACTTTATCACTAAGCTACCTATGACCAGAAGTAAGCATGATACCATATTTGTTGTAGTCGATCGGCTTACCAAGATGGCACACTTCTTTCCTATGAAAAAGACTGATACTGCTTTGAATGTTGCAAGAATCTTTGTAAAAGAAATATTTCGATTGCATGGAATGCCTAAAAGCATAATTTCTGATAGAGATTCTAGATTTACATCAAACTTCTGGAAAGCGACATTTGAATCCATTGGAACTCAACTTCGTATGAGTACAGCTTTCCATCCACAAACTGATGGGGAAACCGAGAGGGTTAATAGGGTAGTTGAGGATATGTTGTGTATGTATGTGAATGAAAAGCAGGATAATTGGAGTGAATATTTACCCTTGGTTGAGTTTGCATACAATAGTGCTTGGCATGCATCTATAAAAATGACTCCGTTTGAAGCTATGTATGGTTATAATTGTTTGACTCCACCTTCGTTTTTGGGTTTTCCAAATAAAGTAGAAGTATCCAAAGAAATGCTTGATAAGATGGATGAAGAACTTGGAAAAATTAAGAAACATATAAGAGAAGCTCAGAAAAGACAAAAGAAGTTCTATGATTTTAAGAGAAGACCACTTGAATTCCATGTTGATGATATGGTATTTCTTAAAGTTAATCCTCACCGATCTAACTTGTTGCTAGGGAAGGATCATAGACTTTCTCCTCGATATGCAAGCCCTTTTAAAGTTTTGACAAAGATCGGATCTCTTGCTTATTTGATCGAATTACCTAAATATCTAAATGTGCATCCTGTATTTCATGTCAGCTTACTTAAAAGATATGTGTCTAATGTTGCTCATGTTTTGCAGGACAATTATAAGCTGAAAGACGATGGCTCTTTTGAGCTTCAATCGGAAATAATATTAGATAGGAAGGAAAGATTACTTAGAAATAGATCTATAGTAGAAAATTTGGTGAAATGGCATTCATACCAGTAGAAGATTCGAGTTGGGTGAATTTAGATGACTTTCTAACACATTATCCTTCTTTCCAACTCTGAGGACAGAGTTCTTAAAGGGGGGAAGAATTGTAATAGGCCTCTTTTCTAGTGAAAATTCATTTTGAACTTTCTGAATTTCATTGTGGGGATAATGCTTAGAACGAATAATTAGCTCATTTTATGCATGTTGGAAAAATTTTGGGTTGACAAGTTTCATATTCTCTCTCTAGACCTTAATTGCATCATGTCCAGTGGGATTTTGAAGGTGAAGATGAAAGAATTAAGGAAAACTCTGTATGAGGGAAAGGTAGAGCAAGTAGAAGAGTATAAAAGTGCCTGTGTGAGATTTTTGTGAATCATCTTCTAAGTACCTCGTTCAGGGTCCTATGTTTAGTTCATTGTAAGAAACTGCCTTGATTTTACTCTCTCTAGAATTTTAAACCATGCAGGGCTCAAAAGTGGCATTTGGAGGTGGATTTGGACCTCGGACGTCTCTAACAGTATTGTGCAGATTGAAAAATTGAATAATAGTGTTTCTCACAAGCTTAACCTAATTCCTCATTGTTTTTGAGTTATAGGGCTTTGAAAAGTGCCGTTTTTTCCAACACTTAAAAAAAAAAAAAACGAGGACTTGTCTAATTCTATTCAAATCCGTGATTCTCATGCTCACGTGTCACCATGTCTAATTATGTATGTTTTTGGATATGTCTTCTTGGTGTTTTTCTGCTATTTTTGACAGGTATGCTAAAGAAAGGAAGTACACTACGATCCCATGGCTTTTTGCGAAAGTTTTGGAGAAACTTGACTTTTTCTAAATTTGCTGGATCGCACACTTCTTTGGGGAGCACGGCTGGGATGAAACGGAAAAAGATAAGAAGGCCTGCGCATCAACACGGAGGACACACAGAAATCTGAGAATTACCTTGTGATTGAGAGTGAGAGTGAGAGTGAGAGTGTGATTGAGAGTGCGAGTGAGAAGGCGATTGTGATAGCTCGGGGGTGGTCGAGAGGTAGAGCCTTCGTCAAGAAGCTACTGTCCAAAGCTACTGTAACCATTGATTCACATCTATAATATCAGAATTCTTCCTTCTCTGCGTCATATTTGTTCTACTCTTCTGCATCAGAATTTCTTTTACCTTGTGCAATCTCTGCGTTCTTCTCTCCACTGTTATTTCTCAGTAATCGAAAGATTGTGATTGGGGATAGATTGTGATTGAGGAAACACTACAAGTGGTATCAGAGCAAAATCAATCCGCGGGAACGATGGAAGGTCTAACACAAATGGTTCGTGAACAAGAGGAGCTCATTCAGAAGCTTCTTGGTGAATTGCGCAAAGAACGAGGGGGAAAGCAACCAGAAGGAGCAACAAATTTGTTTGTGGAGCTGAACGATGAAATAGATGAAGGTGCGGGAACATCTAGTGTACCTCGCAAAAAACAAAAACGCAATTCTAAAGATATGGAACCAGGTGAGTTTGCCCTTAACCAAGTCTTCAAGAAGGCAAAGTTAAATGATTTTGATGGCGAGAAGAAGAGTGGCGAAGATCTTGAGGCATGGATTGAAGAACTAGAGGATTTCTTTGACCTTCGACAATTTAGTGAAGAGTCCAAGGCAAAAGTTGGGATCCTGCATCTGCGTGGGATCGCGAAGCTATGGTGGAAGTCATATATGCAGACTCGAACGCGTTCTGGTCCTGTTCTATGGAAGGAATTTAGAGAACAAGCTGAAAAACGCTATTGTTCTCCACACTACCATATGGAGAAGAAGATGGAGTTCTACAATTTCCGAAAACACGAAAGTGACAAGCATAGCTTATCTGTTGATGAGTACAAAGAGAAGTTCCTACGTCTTCATAAATATGCATTAGAGGTTAGTGGTAATGCTCTAAAGAGTAAATTTATTGAAGGGCTTCGTGAGGAACTTCGCTATCAAGTTAAGGGATCTGGATGCATTGATTTTCTTGATGCTGTTGCGATGGCTGAGAACTTTGAGAAGATGGAGAAGTTCAATTTGCAGAAGGCAAATAGAAGCAGATTCATTGCAACGGGACATAGGCCACAAAGACCTGTTGCAATGAACATGAACAATTCAAAGAAAAATCCATCTTCTAACGACCAAGGCAAGAACCCTGCTCGGCCGGTGGAAAATCAAAGGAGGCGTCAACCAATTGAGTGGCAAAAAGACCCTAATTTTATTGAGAGGGCAAAAATATGTGGTGTGTGTTTTCGTTGTGGGGAGTAAGGGCATCGGACATATGAGTGCCCGAACAAGGCAGTCTTTCGACCCGCACAATCAAAAGCGATAAACATCATCGAGGAGGGTACAATTATTGAGGAAGCAGATGATGGGGGTAAGTGCGCTAACTCTACTTTACGTTGCATGGTGGTTAGTTCTTTCCCACAGGTTTCTGTAATCACGATTCCGGGTATGATTTCTGCGCATAAACCCAGATTTTTGATCAATTCAGGTAGTACCCATTGTTTTCTATCTTTCAAATTGGTACAGAATCTAGGGATAGCCCTAAATATGCAGATAACCAGACCTGTAGAGATGGCCAATGGATGATTACACTACACGAAAGGATATGTTGAAAACCTTGAACTTTCTCTTTCTAATAGACGCTTTTCTGGAAGCTTCCATGTGATTGAGATGAAACAGAGTGATGTAATCATAGGCATGGATTGGTTAGTTAAAAAGCTGCCACAATTAATTGTGAACAAAGAACGATCACTGTGAAGCTAAATGATGAATCTATTCATATTCTAGGTGATGTCTTTAATCCTAAGCCTTCTCTTATTTCTGCTATGCAGATAGTTAGAGGTATACGTGATGGCTGCAAAACACTTGTAGTGTATGTGAACAATGTGCATCAGGAAGGTAATGACGAAGATAGTCCAGATTACGTAGGAAATCTCTTGAAAGAATATGCCGATGTATTTCCAGAAGACTTGCCTGGTATACCCCCACCTAGGCAGATTGACCACGCCATTGACCTATATCCAGGGAGTGAACCATATTCTAGAGCACCCTATAGATTTAACATTGATGAACTAAAGGAGCTTAAGATTCAATTAGATGATCTTTTGAAGAAAGGCTTAATAAAACCGAGTGTCTCACCTTGGGATGCGCCTGTTTTATTTCAGAAGAAGAAAGACGGCTCTTACAGATTATGCATTGACTATAGGGGGTTGAATAAAAGAACAATTAAGAATAAGTATCCACTCCCTCACATAGATGACTTATTAGGTCAATTAAGTGGAGCGACAGTATTCACAAAGATTGACTTAAGATCTTGATATCACCGAATCAGGATCAAAACAGAGGATATTCCTAAGACGGATTTTCGAACACGATATGGTCACTATGAGTTTACGGTTCTACCTTTTGGTTTAACAAATGCTCCTGCCACATTTATTTGCTTGATGAATAATATTTTTCACGATTACCTAGATGAATTCATCTTAGTCTTCCTTGATGATATATTTGTGTACTCTAAAGATGATTCGGAGCATGCGGTACATCTCAAGAAGACTTTGCAAACTCTTAGAGAACACAAATTGTATGGGAAAAAGAGTAAGTGTTTCTTTGCTAAGGATAAACTTGTGTATCTAGGAAGAGTAATATCAAAAGAAGGAATCCTTATAGATGAAGATAAAGTAAAAACAATAGTTGATTGGCCGATTCCTAAGACTGTAAGGGATGTTAGAAGTTTTCTTGGGTTGGCACACTATGAAAGAGCACATATTAAGGATTTCTCTAAGATAGCTACTCCCCTCATCGAATTAACTAAAAAGAATGTAGGATTTGCGTGGAGTGATGCCTGTCAAAAATCATTTGAAACATTGAAACAAAAAGTCGTTGAGAATTGTGTTTTGAAAATACCAGAAATGGGAAAGCCTTTTGTGGTTGCATGTGATGCAAGTGGTAGTCAGATAGGAAATGTTATTTCACAAGATGGCAGGGTGGTTGCATATGAGTCCAGAAAACTAAGAAAGCATGAACTTAACTATCCTACTCATGATTTAGAAATGCTTGTTGTTGTGCATGCACTTAAGCATTGGAGACATCTATTGTTAGGGGTTAAATTTGAATTGAAAACAGATTATCAAAGTCTAAAATACATCTTCACTCAACCATTGCTTAACAACAGGCAGAAGCGTTGGATTGAATTATTAAGCGAGTATGATTTTGACATTAAGTATCTTGCTGGTAAGGAAAATAAGGTTGCTGATGCATTGAGTCAGAGACCTTTGTGTAATCTTGTTTCTGTAATAAATTCTGATTTTCTCAATCAAATTCAAGAAGAGATAAAATAGGATCCTTTTTATGCACCTATTTTGAATGCTTTGAATGCGAACAGGGGATCGACGTATGAGGAAAAATTTCATTTGCAGAATGGAACACTGTATTGTAACAATCGGCTATGCATATCTTCTGAATCTCCACTAAAAGTTAAAATACTGCATGATTGTCATGATGCACCTTTTTCTGCACATCCAGGTTATTCAAGGACATATGTTAAAACAAAGTATTCCTACTTTTGGCCGTGTATGAAGCAGGATATTAGAAAATATGTAAATGAATGTTTGAAGTGCCAACAGGTGAAATCTGAGTTTAAGAGGATGCCAGGAATGCTTCAACCTTTGGATGTTCCAAATCAGAAGTGGGAGTCTATTTCTATGGACTTTATCACTAAACTACCTATGACCAGAAGTAAGCATGATACCATATTTGTTGTAGTCGATCGGCTTACCAAGATGGCACACTTCCTTCCTATGAAAAAGACTGATACTGCTTTGAATGTTGCAAGAATCTTTGTAAAAGAAATATTTCGATTGCATGGAATGCCTAAAAGCATAATTTCTGATAGAGATTCTAGATTTAAGTCAAACTTCTGGAAAGCGACATTTGAATCCATTAGAACTCAACTTCGTATGAGTACAGCTTTCCATCCACAAACTGATGGGGAAACCGAGAGGGTTAACAGGGTAGTTGAGGATATGTTGCGTATGTATGTGAATGAAAATCAGGATAATTGGAGTGAATATTTACCCTTGGTTGAGTTTGCATACAATAGTGCATGGCATGCATCTATAAAAATGACTCCGTTTGAAGCTATGTATGGTTATAATTGTTTGACTCCACCTTTGTTTTTCGGTTTTCCAAATAAAGTAGAAGTATTCAAAGAAATGCTTGATAAGATGGATGAAGAACTTGGAAAAATTAAGAAACATATAAGAGAAGCTCAGAAAAGACAAAAGAAGTTCTATGATTTTAAGAGAAGACCACTTGAATTCCATGTTGATGATATGGTATTTCTTAAAGTTAATCCTCACCGATCTAACTTGTTGCTAGGGAAGGATCATAGACTTTCTCCTCGATATGCAGGCCCTTTTAAAGTTTTGAAAAAGATCGGATCTCTTGCTTATTTGCTCGAATTACCTAAATATCTAAATGTGCATCCTGTATTTCATGTCAGCTTACTTAAAAGATATGTGTCTAATGTTGCTCATGTTTTGTAGGACAATTATAAGCTGAAAGACGATGGCTCTTTTGAGCTTCGACCGGAAATAATATTAGATAGGAAGGAAAGATTTCTTAGAAATAGATCTATAGTAGAAATTTTTTTGAAATGGCATTCATACCAAGTAGAAGATTCGAGTTGGGTGAATTTAGATGACTTTCTAACACATTATCCTTCTTTCCAACTCTGAGGACAGAGTTCTTAAAGGGGGGAAGAATTGTAATAGGCCTCTTTTCTAGTGAAATAATTCATTTTGAACTTTCTGAACTTCATTGTGGGGATAATGCTTAGAACGAATAATTAGGTCATTTTATGCATGTAGGAAAAATTTTGGGTTGAGAAGTTTCATATTCTCTCTCTAGACCTTAATTGCATCATGTTTTCCAGTGGGATTTTGAAGGTGAAGATGAAAGAATTAAGGAAAACTCTGTATGAGGGAAAGGTAGAGAAGGTAGAAGAGAATAAAAGTGCCTGTGTAAGATTTTTGTGAATCATGTTCTAAGTACCTCGTGCAGGGTCCTACGTTTAGTTCATTGTAAGAAAATGCCTTGATTTTACTCTCTCTCTAGAATTTTTAACCTTGCAGGGCTCAAAAGTGGCATTTGGAGGTGGATTTGGACCTCGGACGTCTATAACACTATTGTGCAAATCAAAAAACTGAATAAAAGTGTCTCTCACAAGCTTAACCTAATTCCTCATTGTTTTTGAGTTACAGGGCTTTGAAAAGTGCCGTTTTTTCCAACACTTAAAAAAAAAAAAAAGAAAAAATGAGGACTTGTCTAATTCTATTCAAATCTGTGATTCTCATGCTCACGTGTCACCATGTCTAATTATGTATGTTTTCGGATATGTCTTCTTGGTGTTTTTTTGCTATTTTTGACAGGTATGCTAAAGAAAGGAAGTACACTACGATCGCATGGCTTTTTGCGAAAGTTTTGGAGAAACTCGACTTTTTCTAAATTTGCTGGATCGCACACTTCTTTGGGGAGCACGGCTGCGATGAAATGGAAAAAGATAAGAAGGCTTGCGCATTTACACGAAGGACACACAGAAATCTGAGAATTACCTTGTGATTGAGAGTGAGAGTGAGAGTGAGAGTGTGATTGAGAGTGCGAGTGAGAATGCGATTGTGATAGCTCAAGGGTGGTCGGGAGGTAGAGGCTTCGTCAAGAAGCTACTGTCCAAAGCTACTGTAACCATTGATTCACATCTATAATATCAGAATTTTTCCTTCTCTACGTCATATTTGTTCTACTCTTCCGCATCAGATTTTCTTTTACCTTGTGCAATCTCTGCGTTCTTCTCTCCACTGTTATTTCTGAGTAATCGAAAGATTGTGATTGGGGATAGATTGTGATTGAGGAAACGCTACAAGTGGTATCAGAGCAGAATCAATCCACGGGAACGATGGAAGGTCTAACACAAAATGTTCGTGAACAAGAGGAGCTTATTCAGAAGCTTCTTGGTGAATTGAGCAAAGAACGAGGGGGAAAGCAACCAGAAGGAGCAACAAATTTGTTTGTGGAGCTGAACGATGAAATAGATGAAGGTGCGGGAACATCTAGTGTACCTCGGGAAAAACAAAAACGCAATTCTGAAGATATGGAACCAGGTGAGTTTTCCCTTAACCAAGTCTTCAAGAAGGCAAAGTTAAATGATTTTGATGGCGAGAAGAAGAGTGGCAAAGATCTTGAGGCATGGATTGAAGAACTAGAGGATTTCTTTGACCTTCGACAATTTAGTGAAGAGTCCAAGGCAAAAGTTGGGATCCTGCATCTGCGTGGGATCGCGAAGCTATGGTGGAAGTCATATATGCAGACTCGAACGCGTTCTGGTCCTGTTCTATGGAAGGAATTTAGAGAACAAGCTGAAAAACGCTATTGTTCTCCACACTACCATATGGAGAAGAAGATGGAGTTCTACAATTTCCGAAAACACGAAAGTGACAAGCATAGCTTATCTGTTGATGAGTACAAAGAGAAGTTCCTATGTCTTCATAAATATGCATTAGAGGTTAGTGGTAATGCTCTAAAGAGTAAATTTATTGAAGGGCTTCGTGAGGAACTTCGCTATCAAGTTAAGGGATCTAGATGCATTGATTTTCTTGATGCTGTTGCGATGGCTGAGAACTTTGAGAAGATGGAGAAGTTCAATTTGCAGAAGGCAAATAGAAGCAAATTCATTGCAACAGGACATAGGCCACAAAGACCTGTTGCAATGAACATGAACAATTCAAAGAAAACTCCATCTTCTAACGACCAAGGAAAGAACCCTGCTCGGCCGGTGGAAAATCAAAGGAGGCGTCAACCAATTGAGTGGCAACAAGACCCTAATTTTATTGAGAGGGCAAAAATACTTGGTATGTGTTTTCGTTGCGGGGAGCAAGGGCATCGGACATATGAGTGCCCGAACAAGGCAGTCTTTCGACCCGCACAATCAAAAGCGATAAACATCATCGAGGAGGGTACAATTATTGAGGAAGCAGATGATGGGGGTAAGTGCGCTGACTCTACTTTACGTTGCATGGTGGTTAGTTCTTTCCCACAGGTTTCTGTAATCACGATTCCGGGTATGATTTCTGCGCATAAAACCAGATTTTTGATCGATTCAGGTAGTACCCATTGTTTTCTATCTTTCAAATTGGTACAGAATCTAGGGATAGCCCTAAATATGCAGATAACCAGACCTGTAGAGATGGCCAATGGACGATTAAACTACACGAAAGGATATGTTGAAAACCTTGAATTTACTCTTTCTAATAGACGCTTTTCTGGAAGCTTCCATGTAATTGAGATGAAACAGAGTGATGTAATCATAGGCATGGATTGGTTAGTTAAAAATGCTGCGACAATTAATTGTGAACAAAGTACGATCACTGTGAAGCTAAATGATGAATCTATTCATATTCTAGGTGATGTCTTTAATCCTAAGCCAACTCTTATTTCTGCTATGCAATAGTTAGAGGTATACGTGATGGCTGCAAAACATTTGTAGTGTATGTGAACAATCTGCATCAGGAAGGTAATGATGAAGATATTCCAGATTACGTAGGAAATCTCTTGAAAGAATATGCCGATGTATTTCCAGAAGACTTGCCTGGTATACCCCCACCTAGGCAGATTGACCACACCATTGACCTATATCTAGGGAGTGAACCATATTCTAGAGCACCCTATAGATTTAACATTGATGAACTAAAGGAGCTTAAGATTCAATTAGATGATCTTTTGAAGAAAGGCTTAATAAAACCGAGTGTCTCACCTTGGGGTGCGCCTGTTTTATTTCAGAAGAAGAAAGACGGCTCTTACAGATTATGCATTGACTATAGGGGGTTGAATAAAAGAACAATTAAGAATAAGTATCCACTCCCTCACATAGATGACTTATTAGGTCAATTAAGTGGAGCGAGAGTATTCACAAAGATTGACTTAAGATCTGGATATCACCAAATTAGGATCAAAACTGAGGATATTCCTAAGACGGCTTTTCGAACAAGATATGGTCACTATGAGTTTACGGTTCTACCTTTTGGTTTAACAAATGCTCCTGCCACATTTATGTGCTTGATGAATAATATTTTTCACGATTACCTGGATGAATTCATCTTAGTCTTCCTTGATGATATATTTGTGTACTCTAAAGATGATTCGGAGCATGCGGTACATCTCAAGAAGACTTTGCAAACTCTTAGAGAACACAAATTGTATGGGAAAAAGAGTAAGTGTTTCTTTGCTAAGGATAAACTTGTGTATCTAGGAAGAGTAATATCAAAAGAAGGAATCCTTATAGATGAAGATAAAGTAAAAACAATAGTTTATTGGTTGATTCCTAAGACTGTAAGGGATGTTAGAAGTTTTCTTGGGTTGGCACAATATGAAAGAGCACATATTAAGGATTTCTCTAAGATAGCTACTCCCCTCATTGAATTAACTAAAAAGAATGTAGGATTTGCGTGGAGTGATGCCTGTCAAAAATCATTTGAAACATTGAAACAAAAAGTCGTTGAGAATTGTGTTTTGAAAATACCAGAAATGGGAAAGCCTTTTGTGGTTGCATGTGATGCAAATGGTAGTCAGATAGGATGTGTTATTTCAGAGGATGGCAGGGTGGTCGCATATGAGTCCAAAAAACTAAGAAAGCATGAACTTAACTATCCTACTCATGATTTAGAAATGCTTGCTGTTGTGCATGCACTTAAGCATTGGAGACATCTATTGTTAGGGGTTAAGTTTGAATTGAAAACAGATCATCAAAGTCTAAAATACATCTTCACTCAACCATTGCTTAACAACAGGCAGAAGCGTTGGATTGAATTATTAAGCGAGTATGATTTTGACATTAAGTATCTTGCTGGTAAGGAAAATAAGGTTGCTGATGCATTGAGTCAGAGACCTTTGTGTAATCTTGTTTCTGTAATAAATTCTGATTTTCTCAATCAAATTCAAGAAGAGATAAAACAGGATCCTTTTTATGCACCTATTTTGAATGCTTTGAATGCGAACAGGGGATCGACGTATGAGGAAAAATTTCATTTGCAGAATGGAACACTGTATTGTAACAATCGGCTATGCTTATCTTCTAAATCTCCACTAAAAGTTAAAATACTGCATGATTGTCATGATGCACCTTTTTTTGCACATCCAGGTTATTCAAGAACATATGTTAAAACAAAGTATTCTTACTTTTGGTCGTGTATGAAGCGGGATATTAGAAAATATGTAAATGAATGTTTGAAGTGCCAACAGGTTAAATCTGAGTTTAAGAGGATGCCATGAATGCTTCAACCTTTGGATGTTCCAAATCAGAAGTGGGAGTCTATTTCTATGGACTTTATCACTAAGCTACCTATGACCAGAAGTAAGCATGATACCATATTTGTTGTAGTCGATCCGCTTACCAAGATGGCACACTTCTTTCCTATGAAAAAGACTGATACTGCTTTGAATGTTGCAAGAATCTTTGTAAAAGAAATATTTCGATTGCATGGAATGCCTAAAAGCATAATTTCTGATAGAGATTCTAGATTTACGTCAAACTTCTCGAAAGCGACATTTGAATCCATTGGAACTCAACTTCGTATGAGTACAGCTTTCCATCCACAAACAAATGGGGAAACCGAGAGGGTTAATAGGGTAGTTGAGGATATGTTGCATATGTATGTGAATGAAAAGCAGGATAATTGGAGTGAATATTTACCCTTGGTTGAGTTTGCATACAATAGTGCATGGCATGCATCTATAAAAATGACTCCGTTTGAAGCTATGTATGGTTATAATTGTTTGACTCCACCTTCGTTTTTGGGTTTTCCAAATAAAGTAGAAGTATCCAAAGAAATGCTTGATAAGATGGATGAAGAACTTGGAAAAATTAAGAAACATATAAGAGAAGCTCAGAAAAGACAAAAGAAGTTCTATGATTTAAAGAGAAGACCACTTGAATTCCATGTTGATGGTATGGTATTTCTTAAAGTTAATCCTCACGGATCTAACTTGTTGCTAGGGAAGGATCATAGACTTTCTCCTCGATATGCAGGCCCTTTTAAAGTTTTGAAAAAGATCGGATCTCTTGCTTATTTGCTCGAATTACCTAAATATCTAAATGTGCATCCTGTATTTCATGTCAGCTTACTTAAAAGATATGTGTCTAATGTTGCTCATGTTTTGCAGGACAATTATAAGCTGAAAGACGATGGCTCTTTTGAGCTTCAACCCGAAATAATATTAGATAGGAAGGAAAGATTTCTTAGAAATAGATCTATAGTAGAAATTTTGGTGAAATGGCATTCATACCCAGTAGAAGATTCGAGTTGGGTGAATTTAGATGACTTTCTAACACATTATCCTTCTTTCCAACTCTGAGGACAGAGTTCTTAAAGGAGGGAAGAATTGTAATAGGCCTCTTTTCTAGTGAAATAATTCATTTTGAACTTTCTGAATTTCATTGTGGGGATAATGCTTAGAACGAATAATTAGCTCATTTTATGCATGTAGGAAAAATTTTGGGTTGACAAGTTTCATATTCTCTCTCTAGACCTTAATTGCATCATGTTTTCCAGTGGGATTTTGAAGGTGAAGATGAAAGAATTAAGGAAAACTCTGTATGAGGGAAAGGTAGAGCAAGTAGAAGAGAATAAAAGTGCATGTGTGAGATTTTTGTGAATCATGTTCTAAGTACCTCGTGCAGGGTCCTACGTTTAGTTCATTGTAAGAAAATGCCTTGATTTTACTCTCTCTCTCTAGAATTTTTAACCTTGCAAGGCTCAAAAATGGCATTTGGAGGTGCATTTGGACCTAGACGTCTCTAGCACTATTGTGCAAATCAAAAAATTGAATAAAAGTGTCTCTCAAAAGCTTAACCTAATTCCTCATTGTTTTTGAGTTACAAGGCTTTGAAAAGTGCCGTTTTTTCCAACACTTCAAAAAAAAAAAAACGAGGGCTTGTCTAATTCTATTCAAATCTGTGATTCTCATGCTCACGTGTCACCATGTTTAATTATGTATGTTTTCAGATATGTCTTCTTGGTGTTTTTCTGCTATTTTTGACAGGTATGCTAAAGAAGGGAAGTACACTACGATCGCATGGCTTTTTGCGAAAGTTTTGGAGAAACTCGACTTTTTCTAAATTTGGTGGATCGCACACTTCTTTGGGAAGCACGGCTACGATCAAACGGAAAAAGATAAGAAGGCCTGCGCATTTACACGGAGGACACACAGAAATCTGAGAATTACCTTGTGATTGAGAGTGAGAGTGAGAGTGAGAGTGTGATTGAGAGTGCGAGTGAGAATGCGATTGTGATAGCTCAAGGGTGGTCGGGAGGTAGAGGCTTCGTCAAGAAGCTACTGTAACCATTGATTCACATCTATAATATCAGAATTCTTCCTTCTCTCTTTCATATTTGTTCTACTCTTCCGCATCAGATTTTCTTTTACCTTGTGCAATCTCTGCGTTCTTCTCTCCACTGTTATGTCTGAGTAATCGAAAGATTGTGATTGGGGATAGATTGTGATTGAGGAAACGCTACAAGTGGTATCAGAGCAGAATCAATCCGTGGGAACGATGGAAGGCCTAACACAAAAGGTTCGTGAACAAGAGGAGCTTATTTAGAAGCTTCTTGGTGAATTGCACAAAGAACGAGGGGGAAAGCAACCAGAAGGAGCAACAAATTTGTTTGTGGAGCTGAACGATGAAATAGATCAAGGTGCGGGAACATCTAGTGTACCTCGCGAAAAACAAAAACGCAATTCTAAAGATATGGAACCAGGTGAGTTTGCCCTTAACCAAGTCTTCAAGAAGGCAAAGTTAAATGATTTTGATGGTGAGAAGAAGAGTGGCGAAGATCTTGAGGCATGGATTGAAGAACTAGAGGATTTCTCTGACCTTCGACAATTAGTGAAGAGTCCAAGGCAAAAGTTGGGATCGTGCATCTGCGTGGGATCTAAGCGATGGTGGAAGTCATATATGCACACTCGAACACGTTCTGGTCCTGTTCTATGGAAGGAATTTAGAGAACAAGCTGAAAAACGCTATTGTTCTCCACACTACCATATGGAGAAGAAGATGGAGTTCTACAATTTCCAAAAACACGAAAGTGACAAGCATAGCTTATCTGTTGATGAGTACAAAGAGAAGTTCCTACGTCTTCATAAATATGCATTAGAGGTTAGTGGTAATGCTCTAAAGAGTAAATTTATTGAAGGTCTTCGTGAGGAACTTCGCTATCAAGTTAAGGGATCTGGATGCAATTATTTTCTTGATGATGTTGCGATGGCTGAGAACTTTGAGAAGATGGAGAAGTTCAATTTGTAGAAGGCAAATAGAAGCAGATTCATTGCAACGGGACATAGGCCACAAAGACCTGTTGCAATGAACATGAACAATTCAAAGAAAACTCCATCTTCTAACGACCAAGGTAAGAACCCTACTCGGCCGGTGGAAAATCAAAGGAGGCGTCAACCAATTGAGTGGCAACAAGACCCTAATTTTATTAAGAGGGCAAAAATACTTGGTCTGTGTTTTTGTTGTGGGGAGCAAGGGCATCGAACATATGAGTGCCCGAACAAGGCAGTCTTTCGACCCGCACAATCAAAAGCGATAAACATCATCGAGGAGGGTACAATTATTGAGGAAGCAGATGATAGGGGTAAGTGCGCTGACTCTACTTTAGGTTGCATGGTGGTTAGTTCTTTCCAAAATTTTTTTGTAATCACGATTCCGGGTAGGATTTCTGCGCATAAAACCAGATTTTTTATCGATTCAGGTAGTACCCATTGTTTTCTATCTTTCAAATTGGTACACAATCTAGGGATAGCCCTGAATATGCAGATAACCAGACCTGTAGAGATGGCCAATGGACAATTACACTACATGAACGGATATGTTGAAAACCTCGAATTTACTCTTTCTAATAGACGCTTTTCTGGAAGCTTCTATGTAATTGAGATGAAAGAGAGTGATGTAATCATAGGCATGGATTGGTTAGTTAAAAATGTTGCGACAATTAATTGTGAACAAAGAACGATCACTGTGAAGCTAAATGATGAATCTATTCATATTCTAGGTGATGTCTTTAATCCTAAGCCTACTCTTATTTCTGCTATGCAGATAGTTAGAGGTATACGTGATGGCTACAAAACATTTGTAGTGTATGTGAACAATGTGCATCAGGAAGGTAATGACGAAGATATTCTAGATTACGTAGGAAATCTCTTGAAAGAATATGCCGATGTATTTCCAGAAGACTTGCCTGGTATACCCCCACCTAGGCAGATTGACCACGCCATTGACCTATATCCAGGGAGTGAACCATATTCTAGAGCACCTTATAGATTTAACATTGATGAACGAAAGGAGCTTAAGATTCAATTAGATGATCTTTTGAAGAAAGGCTTAATAAAATCGAGTGTCTCACCTTGGGGTGCACCTGTTTTATTTCAGAAGAAGAAAGATGGCGCTTACAGATTATGCATTGACTATAGGGGGTTGAATAAAAGAACAATTAAGAATAAGTATCCACTCCCTCACATAGATGACTTATTAGGTCAATTAAGTGGAGCGAGAGTATTCACAAAGATTGACTTAAGATCTGGATATCACCAAATTAGGATCAAAACAAAGGATATTCCTAAGACGGCTTTTCGAACACGATATGGTCACTATGAGTTTACGGTTCTACCTTTTGGTTTAACAAATGATCCTGCCACATTTATGTGCTTGATGAATAATATTTTTCACGATTACCTGGATGAATTCATCTTAGTCTTCCTTGATGATATATTTGTGTACTCTAAAGATGATTCGGAGCATGCGGTACATCTCAAGAAGACTTTGCAAACTCTTAGAGAACACAAATTGTATGGGAAAAAGAGTAAGTGTTTCTTTGCTAAGGATAAACTTGTGTATCTAGGAAGAGTAATATCAAAAGAAGGAATCCTTATAGATGAAGATAAGGTAAAATCAATAGTTGATTGCCCGATTCCTAAGACTGTAAGGGATGTTAGAAGTTTTCTTGGGTTGACACAATATGAAAGAGCACATATTAAGGATTTCTCTAAGATAGCTACTCCCCTCATCGAATTAACTAAAAAGAATGTAGGATTTGCGTGGAGTGATGCCTGTCAAAAATCATTTGAAACATTGAAACAAAAAGTCGTTGAGAATTGTGTTTTGAAAATACCAGAAATGGGAAAGCCTTTTGTGGTTGCATGTGATGCAAGTGGTAGTCAGATAGGATGTGTTATTTCACAGGATGGGAGGTGATCGCATATGAGTCCAGAAAACTAAGAAAGCATGAACTTAGCTATCCTACTCATGATTTAGAAATGCTTGTTGTTGTCCATGCACTTAAGCATTGGAGACATCTATTGTTAGGGGTTAAGTTTGGATTGAAAACAGATCATCAAAGTCTAAAATACATCTTCACTCAACCATTGCTTAACAACAGGCAGAAGCGTTGGATTGAATTATTAAGCGAGTATGATTTTGACATTAAGTATCTTGCTGGTAAGGAAAATAAGGTTGCTGATGCATTGAGTCGGAGACCTTTGTGTAATCTTGTTTCTGTAATAAATTTTGATTTTCTAAATCAAATTCAAGAAGAGATAAAACAGGATCCTTTTTATGCACCTATTTTGAATGCTTTGAATGCGAACAGGGATCGACGTATGAGGAAAAATTTCATTTGCAGAATGGAACACTGTATTGTAACAATCGGCTATGCTTATCTTCTGAATCTCCACTAAAAGTTAAATAAACTGCATGATTGTCATGATGCACCTTTTTCTGCACATCCAGGTTATTCAAGGACATATGTTAAAACAAAGTATTCTTACTTTTGGCCGTGTATGAAGCGGGATATTAGAAAATATGTAAATGAATGTTTGAAGTGCCAACAGGTGAAATTTGAGTTTAAAAGGATGCCATGAATGCTTCAACCTTTGGATGTTCCAAATCAGAAGTGGGAGTCTATTTCTATGGACTTTATCACTAAGCTACCTATGACCAGAAGTAAGCATGATACCATATTTGTTGTAGTCGATCCGCTTACCAAGATGGCACACTTCTTTCCTATGAAAAAGAGTGATACTGCTTTGAATGTTGCAAGAATCTTTGTAAAAGAAATATTTCGATTGCATGGAATGCCTAAAAGCATAATTTCTGATAGAGATTCTAGATTTACGTCAAACTTCTGGAAAGCGACATTTGAATCCATTGGAACTCAACTTCGTATGAGTACAGCTTTCCATCCACAAACTGATGGGGAAACCGAGAGGGTTAACAGGGTAGTTGAGGATATGTTGCGTATGTATGTGAATGAAAAGCAGGATAATTGGAGTGAAAATTTACCCTTGGTTGAGTTTGCATACAATAGTGCATGGCATGCATCTAGAAAATGACTCCGTTTGAAGCTATGTATGGTTATAATTGTTTGACTCCACCTTCGTTTTTGGGTTTTCCAAATAAAGTAGAAGTATCCAAAGAAATGCTTGATAAGATGGATGAAGAACTTAGAAAAATTAAGAAACATATAAGAGAAGCTCAGAAAAGACAAAAGAAGTTCTATGATTTAAAGAGAAGACCACTTGAATTCCATGTTGATGATATGGTATTTCTTAAAGTTAATCCTCACCAATCTAACTTGTTGCTAGGGAAGGATCATAGACTTTCTCCTCGATATGGAGGCCCTTTTAAAGTTTTGAAAAAGATCGGATCTCTTGCTTATTTGCTAGAATTACCTAAATATCTAAATGTGCATCCTGTATTTCATGTCAGCTTACTTAAAAGATATGTGTCTAATGTTGTTCATGTTTTGCAGGACAATTATAAGCTGAAAGACGATGGCTCTTTTGAGCTTCAACTGGAAATAATATTAGATAGGAAGGAAAGATTTCTTAGAAATAGATCTATAGTAGAAGTTTTGGTGAAATGGCATTCATACCCAGTAGAAGATTCGAGTTGGGTGAATTTAGATGACTTTCTAACACATTATCCTTGTTTCCAACTCTAAGGACAGAGTTCTTAAAGGGGGGAAGAATTGTAATAGGCCTCTTTTCTAGTGAAATAATTCATTTTGAACTTTCTAAATTTCATTGTGGGGATAATGCTTAGAACGAATAATTAGGTCATTTTATGCATGTAGGAAAAATTTTGGGTTGACAAGTTTCCTATTCTCTCTCTAGACCTTAATTGCATCATGTTTTCCAGTGGGATTTTGAAGGTGAAGATGAAAGAATTAAGGAAAACTCTGTATGAGGGAAAGGTAGAGCAAGTAGAAGAGAATAAAAGTGCTTGTGTGAGATTTTTGTGAATCATCTTCTAAGTACCTCGTTCAGGATCCTATGTTTAGTTCATTGTAAGAAAATGCCTTGATTTTACTCTCTCTCTAGAATTTTAAACCTTGCAGGGCTCAAAAGTGGCATTTGGAGGTGGATTTGGACCTCGAACGTCTCTAACACTATTGTGCAGATCAAAAAATTGAATAAAAGTGTCTCTCACAAGCTTAACCTAATTCCTCATTGTTTTTGAGTTACAAGGCTTTGAAAAGTGCCGTTTTTTCCAACACTTAAAAAAAAAATGAGGGCTTGTCTAATTCTATTCAAATCCGTGATTCTCATGCTCATGTGTCACCATGTCTAATTATGTATGTTTTCGGATATGTCTTCTTGGTGTTTTTCTGCTATTTTTGACAGGTATGCTAAAGAAAGGAAGTACACTATGATCGCATGGCTTTTTGCAAAAGTTTTGGAGAAACTCGACTTTTTCTAAATTTGGTGGATCGCACACTTCTTTGGGGAGCACGGCTGCGATCAAATGGAAAAAGATAAGAAGGTCTGCGCATCAACACGGAGGATACACAGAAATCTCAGGATTACCTTGTGATTGAGAGTGAGAGTGAGAGTGAGAGTGTGATTGAGAGTGCGAGTGAGAATGCGATTGTGATAGCCGGGGTGGTCGGGAGGTAGAGGCTTCGTCAAGAAGCCACTGTCCAAAACTACTGTAACCATTGATTCACATCTATAATATCAGAATTCTTCCTTCTCTGCGTCATATTTGTTCTACTCTTCTGCATCAGATTTTCTTTTACCTTGTGCAATCTCTCCGTTCTTCTCTCAACTGTTATTTCTGAGTAATCGAAAGATTGTGATTGGGGATAGATTGTGATTGAAGAAACGCTACAAGTGGTATTAGAGCAGAATCAATCCGCGGGAACAATTGAAGGTCTAACACAAAAGGTTCGTGAACAAGAGGAGCTTATTCAGAAGCTTCTTGGTGAATTGCGCAAAGAACGAGGGGGAAAGCAACCAGAAGGAGCAACAAATTTGTTTGTGGAGCTGAACGATGAAATAGATGAAGGTGCGAGAACATCTAGTGTACCTCGCGAAAAACAAAAACGCAATTCTGAAGATATGGAACCAAGTGAGTTTGCCCTTAACCAAGTCTTGTAGAAGGCAAAGTTAAATGATTTTAATGGCGAGAAGAAGAGTGGCGAAGATCTTGAGGCATGGATTGAAGAACTAGAGGATTTCTTTGACCTTCGACAATTTAGTGAAGAGTCCAAGGCAAAATTTGAGATCCTGCATCTGCGTGGGATCGCGAAGCTATGGTGGAAGTCATATATGCAGACTCAAACGCGTTCTGGTCCTGTTCTATGGAAGGAATTTAGAGAACAAGCTGAAAAACGCTATTGTTCTCCACACTACCATATGGAGAAGAAGATGGAGTTCTACAATTTCCGACAACATGAAAGTGACAAGCATAGCTTATCTGTTGATGAGTACAAAGAGAAGTTCCTACGTCTTCATAAATATGCATTAGAGGTTAGTGGTAATGCTCTAAAGAGTAAATTTATTGAAGGGCTTCGTGAGGAACTTCGCTATCAAGTTAAGGGATCTGGATGCATTGATTTTCTTGATGCTGTTGCGATGGCTGAGAACTTTGAGAAGATGGAGAAGTTCAATTTGCAGAAGGCAAATAGAAGCAGATTCATTACAACGGGACATAGGCCACAAAGACGTGTTGCAATGAACATGAACAATTCAAAGAAAACTCCATCTTCTAACGACCAAGGTAAGAACCCTGCTCGGCCGGTGGAATATCAAAGGAGGCATCAACCAATTGAGTGGTAACAAGACCCTAATTTTATTGAGAGGGCAAAAAGACTTGGTCTGTGTTTTCGTTGCGGGGAGCAAGGGCATCGGACATATGAGTGCCCGAACAAGGCAGTCTTTTGACCCGCACAATCAAAAGCGATAAACATCATCGAGGAGGGTACAATTATTGAGGAAGTAGATGATGGGGGTAAGTGCGCTGACTCTACTTTACGTTGCATGGTGGTTAGTTCTTTCCCAAAGGTTTCTGTAATCACGATTCTGGGTATGATTTCTGTGCATAAAACCAGATTTTTGATCGATTCAGGTAGTACCCATTGTTTTCTATCTTTCAAATTGGTACAGAATCTAGGGATAGCCCTAAATATGCAGATAACCAGACCTGTAGAGATGGCCAATGGACGATTACACTACACGAAAGGATATGTTGAAAACCTTGAATTTACTCTTTCTAATAGACGCTTTTCTGGAAGCTTCCATGTAATTGAGATGAAACAGAGTGATGTGATCATAGGCATGGATTGGTTAGTTAAAAATGCTGCGACAATTAATTGTGAACAAAGAACGATCACTGTGAAGCTAAATGATGAATCTATTCATATTCTAGGTGATTTCTTTAATCCTAAGCCTACTCTTATTTATGCTTTGCAGATAGTTAGAGGTGTACGTGATGGCTGCAAAACATTTGTAGTGTATGTGAACAATCTGCATCAGGAAGGTAATGACGAAGATATTCCAGATTACGTAGGAAATCTCTTGAAAGAATATGCCGATGTATTTCCAGAAGACTTGCCTGGTATATCCCCACCTAGGCAGATTGACCACGCCATTGACCTATATCTAGGGAGTGAACCATATTCTAGAGCACCCTATAGATTTAACATTGATGAACTAAAGGAGCTTAAGATTCCATTAGATGATCTTTTGAAGAAAGGCTTAATAAAACCGAGTGTCTCACCTTGGGGTGCGCCTGTTTTATTTCAGAAGAAGAAAGACGGCTCTTACAGATTAGCATTGACTATAGGGGGTTGAATAAAAGAACAATTAAGAATAAGTATCTACTCCCTCACATAGATGACTTATTAAGTCAATTAAGTGGAGCGACAGTATTCACAAAGATTGACTTAAGATCTGGATATCACCAAATTAGGATCAAAACAAAGGATATTCCTAAGACGGCTTTTCGAACACAATATGGTCACTATGAGTTTACGGTTCTACCTTTTGGTTTAACAAATGCTCCTGCCACATTTATGTGCTTGATGAATAATATTTTTCACGATTACCTAGATGAATTCATCTTAGTCTTCCTTGATGATATATTTGTGTACTCTAAAGATGATTCGGAGCATGCGGTACATCTCAAGAAGACTTTGCAAACTCTTAGAGAACACAAATTGTATGGGAAAAAGAGTAAGTGTTTCTTTGCTAAGGATAAAATTGTGTATCTAGGAAGAGTAATATCAAAAGAAGGAATCCTTATAGATGAAGATAAAGTAAAAACAATAGTTGATTGGCCGATTCCTAAGACTGTAAGGGATGTTAGAAGTTTTCTTGGGTTGGCACAATATGAAAGAGCACATATTAAGGATTTCCCTAAGATAGCTACTCCCCTCACCGAATTAACCAAAAAGAATGTAGGATTTGCGTGGAGTGATGCCTGTCAAAAATCATTTGAAACATTGAAACAAAAAGTTGTTGAGAATTGTGTTTTGAAAATACCAGAAATGGGAAAGCCTTTTGTGGTTGCATGTGATGCAAGTGGTAGTCAGATAGGATGTGTTATTTCACAGGATGGCAGGTGGTCGCATATGAGTCCAGAAAACTAAGAAAGCATGAACTTAGCTATCCTACTCATGATTTAGAAATGCTTGCTGTTGTGCATGCACTTAAGCATTGGAGACATCTATTGTTAGGGGTTAAGTTTGAATTGAAAATAGATCATCAAAGTCTAAAATACATCTTCACTCAACCATTGCTTAACAACAGGCAGAAGTGTTGGATTGAATTATTAAGCGAGTATGATTTTGACATTAAGTATCTTGCTGGTAAGGAAAATAAGGTTGTTGATGCATTGAGTCGGAGACCTTTGTGTAATCTTGTTTCTGTAATAAATTCTGATTTTCTCAATCAAATTCAAGAAGAGATAAAACAGGATCCTTTTTATGCACCTATTTTGAATGCTTTGAATGCGAACAGGGGATCGACGTATGAGGAAAAATTTCATTTGCAGAATGGAACACTGTATTGTAACAATCGGCTATGCTTATCTTCTGAATCTCCACTAAAAGTTAAAATACTGCATGATTGTCATGATGCACCTTTTTCTGCACATCTAGGTTATTCAAGGACATATGTTAAAACAAAGTATTCTTACTTTTGCCCGTGTATGAAGCGGGATATTAGAAAATATGTAAATGAATGTTTGAAGTGCCAACAGGTGAAATCTGAGTTTAAGAGGATGCCAGGAATGCTTCAACCTTTGGATGTTCCAAATCAGAAGTGGGAGTCTATTTCTATGGACTTTATCACTAAGCTACCTATGACCAGAAGTAAGCATGATACCATATTTGTTGTAGTCGATCGGCTTACCAAGATGGCACACTTCTTTCCTATGAAAAAGATTGATACTGCTTTGAATGTTGCAAGAATCTTTGTAAAAGAAATATTTTGATTGCATGGAATTCCTAAAATCATAATTTCTGATAGAGATTCTAGATTTACGTCAAACTTTTGGAAAGCAACATTTGAATCCATTGGAACTCAACTTCGTATGAGTACAGCTTTCCATCCACAAACTGATGGGGAAACCGAGAGGGTTAACAGGGTAGTTGAGGATATGTTGCATATGTATGTGAATGAAAAGCAGGATAATTTGAGTGAATATTTACCCTTGGTTGAGTTTGCATACAATAGTGCATGGCATGCATCTATAAAAATGACTCCGTTTGAAGCTATGTATGGTTATAATTATTTGACTCCACCTTCGTTTCTGGGTTTTCCAAATAAAGTAGAAGTATCCAAAGAAATGCTTGATAAGATGGATGAAGAACTTGGAAAAATTAAGAAACATATAAGAGAAGCTCAGAAAAGACAAAAGAAGTTCTATGATTTTAAGAGAAGACCACTTGAATTCCATGTTGATGATATGGTATTTCTTAAAGTTAATCCTCACCGATCTAACTTGTTGCTAGGGAAGGATCATAGACTTTCTCCTCGATATGCAGGCCCTTTTAAAGTTTTGAAAAAGATCGGATCTCTTGCTTATTTGCTGGAATTACCTAAATATCTAAATGTGCATCCTGTATTTCATGTCAGCTTACTTAAAAGATATGTGTCTAATGTTGCTCATGTTTTGCAGGACAATTATAAGCTCAAAGACGATGGCTCTTTTGAGCTTCAACCGGAAATAATATTAGATAGGAAGGAAGGATTTCTTAGAAATAGATCTATAGTAGAAATTTTGGTGAAATGGCATTCATACCAAGTAGAAGATTCGAGTTGGGTGAATTTAGATGACTTTCTAACACATTATCCTTCTTTCCAACTCTGAGGACAGAGTTCTTAAAGGGGGGAAGAATTGTAATAGGCCTCTTTTCTAGTGAAATAATTCATTTTGAACTTTCTGAATTTCATTGTGGGGATAATGCTTAGAACGAATAATTAGCTCATTTTATGCATGTAGGAAAAATTTTGGGTTGACAAGTTTCATATTCTCTCTCTAGACCTTAATTGCATCATGTTTTCTGGTGGGATTTTGAAGGTGAAGATGAAAGAATTAAGGAAAACTCTGTATGAGGGAAAGGTAGAGCAAGTAGAAGAGAATAAAAGTGCATGTGTGAGATTTTTGTGCATCATGTTCTAAGTACCTCGTTCAGGGTCCTACGTTTAGTTCATTGTAAGAAAATGCCTTGATTTTACTCTCTCTCTAGAATTTTAAACCTTGCAGGGCTCAAAAATGGCATTTGGAGGTGGATTTGGACCTCGGACGTCTCTAACACTATTGTGCAGATTGAAAAATTGAATAAAAGTGTCTCTCACAAGCTTAACCTAATTCCTCATTGTTTTTGAGTTAGAGGGCTTTAAAAAGTGCCGTTTTTTCCTACACTTAAAAAAAAAAAAACGAGGGCTTGTCTAATTCTATTCAAATCCGTGATTCTCATGCTCACGTGTCACCATGTCTAATTATGTATGTTTTCGGATATGTCTTCTTGGTGTTTTTCTGCTATTTTTGATAGGTATGCTAAAGAAAGGAAGTACACTACGATCGCATGGCTTTTTGTGAAAGTTTTGGAGAAACTCGACTTTTTCTAAATTTGGTGGATCGCACACTTCTTTGGGGAGCACGGCTGCGATCAAACCGAAAAAGATAAGAAGGCCTGCGCATCAACACGGAGGACACATAGAAATCTGAGAATTACCTTGTGATTGAGAGTGTGATTGAGAGTGAAAGTGAGAGTGAGAGTGTGATTGAGAGTGCGAGTGAGAATGTGATTGTGATAGCTTGGGGGTGGTTGGGAGGTAGAGGCTTCGTCAAGAAGCTATTTTCCAAAGCTACTGTAACCCATTGATTCACATCTATAATATCAGAATTCTTCCTTCTCTACATCATATTTGTTCTACTCTTCCGCATCAGATTTTCTTTTACCTTGTGCAATCTCTGCGTTCTTCTCTCCACTGTTATTTCTGAGTAATCAAAAGATTGTGATTGGGGATAGATTGTGATTGAGGAAACGCTACAGTATGCAACATTATGTGTGTATGTGTGTATACATGTGTGTGTATTTGTGTGTGTATGTGTGTGTGTGTGTCTATGTGTATGTGTGTGTGTATATGTGTGTGTATGCACATGTATGTGTGTGTAAGTGTGTGTGTGTGTGCGCATACCTGGTCTTTCTCTTTGCATGTCTCTCTCTCTCGTTCTTTCTCTCTCTCTCTCTCTCTCTCTCTCTCTCTCTCTCTCTCTCTCTCTCTCTCTCTCTCTCTCTCTCTCTCTCTCTCTCTCTCTCTCTCTCTCTCTCTCTCTCTCTCTCTCTCTCTCTCTGTCTCTCTCTCTCTCTCTCTCTCTCTCTCTCTCTCTCATTCTCTTGCTCTCGTCCAAATCCTGGCACAAATGTGCCGCGAGAAATCAAAATTTTTTTTTAACATTCCAGAGCATGGCTTATGCGACGCTCTGGAAAGGATGTCGCATATGCGACGCTATCCAGAAAAATAAAAAACAGCACCATCGCTTATGCGACGCTAGCATCGCATAAGCAACGGTTCTTGTTTTTTTTTTCAATTTGGGGGCATCGCTACGCCCCCTATTTCTTGTAGTGGGACTTGTGTCGATGAGACTTGACCTCAATCGCCCCACAAGTGCATATAGTGGTGGATTAATACACATTTAATTATCAATCCAAGGAACCATAAGAACTAAGTGTGTCAAGACGCGTGCACACATGGTGATAAGTGAAGTGGTTTAGCTACAATGCATGTGAAGACCCTCAACTACCTCTCCAACTCATTAAGCCTCTGAAATGCATGCCTCGATACCATTTATAGTAGTAAGCACAAATTTGAACTATTCTCTCAACTCCGAACTTCGAATATGGTCAATAACAGGTTCCTTTCAAAGCTCTCAACGAGACGCATCTATTTGTGGTATTTTCACTCGAATCTGACAGACACACTTCAAGTTATGAGCAAAAGAGTGAATGGCGAGAAACGCCAACACTCGCTCCACAACTCGTAATGGCTCACACACACTACAACAGTTCAAACACGATGGGAAGGTGTAGACAACAGTCTGACACACACATTTCAAGCATTACACACACACAAAAGATCATGGACAAGGAGGAAATCAACAGGAAAGAAACAAATTCGAAAATCTTCTCCAATTCTTCACAATGGCAAAAGTTGTTTACAAGAGTCACAAAGTGACTTATATACATGTGCCCTAAAAATTATCCTTTCACACAAGAGACTGGCACTTTATTGACTAACTCTAATCTCCTACTATTTTTTCAATTAGATCTTTGTCTTTGCACACCAAAACTCTTTGCTCCATAGCGGAATTTCCTAAATGAAGGAATATTAGGGCTTCTCCAATACATTCTATAACTTGGCCTCCAATGCCAATCATGCACGCTTTAGTGGGACTTATGTTCATTTGAAGGTGTGTGATGAACGTCTTTCGTATACAGCTTAGGGCTGCTCCCGAGTCAATCAACACATCTACCAATTGGTACTCCTGGTTTCCAATTCATAGCTTTGAGTATGGTTGGGAGATACTAATGTTCTCATTATTTGCCTTATTGACTTGGTAGTTAGTCAGGTATCACCCACTGATGTAGTTAGGAAGTATATCTCCATCTAAAGTGGCTACATTGACTGCTCTGCTCGTTCAGATTCTATTGATCAATAAGGGTCCATATCCGCATTGTTGTAGTTTCTTGGCATGTTGTTTCAGTGTATATACTAGGACTAGATCTCCTTCCTTTAGGCCTTTGTCTTTGACATGTGCATCATAATATGCTTTCTGTCTCCATTTAGTAGCATAAATACCTGCGACTGCTTATAGTCTTGTTTCGTGTAATTTCTCAATTTTCTCTAGCTGCTTGGATAGCTCATGTCCTCTCCACTCATGCTGTTGTGCTACTCGCAAAGCAAGTACCAAAAAGTCAATTGGCAAGATTGCATTTTTTTCCATAAACTAAATTTAAATGGATTAATTCCAATGGCTTCCTTGTAAGCCATAGGGAAGGCCCAAATTGCATGATGCAATTGTTCTATGCTTTCATACTCCTCCTTCCATTCCTTTTCTAATACTTCTCCTGCCTCTACTTCTTGAAGGACTACCATGTAAAAACTTATATCGTAACCCTCTTCATCCACACATTCATTCATGTTTAGTACCTCCTCATTTACACACACATCTAATGTGGCTAGAATCTCCATCCAACCATGTGGTTCAGAAACTTCATCTGGGAAAACTTGAGGCATATACATAGGATCATCTACATGCCAGTAATTTTGATGTCCGTTAGGCCATATTTGAGTTTTTCTCTCTTCTTGCTTTGCTTCCTTACACATCCATAGCTGAGCATCTTCATGCATCCATGATTGGTCACTTGATCCCGCACTATGAATGGACAAATCATCCTCTTCCTTGTGTATAGGGTTCCATTGTAGTGGGGGTACATCCCTATATGAAAATGTATGTAAATTGATCTTGGTAGTAGTCCCCTGATGTTGTAGGTATAATGTGTCTCTTCCCTAGTCTTGTACTACCCTGAGTTGTCTAATGAAGGGTCGTCCTAATATCATCTCATAGTTATTTGCTTTTCCAAATTGACATATGACTAGAGGGTAGTTGAATTCTACTCTGCAAGTAGTCAACTTAATCTTCTCCAGTATTCCTAAGGGTCTCTCTACATGGCCATCTGCTAATTGAAGCTTCATACGTGTTGGTCGTAGGGTTGGCTTTCCCCTTTTTTCCCAAATTTCCTTGGTGGCTATACCTACACCTGCTCCAGTGTCTAAAATGGCTTTTGTCATGTATCCATTATACGTGATGGGTAAGCATGTGTTGCCCTCATCTCCTTCACTAAATTCTCCAACTTTATCAACAGGGATTTGTATGGTAGAAGGGGTTTTGGTTTCTCTATTTTTTTTGTTACTCTCCTCATTTTATAATTTCAACTGTCCCGCCAACTGTTTCCATAATTGTGGTTTGGCTCGTAGTAACACTTCCACAGTCAACTAACATTATACCTTGGTCTTCTTGAGTTCTGCTAGATTGTGAGAGGTCTCACCTAAGGACCCATTTTCCTTGCTTCGAATTGTGGGAGCATGAAAAACTATAGACCTTTTCTCATATTCTCCCATATAGTTCGGTAAGGTGGAAATGCTATGTACTTCCTCCCTATTTTGGTCTAACATAGAAACCTCTTCATATACTTCATCCAAATTTGGAGTCGGCTGGTTTTCTCCAATGTCCAACTCCTCAAAGGGTGGTCTTGAACTTCCATTCTTTTTCTATCGGTCTTCCTAAATCCTAGCCCACAAATCTTGTGCCCAATCAGCTTCTAGTTCAGGAATCATTGAAGATGGCTTATTCTGAGCGCTTTGTTGTTCTTCCTTACTACTATTCTCCTTAGGTACTCTAGGTGGTTCCTGATCAATCTCTTTAAAACACTCATTGTATTGATTCTCAGATATTTTTGTCTCTTGGAGGACTGGGATAGTCTTCTCTAGAGTGGCTTGGGCTACCTCTAGTTTTTTGCATATCGTCAATCTCTCCTTCTCTAATTCCCCTTGTGGGTAGAGTTTCTCATGCTTATCTATGTTTGGTCTAGTCATGATTCTAGATTGATACGCTTTCAACCACATATCTAGGTCATCTGGTCTTGGATCCGCTAGGATTGATCCTGGTTTATCTAGTTTCTGTGTATGAGACTTAGGTGGTGTATTCTCTTGTGTTTCTAGTTCCTTAGGTTTCTTACCATTTTTTACATCCTTCTTGTCCTCCTTATTTTTTGTCCATTTATTTCTAAGTTTCTCCCTTCTGGTCTTCCAACTTTGCATTTTCTTTGTTTGGTTACTCTCACGTGGGTCTTCCGAATCTTCCACTACCTATATCTTGGGTTCTAGGTTCTTACGCATTTCTTATTCAGAATCTAACTTCTTCTTCTCCTATCCTCTAGCTTGCACTCGAGTAATGGCTTTTAATGGTATTGTGTACTCCTTATCACTTCCTCATGATTCAATTAGTTCGATCACATTGATTTGTGTTATGTTATGAGTCTTATTGGGATTCATTGGACAACCTCTATATAGATGTTCCTTCCCACATTCATTGCAGTACCCTTCCCAAGTCCTAGGAGGTGGTGGGTTGTATGGAAGAGTGCATTCTCTTATGAAGTGATCGACGCTGCATCTACAGCATGGTCCTTTTGGCACAGGTAGTCTAATGGGTGGTCTCATGGGTGCTGGTGTTTTAGGTGCAGTGTACATTAGGTTTGCATACTCCGGTCCAAAAGTGTTGTCATATCCTTCATAACCATAGTATTGTGGGTCATAAGTTTGGTCATACTCCATCAGACTAGTGTCATAGGGATAGTATTCTCCTTGGGTTTGCTCATATCCTTGATTCGTTGTTTCTGTACTAGCTACAGGTGTAGCTAGTACTATGGCTATTTCCATGTTTTTCTCTAGTTGAGTATATTTAACTGGCACTACATTCTCTGGAAGGGGCAGTTGTTGTCCTAATACTAGCTATGGTTGTCCATATCCTCCTTGTTCATATGTTCTAGGTGCTCCTTGCGGGCCTGGATAGGGGTTGTATCTTGGGATCTCTCTTCCTTGTTCTCTAGGAGGGTATCCATAAGGCCTATACTGAGGTTGATTCATGGGCTTTGATTGTCTATTGAATGGGCAATTTTCAGTAGTATGGTTAGTATATTTCTGCTCAATATGGCAATACAGGTTGGGTCCTTGAGGTGGCTGCCTATTGTATGGGTAAGCTTGAGGCATGCATATTCCTCCTCTTGCACACATGTGAGATGGGTGATCTCCACCACATAGGTTGCATCTTCATAGTATCGGCATTCTCATTGGTGGGTTCTGGTAATTTCTTTGTCCGTGGACTCCTAACTTCTTGGCTATCAGGTCTGCTAGCTCCTCCACATTACGAGACTTAGTCGTCATTGTACTCCTAGTGTCTTCTAATTTAGTAGAGTTTGAGGTACTTTTGAGGTCATCAGCTAGGTTGTCTTCTAGGTTGATGCATTCTTGAAGACATTCACTCAATGTCTGGAGCCTTTTTACGTAAACTAGGGTTCTCAATGTTCCATTAGTCAATCCATCCAAGAATAATGATATCTTTTTTTGTTGGGATGGTCTTTCTCTTGCTGGGCATCTATCGACGTATTGGTTAAATCTTTAGGCAGCTGTTTTTACAGTTTCATTTGGGTTTTGTTTGAAACTATGGATTAAGGATGACAAGTTGTGCTTGATTCCTCTTTTGGTAAATTCTCCAATGAACTCTTGGAAAAATTTCTCAATATTTCCAAATTGATTTGGATCCAATGGTTGGAACCAAGTCAAAGCCATTCCTTTGAGGGTAAGTCCAAAGGACTCATACTGCACAAAGAATTCATCCACTTGTTCGGCTCATAATACTTGCTTAAATTTCACTATGTGTTCATATGGTTCTCCTATTCCGTCATAGTGATTCCTCATGCATTTAGCAACTTGAATCAGTCTCAGTCTTCTTATAGGTTCTGGTGGTCTAGGCATCACAGGAATTGCTGGTCTAATTGGCGGCATTCCTGGTTGCACCCCAGGTTGTGGCCTTGGTCTAATGGGTGGATGATTCATGTTACCTATTCCTGGGTGGGTTTGGTTGTGTGATTGCACTCCTGGCATTATGAATTGCACATGAGTTTGTTTGGGAACACTTCGTTGGCTCGTTAGTCTTGACATTGTATTCTTCGTTCCTGGATGAATTCCAAAAGGATTGTTGAGGTAGTTGCATGTTCTCGAGGAGGAAATACAGGCAACCCCATATACTTCAATTGGGACCTATCAACTGCATCTATCGGACAATATCTTCTTTGGTTTTGGGCTAAATATGTGACTCTAGACTCATCTTCTGGGTCCTTTAACTCATAAATGGTTACTGAGCTTACTTCTTGTCCTCGGATGGGTGAATTTGTCTGTAATAGTAAGTCTGATCCCTGAATTGATATACATCCAACAGGTAATCATCTTGAGGTATAAAATCACCTCTCAAGACTTGAGTCACCACAGAGTTACCTCTTGGTGTAGTCACTAGCTCTTCAGGGTTAGATCCCCCCAAGTTTCCTTGTCCTTCCAATTCTCCTCTCTCATTGATCTGATCTGGGTTTTCTATCACTACATAGATGTGACCTAATTTATCCATGTACACTCCTCCCTCGTACTCAATTATGGGCCTGGGCACTATTGTTGATTCGGTAGAGTTTACCATTCTTGCAACATACCTATTTAAACCATCAAGGTAAATAGGGATTCCTTGCCAATTTGTTGACACATATTGCAGAGAGGTGCGGTATTCACCCTCCATGGTTGACATAAAGTTCTCCCTGGAAACAGAACCATGCATGTCCTCTGAGGCCATGGGTAGTTCCTCCTCTGAGTCACTAGAGGTGTCCGCATACATCGAGTGATGACTAGCTTGGGTTGCACTTCCTACCAATGAAATGACACTTCTTCGGCTACTTAGCACCCGTCCTGATCTTAAGTTCATTCACCCCTTTGGGCCTATGTCTGTTCCTTACTTTCCCCTAATTCACTCCTCAACCACTTCAAATTTTGTTCCCAAGTAGCTTGAATAGTTCTGGATGATACCACTCTTGGCGATACCACACAGATGATACGATACCAGACTTGGCACGATACGATACTAAAAGTCTACGATGATACGATAGCATTGAGTGGCACGATACGATACTGGAGGTGCAGACGATATGATACCTCTACAATCCCACGATGCAATACCAAGGCAGTCGATGATATGATACTTGACCACTACACAATACGATACCAGAAATCACACGATACGATACTGGAATGCTCACGATACGATATTGACTCTATGAGCGATACGATACCAAAGGGTCAAGCGATACGATACCAAGTGGTCGATACGATACCACTTTATGCATGATACGATACCAAAGTAAGTGACGATACGATACCAAAGTCCTTGTCGATATAATACCAACTTTGCACATGATACGATACTGCTCGGTCAATGATACGATACCGGGTGGACCGCCATACGATACCATCGGTCAATCACGATCGCGATACGAGCACTTGACAATATGATACCAGAAGGGTATCGCGATACCTCAAGTGGGTATGCAACGATACGATACCAGGTGAGTATTGCGATACTAGGGAGTTTTGGTATCGCAATACCAAAACTCAACTGATCATGATACTTCAGCCAAATTTCATCTAAACTTAATTTTTTTAGGTGAAAAGTGTTTCTTTACCTCATCTCTTCACTCTTGACCCCCTGTATCACCTAATGGATATCAAAAAACTCTTTTTTATACCCCATGATACCGAAAGTGCTTTTAATCACACGCATGTGTGCTCTTAAGGTATTTTTGATACCAAAAATTTGTATAGTTTACCTTCAAGGATGCCTCAATCAAACTTTGTGCTCTCAATGTCACTCTTTAGCTTGCTAGGCGTGATACCATTGCTACGATAATGATCATTTCTCTCCTTATGATACCTGTTCTCACAAGTGACTCTCTGAACTGATTTTTTTGGTTTTTTTGTTGCCTAAGACCTAAACTGAACTAATTTTGATAATTCTTTGGGATTTTTTCTTGGTATAATCTACTCTCCCTACTCTACTCCTCTCTCTTTCCTAACCCTAACTCTTCCCTTACTTCCTCACTTCTAACCCTAAACCTAAAAACTCATTACACACACCTCAAGAGTGTGAAGTAACAAGTGATGAAGTACTTGACTACTTGCCACCGATTGAACCATCATGAAGGCACCTTTGTTAGGTTTCTTCCCTGGTAGCAGCACCAAAAATGTGTGTACCTAAGTCGTAAAGCCTTAGGGACTTGTGTCGATGAGACTAGACCTCAATTGTCGCACAAGTGCATATAGTGGTGGAGTAATACACGTTTAATTATCAATCTGAGGAACCATAAGAGCCAAGTGTGTGAAGACGTGTGCACACATGATGGTAAGTGAAGTGCTTCAGCTATAATGTATGTGAAAAGCCTCAACTACCTCTCCAACTCACTAAGCCTCTGAAAATGCATGCCGTGATACCACTTACAGCAGTAAGCAAAAATTCGAACTTCTCTCTCAGCTCCGAACTCCGAATATGGTCAATAGTGAGTTTGTTTCGAAGCTCTCGACGAGACGCATCTATTGGCGGTATCTCAAATCTGACAGATGCACTTCAAGTTATGAATAAAAGAGTGAATGGCGGGAAACACCAACACTCTCTCCTCAACTCGTAATGGCTCAGACACACACCACAGCAGTTCAAATGCGATGGGAAGGGGTAGACAAAATTCCTACACACACATTTCAAACATTACACACACACACACAAAAGATCATGGAGAAGGAGGAAATCAGCAAGAAAGAAGCAAATGTGAAAAGCTTCTCCAGTTCTTCACAATGGCAAAAGTTGTTTACAAGAGTCACAAAGTGACTTATATACATGTGCCCTAAAAATGGTCCTTTCACACAATAGACTGGCACTTTATTGACTAACTCTAATTTCCTACTATTTTACAAGAGTTATGTTACAAGGATTTGGGGCTTATGCATCTAGAGAACTCCTCTACTGCATTTACATGGCTTCAAGGGAGTTTCATAGGATTTTGAAGAAGAAAAATTATGCTCATAACTTGAAAACTTTTGGGACTCCTCTTCAGTGCCTCTTTCCTTTGCAACAGTCTTTGACCACCTGTGTCATATATGCAAAAGGGTTTGGAATAAAACTATCATAGCTCAGCCTTTGAATTGGATACCTTGCTCTTAAAAACCTCCTTACATTTCCTTTTGAATGTTGCTTCTTCAATCGGTTCAACTTTACCTTTTGTGTGATCACCTCTTCATACTCTTCTTCACTTGCATTTGAATCACTATTTTGGGCAGCACTTTCAGCTTCAAGTTTTTCATAACCTGATGTTGGTGATGAGGAATGACTCCTTAGCCTCCCCTCCCATGTTGAGCTTTCTCCATGTGATGTAGAAGTTTCTGAACCTGACATTTGAGTGATTATTTGCTAAAATTGTTCTTGGACTTTATGAGGATTGAATGAACCTCTTCCTCTTCCTTTATTTGTTGTTATACCTTTATGAGGATTGTATGAACCTCGACCTCTTCCTCTATTTCTTCTTCGACCTCTTCCATGTGTGTTGTCATTTGAGTTGTCCTTGTCCTCCAAGTTGTGTTGGCTGGAATTTGTGTTGTTGTAGCTTCTTCCTCTTCCTCTCGAGCCTCCTCTTGAGTTCCTTCCTCTACCTTTCAAGACTCCTCTTGAGTTCCTTTCTCTACATCGACCTGTATATAACATTTACCTATGGCTTTCCTTACCTTTGTTGCTTTCTCCTTGTTGAGCATTCTCTTCAACCACAAGATTTGGTATAATCTCCTCGAATGTTGGTAGAGGATCTCTATAAAGAATGTTTGTGATGAGGGGCTTCCACTTTTCTTCACTTCTCAAGCCATTGGGGGTTGTTTGGACGATTTCTTCCTCTTCTATCTTGCATCCAATTGATGCTAGCTGATCTCAAAGCTCCTTGATCTTCAATGTATACTCACTAATGCTTTCTAATGCTTTGGTTTGAGCATTTCTTCATGTTGTTGAGCTCGTTCTTGAGTTGTATCTTCTGAAACCTTGTCGAGGTAGCGTACAGCTTCTCCAATGCTTCCTAAACTTCCTTGGCTATCTCTAGGCTTTGTACATGACCAATCCTAGTGTTATAAATAACTTCTGAAATGAGGAACATCACCCTTCGATTCCTCTCTTCCCAAAAGCAAATTGTCTCCTTTGTGCTGGAGTAATGTTGGGATCTTGAAGGCCACTAGTTATGGATCATCTCCAGTAACTAGACTCCATAAACCTTTACCTTTAAGTTAATTTGTCATTCTATACCTCCAAGACTGAAAATTATCTTTATCTAACTTCTCAACTTGTTTTCCTAAATCATCCATTGAAGACTTCCAAGTTTGAAGTTTACCTCAGTTATGTTTAGGCGCTCTGTCTTGACTTTACGAAGCTCACCCTTGATTTGTAGCTTCTCCTTTGCTTTACTTCAGCTCCAATACTTCACCTCTTCAAGCTCCAATGCTCTATTGTTGAGCTCTGATATCAATTGTTGGGGAATTCCTCTCCTATGCGTAGCAGAAAGTGTAGAAGACCTTCTTTGGATCAAGACTTTTACCTGCAATTGAACTTAGAATGACAACTGGTACCAACTAAAAAACACAATGAACTTGACACTTTGTTCATGCAAAGTAGACAGTAATAGCTTTATGCAAAAAGTCATAATTGCTATATCAATGACCACATGAAAGTACATAAGCGGTATCCAAAAAAGCATATGTGCTCAATATATGTAGTAAAATGGCACTGAAAGTCTGAATTCATAGCCCAAACACTAGTCAACAACACCTTTAAGTGTATGTCAACTCTATTCTTTAGGCTGAAAAAACCTGCATGAACTTGCAATGGCTGCTCCCACCACAATGAAAACCTTTCAAGAAACCTATAGATCTACTAGAGTGGCTAAAAAGACAACCCCAAATATGAATATTTATTTTCATAGAGCTACAAAAAACACTCTTCTTAATGTTTTGAACCTGTGTAAAGAGAATTATGCATGAAAGCACTCAAAAATGGCTCCAAAAATCACCCCAAAAATGATTCAAAATAGTCTTCGAAAACAAAGAATGAAGCTTTGAAGGCTCAAAACATGTTCAAGGTGATGTGAAACTTAGTCTTTACACTTCCTCAAGCACCAAGAGTGTAGCTTAGTGGCAAAATCTCTTTTTATTAAGCGAGCTCTGATGGGAACAAAGTGGGTGTTGGGGATGTAAGGGTCATGTGACCTTACCCCCATATTCATATATATATATCATATATAGAGCATTGCCTCAAGAGAGTTCATTATGTGGGTTTTGAGGTTCCCACGCATGTCCGCGCGTCTCTCCTCTCTTCTCTCTCCCTCCATCTCCTCCTTCCTCCTCTTGTTCTGCACACCAAAGCCCTTCATTAGCCATTTTTCATGTTACTCCACATCGTGAGTGGTTTTGTCGATTCTCAGGTGAGAGTCGTGGATGTGTGCATATGCCTGGTTGTACGACATATGACATTGAGGGTTCTGGAGATGTACACCTTATGCTACCTAGTGGAGCATCACTTATACTTAGACATGTACGTCATGTTACTTCATTCCCTATGAGCTTGATTTCAGTTAGCTAGTTACACGAGAGCAGATGTTATGCATTCCTTAGTGAGCATCATTTTCAGTTGCAGTTGGGACAGCTTTTACTTGTCAGAGGTGCTAGGATTGGGCACAGGTATCCACTGTAGGTACTCCATGTGAGAGACAGTCTCGTCTCAGTGGGAGTTCAGCCTTATGTGCGATGTGAGACTCGTCATGTCTCATTTTGTCTACCTACAGATAGGTCTAGTGATATTCATGATGCACATATATGGCAGGATTCAGATGCTCAGATGGATACACATGTAGAGCATGTTTTGGATGCTCATGATGCTTATGTAGAGCATGCTTTTATTGATCATATGGATGCTCTTACAGAGCAGACTTTGGATGATCAGCTGGATGCTTTAGAGCATGATGTGGATGCTCGTATAGAGCATTGTGATGATACTCACTTAGAGTTAGATCATCAGATGGATCTTGGTGTTGATGTTGTGCAGTCAGCTCATGTGGAGCATGATCATACACTTGGTGTGGTAGAGCAGGATTGCTCTCATGGTACACAGCATATACCAGATCATATTAGCTCTCAGGATGCACAGCTAGACATATCCTTGGTTGATAGGATGACTGATTTAGATGTTGATGAGTCAGCAATCATGCAATCATTCTTGGATTCCCTCATGCCAGATGTTGACACAGATATATCAGGACATGTTGGTCTTGATGATGGTGCTTTGGATGCCTTGGATAGAGGCATGATTGGCATACTTAGGCTAGCCAGGATAGCACAGGTTTCGTCAGCATTCGGGAGTCTGATGTACGAGTTGTTATGCTCGAGACCAGACATTGCAATTGCTATTGGAGCATTTGCACTTGGAGTTGTCAGTCGTTCGATGATTGACACAGGCATGGAGCGAGTGGGAGCTTTGTAGGAACTTCATGAGTTCTTACATCAGTCATATGTGAGCTCGACTCTTGTCGATATGAGTCTAGAGCAGTTTGAGGTGCATGGATACACCTTGTTCGAGGCGGTTGGTGTAGGCTGATTTGGTATGGGTAGAGATCCGGACTCTTCTTGTACATTATTGTATAGTCCTACATCATTCTTTGTATATTTTTCCACTTATGGTCACATTGATCCTTAAGTGGGAGATTGTTGGGGATGTAAGGGTCATGTGACCTTACCCCCATATTCATATATATACATCATATATAGAGCATTGCCTCAAGAGAGTTCATTATGTGGGTTTTGAGGTTCCCACGCATGTCCGCGCGTCTCTGATCTCTTCTCTCTCCCTCCATCTCCTCCTTCCTTCTCTTGTTCTGCACACCAAAGCCCTTCACTGGGATGGGTGACCACTCGGGAAGTGTCGAGAACCTCCATCTTCCTTGATGGTTGAGGTCCTCCATCATGCACAGCCAATGATTTATTTTTGGGAATGCTCGTGAATTCTTATGTTCCCCAAAAATACAAGTTCATGTTTATTCATGTAAGGAGAGGTGGCCTTAAGTTTCAAGGCTAATCAAAGCACAAACATATGAATTAAGAGGAATTTCTCAAGGTTCTTTTATCATGAAATAAAAAAAATCTTTCTATTTCATGTTTTGTACCTTAAGAATTCTAAGTTCCTTCTCGGTGGAACCTTCGCAATTCTTAGAATGATCCAGCCTTGGTTTTGATCTCGATACATTAATGTCTGGAATGAATGAAGTCTTTTATAACTTGGAAACTCTTCCGAGTAGGGAATTTTCAAATTTTTATTATATCTTTGAGTATTTTACACCATTCCTATTGGTGAAAGTAAAATTTGATGGAACTTATAAGTCCAATCACTCATATTCTGCTTCCATCATTGTATTCTGATGGAGTCAAATGAGAGCTCTGTATCATGAGACTTCTGAGCCATTTTGGGCTGCCATCCTACTTAGGATATCTCATTAAAAATTCCTTTGTGGTCATCTCTAAGTATCACTTGTAGTTAGCATTGAATATGCTAGGTTCTCTACACTACAAGGGAATCTCTACAAAAGACATTTTCCTAATTTATTAAGCAAGACAATGTATTTGATACATCAATATCATTTTGAGAAGGTATTGCTAAGTATTAAGCTTGCAAAATCTAGCTAGTATGATTTTGCAAATACCTTAGCTTTGATCTCTCTCCAATGCCTTGCTCCATTCACAAAATAAACTATTTATTGAAGATTGTTCACTTAATTATTTTCATCCATGGCCTTGGAAATTCATTTCTTTTACTATGCTTAGCCTTACATGCTCTTATGCTCTCTTCATGTGTTTCTCTTCCTCATCATGTCAATGCACATACTCATCTAAAAATGCTTGTGATGAAAAGGAAGTTGTAGTCTTGAATTTGCATTCAAACTATTCTTTTTGTAAAGAGAGAAGTGCACATACGCGCATTCCTTTCAATGAATAGATGCATGCAAATGCTTGAGTTGATCAATTAATATTTTTCAATACATATGTGTTTGTCTTTTTAATTCTACATTATCTTCAACAAATAAAGCTTTCCATGCTTCAATAATGTGTGTATGCAAACATGATGGAAACTAAGCCAAACAAACAATGAAATCAAACATAACTTAAAAATACTACGTACATTTACTTTATGCTTCATCCATACTTTGAGTATTGAGAAAAGCCATCCTTCTCTTCATGTATGCATCTTTCTTAAAATGCTCCATGCCTCCTTGCTCATGCTTCTAGAGAGATCATGCTTCTCGAATCAGTTAGTTCCTTTGAGAGGAGGCGCACAACTAATGGATGGGAGGGATGCTAAAGAAAACTCGCCTAAATTTTCCCTTTCAGGAATCAAGAGCAATTATCCCATATATGTGAGTAGTTCATTCAGAAGAAGCCTCTAAATCGTGCTTTCGAACTACCCATCCTACATCTCAATGGAGAGAGAGGAATAAGAATTCCCTTCTCTTTCATCGATGTAGCTTACAAGCAGTGTGTGTCCATCTTCTAGTGTGAAAAGGCATGCTAGTAGGCACTCTGATGTGAATGCTCCTACTTTGAGGTTGATCCCATTGGGAACAAACTCAAGCTTTTTTAAAGATACATGAAGCTCAAGATTAAAGGCTTCTGAACAAAATCTATGAATAAATATGTGAGGAATTCCTACAAGAATGACCTGGTGCTTTGATACCGATATTGTGAGATGTATCCACCCAACCAACTCCACCCATATATATACCTCTAGGACAAGGGGGGTCCATGTCCTTGGGCACTTCCAAGTGTCCCTCATGTGGACACTTGCCTAAGGTTCCAACCACATGGTATCATATGACATCAGATAAGTACTTAATCGAGTGAGCCTTCTCCTCTCATGTACACCCCAAGGGGCCACTAGAAGAAGCTTCTCCCAAGACTAAGGTCCCCATTCCTTACGATAAGCCTAAGTTCTATACCCTTCAAATTGGAGCTCAAATGATTTAAATAACTCGAGGATTAAAGGCCTATACTTGGAGATATTTTCCAAAAGGTTTCCCATAGAGTTGCACGGGTTCTCTAAGGAACCTTGGACCCTTAAAACTCATGCTTGGATCCGTATATATACAACAATAATGCAACACCTTTTCTTTGCTCATGTCATGCATATACCATGGCCTTCCAATTGCCATTGTCTTATATTGGGATAGCTACTTCCTAAGTACACTATGGAACATACTATTTTGCCTCGTTGGGATATAATTTTGCTTCTCACCTACATATCATTCCCAAACCCTCCTCTCAACTATCTTTCCACTTTACTAGACACTCTTTATATAAGTAACTCCTTGTCCATTTCTCTCAAGCGCATATTATGCTCTTAGGCTCATGTGGAACACATTGAATAGAAATAGGCTCTACTACCTCACTATCTAGAATGAGGTTGTTAGATTCACCCAGCCTTTTCTTAAGTCAAGTAACATGAAAAAGCTAGATGGATCTAGCTATTCTCTGGAACTTGGAGCTAGTAAGCCATCTGTCCTATTGTCTTAAGTATTGGGAATGGTCCATGATACCTAGGATATAGTTTTGGAAAAGGCCTCGGCTTCATGGTTTCAAACCTAAATGGAAACCTAAGATAGACTTTCTCTCCTACCTCAAAGTTGACATCTCTCCTTTGAAGGTCAGCATAGGCACTAGCTCTTTCCTGAGCTCTCCTAATGCTATCCTTAGCAAGCCTAAGCATATCATTCATCTCTTCCAAGAAGTCTTTTGCAAATTGGACTTTCTCATGCTACAATCTTACTGCATAAGGACTCTTGGTTGAAACCCATACATAAGCATAAATGGACTATGCCCAGTGGAAGAGGGCTTCGCCCTATTATATGCAAACTCTACTATAGGTAAGTAATCTTCCCAATTATTTTGCCTTCCATTCACATATGCTTGAAGCATATCCTCTAGGATTTGGTTAACCTTCTCTGTTTGCCCATCCAACTATGGATGCTCAACCATACTCATGATAAGTTTCGTATCCAACCTTTTGCAAACCACTCTCCAAAAGTGTCTAGTGAACTTCCTATCCTAATCAAAAACTATGTCTAAAGGAAGACCATATAACTTGTATATGTTCTCTACAAATAATCAAACCAACTCAAGTGTCTTCATTGTAATACATGTTAGAATAAACATAGCCATTTTGGTTAACCTATCCACAGTTACCCAGACTGAGTCATGCCCCCTCTGTGTCTTAGGTAATCTTACTATGAAATCCATGGAGATACTCTCCCACTTCCCATTGGGAATATCCAATGGGTGGATTAGTCCTCCAATCCTCAATCTTTCAGCTTTATTGATGTGGCATTTATTGCACTTAAGCACATACTCTAGGACATCCTTATGAAGTCCAAGCCAATAAAATTGCCTCTTAACAAGATCATAAGTCTTGTTAACTTTTGGGTGTCCCACACTAGGTGTAACATGACACTCATACAAAATGTTTTGTCTCCTCTCAAGGTCTCTAGGGACACACACCTTACCTTTATATAATAGATATCCATCATGGATACTATAATTCTTCCACTTAAATTTTCTTGATCCATCGATGCTCCATCCTCATGGGAAACTCATATATCATGATCCCCTTCCCCAATGGAATCCCAAATCTTAGAATATGTAGGATCAAGCCTACATTTCCCTTTATGGACTCAAGTAGTTCACTAGTGATCTCAGTAAAACTCAAACCATTGAGCATAGGCATGCCCTAAGCGAGTATGCCACTACATTAAGCTTTCCCTTCCTATACCTAAGCTCTTAATCAAACTCTTGAAGGGTCTCTGCCCATTGGGCTTTACGACCTTTAAGGTCTATTTGATTAGAGAGCCCCTTGATGTTCTCTTGATCAAACACTATCATAACTTTGGCACTGTATAAATAATGATGCCATTTATTCAAAGCATGGACAATTGCATATAACTCCTCATAGACGGAGTAATTCTTCTAAGAAAGTTCTAGTTTCTTGCTCTCAAAATCCTCTAGTTGGCCATCTTGAACTAAAATTTCTCCTTTAACAAAACCACTCACGTCAGTCTCAACCACAAAGGGTTTATTGGGATCTACTATAGCAAAAGTGGACATGTAGCAATTGCTACCTTAAACTTATCCATACTTTGGTTCTTTTCATTTCCCCAATGAAAGGCTTTCCCTTTCCCTTTAAGCTATTCCATCATCGAGATAACAATTTTGTCATAAGTATTAATGAATCTTCGATAGAATTCTGATAAACCTAGGAAGATCTACAACTCTTCCAGGTTTTTGGGACGTGGCCACTCCATAATAGCCCATAATTTCTCTGGATCATTTGGATTCCATCTTGGGAGACTATATGCGCAAGGTATCTAACCCTTTTTTTTTTTTATTCACACTTTGACTCCTTAGAAAAGAGTGAATTTTCATTCAACACTTGGAATATTTTTCTCAAGTCTTCCAAGTGTTCCTATTTTGATCTACTATAGATCAGAATATCGTCTAGAAAATCTACTACAAACTACCCTAGATATGGTCCTAATATATTGTTCATGAGCTTCATAAAAGTGGCTCAAGCATTGGTGAAAAAGGCATCCCCAAGAAATCATCGTGCCCATATCTAGTCGTAAAAGTAGTTTTAGGGACATCCTCTTTCCTAATTCTAATGTGATGATATGATGATCTAAGTTCAAGCTTAGTAAAATACTTAGGTTGATGTAACTAATCAAATAGGTCTTCCAACCTAGGCATTGGAAACCTATTTTTGATAGATACCTTGGTTAATGCCTTATAATATATACAAAATCTCATAGAGCCGTCCTTCTTAACTAGGAGCATTGATGATGCCCAAGGTGAGTTACTAGGTCTAATGAAGCCATTATCTAGATAATCATGAAGCTACTTCTCTACCTCCTCATGCTAAGAAACACTAAGCCTATACAGTGGCTTACAAATAGGGTTAATTTTGGTAGCTACCTCAATAGCATGATCAATGTCCCCTCTCTCAGGTGGAAATCCTCTAGGTAAGTTAGTGGGAAAAACATCTTTAAATTCAACCATAAGATCTTTAAAACCTTTAACCACATACTTGCAAAAAAGGATAATAGAAATTCTTATCCATATTTATATTTCTAGCATGAAAATATACATCCGATGAAGTTTCTATACAATGCTTGAGACATTGAATATACAACAAAAAGATCTCTCATACATGCTCAAAATGACAAAGATTATACAACTCTAACGATGAGACGAGCGGTGCACTAGGTACATATCTCTCTCTCTCCCCATGCATACAAAATTTACTTCCATTCTTTATAAATTCAAGAGTGTTGTTTTGGTAACTGCGTTTAAGTGTGTCTCCCAACCCCCACAACCACTCTCTTCCTAAAACAAGGTCTATCCTCTCCATATTGATGATTTGAGAGTCTAAACTATTAGTATTGTAGCCCTGTATCTGGACTTCCAAATTGGATACCATAATATCCCATATCCTCTTATCATTCCCTTGAATCATAGATATGATGTATTTATGTGCGCTCAATTGTTGGGGAATCTTTAACTTTTTTATCAGATCATAGTTTATGAAGTTATGTGTGGTGGATTCATCTACCATGATTCTCACCTTGATCTCATACACACTACCATGAAGTTTAACTAGGTCATGTGGTCCAAATTGAAGTGATCACAATGACTGTGCCAAATGATATGCGTGTTATATGTTCTTGTGCATCACTTCCACTCCCTTGCAACTAGAGCTACCATGTATAAGACATTTCTACACTAGGTGTACCACTTTCTTGCCCTTATCAGGGGTTTTACTAGTCCTCAATCCTCCCTTCTCTTCTTGCCCCTTCCTAAGTGGACAGTTCCATTGTACATGGCTAGGAGACATGCACTTAAAACATAAGTTTTCCCTCTTGGCCCTCTCATACTCCTCAATGGGTAACTTGGGCCCTTGTGGTCTTTGTTTCTTAATAAAGACTTTTTTTTCTCCATGATCACTTTCTTCTTGAACTTAGTTCTACTAACAATTTTGAGGGGCTGATTCGTCTCCATATGAGTGTACCAAGGACATTTATGGTCTTCATAGATATGAGCGTACTTTATTGCCTCCTCAAAATTCTTAGGTGTGTTTCTTCTCACTTCTCTCTTAATGGCTTTGTCTAAGCCCCTAACAAACCCTCTCATCTTTTGAAATTCATCTAACCCCTTAAGTTTCAGTATGATCTCTCTATAGTGGGATATGTAGGCACACAAAGTTCTACCTCTCTATGTAATCCTATCCCACTCATCCCAATTTCTCTCTTCCTCATTCTTAGGAAGAAACTCTTTTAAGAAAACATTTTCAAACTGAATCTAGTCTCTAGGGATGGAATGTTCCTCCTTGAGACTCATCCACCACTTATAAGCATGTGGCCCAAGCAAGAGACTTGCTTCTAGAACACGGTACTCAGGTGGGGTGCCCTTTAGTCGATGCAAGTTGTTCACTTTTGTAAGAAAGTATAGATTGCATCCTTATTCCTGTCACGATCATCCCTCATAAAGCTTCGTGGCTTGGGGTCTTTCGAGACAAGAATCTCCCTAGAACTCCCTCATTTATGTTTGTCACGAAAGGGAACATCCTTTCTAGCCATCTCTAAGATAGGAAGAGTCGAAAGTTCTCTTTCCTTCCTAGCTAGGAAAGAGGTAACCCAAGTCTCTAGTGAGATCATCTAAGTCTTAAGCTGTACAACATCCCTCTCTAACCTAGGAGTTTGTTCTTTGAGCTCCGTGAATTGCTTGTGTCAAACAAACTCATCATGAAGCTCTACATAGGAATATTCCTCTTCTTGCTTGACCTTTTGCTTTACTTCTTGCTCTTACTCTACCTCTTCCATTCTATGTTCTAAATCCTCAAGATGTTGTTCCCTAGGTGGAGAAGTATATTCTAAAGGTTTTTTTCCCGTATCATTCGTGTTTACTCCCCCCATTTAAGAGTGTTTAGAACAAATGGAAGTAAATTTTATAAAGTTAGAAATAGAGACAAGTAACTCTAGAACACTTCTGTAATAAGTCTCCTAATCTTCAATCACAATCCACACAAAATAATAGACTTTAGCACAACAAGATATAAAGAAGAAAAATAGAGTATACGCAGAACAAGAAGAGAGAGAATCTTATTATTTGTGCAGATTTACAAGTAGTTCTGATTTACGTTACAAAATCTATCAAATAGCTTTAATGTGAAGCCTCATCCACCCGACCACCCCCGAGCTGATCTCAATCCCAATCTCAATCACAATCACAATCTCAATCCCAATGTCAATCTCAATCGCAATCTCAAAAGTCAAAAATGATCGTGATCAATGTACCACCATCCTCCTTTCCTATATCTCAGTCTTCCTCTTTTTGGATCTCCACCTTTCGCCAGCGCACGACCAATCACTCCTTCCTAGACATGCACTCTTAGAATCTGCATGCTACAAGATAGAGTCTTTTTGCATGTCTCATGCAAGACTTCCAGACCAACCATGCATCTACTTTTCATGTCCACCTCAAGAATTGTACCTACAAAAATAGAGGCGATCCCTGCAACACACTCACACACATGTTGATCACCCAAAATAACCCATATACCCATGTGTGCTTTCTAAATCCGCGGACATGAATAAGATGAATCAAGGCTTCTCTCTTTTTTTTAAGCATTGGAAAATGGCTTTTTTGAGCCCTGTAACTCAAAAACGGTGAAGAATTAACTTAAGCTTGTGAAACACAAAAATATTCAATTCTTCAATCTCTACAATAGTGTTAGAGACGCCTAAGGTCCAAATCTGCTTCCCAATATCACTTTTGGGCCCTGCAAAATCAAAAATTCTAGAGAGATGAAAAAACATGAAAAATATCTTCATTAGCCTATCTTCATGGGACCAAATGAGACATAAAACATAGGAACTACAAAAAATTCAATCAGGTAAAGTTTTTCTACTAAGAGTACTCTACATTTCTCTCATACAACACTTTTTGAGATTCCTTCATCTTCATGCTCAAATTTAACATACAAATTTCATGCAGCAACTTTCTACAGAGAGTAAAAAATTATTGAAAACAAAATTTTGCACACATGATCAAAATACCCTAAAACATAAAATTTCATTATTACCTACACATCTCTTTTTTTTTTTGGAAAATCAATATGGCATCTTACGATTCTCCCCCTCTTTTAAGAACTCTGTCCTCAGAGTTGGAAAGAAGGATAATCTTCCATAGACTCATCTAAACCTACCCATGTTGAATCTTCAATACGATATGCAAACCACTTAACTAAAATTTCCACCATTTCATGATTCCTAAGATGTCTAATTCTCCTATCCATTATAACTTCTAGTTCAAGCTCAAAAGTGGCATCTTCCTTCAACTTAGATTTGTCCTACAAAACATGATCAACATTAGGAACATACTTTTTAAGTAATCCAAGATGGAAACTGGATGAATTTTCAAAGTGTTAGGCAGGTCAAGTAAATATGCAATAGAACCAACTTTCTTTAAGATTTTAAAAGGACCAACATAACATGGAGACAATCAATGATCTTTGCCTAAAACCATATTTGATTTAAAAGGATTCACTTTCAGAAAAACTAGATCATTTGTTCTAAATGTCAAGGGTCTGTTTTTGAGATCATGATATAATTTCTGACGTTTTTGTGCATCTTTCATGTTCTTCCTTACCTTATTTAGCTCCAAATCCATGTCTTCAAGCATCTATTTGGATACCTCAACCTGATTTTGTGAATTAAAAAGTGAATGAGGCAACGAACAGTTATGGCCATACATTGCTTCAAAAGGTGCCATCTTAATAGATGAATGACATGCACTATTATATGCATACTCAATCAAAGGCAAATATTCAGTCCAATTGTTTTGCTTATCATTCACATACATACGTAACATATCCTCAAGCACCCTGTTAACCCTTTCGGTCTCACCATCAGTTTGAGGATGAAATGCAGTACTCATGCATAATTCTGTTCCTATGGATTGAGATGTTGCTTTTCAAAAATTAGATGTAAGCCTTGCATCCCTATCAGAAATTATACTTTTCGGTATACCACGTAACCTAAAGAATTCTTTTATGAAAAGTTTAGCAACATGCAAAGTTGTATCAGTTTTCCTCATGGGAAGAAAATGTGCCATCTTTGTAAGATGGTTGTTGGGGGATTCTTATAGAAAAAGGGATTAGAGTGTTTGTAGGAGAAAAGGGAAAGACAAGAAGAAAGATACACACTAGAAGCCTTTGTCGATTGATTATAAGAAGACAGATACAATGGTTTGGACAATACAATCCAATGCTTCTGTGCAAAATCCCATAGAGTGCTCAATCAAAAAATACAAAATACCCAAGGGTCTTGTTGCGGTTGGCCTTCTCTGCACCAGACCTCCACCTTCTCCAAGCCTGCACTTGTGCACACCTTGCACCAAGCTTCCAATAAGGGGGAGGTATGGACACCTTCTATCGGCACGCGCATAGCTTCAATGGGGACCTTGGAATCTTTTGTTGTATGCTTAGCACTTCTCTACACACCTCTTAGTCACTCTTCATGCACACCTTGCACTTCACTTCTTTGCGTTGCACACTGTGTGTCTCTTGCACTTCTCTCTCTTGCTTAGCTTAGACTATCCTCACCTTGCTTAGTCCTCCAAGAATAGCCCTTGCCTTGATTTGAGTGTCGATTCATATATGCTCCTAACTGCTAGAGTATCTTGGTGCTCACTTTGATGTCCCAAGATTATCTCCAAAACTAGGTAGCCAATGAATCCTTGTTTTGTCTTGTAGTGACTTTAGACTAAAACAAAAATTTTAATTGGGGGGGCCATGCTTTCACTTCTGCGTACGCTACCGCTTCACATACCTTCACATTTTGCCTTTTAATTCTTCACTTGTGCACCTAAGATAGGGTTCACCTGAACCTTCCAAAACAGTTTAAAAACACTTTGAACCTTAGAGAAATTATAGAAATACCTCTGCAACCTGCAACCAACTTTCTGCAATTTTACCCTTTGTGAACAATTAATGGTGCACTACCTGTGCACCTTGACACCCAAACTTTGAACACTTTGACTTCACCCATGTTAACTTTGACCTTGAACATGTTGACTCTAACTAATTTGACTTTGGACTTTTGACTTTGACTAAGGTTGACTTTGACTATAGTTGACTTTGACCAATATGACTTTTATGGGCTCAATAGTTACCCATCACCTAATGGGCTCTCCGTCCCGGAGAGCTACAGCCAAAACTCTGAGCAGATATGACACCATGATTCTTGTGCTTCAAAATCTTCAAAAGGACACCTGAGCAACTACCACGTCCACCAAGAGCAGTAGAGAATAAACACCGGAGAAGAACCAAAAGTGGTTTTGTTGCATAGAAAATTAAACGATGGCAAATGGAGGGTAGGAAGGGGGGAAGGGAGGGTTGAGGGGGCTTAGATTGAGAGGGTAGGGAGGGGTAAGAATAGGGTTGGGCAAAATGGTAAAGGTAGGGTGATGGAGTTGGGAAAATATCCAGAGCAGGTAAGTGGAATAGGGAAGAAGGCAGGTGAAGGAGGGTGGGGAAGGGACCATGTGAAGAATTGGGGTAGGGAGAAGTGGATAGAAGAGCGGAATTGTGGAGTATTGAGAAACTATTGGGGTTGGGAAAAAGTGAAAATTCACAACAACACAAAGAATAACCAGTACACATGCCAATGGAACAGAAGCAACAAGTAAACAACCATATAAGGCACAAATAACAAAGAACCAAATTCTCATATATAAGAGCAAAAAAATACAATGAAAGTTTTGACTATGTAGTAAGTACATGAAGTGACAATGAATGGCATATAAACCAAGAAGAGAACTAAGGGCAATCCTGGGATGCGGAGCCTCTACAAACAAAATGAGGCAAGTGGAGACAAAAGGTGGCTACAAGCAGCAACACCGAGATCCTAGGGGAAATATACTAGGGAGCGGGGTTTGGCTGGTGCGTCGTCAGAGAAGGAGACCCTGCCACATGTGGAGCATCGCTATGAAGCGGAGGCAAGTCTGGGGAGGTGGGTGGAATGATAGCGGCCTCCTCAGTCCAAGCAGCAATCCTGCTCCTATACCTGTGTAGGTGATAGCTCTCCCAGACCAACCTACACGCAAGACTATCACAGATGCCTAATGACGCTTGCAATCGTATCTCCAAAAGAGTTCGAGTCACAACATCAGCCTCATCACGGAACCTGTCTCTCTCGTGTTGAAGGGTTTGCAATGCCGCTTGATGTGTCTGCCATTGTGTGACCACTGAAGCACGAATACGCTCGATCATCAAAGCATATTACTGGTAGACTGTAGCTGTCGTAGAGACTGAGTCAAGGGAGAGGCATGCAGCATAGGCTCCATCGCTCCCGACGAGGCTCGCATTGCGAAGAAGACCTAGGAAGGGGGGATCGTCGACAAGGATATCAGGGATGGAATGGGGCAAGGCTAGTGTATGGGGGGCTGGGGTAGGCTGGGGGTAAGTGGGAGAAGCCGGAGGGGTGCGATGAGGAGGTGAGGTGGACGCAGACTCAACGGAGATGGTTGGAGATGGAAGAGGCAGAGCAGCACCAGTCAGCGGGGGTGACTGTAGGGACGGAGGAGGTATAGGGGAAGGAGATTGTAAGCTACTAATCGGAAAAGAATCCATCAAACGGGCACGTACCCGCTGTGCGGGTGATGGAGTCGAGGCAGCGGTGGGAGTGGACTCATAAGGAAGGGAACTAGGGGGTGTAGGCAATACGGTAGGTGGTGGGGGATGTGGACGAGGGGAATGGGCTAGAGAGTGTGTGGGGTGGGATGGGGCAATGTCAGGGTTGGGTGCAATGGACTGTGTACTAGGAAGGTGAAAGAGCCATGCCAAGACCGGGGCGGAATACATAGAGAACGATCGCGTCCCGCGGTGGAGGGCATCATGGAAGCGACAAGAATGAAGGAGAAAGGACTGAAACATAAGGAAGCTATATGGATAAGGGAGACCATGCAGAAAGCAGAAAAGGGGGTCGGCAATATGTATATCATGTAATGGAATATCCGAGGATGGGCTACGGAATAAGAAGTAGAAAATGAAGGAATGCAGGATAGCTAGCTAGTACGTGGTAGGCATGGCATCCACGCCATACAGCTGGATACAGTAGGCGATGGTCTCCTCCCGAGACAACCCAGAGTAGAGGAAGGGTGGGGCACGATATGAAGAGATGATGGAACCGATGCCCGCGGCAATGACTGCAGGTGTCAGTGAACCGGATGGAAAGTGCGGGAATGTGATAAGTGTAACGCGAATATCAGCACCCTCTACCTCAGATAATAAGAGGGAGGCTAGATGCCAAAGACCAGCCTGACGAAGGCAACCCTCTGGGAGTAGGTCCATGAGCGAGATAGGGGGCAAGGCTAAGTGGAGCCGGATGGATAGGGATGAAGATGAATCCCGATGATCAACAATGGATGACGATGGTGGGCGTGGAACAGGAGAAGTGGAACGGGTATCCGAGCTACACACGGAATGACCATTGGAACCAGCCGAGTGTGGTGGAGCTGCAGTGGGAAGGTGGAGGCCCGGCGGGAGAGCCCCGGGCTATACAGAGAGGATCTAGAGAGGGATAAACAGGGAAGGGAAGTTGCAAAGGGATGGCTATCCTTGATGTGGGGAGGGGCTGAAAGAGGATGAGGGTGTGGGAATATGGCACGAGGAACAGAAGGGAACGAGGTAGTGATGATGGAAGGTTGGGGGGGCCATATGTGTGGGGTAGATGGGGGAAACAGGGAAGGTGGGGCTGGGGGCCACAGGGGTGGTGTGGGTTGGGGCCGCAGGAAGGGTAAGGCCTATCTCAGTAAGGATGGTGGCTAAATCCAAAGCCGAAGGTGGAAGCTCCAAGTATGCCTCGGTGGCCCTGGATGAAGCCTACTGGGGTTCTGTAGAAGCCATGTATGAAGGGCAATAACGTGCTCTACAAGCAAGTGCTGAAAAGACAGAGGCAACTATTATTATCTACAATACTATGGAAGTCTGATGAGAAGAGGGGAGGGCCAAAGGGGAAGAGAAGATAGATATCTATGAAAGCAAATCCGAAGCGAAAATAAGAAAACCACATAGAAAACATCAAAGTCCAGGCAATTTAACCCAAAAATCGGCTTCTACATGTCAAAAAACTCTAAAAACGACTCAAAAATTACAAAAAACAGAGGAGTATAGGGTAGGGAACGAAACAACTAAAATATAAAAGAATAAAAAGAAGAGAGAAAAAAATGCCACAACCAAGCATAGGATATAAAAGTATCCTATGCTGGTGTGGGGGAGGGGGAGGGGGGGGTGGGGGTGGGAGGGGGGAATAAAATGAAAATAAAAAATAAAAAATGAAAAATAAAAAAAAATAGATTACGTGGATTTTTCATCCACACCAGTAGGAGGAGAAGGGAGGGCTAGGGAGGGTTTATATAGAAGAAAAAAAAGGAGGGGGGGGCATTGGGGGTTTTTTTTTTCTGAAATTTTCCTTCCTTCTTTTTTTTGGTGAAAATATCCAAAATTGGAGAAGAATACAAAAAAAATCCAAAAAAAATATGCAAAAAAATTCCAAAAAATTCTCAAAAAATTTCCTACAGGTATAGGCTAGTTTTTCACTCAAAACCATGGAGAGCTTCCTTTATTCCTCCAATTTAGCAAGAAAATGACAATTGAAAAGGATGAGAAAAATGCTAGAAAAATTCTAAAAATGCTTGAAAAATTCCCAAAAATTTCCAAAAATTGTACTTATGCCAAGGAATATGAAAGGCTTGCTAAATTTTCTAAGAACTCAAAGAACAAGTGTGAAAATGGATAAAAACTACTAAAACTTAAGAAAAAATGACATGAGAAGGCTATGTACAAAACCTGGACAGATTTTGCAATTTCGAGGTGATCCATAAATCTTCAGTTGTGCTAATGATAGGTCTTGAGCCTTGATATATTGACCAATGGTAGGGCCTCTCTTTTTAGCATCTCTAACTCCACTGCACCCCAATTCAGTATTGTTTTAACTCAATAAGGTCCTTCCCAGTGTGGAAGCCATTTTCCCTTTACTTGTGTTTGGATTTGAGGTCTATGGAGAACAACTAACATGCTTGGTTGTAAGTTATTGTTCCACAGATTCTGATCATGTGCCTCCTTCCTCTTCATTTGAGTCTCTATCAATTGTTTTGCAACATGGAGACGTATCTCTTCCACTTTATGCAATGCTTCAAGCCTCTGAGAGACACCACAATCTTTCTTTCCCTGCATGAATGCGACTTTTAGTGATCCATGTAGAAATTCGAAGGGTTCAATAGGCAATATCCCATAAACTAGTTGGAATGGAGAATATCCAGTAGCCTCTTTGTAAGCTAACCTGTATGCCCATAGGGTACCTTGATAAGCAATGCCCCAGGAAGTGGGTTGTAACATACATTCCTTCCTTAACATGGACTCTTGCATATCTAGATCTACCTCAGTCTAGTTGTTTCCTTGTTCCAAACTAGTTTTTTATCATAAAATTTAGTGATCTTCTCCATCTACTTCTTAGGCTTCCTTACTCATTGTGCTTCAATCATCTTTGAAAAAGAAGGGAGTTCCCCATTTACTTCTACTACTCCTTCACAAGTTGCTTCCTTCTGCATCACAGAGCTTTGTACAAGAACATCATTGTTATATCCATGTGTGCTCTTGGAAGGACCAAGAGTTCACTATGATTCGTTAATTCCACTATGATCTTTTGTCTTCACCCACTATGATTCGTTAATTCCACTATGATCTTTTGTTGGTTCACCCAAACCTGAAGAAGTCCACTTCTTAGGCTTAAGTTCATTGCATGGTCATAGATCCAATCTTGACCCAAGATAAGAGGTTCCATAAGGTCCTCGTCTTGATACATTAATGCTTTTACTGTCATGGGGACATCCTGAATAGAGATGGAAGTTCCACCTCATTGAGGCAAGGGGTTTCCACTCCTCCCAATCCTATGAGATAAGCTTCAATAGAATGGATGTTCAATTGCAAGTTTTGATAAAAATCTAACTACACTAGTGGTTGTGTCTACATCAATCAAGGCTTTTATAGTACTTGCATTCATTCCTTGTCCTATCTCTAGGGTTAGGAAAGGACATCTATCTATAATTTTGTGACTGGTTCCATTCTTCATTTGGCACATAGCCATGTGGTATCTTAGTGCCTCATAAGCGTTATAACTAGGTTGATCTCTACCTTGTCTTCATGACTTCATATGTCGAATGTGTTCTAGGGCTTGTGTATGATCCTCTTCTCTAGTCTGTTTTTCTTCTTCTTTGTGTTTCTTGGCTGTGTTGAGTCGATTGAGCATTTCCTCCATGAGGGTTTCTTGACATAATTTGACTTTGCATTCATTGATGTAACTCACTAGGATATTGTCTTCTAGAGTAGCTAACTAGACAGCTCCACTTGTTTATATTCTATTTATTATCATGGGTCCATATCCACGCTTCTCCAATTTCCTCACATGTTGTTTTATTCTGTATAGCAAGACTAAATCTCTTGCCTTTAATCCCTTATCTTTTACATGTGCATCAAAGTAGGCCTTTTGTCTTTTCTTTGTTGTGTAAATCCCAACGGCTACTCTTAATCTAGTTCTCCTGGTTGTTCTACATCAAAAATTCTAGACGAGAGCTCGTGACTCATCCAATGATGCTCTTGTGCCACTTTTGAGTTTGGTATCAAAATTTCTAGTGGCAACATTGCATTCTAGCCAAATACCATCTGAAAGGGTGTGGCTCGGAGTATCGTTTAATAGGCCACTCTGTATGCCCAAACAACATGATGTAATTGTTTGTTCCAATCAAAGTGTTTATTATTCACCAACTTTGTTTGCACATTGCATAAGATCTTATTTGTGCTTTCTTCTTGTCCGTTTGCTTGTGGGTGGTATGGGGTCGATTTCTTGTGAATGACCATGAATTCTTGTAGCAAGTATTCAATATCGTTCAAGAAATTGATACCACAATCGCTAACCAACTCCATTGGCAAACCATATCTTGTAAACACATTCTCAAAGAGAAACTTGGCAGTAGTTTGTGCATCGTTCTTCTTTTTGGCTTTCACTTGTACCCATTTGGTTAGGTAATATGTGGCAATAATAATTTATTTAGCATGGAACTCTTAAGTGGGGGATTAATAGGACCAACAAAGTCTATTCCCCACTTAGAAAATGCATGTCGTCCCTTCTTAGTTTCATCTCGTCCTTACACATTGGATATTGAGTTCGCAAACAAATGTCACACTACTTCACATAGGTATGTGCATCCATCTGGAGGGTTGGCCACCAAAAACCTATGAATACTATAGCTTTAATCACCCGGTCTGGCCCAAAATGTCATCCTACCAACCTTGGTCAGTGGATTCTAAGATCTTAAGATATTCACTCTCATGGACACACAATCTTAGGTATCCATATCTTCCTCATCTATATAAGTTATTTCCAATAAGTGCATAGTCTAGGGCTTCTTGTTCTAAGCTCTTGCATCTAGTTAATGTCATCTCTTGAGGGAATGCTTTCGTCCTCAAAAAGTTTGCCAAAGGTTCACTCCAATCTGGTACCAAAGATATTTGATACAAAGTGGCATGTTCCACTGGTGGTCTAACAACACAGATTGGGCATTCCTTATACATCCTATGGACATCCGCTTCCATTGTTGGCTAGTATACACCTAATCTTTGCAAATTTTGTAGGGATCGTTGTTTAGAATGATGTTGCTACAGTGCACCTACATGTGCTATTTGCAACCACTCTACATGCTCATCTTCATCTATATAGCAAGCTAGTATGCCTTGATTGGTGTGTTTATACACACTGCCTATCAGTATGTGATATTTTTGATATCTCACTATTTCTTTGTCTTTGGCTTTCAGTACAAGGTTTTTATGTCCAAAGGTTAGAATAGGCACTACAGTTCTGGCCCAGTCAGGCACTACTTCTAGATTGAATAAGTAAGCATTAGGAAGTTCATCCGACACTCCTTTAGGGGACTCCCCTAAAGTTAGCATAGAAAGATGATCCGCCCTAAGGTGAGTCTTACCTTTCCTAACCACTACTTCAAAGTCATATTCCATTAGTAAGAGGAACCATCTTACTAATCTGCCAATATTGCATGGTTTGTTCACTATATATGGTAGCGCTTGATGGTCTATAAAAAAATTAAACTTATTTGCAAGCAAATAATGTCTAAACTTTTTGACAGCATACACCATGACTAATCCTTCTTGTTTGGTAGTGTTGTAATTTCACTTTGCTTCATTCGATTGGCTACTTGGGTAAGCTATTGGAAGATCAATGCTACAACTCACCCATAGGTTGTGCTAGCACACACCCAATAGCATAATTGGATGCATCCACATGGACATGGAAAGGCTTGCTTCAATTAGGTGTAGTCAAGATTGGTGTTGAACACAATTGTCATTTAAATTCATTGAAAGAGTTCTCACACTCATCTTTCCACTCAAAATTAGTCAAATGTTTGTACAGAGGCTTTACAATGATTGACATGTGAATAAATCTTGGATAATACCCACAATGACACATCAAAGCTTGTACTTCCTTAGCATTCTTTAATATGGGTAATTCAACAATAGCTTTAACATTATCCTCATCCATTGAACTTCCATTCCTTGACACTATATGTCCAAAGATCTTGCCTTGCTTGACCATGAAAACACACTTTTTTGGGTTCAAGCAGACATGATATTCTCCACATTTGTCAAATATTTGTTTTAACTTAGGAATGTGTTTTTGCCTCATGTCAGAATGCACACATAGACCATCAACATAGACCTCTAGATCCTTCTGTAGAAACTCCTTGAACATGTGGCACATTAGCCTTTGAAATGTAGCAGTGGCATTTGTTAGCCCAAATGGCATCACACCAAATGCTAATATACCCCACTCTATGGCAAATGTCATCTTATGTTGGTCTTCAGGGGCTATAGCTACTTGATTGTAGCCAAAAAAATCCATCTAGGAAGGTGTAGACTTCCTTTCTTGCTACAAATTCCGATAAGTGTTCTGTGATAGGAAGTGGGTAGCTATCTCTGATAGTAGCATCATTAACCTTCTTCAAGTTAATGAATACTTGTAATTTTCCATTCTTTTTGGACACTAAGATACCCATTCGATATGCTCAATTTCATAGATAAATCCACCTTCTATCAAGCGATCTATTTCCTCTTTGATCTTGGCTACATAACTATCATTATATGTAGATGGTTTCTGTTTAATTGGCTTTGCTTCCAAAGACATGGGAATTCTATATGAGCAAATATGTGGTTCAACTCCTTTCAAGTTCTTGTAGCTCCTGTTAAACGCTGTTATTCTATCTGTCAGAAGTGCGTTTAAGCGATTCTTGGGTTCTTGGGAGTGGAAGGGGTCTGTTAGACAGAGGCCCTATACTTAGTTCCCAAACTAACCACTTACACACAGCAATATTCTAATGTTGAGAGCTCTATCAAGAATTTGTTGTACTTAGATATTACAGTTCACAGTTTAGCTCAGCCACGTGTACCGAATACGCTAAGATGCTATGTTACATCTGCACATAACTTACTAAAAATACCAGAAACAAGAGTAATCATCAACCTTTACCGAATGGGTACCACAATCCTACCAATGTTCAAAGACATAGAGAATCCAAGTCCAAGTGTTCAGATACACCGTACTGAAGGTTCAATACGCAACCCAAGAAATCCTACTGTAGCTTAAACTTTGCCGTATGAACCTGGACCTCGATACTAAGACAACTTAATACAACCCGGATACCAGAAGCGCTACCACAACTGCACAGACTTCGCCACGCACTTGCAGAACCTTCCAAGAAAAGAGACAACACGATACGCAAACTCACTGATACTCACAACCACAATGGATTCCAACAGATAACAGACAAGACAAAACACAGATACACACAGAATACTCAGAAATTAGGCAAGATACTCTGAATTAATCAACTCGACACAGAGTAACGCTATAGACAAATCACCCAGACAGACAGTCTGGTGATCTCTCGAACATCACTCACCATCTCTTTTCATTGCTTTATAAAAGAATACAACGTGTCTTCGTAACAATCTTTTGCACATGTGAAACAAGATTTCAGTTATACATTTTCAATCTGGCGGCCGCTAACACTCTGGCACGCACGGTGGACTCGAACCCGTAGGTTTTACAAAACTACTGCTCATCTATAATGCCTTCTAAGTACATATTTCTGGCTAATCTAAAGGTGCGGGCGATCTTTTTCTTTAGTGTTTCTAACAATTGTTTGAGTGTGTCTGGTTCTATTAACTGTGCATCTATTCTTACAGAACTTAAGGCTATGGCTTCGGTGAGCAAAATGCAGAAGCTTCTTGTAGGTAGAATTCATTGGACAAAGCCGCATCTCTGGATGTCTTCATGTCTGCAACCTGCTTTTCCATACTGTTTACTCTTTCTTTTTGATTGTCCAATTGATTTTCCTGTCTCTTGATCTCTTGATTCTGGAACTAGATTGTTCTGGAGTATGCATCCCTTTCTCTGCGTAAATTTGTTATTACCTTCTGTGTTTGAGCTTCTTTTGACAAATATTGTTTGAGCATATTGTTTACATCAGTTAATTGATCTTTGTATCTTTGTAGTTCTTCCACTGTCTTCATTGCCAGATCGTGTTGTTCTTGGCCTTTCTGTACCACTTCATCGAGTTGAACTCTGGTCTCTTCTAATAGATTACCTAGGGCTACTCTGGCGTCTTCTTTATCCTGTAGATCTAACTTCAACTGATTGATTTCGGTCTGTGCTTCGCTTAGTAATTTGTCCTTTTGGTTGAGATCTGCCAGTGCGGTATCTCTTTGATCGGCAATTTTCTGTTGTTCTGCAAGCTGGGCTTGGAGATGGGTAATTTGAGAGTGCAGCTGATGGTTTTCTGCTTTGACTGCATCTATCTCTTCTTGCAGAGGCGTGATGTCTGCTTCTAGTACGTCCACCTTGTGTTGTAATTCATTCCGAATATTATCGGTGACTTCTCTCATTTGGATTGGCAATTGATGTGATAATTGCATTAAAAATTGGCCCATGTTTGCAAGTTCAAATATTATAGGGATTGAAGGAAGTGGCAACTCAGGTCGTGGTTGGGATCAGGAGGCGGTGAGCAGTTGCTGGGAGTTCGGTGGAGAGTAGTTGAGGGATGAGGATGAAGAGTCAGCGGGTTCGTTGGGTTGGATGGGTTGGATAGGGATAATGGGGTCGAGTGGCGGCTCCAGTGGGGGAGTGGGAAGGACAGTATGAGATTGCGTTACCTTATCTATGTTTTGTTGTTCAGTGATGGCGGTCTCAGCAATGGTCGATTCTACTGCTCTGAGCAGTTCGTCGAAAATATCCTTAGCTACATGTTCTTCATCTGTTTGTTTTTCCGGCTCCAATTGTTGCTGTGACGCCTCTTCTGACGAGCTTGTGTCGGTTTTTGTGTGATCCTCCTGTTCTTGTTGCCCTTGTGAAGATGACTGCGCGGAGGATTCATGCTGCATCGATGTGGCGGTGTCGTGGAAGGTTTCTTCATCATGCTTTTCTTCTTCCTTGTCATCATCTTTGTTTGCTTCGGCTGATCCTTGTGCTTCACTCTTAGAAGAACTGATTCTGATTCTCTTCCGGCGGAAGAGTTGGTTTAGCTCCTCTTCATCTTCTTCATCATCGTCCCATAATTGCATAGATTCTTCATGTCATAGGACCGGGCCTCTGGGTGGTGGTTGTGCTGCAAGGATGGCCAGAAACAGGAATGATATGATATGAGGGAGTCTCGATCTTGGCATTCCTCCCTTGTTTACCTGTTTGATGATTGCTACGCATTCTTTGTGAATGCGGTGGAAGAAATAGGACGCAAAATTTACTGGTTCTCGGGCGGCTAAGTCTATGGCGGAGTAGAAGGGACGTGATATTCCATAGGTGCATTTCTGTAGGTTGAGAATAGCTACTAAGAATTGGAGGGCTGATCTTTCAGGTTCTGGTCGACAAAGGATCACGTATTTGTTTGACGAATACCTAGGAAATAATTGGGTCATTGTTGCTACGGGGAGGTTCGGGCCATTTTCCCGACCTTGTGAAGGGAGTCGGAATGATTCAGCGAATGTTTGGAAGGTGATCAGTGTACGGGATGGTAGGGAGGTGATCGGCCAACTCTGCTCAGTGGCAGGGGTGTTGGCGATGGCGGAGATGATCTGGGCAAAGAAGGGGTGGGATTCCACTGAATGCCAAGGCAGTTCAGCGAAATTGGATAGCCCACAAATGCGCAGCAACTCTCCTACGTCGGCAGGGAGTCCATCACGGAAGGCGGTATAGTTAGCCAAAGCTTCCATGGCGCACACAGAGACAGCAATCACAAGTACACAGAGCACAAGGTACGCACAATAACACAAATCACACAAACACAATAGCGATTTTCGGCGAAACAGAAAAGGTTAAGTAAATGCGTTGCAGTGGAGAGCAATCAAGAATGACTAATCATTGCGCGGTATTGAGATGATAATTCTTAACTTCGGTGTGCATGCGTGAGTAACTAGAAAGGGCAGAGCGGCTATGGACATAATTAGGTATCAAAATGCGGATATTTACAGACTTATTTTATTAAGCACTCCAGAAAAGAAAAGAAAAGAAAATAAAAGAAAAGAGAACGCCAAAAGACGCGGCCAACCGTGAAACGTTTCAGTGTGGATTAGATGCTTGTTGATACGGCCGCAGCTTTGATCCATTTATCACCTTTGGAAGAGGAATTCCGGTCAAAGTGGTCAACCAAAAAGTTGTTGGGCCCACTTGTTCAGCAATCTGGTAGGGACCAAACCATCGTAACTTGAATTTACCAGCAGAGCGATTGAACTTTGCATTGTAAAAGAGTACAAGTTGTCCCACCGAAAAAATTGGTGTCTTTAGATATCGATCATGTGTTTGAGCTTGTCTTAGCTGTACTTCCTGAATAGTCAAAAAATTGTGCCATCGATGCTCGTCTAATTCTCTGAGTGTATCCAACCGACATGACAATGATTCTTCAGGTAGCAGTTTCTGAGCGATTGCTACTCGTAAACTTGGCATAACTATCTCCATCGGTGCTATTGCTTCCAATCCATAAGCTAGTTTGAAAGGGGTTAGTCCTGTTGCTACCTTGTATGTAGTCCGGTATGCCCATAATACTGCAGGTAACAGTTGATCCCATCTTTCCGGTGCTTCCAAAATGAGTTTTCGAAGCATATTCAACAAAGTCTTGTTTGTACTCTCAGCCAAACCATTTGCACGAGGGTAATATGGTGAACTAAATTTATGCATGAGCTGAAACGAATGTGTGAGTACTTTCATTAAATTGTTGACAAAATGAGTGCCTTGATCTGTAACAAGTTCCAACAGTAAACCAAAACATGGAAAGACATCTTTCAGTAGACATTTTGCTACCGCAACAGCTGTGGCAGACCGTAAAGCCCAGGCTTCTGCCCATCTGGTAGCATAATCAGTACATGTCAAAATATAATGATTATTACTGAGGATTGCTGGTGGTGTAATAGGGCCAATGAAATCTAGACCCCACTTTTGAAAAGGCTCTAATGGTAAGATAGGTTGTAGAGGGAAAAGATGACGTTGTAGGGGCTGTCCCGATCTCTGACAATTATCACATTGTTTGACAAACTGTGATACATCCCTGTACATAGTAGGCCACCAAAGACCACTTTGCAGAATTTTCCGGTGTGTTAAGTCTGCAGCAAAATGGCCACCGGAACAAATTGAGTGAGCCAGATTAATGACTGAGTTAACTTCATGTGGTGGAATACAACGAAGTAAAACTCCAGTGTGATCCATATAGTATAATTCCCCAGCAATCAACCGAAATCGGCGACTGAAAACTGAAAGTTTTCTTCGTATTGAAGGAGAAGTCTGAGAGGGAAGGTATCCATCAGTGAGGAAGGTCAAGATCTGATCATAGTATGTAGATGGCATAGGTGGGTCTATAATTTCATCATTAGTCGGTTCAGAGACATAAATTGCCAGTGTTGTGTCATCTATACCGACCGGAGCTTCACCGGAATCTAAGCGAGAGAGAAAAATCTGCTAAGGCATGTGAACTGCCTGGCCGATGAATAACTTCGTAGTCAAATTCTTGTAAAAACAGAACCCATCGTGCTAATCGACCACCTAGATGTTGTTTCCGAACTAGATAGACAAGTGCAGCATGATCTACATGAAAAGTAAATTTACGGCCCAGCAAATAATGTCTGAATTTCTTGACAGAATATACTAGACCTAGACATTCTCTCTCTGTTACAGAATAATTCTTTTCAGCAGGGGCTAATCTTTGACTTGCATAGTGCACTGGTCTGAACCACTTATCGGTTTGTTGCATTAGAACGCTCCCTATTGCTATATCTGAAGCATCAACGAATACATGAAATGGGTGATCCCAGTCAGGAGGCTGTAAGATTGGAACCTGTGTTATTAATCCCTTTAGACGATCAAAAGCAGTTTGACAGTCCGGGGTCCAGTCAAATTGTCGAGGAGTCTTGGTTATTAATTTTTTCAGTGGTATTGCCAAATGAGCAAGCCATCGTAAGTGTCAACCATGCCATCTTACTTGGCCCATAAGCGCATTACTTCCTTAGGTGTAGTGGGTACAGGTGCTTCTAACAGAGCTGTGATTTTATCTGGATCCACCTGTATACCCTGTGCAGATACAATGTGACCAAGTAGCTTTTCACATGAAACCGCAAACACAGATTTGTTTGGGTTCAAACAGAGTCTGTATTCTCTACACTTTTCAAAGCAGCACCGTAAATGGAGCAGGTGTGCTATCATCTTACCGAAAATCAAAAAATCATCAAGATATACTTGCATAAAAGAGGTAAGGTAAGGAGAAAATATTTCCTGCATACACCTTTGGAATGTACTCGGGGCATTTCTTAATCCAAACCACATAACAGTACATGCGAAAACACCCCAGTTCGTAATGAAGGCGGTCTTCGGTATATCCTGTTCAGCCATTCTAACTTGATTATACCCTCTGTACCCATCTAAGAATGAATACATTTCATGTCCTGCTACTCTATCAAGCATTGTGTCAAGAAAAGGGAGCAGAAATGGATCAGGCACCGTAGCTGTGTTCAGTTTCTAGTAATCTATACATATTTGTAACTGCTTATTCTTTTTAGGGACAATAACAATTGGTGAGATCCATTCAGCATGCTTCACTGGTACAATAAATCCGACTTTGAGTAGCCTATCAAGTTCTGCCTTTACCTGTGCTGCATAGTTTGGATTCATCCGGTAGCTGGGTTGCTTAAGTGGTTTTGCTTCCCGCTTCAGCATGACCCTGTGTTGATAGATGCGCGGGTCCAAACCCTTCATATCTTTGTAATCCCATGCAAATACATCAGAAAATTCTCAAAGTAGTTGGATTAAATCGGCTTGAAATACCTCAAGTAAGCTCTCCTTTATCTTAACAGGTCATGGATTTTCTTCATCCACTAAATTGTAGGTGATCAGTTGATCTTCTGGAACATAGAATTATCAAGGCTTCTCTGTATTCTCAGCTGGCTTAAAAATTTTTTGTAGATCAGCGTCATCTATAGTAGCCTTATCTTCTTTCGTATCTTTTTCTGTTACAGACATCACCGTGCAAATTGCAGGATTCCAATTATCTACAACAGATTGTAGATCAACAGTTCCTAGGGAGATCAAGTCAATGTTATTTTTCAGAAATTCTTCTTCTTCATCATCTGACAACCCATCTAGCATATGGACTGGTTCTGCAAAATACGGTCTAGCATGCAACTCGCAGTGTTGCATAGCATCTAATTTTACAACGTACTTACGATTATTATCTTTGAAAGTGAGTTCCTGTGCAGACCAATCTTGTATCACCTTAGCGTGCTTCAGCCAAGGTCGGCCGAAAAGGAGATTATAATCAAGGGTGGATTCCGGTAATTCTAGTATGACAAAGGTCATTTTAAATGTTGTACCTTGTAAAGTTATTGGTACATTTCGTACAAGTCCTACGGGATGGACTCTTGATTGGTCGGCCATTCTGACGAAAAACTGAACTGGTTCGATTTTGTTCCACCCTAACTTTTTACACAGTGCAGCAGTAGCAATGTTGACACCAGATCCTCCATCAATTAGTACCTGTGTGATTTTATGATTTTTATACCATACCGTAATTAAAGGAACTGAATGATCGACCGTAGAATCAGGTTCCGGTTGCACTGTTGCTGTTGCTGGAATGCAAGAAGGCACAGGACTGAACTGTTGTTGGAATTGTTGTCGAAAAGAAGATGATGCGCCTACTGAAGATGATGTGCCTGCTGCTGAATTAGAATCCTGTTGTTGTGTTCCTTCCTCGGTTAATGGAGTCTGGGTCACCGGAATAGGATCTGGGAACACTGGGGGTTCTGCGGTGGTCCATTGACTAGCTTTATCATACATCCTAATTTGTTGTTCACGTATGCCTGGTTCAAATATTTCTGCTGCTGGTTGCAGTTGTTTACCGGATCGGGTCTGAATTACTGCAGCGTGCATTTCTACTAGTGTGATTTGTACCATATTAGCCATTGGGTTTTGACGTTCTTTCTTCCTCTGATCATACTCAGCTGCATCCTTACAAAATCTTCTAATGTGACCAAATTCACCACAAAAATGACAGAGTGATGGTGGCAAATTGGGATTTTCCGGTGCTTGTCCGGCCTGCCAGCGGTTTGCATTGTAGTTATTTTTTCCTGTCCTCTGTAATTTCGATAACCTTGTTGCTGGTTGTTTCTCAATTGCGGGGGTACATAGTGATTGGCTGGCTGCCCTGGTTCCTGTATAATTGCATTGACAGTTGCTGGTCCCTGTACTTTGGTGTTATATGCGCAGTTTTTGGTGGTGTGTTCGGTAGTGTTGTAGATAGCACAAAACAACTGATTAAGTGCACAAGTGGCACGAGTATGGCCTGAATTCTTGCATGTAGTGCAGTACATCTATCTGGTCGGGTCTTCGGTGATATTTCTATTTGCTTTTAACCACTCGAGATCTTTTGTAAATCCTCCAACCTTGTTTTCCAGCTGCAAAGCCATTGCAATCACGGCATCTAGCGTCATAGCTCCTACACAGCGTATGATCATAATCTATTTGAGTTGTGGAGTCAATCCATTGATAAACCATTGAGTAATAACGTCATCCGGTAGGTTGGCATGTGCTGGTGGTAACTGCCTCAAATGAGTCCTGAATAGAGTGGCATATTCTTGTACTGTTTGATTTATCTTCTGTCTATTGTTTTGCAGGTAGTCAAAAATTTCGGCTGGATTCTTCTTTAGCCTAAATCTCTGCAAAAAGGCATCCCTTACTGCTTCATAGGTGCCGAAATGGTTAATATCATATTCTGTAAGCCATCTAGCTGCTTCGTTAACCAATGTCGATTGGAAAACAATAGCCTTATACGCCGGATCAGGTGGATGGTTGAGCACTGTGTAACTTATCTCAAATGTGCGTACATGAGCATCTGGGTCATCTCCGGGGAATCCACCAAATTTGGTGTATGTTACTCCTGTTGGAGTCGGCCTGGGAGGGCATAGTTGTTGTTGTTGATGATGTTGCTGCTGCTGTTGTTGTTGTTGCCCGTTCATCGTGCTGATGGTTGTATTGTGACTATCTTCTGTATCCCAGGGCTGAATATCTGAACTATCGGAATCTGTATCATCGGCCTGTGCACTTTCCGGTTCGATAATCTTGTTTAGTATGTTTCGAATCTCGGCTTCGAACAAGCTACCTTCCTGCTTAATGTCAATTGTAGGAAAGCTTACTCCCAATAGCGGTGAGTGGGCTGAAGATTCACCAAAAAATGGTAAACCGTTGCCGGAGAACTGCGATCCTTCAGCAACTGTTACCGAAATATCACCGGAATGTGTCGAATCTTCACCAAAACAAGGTGCTTTTTCTCCTTCACTAATTTCTTTGGTTAAGGTGTTTCTAATCGTAAACAAATTTGAATCTTTACCCAATGTTGTTAAACTAACTTCAGGCTGCGTCCTGGTAGATCCTGGAGTTACTATATCTTCGACAGACCGTGCCGAAATCATACTGGAATTTACCAGAGGCGTAGCATGTTCCACCGGAATATGACCGGAATCACTACTAATGTTCTTTACTTTCTTGACAACTGGGTTAGACCTAGCTGTACTTCTACCTCCCGGAGTCGTCCTTAGTAAATTAAGTATCCCAGGCTGGCAGTTCTTTGGATACGTTTCACCGGATCGAGTAACCGGCATGTATCATCTTTTGTACTAATCGTGTACTATTACTGTCGATTTACAGTTTACAGTCACGTTTCCACAACTGGTTTGCAACAATCTGATCTGTTGCCACCTTCCCACAGACAGCGCCAGTGTTAAACGCTGTTATTCTATCTGTCAAAAGTGCGTTTAAGCGATTCTTGGGTTCTTGGGAGTGGAAGGGGTCTGTTAGACAGAGGCCCTATACTTAGTTCCCAAACTAACCACTTACACACAGCAATATTCTGATGCTAAGAGCTCTATCAAGAATTTGTTGTACTTAGATATTACAGTTCACAGTTTAGCTCAGCCACGTGTACCGAATACGCTAAGATGCTATGTTACATCTGCACATAACTTACTGAAAATACCAGAAACAAGAGTAATCATCAACCTTTACCGAATGGGTACCACAATCCTACCAATGTTCGAAGACACAGAGAATCCAAGTCCAAGTGTTCAGATACACCGTACTGAAGGTTCAGTACGCAACCCAAGAAATCCTACTGTAGCTTAAACTTTGTCGTATGAACCTGGACCTCGATACTAAGACAACTTAATACAACCCGGATACCAGAAGCGCTACCACAACTGCACAGACTTCGCCACACACTTGCAGAACCTTCCAAGAAAAGAGACAACACGATACGCGAACTCACTCATACTCACAACCGCAATGGATACCAACAGATAACAGACAAGATGAAACACAGATACACACAGAATACTCAGAAATTAGACAAGATACTCTGAATTAATCAACTCAACACATAGTAACGCTACAGACAAATCACCCAGACAGACAGTCTGGTGATCTCTCGAACGTCACTCAGCATCTCTTTTCATTGCTTTATAAAAGAATACAACGTGTCTGCGTAACAACCTTTTGCACGTGTGAAACAAGATTTCAGTTATACATTTCCAATCCGGCGGCCGTTAACACTCCATGCAAACACATCTCTATACTCTCTTAACAATGCTATCAACTCTTTTTGTCTTCTTCGATCAGGTCATGTCCTATGTACGTACATCATTCCCCATTCTCTTCTATGGTCAACAATTTTCTCGATCTTCTATTTCATATTTCTTGAAGTTTTGGGGGACTTCAAAGAGGGTCTCTTCCTTTACTCGCTTAGGGTTTGGACCAGAATTTATGCCCAAACATGAGGTTCAAATTCTTCATCTAGGAACACTATGGGTTCATAGGTTGGGTCTTGAACTGACCTAGGGTGCTTCTCTATACCTACTTCTCATGGAGATAATCTTTTCTCTTCTTCCATTGCAACTTTACAAATCCATATGTGAGTGTCTTCATGCATCCATGAGGATCCTCATCCTATAGAGTGCACAGATTCTTTGTCCTCCGTTGTTCTATGGATGGGGTTCCATTGTATTAGGGGCACATCTCTATGCTAATAGTCCTTGAGATTGACCTTAGTGTTAACCCCAAAGTGTTGCAAATACAAAGAATTGGTTCTCCAATCTTGCATTATCTACAGGTGTCTCATGAATGGTCTACCTAAGATCATCTCATATGTGTGGTTCTTGCCAAATTCACATATGGAAAAAGTATGATCAAACTCCACACCACAAGTGGTAAGAGTGATTCTGTCCAACAATCCTAGAGGTTTCTTAATGTGGCCATCTACCATTTGCAACTTCATTCTCGTTGGTCTGAGTGCCAGTTTGCCCCAATGTTTCCATAAGGAGGTGGTAGGAATGGAACACCTACACCTGAATCTAAGATAGCTTTTGTTGTGTAACTTGGATAAGTGATAGGGAGATAAGTATTTCCTTCCTCTCCTTCACTCATGTCTCTTATCTTATCCAAGGGGATCTCGGGTACTATCTTGTGTGATCCTACCTGGGAAGAATGAGTTTTAGCTACTTTTGGTACTTTATTGGCTATGTGTTTCCATAATTCTTGTTTAATTTTTCTTCACTCACGAGATGACACTGTACTTTGGTTTTCTTCACTACATTGGTGTCCCTAGGTACAATTGAGGTTTTCGTTTCTCACCAAGAATGTGGGTGTTCTCATATGGATAGGCTTAGACTCCCAAGGGCCCATGAAATGGGGCAATTCCTACAAGGAATTAGACTCAAAATCTAAATGTTCACTAGACTGGGTGTCCTCTTGTTTGTCGTTTATAAAAGGAATATCTTGTGGAAACTAATCGTGAAGACCATCTATATATCAATGGGAGGATGATTCTAACTCTCCTTGTCCCATTTTTCCTCTTGAATTTCTCTTAGGAATTCTTGTGAGTTTGATGCATTGAAGAAGGGATTCCACAATCAACAGAGTTAGAACCATAATCTTCCTTAGGGTGGAGGCTTATCCCTTCACTCCTAGCATTATTCACCTTGGACGGCAGGGGCTTTCTTGATCTGGCTATTATTTTCTCTAGTCTCTCTAGCAATCCATCAAAGTGCACTTGTGCTTTGGTTGAGCTAGTGCAATTGAAAAGGCAACTGGCCTCAAACATGGTTTGAGTCAATTCTACCATTTTGGCACATAGATTAGTTATCTCAATCTCTAGGTCTGCTGTAGGGTAACATTTGTCATGTTTTATCACATTTGGCCCTTTTTGGATTCTGGCCTGATATGCTTTAAGCATCATATCTAAATCCTCAGGAGTAAGATCCACTACGAATGATCCTGCTCTAGGTAGTGATGGGTTTATGTGAGGGTATGGTGTGGCGATGGTGGTAATGTATGAGAGTGTGCCTGAAATGCAATTTCATTGAGTTTAGCTTTGATATCTCTTATGCTTTCTTCTAGTTCGTTCATTTTCTTTGTCCATTGTCTTTTTATATGTTCACAGCTATCTATCCAAACTCTCATTCTCTTTTTGGTCATGCTCTTGGTCTCACTGTTGTCTAGGCTCTTCTCTTGACTTATGCCTAGGTTTTGTTGTAGGGCTTGAGCTCTAGTTACTCCTTGCACTGGGGTTGTAGTAATTGTACTTCTACAAGAGTCTATTTCATTCATTTTCTTTGTCCATTGTCTTTTTATTCGTTCATGGCTATTTTTCAAGCTCTCATCCTCTTTTTTGGTCATGCTCTCGGTATCGCTATTGTTTAGGCTCTTCTCTTGACCTGTGCCTAGGTTTTGTTGTAGGACATGACCTCTAATTACTTATTGCACTTGGGCTATAGTGATTGTACTTCTAGCCAATAAGATTAATAGGTGTAATTTTTTGCATATTGGCTAGATTTTTTGGACGATCCCTATCCTAGCTTGGGTCCATTGCTCATATGATGACTAGTATTTTTTCCTTTGTTAAAAGGCCCTTTGGCCTTCATTGCAGTCTCTTGGGAGGATGTCGACTTAGCTTGTGAGTCATGAAGGAGTAGATGACGATGGACTTCTTCCCAAGCTAGAACTTGCCCTCAATTGTAGAAGGTCATTGCAAAGGTCTCATACGACCTAGGTAGTTTGTTAAGTAGCCTCATGGCCATATCTTCACTGGAAATTTTCTCGCCACAAAGTGCTAACTTGCATTGATAGTCTTCAAATTGAGCTATGACTTTTGTGATTGTATCTTGCGATCGAATAGTCAGATTATGGAATTCTGCTTCTAAAGCATAGATCCTTGAGGGTGTTTTATCTTTGTATAAGGCTGCTAAAGTGTCCCAGGCTTCTTTGGATGTTTTACATGCCATGATGTGCCCTTTGGTCAGTTCATCACAGGCAAGTAGAAGTTGGCCTAATGCCCTTTTATCTTTAACATTCCAGATATGCCAAGATTCTAGGTTGTTGGCCTTATTGGGTTCAGATTCGGATCCATCTACTACATTGTGAAGGAGATTGGTGTATAGATATGCTCGCATTACATCTTTCCAAAGATTATAGTTTTGCCCATTTAATCTTTCATCCTTGGGCATGAATATGGGTGTGAAAGAAGGTAAAAAATTGTCCATAGATGAGGTGTTAGTTGAACTCTTTGACATTACAAAGTTGGAGTGAACTTGAACTCATAAAAAAGTGAGTTTGTGCTTTGCAAGAGATTGACAAGTGTTTAAAAACACTTTTGAAGACACTTGTGTGCTAAGAAATTACTTGAAAATAATCGCAAACTTTAAAAAGAGATTGAAAGGATTGGCACCACACTGGAAATCCTTGGGAGACTTGGAATAGCCCTACACGTTGGACACTTTGGAGAAATGAGACGAGTCAATGCGCGGAGAGAGCTCGTGGGTGGGCTTAGACTAGCCTCCAACCCACAGGTGTGCACACACACAACACTTCTTCTCTTTATATTTTTGATAGCACAAAAGTGGCATTTAGTGCCAAATGATGTGCCAATGTTGGTGAGTGGTACTTTAAAAATGAACCCCATGGAAAATACAACGAGAATTTTCAATGGGGTACTTGAGGACTGAGAATAGCAAATGATTCACAATGGAAGGAGTAAGACCCTTGGGAGAAGACAATAAGATTGTACAATTAAGAGTACATAAGTGTTTATAGTGCCAAATGATACTAATAAATCCTTGAAAAACTCCTTCAAAATTTGCTTTCTTGTGGGTTACTTGTCATCAAGCTTGAAGATCAATAAACAAAAATTAAGGTTTATGTGGATGATCCTATTCCGGATCTATTCACTAAGTATGAGAATGGTCCAATTAAAATGTGACCCTATTTACGAATGAACTGTATCAAGGTCAAACACCTAAGTTGACATTCAATCAAAGGCATAATCAAAGAGAATTCATCATGAATGATATCATCACGAACTTCATCCCCTAGAAGCAAGACGTTGACGTGGACAGTCTCTGCAAGTGGGACTTGATGTAGATATTTTTGAGAAGAAGAAAACTAGGAGATCAAATCCACTATGGATTCATTGATCCTTGTGCTCCCCATGTAATGCGAGCTAGGCAACTTGTTAATGGGCCGATCAATTGGGCAGTGCTCCTGCAATTTCATTAGCGAGCTATTTTGGTGGTTTGCCAACTTATCGATGGCGCTCTAGTTAATCGTTAGATTTTGAAGCAGCAATTCGATGAATCTTGTATCTCACATAACTCTAGCGGGCCCTGAGCCTGTGCAAAAGCAAAATCCTATCTAACCATACAGCTCAAACACTCCTATGTGCAAATCATACCACTGATTAATGCTACCTCATAGCGATCGATTGACCCATTTTGGCACACAATGAATGTTGCTAAAATTGTCAAATTGCAAACACGATCAGCAACCATAATTAGTAGATATGCTTTTGATTTTATCACATGACCTTAGTGGAACCTCACTTTGTGAAAAAAAATTAGCGACTGCTTTGGGTGCAAGTTGGTAGGCTGCTAAATAAAGCCACCTTCTACAAATGGACAAAAAAAATCTCCCTCTCCTTCTGGCACAGATGGCTGGCTATCAGTTGGTTGATGAGAGATCTTCAGATGTAAGCGAATTCGTCTCTCTCTCATGCTGTCTGTCATGATCAGAGTGCTGCTCTGTGTAATTCTTTGGCATGAGCAAAATGCTGCTCCTCTTCTCTGTGGTGAAGAGCTCCAGAATTTGTGCACACAGAAGTTGAGGGTGTGAGGTCGTGTAGATCCATTGTTGATACCTTTGCAAGGGGTGCAAGGCATTGCTTAATGTTGCGAAGAAAACAATGGCTTCCAAATGGCCATACGTGTTTTCGTTCTCCCTTATTTCTTCTGTAGCTGACCTCAAAGCTTAGCCTCGATGAGCTCTCAAAGAGTAGCCAAAGACAATTCGTACAAGCAAAAGGTTCCGACTCTATCTCTTTCTTTCTCTTGCTCTCTCCTTTCTCAAAAGTGGCGCAGATCTGCCCCGCTTCCAAATTTCAGAGATAGAAGTTTGCTGTGTCCAAGCCTCTATGTATACTCTGGTCTGTAGCTTGTGTCGTCACAGAGGGATGGACGCCCACTGTATAGTATAGCAGAGGGGTGGATGCCCTTAATGGCCCTCACAAAGAATTCGGTTGCTGCTATGCTCTGCAGCGCAACTGTGGCATTCAGAGAGATGATAGATGCCTTCTCTCTCGCTATCTTTCTCTTTGTATTTCAAGCAGAGATGGTGTAGAACCAAGCTCGTATTTGACTATGTGATAGAGCGTTATAGAGTACCATATGCAAAGTTACAAATGAACAAGCTATAGGTAAATTCTCTGATAATATATTACAAGAGGCATGTCTTTACTGTAGGTGGACAAGCACAAGCAGAGAGGATGCCAGCCATTTAATTGCGCAGGTTGAGACTTGGCGATTACAAAGAGGCAATTCTCTTGCGTGTTGTTGGTAGAAACTGAAAGTAATTGATGAACAAATGCTGTACAAAGGATGATCTTTGCCCTCAAAACCGTGACAATGTCTATGCGTACGCTATAAGACAGATATGCACTTCACTTTCTTGCCTTCCCATCGAGTGTGAAAATTATCTCAATTGTCCATTCGAAACACAGAGGAACAAATGCACAGAGTTCCCGAACTCAAATGATGGAGAGGGTGCACTTAGAAAGATGAAACATAAAAAAAGGGATGCAAAGTAGTGTTTACAAACACTATCAACAATGAGGACAACACCAACTCTACATATATGCCCTTCAAAATGAAGCGAGGTATCACACTCAATCCACGAAGAGGGTGGGAGGTAGGGCAAAATGGGGGTAAAGCGTGGGAAAATAATGGATGAAAGAAAGGGTGGGAGGGTGGACAAATGGGCTAAAAGAAGCCCAAAATTGAGTATAAATTGATGGCAAAAGAGGCTTCCCTCAATGAGGAGAGCCACACCACCAAGCTCAAGTACCACCACCACCAAAATCACTGCCAAACATACCACCAAGACATCCACCTAGCACTCTTATACCATGTAGAGAGTACACGTGCAAAAGCAAAATGAAATGAAGATTGTAATCACAAAAGAAAGAGTGTGTGAGACTAAAAAAGAGTGGACCATGAAATGGGTAAACTCATGTGGATTAGAAATGAGCTTGCCAAGAGCATGTAGTAGGCTCCTCAAGCTTCTAACCAAGTACAAATGGGGGGAGAGCCCTCTTTATATAGATTTGGAAGGGGCTCTCCAAAGTACATCTCATGTGGGATGATTCCACTGAAAGGAGAATGAGTATAATGTTAGAAGCAAATGGCCAGGTACCCAAATACAAAGGAAATACAATATAAAATGGAAATAAACTAGAAATGGAGTGCCTCCTAGATACAAAATGGAGATGCACTCATGCGGATACAAAATGTAGATGATGTAGGAGCAATCATGTCATCAATAAGAAGTACTTCAACTCTCCAAGATCTGAGATCTTAAATTCTTCTCCAATCTTGTTCTTGATATCTCTAATGCTTGCTTCATTATGAAGTAGTTTGATGGTGATGCACCACAATGCGCTCTCCTTCTCGAGAGCTCCACGATGATATCCTCAGAGTAGAAAACTGAGCTCCTAAGGCCGCATGCAATACTCCGTACAGAAGCTGCAGAATATGTAGAAAAACACAGTACACAGGGAGCACGAAGACAGACTTCTTAGGTCTTACAAATGCGGTCGAACTTATAGTCTATGACTGACCAGGCCACTATATGTTTTATTAAAGAACATATACAAAGAAGTGTCCAGTGGCCATTTGGCCTTTCACATGGACACTAATGGTAACAATCTCCCACTAAAGGCCAATATGACCAAAGTAACTATGGGAGAAAAATAAAGAATGATAAAGAATACCTGAGTGTAAGTATAAAAACTATACCTCCCACCTGATGGGCATGTTACACAATATACAAGTGACTATGTAAGATCAGGAATCAAGTAACCCCCATCAAGTGACAACAGTGTCGAAAGTTATCATGTGGTAGAGCTTTAGTCAAAGCATCTACAACATTATCTCAAGTATGAACCTTCTCAAGAATAATGCGCTCAGTGGCTAAGCAATCTCGAATGAAGTGATACCTCACCTCAATGTGCTTGGTCTTTGCATGATAGATCGGATTCTTAGCCAAAGAAATGGCACTCTGACTATCACTGAGCAAATGAGGTACATGCTATGGTAAACCCATATCACAAGCAAGACGAGAAGGCCACAATGCTTCCTTACATGCCTCACTTGCTGCAACATACTCTGCTTCTATGGTGGAAACAGTTGTACATTCTTGAAGATGAGATCTCCAAGAGATAGCACCTCCAGCAAAATGAAAAATTTACCCTGATGTACACTTACGATTGTCTATACAACCAACATAGTCAAAATCTGTGTAACCAATAATGGATGCTTTCCCTCTACCTAAGCATAGACACTTGTCCTTAGTGCCACTCAGATATCTTAAAATCATCTTAACTACTTCCCAATGTTTCTTGCCAAGATCAGACATATATCTGCTCACAACTCCCACTGCAAATGCAATGTCTGTTCTCGTAGCTACCATAGCATACATGAGACTACCAACAGCAGACTGATAAGGAATCTTGGTCATGAATTCCTTTTCCTCATCTGATTTGGGGCAATCATCCTTGCTCAATTTCACATATGTGGGTAAAGGTGTAATCAATGCCTTTCCACCCTGCATATTGAACATGTGAAGTACTTTGGATATGTACTCACTTTGAGACAAGTATATGCATCTTTTACTCCTATCACGAGTAATGTGCATGCCAAGAATATGTTTGGCATCCTCCAAATCCTTCATATCAAATGTTTGACTCAACTTCTTTTTGAGAATTGACAAATCATAAGAGGACTTCCCAACAATCAACATATCATCGACATAAAGTATCAAGCATATCAAGCTACCATGTGAGCATCTCTATGTGTAGAGACAATGATCCTCATTACTTTGAGAATAGCCTTGAGGCTTCATACAAACATCAAAATTTTGGTACCATTGTCTAGGGGACTGTTTAAGTCCATACAAGCTCTTCTTAAGCTTACAAACTAGACTTTCCTTGCCAGGAACTACATAACCCTCTGGTTGTTCCATATAGATCTCATCTGTAAGATCTCCATGCAAAAAAGCACTTTTCACATCCATTTGGACTAGCTCTAAGTCCTCCATTGCAACGAATCCAAGCAACATGCGCAAGGTAGTCATCTTGATCACTCCTCGAGAGAAGATTTCCTCGAAATCAACATGTTGTTGCTTAAAACCCGTTGCAACAAGTCGTGCTTTATACTTTGGAGGAGCACTATCTTATGTGAATTTAAGTTTATATACCCATTTACATGGTAAAGCTTTCCTACCCTTTGGCAAAGGTACTAAATCCCAAGTACCATTTTTGTGAATAGAATCCAACTCACTCTTCATGGCATGCTCCCACTTGACATGATCCTTTGTCTGCATAGCCTCTTTGTAGGAAGAAGGCTCACTGGCATCTGTTAGCATAACAAAATCTAAACCTAAAACATATCTATCAGGTGGATGTGAGACACGTGCAAAACGTCTCAATGGTTGTTGAATAGGAACATGTGCAAGCTGATCTGAATGGACATTCTCTTGAACATCCCTATGTGCAGCATTTTTATGCATGCTAACCGGAGGACTAGTATCCTCAAACACCACTCTTCTCACTTCAACCTCCTGAATGGGTTTTTTATGCATCTTAGACTCATTGAAAATTACATCACTACTTTTGATCATTGATCGTGTTTCAGGATCACATAAGCGATATCCAAATTGTCCTTCTTGACCATATTCAAGAAAATGCATTTCTTTGACTTATGTTCCAACTTTTGTCTAAGATGCTTGGGTATATGAACATATGCTTCACACCCAAAAACTTGAAGATGATCATAATATGGTGGCTTGCCTGTCCATAACTCTTGTGCTACTTTCATACCTTAGGCAGTACTAGGTGAAAGGTTAATCACATGAACTGGAGTCAATACTGCTTCTACCCAAAAGCTTTGTGAGAGTTTTGCATGATGCAACGTAGAGACTACTCGATCTTGAATAGTTCTATTCATTCTCTCAGCTACATCATTGTGTACTGGGGTATAGGGAGCTGTAAACTCTCTACGAATACCTCTAGACTGACGAATCCCTCTAGACAATGCTCACAAAATGAAAAATCAGAGAAAGATAACACACGTAAGTAGCCAGAACGAGAAAAATTTTCCATTGCATGACGAGATATATGGCCAAATGACCCTGCCAAATACAAGCCATAGGCTGTTCAATAATAGCTAACGAGTGTTGCTTCTGTAATACAAATAAAGGATAAAGTGAGCCAACTTTGCTTCCTTTTGCAATAACCATATTGCCCTTTGATATGCGAAAGGACTGAGCATAGAAGACCACCTTGTAACCAAGGTCATCAATTTGAACAACTGACATCAAACTACGTGACAATTGAGGTACATGGCATACATTATGCATAATAAATTTTTAACCATCAATGAACTGCACAACCACATCTCCAATCCCCACAACATCACACTCGTAAGAATCACCAAGTCTCACAGTACCAAGAGACTTTGCTGCATAATTAGATAACCATTCTTTATGTGGTGTCACATGGAAAGAAGCACTAGAATCTAGCAGTCAGGTGTGGGAAAGAGAATCAGCCATAAGAGCCTTAGGTGGCACAATAATATCAAGTGTCAACACATCAGCATCATCAGAAATAACATTAATTTCTTCAATCTGTTTAACATGCCCATCAACATTCTGTCCTTTACCTTTAGCATTCTTTAATGCATAAAATCTTTCTTCATGTTTCCTTTCTTATGACAATAATGGTATTCGATGTCCCTCTTCCTTGATTTACTTCTACTCTTATTTTGTTGATCATTCTTTTCCTTGTTCTTGCTCCTGCCACATTGTTGATTCTTTCCTTGGTAAGAATCATGAACATTATATGCATCTTCACTCTGAGTGCCAACCATAGACTTTCTACGAATCTCCTCGCTCAAGAGTGCTCCACATATGTCATCATAGACGAGTTTACCACTAGGTGCACTATTGCTAATAGCTATGCAAAATGTATCCCATGATGACGGCAAGGTGCATAACAGCAATACTGCTTTCATTTCATTATCCATATCCATTTTTTGAGCCTGTAACTAAGAAAATATAGCATCAAACTCATTTACATGAGCAGCAACACTATATGTGTCCTTCATACGAAGGTCATATAATTTTCTCATCAGATAGACTTTCTTTGATGCCGTCTCTTTTTCATATGTGTTGCATAACTTCTTCCAAAGCTCCTCTGCGCTTTCACAGTCTAATATTGTAAAGTAAACATTATCTTCCAGGTGCAAGTGAATGGTAGACCTAGCCATTTCATCTAACTCATCACAATCATCTTCATCCATGTCAACAGCCTTCTTTGAAATTCCATTTACTAGCTTCCATTGCCTCCTTTGAATCAGCACATCTTTAATCTGATTCTTCCATAGAGCAAAGTTTGTGCCATCAAATTTCCAGATCTCAAAATGTTCTTTGCCCTGCAAGTTATAGCTCCTCCTCGGAACACTAGCACTAGACCCTGATCCATCGGATGTGCCTGAGACCTCTAATGCCATGATGGTAGAGAACTGAATGGAATGATAATGGAGATAGAAGAGTCCGAACACCAATGAATAAGTGTATCAAGGAGTAAATCGACCACTGTATAGTTGACAAAAACAAAAATTTGGAAAAATTTTGCAAGAGTATCCTCTGCAAAATGAGTGTATGAATAGTGTCAAAATATCATAAAACTGCAAGTACTCACATATTTGCCTGCATAGTAAATCACTGACTCCACTACATATAATCAGTTACCCAATAGAAGCCAACTAGGCTTATCGAGCACCTATGAACAACTATCATACATCTCCTATGGCGAGGCTGGGTAAGACTTCCACCTGCATCACCGAAGAGACCCCAACATATGGGTGTCTCCCAGTTAAGAAAACCTCACCACGACCCTCTTTATCAAACGTAAAAGGCTTTATGCAAAGAACGTAAGTGCTATATCAATGACCACATGGATCTACATAAGTGGTATCCACAGAAGCGTACATGATGTGTATGTGCTCAATATATGCAGTAAAATGACACTAAAAGGCTGAATGCACAACCCAAAAACTAGCCAATAACACCTACAAGTGTCTATCAACTCTGATGTTTTTGGCTCAAAAGACCTGCATAAATTTGAAGCGGCTGCTCCCACCAAAACTGAAATCTTTCAAGAAACCTATAGTTTTACAAGTGTGGATGAAAACACAGTCCCAAAGGTTGATATTTATTGTTGGAGAAGTACAAAGAACACTCTTCTTGATGTTCTTGGACCTGTGTGAAGAGAACTATGTGGGGAAGTACTCCAAAATGGCTCCAAAAGACACCCTAAAAATGCTTCAAAAATAGGCTTTGAAAGCAAAGAATGAAGCTGTGAGGGACCAAAACATGTTCAAGGTAATGTCAACCTTAGTCTTTCCCCTTCTTCAGACACCACAAGGGTGTAGCTTAGTGGAAAGAGATTTCCACGGTTATGCAAGCTCTAGGGGGAACAATACTGGGATGGTGACCTCCCGGGAAGTACCGGGAACCTCTATATTCCTTGATCGTTGAGGTCCACCCTCGCATGCAGCCAATGGTGCCAAAGGTGACTCGGATGACAAGGTGTTGGCATACAAGCTATAAGAAGAGCATATCAGCACAAAGGAGCAGTCATGACAATCCAGTAATAAGGCCTAATCATTTTTTCCATGAACTATTTCCAACTCAAGTGATTTTCATCACTACACAAACATTATAAATTTTGTTTTTGGTAGAATAGACTCCATTTTTTCAAGCCAAGGAGTCCTCAAGCTTGAGGAGTATTAGAATTAGCTACATACCAATTTTCATAATTTTTAGATTCCGTTTGAGCCCTCAAATAAGCTCTAGAACCTAATTTTTAACTAGGCCGAACACTAGGTCTGGACAGGGCCAAAGGCAGTCAAAAAACTATAAATAGAGCTAGAGAGCTCATTTCTCACGTCTCCACGGATTGACATTTATGAGGTGGATCTCTTCACGTTGTTACTTGCCATTATGCTAGAGTGACACCAAATTTGGCACTGTTGTCGGGGAGAGAGGACGAGCGTATGATGGTAATATGTAGAGTTGAGACATTGGAGTTATGGGTAAAATCTATACTTTTCCTTATTTTTCATCAATTTTTCTTGTTTTTTGCATCACCATCATCATCCACACACCACCTCCCACCTACATCTCCACCTTCCCCAAAATTTCAGTTTTTTTGTCATATTCCCCTACTCGCCGCATTTCCCTCATTTCACTTGTGAGAGAGAGCAAGAGAGAGCTTGTGTGCGATCTGTTTTTGTGTGTTTTTGAGCTTTTGGAGCAAGTTCTAGCTATATCACCATCTCCAACAGCTTGTGCAGGTATGATAGAACTCTGCATAGGTCCAGGAAACTCAGTAATTTTTGTTTACATGCTTGGCACGATAACCTACACCATTAGAGCACTCCAAATCACTAAAAGTTTAAAAACAATTTGCGTTTTTTCAGTCTATCGTGACAGACACCATCTATCGCGACAGACATCGTCTATCGTGACAGACACCATCTATTGCGACAAACACCATCTATCGCGATAGACAGCACCCCGCGACAGAGATCGTCTATCACGACAGAGACCATCTATCACGACAGACCAAAACACGACAGACGATAAAAGTCGTCTATCATGACAGACACCCCATCTATCGCAATAGACAGAGCCCCGTGACAAATAGGGTCTATTGCAACAGACCAAAACATGACAGACGATAGACATCGTCTATCACGATAGACAGAGCCCGCAACAAATAGCATTATTGCGACAGACACCCGTCTATAGAGCCCCATGACAAATAGTGTCTATCACGACAGGCACCGTCTATCGCGACAGACCAAAAAACGACAGATGATAAATATCGTCTATCATGACAGACATCGTCTATCACGACATACAAAACCCCACGATAGATACCATCTATTGCGACAGACACCATCTATCATGACAGACAAGCCCCACGCGACAGTCAGCATCTATCGTGATAGACACCGTCTATCGCAATAGACAGACATTTTCGAAAAAAATTAAAGTGCTAATTTTTTTGAAAATTTGGGCTAAATTTTGGGCATATTTGCACACTCAATTACCCATACAATTACAAAGGCCTGAGAGAAATGCATTAAAATCCTCAAAGGTCCTGATTGTCTGTTTTAACCCCTTGAAACCTGAATTGACATAACGTTTTCATATGCAATCCGTTTTTTGAGCTCTAGAGCTTGTTGGAAAGCTCGTGGTGAATACTACAGGGCCTCAAATGTTTTTTATAAGAATATTACATTGATTTATAGATAGGGTATTTTGAAGCTAACCCTCTCAGGGGTAGGTACACCAAGGGATCTCTAGAGAAAATTTTTTGGCAATACAGAAGGGGGGGGGAAAGGGTCATTAAAAGTGTTTGAAATAATTTGTTTGTCAATTGAAGGTAAAAATTTAAGCTAAACTTGGAACTTTTACAGGATCTTCGAGAACGTTTGGAGAAACCAAAGCAAGTTCCCGTGTGTGCACGCTTGGGAACACGCTTCCTGGGCAGACAAGTGCAGTAAAGAAAAGCTACTTGAGGTTGGAAGATCTCTCGAAACCCTCAGTCCATTCCTAGTTTAGGCTATGTGCGGATAGATATTTTGATTGATTAAGGGTACGATAGGAACACTCAAGTTCTAAGATACTCTAATTTCTCAAGTCTAAGAATAGGTAAGTTGCAGTCAAGGGACAACCTAAGGGGAAAGAACTTAAGTTAAGTGGGCGATGAACATCAAGTGCGACACACTTAAGTACTCCTGATGACGATTAACTAAAGACAAGAAAACAAGTACCCAGGAGATTAAAAGGAACAAGTGATTGGTATCAAAGAATCAGCAACATGGTTGTACAAGGGTCATTGGAACAATTAGTAGGGCATATGAATCTGAGATCAAGAAGACATCTAGGGAGAGACCGTCTTAGTGTTAGGTCATTAGAGGCTAGTGTTAACCATACTGCTAGGTCTTGGGCCCAGCAATTGAGTGACTACCCCTACGCTCTAGACTCAGAAGCCAATGACTCTGAGATGTCTTATAGCATGGAGAGACCCGTAGGTAGCTCAGGAGTGGCATACCTAGAAAAACCAAAAGTTCCCTACAAGAATCAACCGGACTATATCCAGACCAACCGATTAGGTGCTCGTATCTATGAGGATGGTCTGAGAAGATCAGTTGTCCAAATTAAAAACCCGAATCAGCCCATGGGACTAGAACACCCTGTAGTCAAGTTCGAAAATGGTTCCTACATAGATAAAGAAGGAACAATGTATGTAGTCACTAGCCAACTAGAAAGAACAGATGAATTTGGCAAGATAATCTCAGAGACCGAAATAGGTGACATAGAGCAAGGGAACTTAGGAAAGGAGCCGAAAAACCCTCGAGGCAAGTCGGTTCTGACTAGAATAATCACTCCAGAGTGGATTCCCCAAGACAATAGGAGCACATATTTGCTCTTGAATTGAGAGATAGATGAGGCCTTTTGGAGGTATAAACTTGAGAAGCCTAACAAAGTAGGCGCAGTCACCATATGTGAATTCAAAGACCCAGATAGCCCAGGCAAAGTGACCTATCTAGATAATGCATCAGAGAGGATCTTTGTGGTCTTGGAGCATGGAAGACATGCATACACGTGGAAGGGTGAATTTGTTTTTCCCCAACCTTGATCCATAGTATCTTATGGTCACCAAGGAGCGGGAACATCTCAGGCTCATGGAACTCAAAGAGAGAGGAGTAGAGATAGACCCGAGGTGAGCCTTGCTAACCCACTAGGAAGAGAAAGAACAAGGACAGAGACAGATAGGATGGAAAAAGAGAGACATATGGACCCAAGGAATCCAATAAATGTTGACGAATTCCCCCTGCCAAGGCCTAGAGAACATGCAGGACCTTGAGGCCCACACAGTTGGTTAAGTCCATGAAAAATTGCTTCAATGGCACAAGAGACCCGTATGACCATGTGGCAGAGTTTAGGCAAGTTTTGAGAGCTGAACAAGTTGAAGACTTGTTCACTCAATACAATGCTTTTGGCCTAACTCTCAAGAACACTGCATTGACTTCGTTTCAACCGCTCACCAAGGTCAGTTCAGAAATATAGACCAACTTCTTGAAGCGTTCATCACTGAGTTTTCTAAGAGTGGTATTAGGCATAACACATCTTCACTGATATATAGCTTCAAGCAAACACCTCAAGAGACTGTGAGGCTCACAGGGAGAAGGTTTAGGCAATACCTAGAGAGGTGCCCTGTTCCAAAGTTACCCACTCTAGTCAAACAAGTGGCTTTATTTCTAGATGGATTGCTAAGTACCAAATTGAGATCATATGTGTACTTAAAGGACCCTAGATCCATAGAAGAGTGCTAGAGGACCATTCTATAAATGTCAGGGAGATCACCTCATTTGTGATTGCCCTATGTCTGCACTAACACAACCCGAATCTGTGATAATTCAAGGCTTTTGTCCAGATTGTGGGAAGGAGCACTTGTTACGAGAGTGTCCCAAGAACCCCACCAATATGCCAAAAATTGCTCCTATCAGCACTATTGGGTTAGTGGTAGACTCCACAGGAAGTGTGACTTCCACGGCCCCAGTGCAAGTCATCACGAGAGCTCAGGCACTTAAGCAAAACCAAGACTTAGGCCAGAAAAAGAATTCTGAGGTTAGCAAGATTGAGAGTCAGAATAAGAAGAGGACAAGAGCTTGGAGAGAAAGTCGTGAACATATGAAAAGGCAATGGGCAAAGAAGATGAGTGAACTCGAGGAAACCCTAAGAGAAACCAAGGCCAAAATAATAGGAATCACATCTCAAATGCACTCTCACACATCATCCCCATCACCATCCTCATCATGATCCATCCCACAACAATCTAATCCACCACACATAACCCACCCTCCACCCCGAGTAGGATCAATCTTCACAGATCCCACTTCCGAGGACATAGACATGATGCTTAGAGCATATCAAGCCAGAATCCAGGAAGGACCAAATGTAATAGATCATGAAAAGAGTTACCCTAGATCTGACCTAGAGGTGGAACGAACCAAGCTTTGTGCTAAGATGGTAGAATTGGCTCAAACCATGTTTTGAAGCCAAACGTCTCTTCAATTGCTCTAGTTCAACTAGGACTCAATTGCACTTTGATGGATTGTTAGACAGATTGGAGAGATTAATTGCAAAATCGGGAAACGAAGCCACCTCCCAGGGTAAGGACAAGGCGAGTGAAAGAATAAGCATTCCCCTCAAGGATGCTTATGTGCCCAATTCCACAGAACCAGACACATCTTCGTCTATGAATTGATATTCCCTAGAATTTCTAAGAGAGATTCAAGAAGAGAAATGGGCTAAAGAAAGTGAAGTCCTTCCTCCCATTGAACTTGTGGATGACTTGCATTATCGATTCCCACAAGACATCCCTTCCATTTATGAAGAACTGGAGGACACCCAATCTCGTGAGAGATTAGACTTTGAGTCTAATTCCTTACAGGAACTACCCCATTTCACAGGCCTATGGGAAGCAAAGTCTACTTGTATGAGAGCACCCACGGTCATGGTAAGGAATGAAGACTCAGTCATACCTAGGAATACGGAGATAGTGAACAACACTAAAGTGCAATGCAATCTCACTTTAGAGGAGCTACTAAAGGTTAAGCCAAAATTGTGGAAACACATAGCCAACCAAGTGTCAAAAGTAGTGAAACCCTGCTCCCAAGTAGGATCTCGTAGAACCATGCTAGAAATACCATTGGACAAGATAGGGGACATGAGTGAAGGTGAAGAAGGAAACACCTATCTTCCAATCACTCATCAAGGATACACCACCAAGGCTATTTTGGACTCAAGTGCGGGAGTTGCAATCGCTACCCCTTCCCTATGGAAACAATGGGGCAAGCCAGCACTCAGGCCTACGAGAATGAAGTTACAAATGGCTGATGGTCATATAGAAAGACCCTTGGGGCTACTAGAAGGGATAACTCTCACTACTTGTGGTGTAGAGTTTGAGCACACATTTGCCATCTGTGACTTTAGCAAAAATTAAGGCTATGAGATGATTTTGGGAAGACCTTTCTTGAGGCAGTTGCCAGTAGTACAAGATTGGGGAACCAATTCTTTGTATTTGCAACACTTAGGTGTTACAAGCAAAGTCAATCTCAAGGACTACTCTCATAGAGACATACCCCCTATTCAATGGAATCCCATCCATAGAGATAGGGATGATACCGAATCAGTGCATTCCATAGGATCAGGATCCTCATGGATGCATGAGAACACCCACTTATGGATGTGCAAAGTCACAATAGAAGAAGAGAAGAGAGAAAAAGCAAGGGAGGTAGGTGCGAAGGAAACTCATAGATCGACTCAAGACCCAGCCTATGCACCTGTAGTATTTCATGATGAAGAATTTGAGCCTCACGGTTGGGCAGAGATTTTAGAAACAATGGATGTAGCCATCAGTGAAGAACAATGGACACCCCACTGTGACGAGGATGGCTATGACATTTCAGTCTTCACAATAGAGCCAATTATGCATGATTCGGTTATTGAACAATGTGAACCTAGCACTGATGCATTTGAGGATGTGAGTGACTCTGATCTAGAGTCAATTATCATGGACCCACCTTTTGCATCAGTTGAAGAATATTTTTATGAAGTAGAAGTTCAACCTCAGAGACATGAAGAAATTACAAATGATGTGAGATTAGCCACACAAGTAACCACTAAGAATGAAGGCAAGAAGAGGAAGAAGAAAGAAGTCGCACCAGAGGAGGAAGAATCTTTGTTTGAGGTCCCTGAAAATTTCAAGAAGTATGAAGTTGAAGATAGGAGAGTCATGATAAGGATGCCTAAACATGAAGCAGTCATCCGAGAGGCCTATGATAGCAAAGAAACTACAAAGAAAATCATAGTGACCATAGAGGAAGGTGAAGAGCGATGCACATACATCGGACATGACCTAAGTGAAGAGGAGGAGAAGGAGTTAATAGCCTTACTACGAGAATATCGAGATGTGTTTGCATGGAGTTACAAGGACCTAAAAGGTGTAGACCCTAACATATGCTCATGTACGATCCCCATGACCTCAGATGTCAAACCCTCTAAACAGAAGCCATACACATATAACAATAATTATGCTGCTAAGATCAAAGAAGAGATAGATCGCTTGGTTGAAGTTGGGTTTATCTGTGAAATTAAGCACACTGAATGGGTGTCCCCCATTGTAGTAGTGCCCAAAAAGAATGGCAAACTACGTGTATGCATTAACTTGAAGAAGGTTAATGCAGCCACTATCAGAGATAGTTATCCGCTTCCGATCACTGAGCACCTATTAGAAAGAGTGGCAGGTAAGGAAATCTACAACTTCCTTGATGGCTTCTCTGGCTACAATCAAGTAGCCATAACTCCAGAAGATTAGCATAAGACAACTCTTGCTACAGAGTGGGGCATATTTGCTTTTTGGGTAATGCCATTTGGTCTAACCAATACACCCGCTACCTTTCAGAGGTTGATGTGTCATGTATTTAAAGAATTCTTGAGGAAGAATTTGGAAGTCTATAGTCTAATTGAACTCAAAAAAGTGTGTTTTCATGGTCACATAGTGTCCAAGAATGGCATATCCATGGACGAGGAGAAAGTGAGAGCTATTCTAGAGCTACCTAAGCCAAAGAATATCAAGGAGGTACAGGCGTTCATGGGGCATTGTGGCTACTATCACCGATTCATTCATATGTATGCGATCATTGCAAAGCCTATGTACTCCCTTTTGACTAACTTTGAGTGCAATGAAGAATGTGAGAACTCCTTTAACGAGCTCAAGAGAAGATTGTATTCAGCACTGTTAAAAATAAAGAAGTAAGCTCGTATATATTTTTGCAAAAAGGATTTTCTTCAAGTAGAAGGAAAATACAAAAATGAAAAATAGAAGCATTTACTTCAGCAAGTAGTGGAGGCCAAAAGAGAATCATTCAAAAGAGAATCAAATCCAAAAAAAAACTGAACTGTAGGAGTTGTTGTCCAAAGTAGTGGAGAAATGATGAAGAAGAGCTCTCAAACTCATCATGAGAGTTTTTGGTGACTTGGCTATAAAAGAGGCAAGGGAGGACACTCAAGAATAAACAAAGAAGGTGTGGAAGCCACATTGTAGCCACTTCATTTGTTTTGAGTCAATTCGTTCAGTTCACTCTCATAGAGTATGTCCAGCCGCACACCCATTTCTGGGTAGTCTACTTGTGAGAGTCATATCTCTCACTATATGTATCCAATTTCAAAGTTCAAATATTCGTTGAAAAGCTTATCTCAAGTAATTCCTTTATCTAGAACAGTTTTATGAAATTCTTTATGCTCTGTGAGTTATTCAGTTTTTAGTGAAGTCCAGTTTTTAGCCTAACTGAGTGGACAAGTAGCCTGTTTTGTATCAATGAGTTGCCAACCCAAATCTACTCCAAATTGAGTGTTTGATAGCTCATTTTAAAGCTATAGGTGTCTAGTTTGAGTGACCAAATTTTCAAGTTCATTGCATTTTTCAGTTGGTACCAATTTGCATTTGAAGGTTCAGCTGTTCACAAGAGTCTTGATCCTGAGAAGGTCTTCTACACTTTCCTCTGCGATTAGGAGAGGAATTCTCCAACAATTGGTATCAGAGCATTGGATTTTGATGATTCAAAGCATTGGAACTGAAGTGAAGCAAAGGAGAAGCTACAAATCAAGGGGGAGCTTCATAAAGTCAAGGAAGAGCGCCACACAATACTTGAGGTAAACTTCAATCTTGGAAGTTTTCAATGGCTGATTTAGGACAATAAGTTGAGAAGTTAGACAAAGATAATTTTCAATCTTGGAGGTATAGAATGATAAATTACCTTAAAGGTAAAGGTTTATGGAGTCTAGTTAGTGGAGACAATCCACAACCGGTGGACCTTGAAGATCCCAACATTACTCCGGCACAAAGGAGACAATTTGTTGATTGGGAAGAGAGGAATCGAAGGGTGATGTTCCTCATCTCACAAGTTATTTCTAACACTATGATTGGTCATGTGTAAAGCTTAGAAACAGCCAAGGAAGTTTGGGAGGCATTGGAGAAGGTGTATGCTACCTCAACAAGGTCTCGGAGGATGCAACTCAAGAACGAGCTCAACAACATGAAGAAAAGCTCAAACCAAAGCATTAGTGAGTATACATTGAGGATCAAGGAGCTTCGAGATCAGCTAGCATCAGTTGGATGCAAGATAGAAGAGGAATACATCGTCCAAACAGCCCTCAGTGGCTTGAGGAGTGAAGAAAAGTGGAAGCCCCTCATCACAAACATTCTTTATAGAGATCCTCTACCAACATTCGACGATATTATACCAAATCTTGTGGCTGAAGAGGTAGCTCAACAAGGAGAAGGCAACAAAGGTAAGAATAGCCATAGTCAAATGTTATATGCAGGAAGAGGTAGAGGAAGGAACTCAAGAGGAGGCTCGAGAAGAAGAGGAAGAAGCTACAACAACACAAATTTCAACCAACACAAATCGGAGGACAACAAGGACAACTCAAATGACAACACACATGGAAGAGGTCAAGGAAGAAATAGAGGAAGAGGTTGAGGTTCATACAATCCTCATAAAGGTATAACATGTTATCATTGTGGTAAACTAGGACATTATGCAAATGATTGTTGGCAAAAGAATGGAAGGCTGAATGGAGGCAATCAAAGGAGCCAAAATAATTATGTGAGTACATCAAGTGAAGGAGACAAGCAAACCATGCTTGCCATGAAGCATGACTACAACAACTCGAGAAGTGATGACCAAAAATGGTTCATAGATTCAAGTTGCAGCAACCATATGACATGCCAAGGACATTTATTCACAAAGCTACAAGCTCCAAGTGGAAAAGGATGTGTGGAGACCGGCGATGAAACTCAACACACAATTGAGCATGTTGGAGATATCAATCTTGGAGATAGAAAGGTATTGGTTGATGTTCTTCATGTTCCTACTATTGCAAAGAATTTGATTTCAGTAAGACAAATGGTAGAGAAAGGATATCATGTTATCTTCAATGAAAAAGGCTGCTTTCTAAAGAATCCAAAAGAAGGATTCAAGGTGATTGCTCAAGGAAGGAAAGAAGGTAGGATGTTCACCTTGGACATTCAACAACCACATGAAAAGGTGATGTATATTCAGTTTGGAAACAAGAGGATTGTTGAAATCGAATTGTGGCACAAAAGGTTTGGACATATCAACATTCCTAAGCTCAAGGACATGAGCAACCATGAAGTGGTAAGAGGTCTTCCAAGATTCAATGATGCTGGACTACCTGAGTTTTGTGAAGCATGCCAATTAGGAAAGCAAACTTGACAACCATTCAAGAAGAGCAACTATGTGGCAGGGAATGTCCTCGACTTGATACACACGGATGTATGGGGACCATCACAACAACAATCAGTGGCTGGTAATAGATATTTTGTCACTTTTATCGATGATCATTCAAGATAAGTATGGATGTTTTGCATAAAACAAAAATCAGATGTGTTCTCCATGTTCAAGAGATTTAAAGCACAGGTAGAAAAGGAAACAGGATGCTACATAAAGACCTTGAGGTCCGATGGAGGAGGAGAATATTTCTCCAAAGAATTTTCAGATTTTCTTTATGAAAATGGCATCAAGAGACAATTTACATGTAGGTACATGCCTCAACAAAATGGAATAGCTGAAAGGAAAAATCGACATATCATAGAAGTTGCAAGATGCATGCTCAACGAGATGAAGATGCCACTAAATTATTGGGTTGAAGCAACTATTACGGCTGTTTATTTGATGAACAAGTGCACAACGGCTGGAGTGCATAATCTAACTCCCGGAGGTTTATTCCGGTAAGAAACCTGACCTTACACATCTCAAAGTTTTTGGATGTGTGTGTTATGTTCACATCCCTCAAGAACTAAGGACAAAGATGGAGGCAAAGTCCAAAAAATGTATTTTTATTGGATATTCATCGGAGCAAAGGGGATATAGGTGCTACAATTCGGTGACAAAGGAGCTACGAGTCTCACGAGATGTGGTATTTGATGAGCTAAGACCATGGTTTGGAGACAAAGGGAAAGAGAAGGTTCTTGAAGAAGATTACGAAGATGATGGAGGTGTTGTCCAAGAAGAATTTCAGCAAACAAGCACTCAAATGTTAGGTCCAGAAGCTTCTACATCACTTGGAGAAATCTCAACATGGAAGGGGAGGCTAAGGAGTCATTCCTCATCACCAACATCAGCTTATGAAAGATCTAAAGCTGAAAGTGCTGCCCAAAATAGTGATTCAAATGCAAGTGAAGAAGAGTATGAAGAGGTGATCACACCAAAGGTAAAGTTGAACCGGTTGAAGAAGCAATGTTCAAAAGGAAATGAAAGGAGGTCTTCAAGAGCAAGGTATCCAATTGAAAGGCTAAGCTATGATAGTTTTATTGCAAAGCATTTTGCATATATGACACAGGTGGTCAAAGACAAAGAACCGGATGCATATGAAGAAGCATGTACACAAAAAGAATGGCAAGAAGCTATGCAAGAAGAGATGAAAGCTCTCAAGGACAATCACACATGGGAGCTAGTTCCAAAGGCTGAAGGTATGAAGATTGTTTCAAATAAATGGGTGTTTAAAATAAAGAGAAATGCTAATGGTTCTCTAGCAAGGCATAAAACTAGACTAGTAGCAAAAGGATTCAAGAAAACTCACGGCATCGATTATGAAGAGACTTTCAGCCCGGTTGCAAAGATGAGAACAATTAGAACCTTGATTGCAGTGAGTGCAGCAAGGAGATGGCCATTGTACCAACTTGACATAAAAAATGCGTTTCTCAATGGTGAACTTCAAGAAGAGGTATACATGAGTCAACCGATTGGATTTGAAGACAAAAAGCATCCAAATTTTGTTTGTAGATTGAAGAAAGCTTTGTATGGGCTGAAGCAAGCACCACGTGCTTGGAATCAAAGATTGGTCGAGTACCTCACAAGGTGTGGGTATAGTCCAAGTAATGCAGATCCCTCTCTCTACATGAAGAAAGAAGAAGGCAAGAAGGTATATATTTGCATATACGTTGATGATCTCATCATAACAGGAAGTAATGTTACAGGAATACAAGAGATCAAAAGGAAACTCGGTAAGCAGTTTAAAATTTCAGATCTTGGTGAGCTGAAATACTTTTTAGGCATTGAGATAGTCTATGGGAAAGATGGCATCTACTTGATGCAAAGAAAGTACTTGTTGGATGTTCTTTTCAGATTTGGAATGAGTGAATGCAAACCACTCACTCAACTTATGGACACAAATGTGAAGCTATGCTCAAATGATGGAGAGAAGTTACATGATGTAACTACATACAGGAGTATTATAGGTTCCTTGATCTATGCTACGATCACAAGACCATATTTGTGTTATATTGTTGGAGTTCTTTCTCAATTTATGCAAGCTCCTACAAGTGAACATTTAGATTCAGCCAAACGAGTGCTAAGATATGTGAAGCACACTGTCAATGATGCATTGTTTTATAGATATGATGAAGAATTGCAGGTAAAGGGATTCAGTGATGCTGATTGGGCTGGTTCGAAGGAAGATAGAAGATCCACTTCAGGTTATGTGTTTATGATAGGTAGCAAACCTATCACATGGAGCTCAAAGAAGCAACCTACTGTTGCACTATCATCTACAAAAGCTGAATATAGAGGTTTAGCCTTTCAACTTGTGACGCTATGTGGATTAAGAAGCTCTTGGCTGATCTTGATGTGCACGTGGAGACCATTCCAATTTATGGTGACAACATGTCAAGCATTCACTTGACAAACAATCCAATGTTTCATGCACGAAGCAAGCACATAGAAGTGCATTATCATTATGTTCAAGAAAAAGTTTTGAGCAAGGATGTGGATATAAAGTTCATTGGAACTAATGACCAGGTTGTAGACATGTTTACAAAGTCCTTAGATGCCTCTAAGCTAAAGAGGTTCAAGGATGACATCAACTTGCAGGATATGGCTGAAGGTGCAAGCTCACATGTGAGCTTGAGGGGGAGTGTTAAAAATAAAGAAGTAAGCTCGTATATATTTTTGCAAAAATGATTTTCTTCAAGTAGAAGGAAAATACAAAAATGAAAAATAGAAGCATTTACTTCAGCAAGTAGTGGAGGCCAAAAGAGAATCATTCAAAAGAGAATCAAATCCAAAAAAACTGAACTGTAAGAGGAGTGGTTGTCCAAAGTAGTGGAGAAATGATGAAGAAGAGCTCTCAAACTCATCATGAGAGTTTTTGGTCACTTGGCTATAAAAGAGGCAAGGGAGGACACTCAAGAAGAAAGGAAGAAGGCATGGAAGCCCCCTTGTAGCTACTTCATTTGTTTTGAGTCATTTCGTTCAGTTCACTCTCATAGAGTATGTCCAGTCGCACACCCATTTCTGGGTAGTCTACACTTTCCGCTACGATTAGGAGAGGAATTCTCCAACAAGCACCAATCTTGACTACACTAGATTGGAAGAAGCCATTCCATGTCCATGTGGATGCATCCAATTATGCCATTGGATGCGTACTTGCACAACCTATTGGTGAAGGCAATATGGATCTTCCACTTGCTTATGCTAGTAGACAATTGAATGCAGTTGAATGGAATTATACCACTATTGAACAAGAAGGATTAGGTATGGTATATGCGGTTAAAAAGTTTAGACACTATTTGCTTGCAAATAAGTTTAAATTTTTTACTGATCATCAAGCTCTACTATATTTGGTAAACAAGCCATGCAACACAGGTAGATTAGTAAGATGGTTCCTCTTACTAATGGAATATGACTTTAAGGTAGTGGTGAGGAAAGGAAAGACTCACTTGAGAGCAGATCATCTCTCGAGGCTCACATCCAGAGAGGCCCCACAAGGAGTATCAGATGACCTTCCTGATGCTTACTTGTTTAATTTGGAAGATGTACCACAATGGGCCAAGATATTAGTGCCAGTATTGACATACGGGCCCAAACACCCCGTAATAAACACTCAAGTTAAGGAGGTAGTAAAAGCCCAGACGTACCATATCATGGCAGGGAGTATGTACAAGCATACATATCAAGGAATATTAGCTTGTTGTGTGGGAGAGGAGGAGTGTGTGAAGTGGCTGCAATTAGCACATGTGGGTGCATTATAGCAATACTACTCGAGGCAAAGAACTTTACAGACACTAAAAAAACTTGAAGTGCACTGGTCAACTATGGAAGCAGATGTCCATAGGATGTGCAAGGAATGTCCAATCTACCATACTAAACCACCAGTGGAACATGCCACTCTTTATCGAGTGTCTTTAGTGCCAGATTGGAGCGAGCCACTAGTAGCCTTCTTGAGGATGAGAACCTTTCCCCAAGATATGACATTGGCTAGACAAAGGAGCTTAGAACAAGAGGCACTAGACTACTCACTCATTGGAGATAATTTATACAAGCGTGGTAAAGATGGTTAGATAAGACTATGTGTCCATGAGAGTGAATATCTTAAGATCTTGGAAACTGCTCACCAAGGTCTAGCAAGAGGACATTTTGGACCAGATCGGGTGATCAAGGCAATACTATTTGTAGGTCTTTGGTGGCCAACTCTTCACATGGATGCACATACCTACGTGAAGAGGTGTGATGTTTGTCAATGAACTCAGTATCCTATACGAAAAGATGAGATGCCATTGAAACTTATGATGGGTGTACATGCATTCTCTAAGTGGGGAATAGACTTTGTGGGTCCTATTAATCCCCCAGCCAAGGGTTCACATGTTGAATACATCATTGTTGCCACTGACTATCCAACCAAATGGGTAGAGGTAAAAGCTACAACAAAGAATGATGTTCAGATGATTGTTAAGTTCTTATTTGAGAACGTGTTCACCAGATATGGGTTACCAATAGAGCTAGTAAGTGATAGAGGCACACACTTCTTGAATGAAGTCATAGAAAACCTTCTCCAAGAATTCTTGGTGATACATAAGAAGTATGCCCCCTATCATCCACAAGCTAACAAGCAAGCCGAGAGCACCAATAAGATTCTATGCAATGTATTGACAAAATCGGTTAATAATAAATGCTATGATTGGGACAAACAATTACACCATGTTGTTTGGGCATACAGAGTTGCCTATAAAACGGTACTCCAAGCCACAACCTCAGATGGTGTTTGGTCAAAATGCAGTGCTACCATTGGACTTCTTGATACCTACATTGAAAGTAGCACAAGAGCATGATTGGATAGGCCATGAGCTCTCCTCTAGAATCTTTGATCTTGAATGATTAGGTGAAACAAGATTGAGAGCAGCTGTAGGAATTTATGCAGCCAAGAAAAGATAAAAGGCATATTTTGATGCACATGTGAAGAATAAGGGCTTGAAAGCAGGAGACCTAGTCCTAGTCTACACTTTCAAGCAACATGCTCGAAAATTAGAGAAGAGAGGTTATGGACCAATGATTATCAATAGGTTCTCCACAAATGGAGCACTTCAACTAGCCACTCTAGAAGGCGATATCCTACCAAGTTACATCAGTGGATGCAGAGTCAAGTTATATCAAGAACCCTTCACGGAGGAAATGCTAAATCGACTCAATACTGCAAAGAAACGTAAAGAAGAGGAAAAGCAAATTCAATAGGCAGAAGCTTTAGAACGCATCCAACTAATGAAATTGCGAACACAATGTAGAGATCAACCTATGTCTGACACTCAAGAAGCTCTAAGTTATCACATGGCCATGTGTGAAGCATCAAGTGAACATTCCCTTAGGATAGTTGATTGACGACCCTTTGTGACCCTAGAGATAGGACAAGGAGAGAGTGCGACTGTAAGGGGTTTAATTGACTCAGGAGAAACCACTAGTGTAGTCCGACTTTCCTACTGCCGAGAATTGCAATTGAAGGTCAATCCTATTGAGGCATATCCCATAGGATTGGGAGGTGTGGAAACCCCTTGCATGGGTGAGGTGGACCTTCCCCTCTACATTCAAGAGGTTCTAATGGTAGTTAAAGTACTAGTGTGTGAAGACGACGATCTTACCGAACCTCTTGTCTTGGGCCAAGGTTGGATCTATGATCATGCAGTCAACCTCAACCTAAGAAGTGGACTTCTTCAGGATTGGGTGGGCCAAAAATGCATCACAGTTGAATTAGCGAATCAAGCACTCAGGCCACAAGAAAAGGCACCAAACCTGGTCCCTCCAGGAACCCAGATGAAGATAATGATGCTATTCTTGTCCAAAGTTCTATGGTGCAGAAGATTGTCACTCTTGACAAAGGTGCAGAAGTCAATGAGGGGTTCCCTTCTTTTCCAAAGAGATTCCTAGGAAAGCAAGCAAGACAACATACATCACAAAGTAGGCCGATGATCAAGAAGCATGAGCAACGACCAATGCAATATAAAGTACCTCTTGACATGAAGCAGATCTTGGTATGCAAGGGTGAACAACCCTCAGCTCTGGAGACAGGATCCCAAAGATGCACCAAACGAGCTACAATGTCAAGGATTACAACAAAGGAGTATCTTAGGCATCAATCTAGACAAACCATTTCTATTTGGGTCCCAAAACAGTCAATGAAGGCCATCCCAAATGCTAGACAGATATGGGTGCCCAAGTCCTGCTTACGAGCTCAAATAGCTTCACCTGCATTCACAAGATTGAATCAACACTCACAAGCACTCTTGGCACAAATCCCTGGGCAAACATCTACACTCCATACCACTACATTTTCCATCACACCTAGGAATGTCGGTAAATGGGTACTCAAAAAGTCCCAAATCCAACACAATCCAGTCCACAAATCTTTAAATGTCATCACCACTAAAAGCTACGATCCCACGATCAAAGTTTGGAGACTTAAACCTCGTATCAAACCCCCTGACCCAATTTTGTAAATCAATCCACTCCAATGTAGGTGCATTCTGAGTACATTGCACATCCAAAAGCATGCATCTAGGGTGATCACTAACCTACTAACCAACATTCACACACATCACGAACACTTCACCCGCTAAACCCTAACCACTTTGGATGTCATGTTAGTATTGTGGAGGGAACACCATAACATCATGTTTCCTATGCAATGCTAATGTGCCTCTCTTGTTCTAGCAGATAAGCATCAACAGCTACAAGCAGTCTCATGGCAGAAGCAGCAAGCCCGAGCTCACAGACAGGAGTAAGTACTGTGGATATTAATGTGGAAAGTCTACCTATCGACGCATCACCAATTGAACGACCTATAGAGCTGCAACACCTTCAGCAAATACCCATACCGAACCCTCCCACAGGAATAACCGAGAGAGTCCATGCAAACTCTCACTGGTTCAATGGCATGCCAGGGCCCTTAAGAGAGGCTAAGTATATATGGGAGTCCAAGTGTGAGTATGACAAGTCATGGGTGCAATTCCAATTCTTTTCCAAAGAGTTTGAGACTCTCCAGAACACAGCAGAACTTCAAAGCATATGGCAGCACGCAGGGCTGGCGGAGTACTTTGAGGCACCACTACCAAAACTAGATTTTCTACACCGCTATTATTTGGTATCAACATTACAGGCAAATGAGGAAAAGGAAAAGCGAGGAACATTCATTCTTCCTTCTTTATTGGGAAACAATGAGTTGAAAAGGTTTGAACTTACATTGGAATTGGTGAGCTCTACTTTGAACATGCACGGCATGCATGTGCCCTCGGAGAAGGATGCTTCAATACCCACTAACATGAAGAACCGGAAATTACAAAAGCTGAAAGATATGGTGGTGCTCACACCAAATGTGTCCATCCCTCTCCGTATGTGCATGCAACATTTTGCATTTCTTGGTCAAGTATCGATTCACCCAGCCCCACAAATGGATCTGGTTTGCTCTTTACTTGGCAGAGATAGGTGCACTACCGATTAAGCTTCCTGTATGGATTATGGAGCAGCTATATGGAGCAAATAAAAGGTCATCTAGGAAGCTAGTGGTGAATGGTTGTTGTGCAATCATGCACATCATCTACAAGTGCTTAGCATACGGTGTACCCATTGAACACGCTTTAACTTGGTCATAGCTGCAAATGTTTAAAAGACATAAAACTTCCACCCATCAATCCAAGCGCATGAGGGGCTCAATTCCTTGTGTCCAGACATGCGAAGTTTTGACGACTCCGGAAGTCTTGCCACGAGGGGATGCCACCATGCCTCGCTTTACCATTCGAATACCCAGATCTGGATCTGAAGGCACATCACAAGCTGCCTCATTGGCTCCTTCTGGCCCATCGGAATTTGAATTTGCTACCACTGGAGACGGTGAAGGGATGAGCACCTTTGACTTTGAATCATTCTTGCAGAATACACAACTCTCTGATGTAGAATTCTTTTTAGACACAGAAGAACAAGGCACCTCTTCCCAAAGATGGAGGAAATCCACAAAATGCCACCATGTACATTGGGATGATGCTCAGCAAAGAATTGTATCTCAACAATTAGAACACCCAGAGGGCAAGGAAGAAGCAGAAGAAGAAGAAACCATAGGAGCCCTAGCATATACAGCAATACTCCGGAGGTGTATCAGATCATGGAGCTAGTGTGGACACAACAATTGCTCAATGAACAGAACAGTGGAATGCTCATGGCTCAGCTCTTGGAGGAAGCTCGAGTCGACTTTGAATACAGTGAGGATCTCTTATTGATGGCAGAAACTTATGGTGTAGTGGAAGCAGTTCAATCAGCGATACAGAGACCTCCTGTACAATATGATCTGTGAAGATTCCAAACACGACCACGGTCCAGTAAAAACATCCAGATTCCCATTACTACGATAGAAGAACCTATTATTACATCTGAACCCATTGAGACAACCTCCCAAGAAGTAAGAACTCTTGGCCACGAACACATAGTCACCACTGAAGAGTAAACTGAGCCACTATCACTGACCCCCCACTATCGCCTCCTTGAACAGAAGTTGAAGACACCACCTCGACTGCTCAACCCACAGAGCAAACCTTCCTCTTCCGTACTCCCACTTCCACCTCAACCTTGTTTGTCTCTTTTGACAACCCTGTCTATCATGCCACCACCATCACAACCGAATCTCTCATGGAGACGGCCATAGGACAACCAGCCTCCACGATCTCTGTCATCTGTCATCCTGACACTAGATCCACCTTTCTCGGATTCTCTGTCACCACACCTCCTTTCGCAACCCTTCCACCTCTAGGCTTGCACTTCCTACCCCCCGTTCCACCTGTCCTTCAAACTATCCATGATTTCCTTTCTAGAATATTTCAAACCACTGCTCAACCCTTCTCGTTGATCCCATTCCTGACATCCACACCACACCAATTCACCATGATCACACACACACCACCTGCCATTCCGATATATATGGTAGCCACCACTCTCACATCACTGGTTGAGAGCATGGACATTTCACCACCAATGGCACCTCCCCCTCCCCCCACACCTCCACCTTCCCCCATCCCTCCTCCACCAATTTCACTTGCACATACATCTCTAAGAGACACACCATTCACTCTTCCCATTCCCCAATCCCCTCCCCTTGCATTTTCCACTGTACAAAATACGCCTTCATCTATAGGTAATGCATTTGACACCATGCTCGCATGTGTATCACAATTAAGGACAGAATACAATCAGCTCCAACAACATAACCAACGATTCCAAGAGCACTCTGAAGTGCTACAACATCGTCTTGCTACACTAGAAGAGGAGAATGCTAGCCTCCAAACACAATTTTAGACTTTACATGAGGCTCATAGAATATTGGAAGTAAAGTTACAGAACGTAGACCAGGAAGTGATCCAAGTGGTGGAAGGCCATCTACAAATACAACTAAAACGCAACTCAAAACTTCAGTGAAATATGGCACTACTCAGATGACACCTTGCAGCGGCTCAAGAGGAAAATCGATGTCTATAACTACAAAACCAGGAGAACTTAGAGGCAACCATCGAAAGCACACCCGGGGCACTGATCAGTCCCTCAAAATTCCAAGCAGTGACCTCAGAAAACATAAAGATAATCCTTGAAGATTATGCTACACTACTTGAGGCACATGACCAGTTATCAGAGGAACTGGATCAACTAAACCATACACAACAGCTGCCCCCCAAGCCAATGCCTTAACCGCTTCACTTATCACTGACTTAGAGGCCCTCCAAGATCTCCAAAAACAAGTCACAGAATTGCAGGCACGCCTACTACAATACGAAAGACCACCATCCCCACCCGAGGCTCCCACAGATGAAGAGACAGTCTCCATTCCTATGGAACAAACATTTGAAGAGGACTATGATCCGCAACCCATCCCAGGGGGATGCCAAACAGAAGAAGGCCAGGATACTTTCGAAGCACCATGACCCACGTGGCTAAGACAAGTGGAAGAAATGGGGAGTTCTCATGAAGAGTGCACGATGGTGCAAAATCAGGCCATGAGAGTCATAGAAGAAACAATATTACAATCCAATTACTTCAAGAACTTGTCATCCAGACGTCTCATCATATCATCAAAACTCCAATACTGGCCCTACTATGTCATTCTAGCAGATTACAATGTAGAAATACAAAGAGTCACAGGAAAGATTCCTCCCTTCGTGACCCAATTTCAACTGGAAGACCTTCCTTGAGAGGCACAGAAAGGCAAAATCTATCAACCGACATGGCGGCAAAACCTTCTAGAGACATACCTTGAAATGCTACGCACATGGAACCATGGGCCTCTACATCTAATTTACAATCCATGCTACAGTCCAGTTCCATGGCACAAATCATGGAAGGCATTCAACATTGAAGTGCAGAACAACGCACAGTGCAAGGAATGGCTCAACTATCCGTACATAGCGCCACCATAGGGACCACCATCAATAGCTTACATGATGGCAACAATTTGACATTGGATGCCTCGACTAAAGCCCATGCCAGATGTTGCAGCCCGAATGATGCTTAAGATTTTAGATATGATGCAAATCATGCTCAAAACTTTTAGAAATGCAGAAGCACCACAAGTACGTCTACCGGGGTTTACCAATGGAAATTACGATTTGGTGTATGACATGAGCACCATCCCCAACAATCGTGTGGCTTATGCTTGACATGCACGCATCAAGTACCTCCTTGCATGTTATAAAAAGACATTCAAAGACATGTTCAGATGAGGTTTCTGGGAATATCACTCGGAGGTGTTTGCACCTAAGCCCACACACTTGCTTCATCTCTTTGCATGCGAACAAGCCATGTACTCCGAGTACTACACAACATCACAACGAGATATCCCAGGTGCAATAAATTGGGATGCATTGTGTTAAAATGTTAAACGCAAAACTAACCGTCAGAGACGCATTTAAACATCTGATTGGGTTCTTGGGAGTGGAAGGGGTCTGTTAAACAGAGGCCCTATACTTGGTTCCCAAATTAACCACTTCACACACACAACAACCACTGATGCTTAAAACTCTATCAAGCCTCTGTTACCCTTACAATCTTACAGTACTCAATCAAATCTCCCAAAGTTGATCGAACACTCTGCACCAAACTATTCAATGTTGTGATACAGAGTTACTTGATGAACTCAAGAACTGTTCCGAATACCAAATACTGTAACACTAGAGACAATAACAGTAATCCAACCTTCATCGAATAGATACAAACAATCAACAAAACCGAAGACACAGCAGAACTCAACAATCTCAGACACACAGTACTGAAGGTCCAGTACGCAACTTAAAAAGACCCTTACTGTAGCTAACCTTTACCGTACGAGGATAGATCTCAACACCGAAGTCAACACAATACGAATTAGAGTTTCAGAACACTACCGCAACTACACAGACTTCATCAACACGTTACAGCACATTATAAGAAGAGTGACACCACGATACGCATAATTAATAGAAAAAATGCAACAAAAAACCCCGCAGGATCACTCGCTCAGACAAGCGATCTGGTGCTCTCGCTGAACATCTATGAAACTCACAAAACAAAACAGGTATCGGTAGATAACGAGACAGAATAAGAATGATACACTCAGAATTGCTCAACAACACCACAACAACGTTCCGCTCAGTCACCCAGATAGACAGTCTGGTGATTCCACTGATCGTCACTGAGCGCCTCTTTTTCATTTCTTTATATAAAGATTACAAACATCTTGTAACAACCTTTCGTACGTGCAGATTAGAACAAGATTCAGTTTTTACAACTGCCAATCCGGCGGCCGACTAACACTTGGCACGCACGGTGGACTCGAACCCGTAGGTTTACAAAAATTAGGGTTCATCTACAATGCCTTCTAAATACATCGATCGGGCTAATCTAAAAGTTCGGACGATTTTCTTCTTTAAAGCTTCTAACATCTATTTTAAAGTATCTGGTTCTACTGATTGGGCATCTGTTCGTACAGAACTTAAGGAAATGGCTTCGGTCAGCAAAACTTCTGCCTGCGTCTACAGAAAAGCCTCTTGTAAATAAAAGTCATTTGATAGTGCCGCATTCTTGGATACTTTCATTTCTGCAACTTGCTTTTCCATTCTGGCTATTTTATCTTTCTGAGCATCAAGCTGGTTCTCCCTTCTTTCTATCTCCTGGTTTTGAAAGTGGATTGTCCTTGAGTAGGCATCCCTTTCTCTTCGAAGATCTGTTATTACCTTTTGTCGTTGAGCTTCCTCGGTCAATATTCGTTTGAGAATATTGTTTACTTCATATAAATTGGTCTTGCATCTTTGGAGTTCTTCAGCAATTTTCATAGCCAGATCATGCTGCTCTTGGCCTCGTTGTACCACTTCATCTAGCGTCTGTCTTGTTTCTTCTAACAGATTCCCTAAAGCTACTCGTGCATCTTCTTTGTCTTGGACTATCTGCTTCAAGCTGACTAACTCTGCATCTGCAAAACTTAGTAATTCATTCTTTTCTTGGACTGCTTCCAGGGCCGCATCTCTTTGATTGATAATTATTTCCTGTTCTACCAGTCTGGCCTGCAACTCCTGAATTTGTCCATTTAATGCGTGATTTTCTTCCTTGACTGCCTGTAATTCTTCCTGGAGAGGAGTGATGTCTGCCTCCAGCATATCCACTTTGTTTTGAAAGTCGGATGTTATCTGTTACTTGCTTCATTTGCACAGGTAATTGTTGTGATAAGTGGATCAGCATTTGACCCATAGATGCTAACTGAGAAAATACGGGAATCGAAGGAATTGGAGCTTGAGAACGAGGTTGGGATGAAGATGCGGTAAGAAGTTGTTGGGAATTTGGTGGGGAGTAGTTTGGTGATGAGGATGAAGAAGCAGAGGGTTCGTCGGGGACAATGGGCCGTCTAGGGATATATGGGTTCGGTTGGAGGTTCGGGTGGATGAATAGAAAGGACAGTAGTTTCGATGATTACCTTTTCGGTGGGTTGTGTAGTGTCAGCGGTATCGGCGGCTGTGGACTTGACTGCTTTAAGGAGTTCTTCGAAAACCTCTTTGATGATATGTTCTCCTTCCTCTTGCCGTTCCTGCTCAGATTGCTGCTGAGATGCTTCTTCTGACGAGCTTGTGCCAGATTCGGTGGGAGCCTCATGTTCTTGTTGCTGCTCTGAAGAGGAGTGCGCTGATGACTCGTGATGCATGGAGGTTGTGGTGTCGTGAAAGGTTTCGTCTTCGTTTGCTTCTTCTTCTTTGTCGTCTGCCTTATCATTTGCAGTTGAACCCTGTACTTCGCTATCGGATGAACTTATCCTGATTCTTTTCCGGTGGAGAAGGTGGAATATCTCTTCATCTTCTTCTTCATCGTCCTCTAATATTTGTGCAATTTCTCATGTCGTAGAATGGATCCTCGGGGTGGTGGCTGTGCTGCTAGAATAGTCGGGAATAGAAAGGATATGATGTGCGGCAGTCTGGACCTTGGCATATCTCCCTTGTTGACCTGCTTGATGATTGCAACGCATTCTTTGTGAATGCGGCGGAAGAAATACGATGCAAAATTTACCGACTCTCTCGCAGCCATATCTATTGCCAAATAGAAAGGCCGAGAGATGCCATAGGTTCGCTTTTGCAGGTTAAGAATGGCTACTAAGAACTGTAGCGCGGATCTCTCAGGTTCAGGATGACAGAGGATTGCGTATTCATTCAAGGAGTATCTAGGGAATAGCCGGATCATGGTTGCTATTGGCAGATTCAGGCCATTTTCTCGACCTTGCCGAGGGAGTCGAAACGCATCAGCAAAGGCCTGGAACATGATTACGGTACGGGAGGCAGGACGACAGAGGATTGCATATTCATTCGAGGAGTATCTAGGGAATAGCCGGATCATGGTTGCTATTGGCAGATTCGGGCCATTTTCTCGACCTTGCCGAGGGAGTCGAAACGCATCAGCAAAGGCCTGGAACGTGATTACGGTACGGGAGGGTAGGGATGTGATCGCCCAACTCTGCTCGGTGGCAGGTGTGTTAGCGATGGTGGCGATTATCTGGGCATAGAACGGGTGGCAATCCACTGAATGCCAAGCTAGTTCAGCAAAATTGGCCAGCCCACGAGTGCGCAGGAACTCTCCTACATCGGTAGGGAGTCCGTCACGAAAAGCGGCGAAGTTTGCCAGAGCTTCCATGGCGCACACAGTAAAAGCAAGCACAAGACACAAACGCACAAGGTATACACAATCACACAAATCACGCAAACACAATAGAGATTTTCGGCAAAACAGAGAAGGTTAAGTAGATGCGTTGCAGCGGAGAGCAATCAAAATCACTAATCATCGTGCGACGTTGAGATGCTAACTTCATAACTTCGGTGTGCATGCATGAGCAGAACGATAATGTCGAGCGGCTGTTGAGCATAATTAGGTATTAAAACGGGGATATTTACAGACTTATTTTATAAAGCGCGCAAAAACAAAAGAAAAGAAAAGAAAAGAAAAGAAAATGCAAAAGACACAGCCAATCCGCGGAACTTTTCAGTGTAGATCGGATGCTTGTTGGTACCGCTGCAGCTTTGAACCATTTATCACCTTTGGAAGAGGAATTCCGGTCAAAGTAGTCAACCAAAAAGTGGCTGGGCCCACCTGTTCAGAAATCTGGTAGGGACCAAACCATCGTATCTTGAATTTGCCAGCAGAGCGATTTGACTTTGCATTGTAAAAGAGTACAAGTTGCCCCACCGTAAAAACTGGAGTCCTTAGATATCGATCATGTGTTTGAGCTTGTCTTAATTGAACTTCCTGCATAGTCAGAAAACTTTGCCATCGATGCTCATCCAGTTCTCTGAGTGTATCCAACCGAAATGACAGAGATTCCTCAGGTAGTAGTTTCTGAGTGATGGCTACACGTAAACTTGGCACAACAATCTCCATTGGTGCTATGGCTTCCAGTCCATAAGCCAATTTGAAAGGTGTTAGTCCTGTTGCTACCTTGTAGGTAGTCCGGTACACCCATAATACTGCAGGTAACAGTTGATCCCACCTTTCCGGTGATTCCAGAATCAGTTTTCGAAGCATATTCAACAGGGTTTTGTTTGTACTCTCAGCCAAACCATTGGCACGAGGATAATAAGGAGAACTGAATTTATGCATTATCTGAAAAGAATGGGTGAGTATTGTCATTAAGTTGTTAGTGAAATGCGTGCCTTGATCTGCAACAAGCTCCAGAGGTAAGCCAAAACGCGGGAAAACATCTTTCATTAGACACTTTGCCACCGAAACAGCTGTGGCGGACCTTAAAGCCCATGCTTCTGCCCATCTAGTAGCATAATCTGTACATGTTAGAATATAACGATTATTACTGAGTATGGTTGGAGGTGTAATAGGTCCAACAAAATCTAGGCCCCACTTCTGAAAAGGCTCCAACGGCAAGACAGGTTGGAGAGGGAAAAAATTTCGTTGTAGAGGTTGTCCAGACCTCTGACAAGTATCACATTTTTTGACAAACTGGGTTACATCCCTGTACATAGTAGGCCACCAAAGTCCACTTTGCAGAATTTTCCGGTGCGTTAGATCTGCTCCAAAGTGTCCATCGGAAGGAATTGAGTGAGCCAGAGTAATGACTGAGTTAACTTCGTGTGGAGGAATACAACGAAGTAAAATTCTAGTGTGATCCATATAGTATAATTCTCCAGCAATTAACCGAAATCTGCGACTGTACACTGCAATCTTTCTACGCATTGCAGGAGAGGTCTGAGCAGGAATACATCCATCAGTGAGAAAAGTCAATATCTGATCATAATATGTAGATGGCATAGGATGTTCTGCATATTCATCATTAGTTGGTTCAGTAACATAAATCGCTAGTGTGGTGTCATCTACACCGATCGGAGCTTCACCGGAATCTAAGCGAGAGAGGAAATCTGTTAGTGCATGTGAACTGCCAGGCCGATGAACCACATCATAGTCAAATTCTTGTAATAATAAAACCCATCGTGCTAATCGACCACCTAAATGTTGTTGCCGTACCAGATAGACAAGTGCAGCATGATCTACATGAAAAGTAAATTTGCGGCCAAGTAAATAATGCTTGAACTTCTTTACAGAATATACCAAACCCATACATTCTCTTTCGGTTACAGAGTAATTCTTTTCAGCAGGGGCAAGCCTTCTACTTGCATAGTAAATGGGTCGGAACCACTTATCAGTTTGTTGCATTAGAACACTCCCAATTGCAATATCTGATGCATCTACAAAAACGTGAAATGGGCGATCCCAATTTGGAGGTTGTAAAATAGGAACGTGTGTTAATAATCCCTTTAGTCGATCAAAAGCAATTTGACATTCCTGAGTCCAATCAAATTGTTTAGGAGTCTTCGTGATTAAACGATTGAGTGGAATGGCTAAATGAGCGAGTCACCATAAATGATGACCATGCCATCTCACTTGACCCATGAATCTCATGACTTCTTTTGGTGTAGTAGGTACAGGCGCTTCTAGCATAGCTGCAACTTTATCTGGGTCGACTTGTATGCCTTGTTCAGATACAATATGGCCAAGTAACTTACCACATGCAACCGCAAACACAGATTTGTTTGGGTTCAGACAGAGTCTGTATTCTTTGCACTTCTCAAAGCAACACCGTAAATGGAACAAGTGTGCTACCATCCTACTGAACAAAGAGAAACCATTAAGATATACTTGCATAAACGAGGTCAGATAAGGGGAGAATATTTCCTGCATACACCTCTGGAAAGTACTGGGGGCATTTCTTAATCCAAACCACATAACAGTACAAGCAAAAACACCCTAATTGGTAATGAAGGCGGTCTGCGATATATCTTGTTCAGCCATTCTAACCTGGTTGTAACCACTGTAACCATCCAAAAATGAGTACTTTTCGTGTCCTGCTACTCTGTCAAGCATCGTGTCAAGGAATGGAAGAGGAAATGGATCAGGCACCGTAGCTGCATTTAGTTTTCGGTAATCCACACATATTCACAATTGCTTATTCTTTTTAGGAACAATAACAATTGGTGAGATCCATTCAGCGTGCTCTACTGGTACAATGAATCTGACTTTTAGTAACCTATCAAGCTCTGCCTTTACCTTTGCTGCATAGTTTGGATTCATCCGGAAGCTGGGTTGTTTGATTGGTTTTGCTTCCGGCTTCAGCATGACCCTATGTTGATAAATGAAAGGGTCCAATCCCTTCATGTCTTTGTAGTCCCATGCAAAAATATCAGAGAACTCTCGAAATAGATGGATTAAATCTTCTTGAAACACTTCATGTAAATTTTCCTTTATCTTGACAGGACGCGAATTTTCTTCATCTCCTAAATTATAGGTTATCAATTGATCTTCTGGAACATAGAATTGTCGGGACTTCTCTGTATCATCGGGTGGGTTTAAAAGTTGTTGTAGATCAGCGTCATTTATCGTAGCAGTATCTTCTGTCTTGTCTTCTTCAGTTACAGGAATCACCGTACAAACTACCGGATTCCAATTTTCTACAACAGATTGTAGGTCTATAGTACCTAAAGAAATGAGATCTTCATTATTCTTCATAAAGGCTTCTTCCTCATCATCAGATAGACCATCCATCATGTAGACTGGCTCTGCTATGTACGGTCTGGCATGGAGTTCACATGACTGAATGGCATCTAATTCAACCACATATTTTCGGTGAATCCTTAAAAGTTAATTCCTGTGCGGACCAATCTTGAATGACTTTGGCTTGCTTCAGCTATGGTCTACCGAATAGTAGATTGTAATCAAGACTAGATTCCGATAACTCTAAGATTACAAAAGTCATGTGAAATGTAGTTCCCTGTAAAGTGATTGGGATATTTCTTACGAGTCCTACTGGATGAACTCTGGATTGATCTGCCATTCTAACAAAAAATTGAACAGGTTCTATTTTCGTCCATCCTAACTTTTTACACAGTGCGGTAGTAGCAATGTTTACACCAGACCCTCCATCAATTAGTACTTGATCAATTTTATGATTTTTGTACCATACCGTAACTAAAGGAACCGAATGATCGACCGAAGAGTCAATTTCCGGTTGTACTGTTGCTGTTGCTGGAATGCAGGCAGACTCAAGACTAAACTGTTGCTGGAATTGCTGACGGACTCCCGATACTAGTGCAAGTAACTTTCCAAGAGGAAGGGTAATGGATGCCTTAGATAAAATTTCCCAGGCTTGATTTACTTGATTTGTACCTTTCACCGATTCTGAAGATGATGCATCGGTTACTGGAATTGACTCTTGCTCCTGTGCAGTTTCCTTTGACAGTGGAACTTGTGTCACCGGAATAGGATCGGGGAACACTGGAGGTTCTGTGGTGGTCCACTGACTAGCCTTGTCATATGTTCTTTGCTACTCTAGGATGCCTGGTTCAAATATTTCAGCTGCTGGTTGTAACGGCCTATCGGACCTGGTCTGAACTACTACAGCTTGTGTTTCTATCGGTGTGATATGAACCATATTAGTCATTGGATTCTGTCGTTCTTTTTTAATCTGATCATATTCTGCTGCATCTTTACAAAATCTTCTAATGTGGCCAAATTCGCCGCAAAAATGGCAGCGAGGTGGTGGCAAATTAGTATTTTCCTGTGCTGGTCCTACCTTCCAACGGTTTGCATGGTAGTTATTATTTCTCTGTCCTCTGTAATTTTGGTATCCCTGCTGCTGGTTGTTTCTCATTTGAGGAGGTACATAGTGATTGGCAAGCTGCCCTGGTTCTTGTATAATTGCATTCACTGTTGTTGTTCCCTGTACTTTGGTGTTGTATGCGCAGTTTTCGGTGGAATGTCCTGTCGTGTTACAGATAACACAAAACAACTGGTTGAGGGCACAAGTGGCACTGGTATGCCCTGAATTCTTGCACGTGGTGCAGTACATCTGTCTGGTCGAATCTTCTGCAACATTTTTACTTGCTTTTACCCATTCCAGGTCTTCTGTAAATCCTCCAACCTTGTTTTCCAGCTGCAAAGCCATTGCAATCACCACATTGAGTGTCATAGCTCCCACACAGCGTATGATCATAATCTGTTTAAGTTGCGGAGTCAAACCATTGATAAACCATTGAGTGATAACGTCATCCGGTAGGTTGGCGTGTGCTGGCGGTAATTGCCTCAAATGCGTTCTAAATAGGGTGGTATATTCTTGCACTATCTGATTCATCTTCTGTCTATTGTTTTGCAGGTAATCGAAAATTTTGGCTGGATTCTTCTTTAGTCTGAATCTCTGCAAAAATGCATCCCTTACCACTTCATAGGTGCCGAAATGGTTAATATCATATTTTGTAAGCCATCTAGCTGCTTCATTAACTAACGTGGACTGGAATACAATAGCTTTATACGCCGGATCAAGTGGATGATTGAGCACTGCATAACTTATCTCAATCTCAAATGTGCGTACATGAGCATCGGGGTCATCACCTGGAAATCCTCCGAACTTAGTGTACGTTACCCCTGTTGGAGTCGGCCGGGGTGGAAATAGATGTTGTTGTTGCTGTTGCTGTTGTTGTTGCTGTTGCTGCTGTTGTTGTTGTTGTTGTTGTTGCCCACTCATCGTGCTCGCGGTTGTATTGTGACTATCTTCTGTATCCTGAGGTTGAATATCTGAACCGTCGGAATATGTATCGTCAGCCTGTGCACTCTCCGGCTTGATAATATTGTTTAGTATGTTTCGGATTTCAGCTTCGAATAAGCCACCTCCCTTCTTGATATCAAATGTAGGAAAGCTTACTCCAAATAGCGGTGACTGGACCGAAGATTCACCAAGAAATGGCAAACCGTCACCGGAAAACTGTGAGTTTTCAACAACTAGTACCGAAATAACACCGGAAGGTGTCAAATTTTCACCAAAACAAGGTGCTTTTTCACCTTCGCAGATTTCTTTGGCCAAGACGTTTCTATCCGTAGTCAAATTCGAATCTTGACCCACTGGTGTTAAATTAACTTCATGCTGCGTCCTCGTAGACTCTGGAGTTACTATATCTTCGACAAATTGTGCAGGAATCGACCGGAATCTGCCAGAAATGTAGTAAGTTCCACCGGAATACTGTTGGAATCACCTCTAATGTTCTTCACTTCCTTGGCAACTGAGTTAGACCTATCTGCGCTTCTACCTCTTGGAGGCGTCCTTAGCAAACTAGGTACCCAAGGTTGTCGGTACTTCGGATATGACTAACCGGATCGAGTAACCGGCATGTATCATCTTTTGTACTACTTGCGTACTAATACTGTCGATTCACAATCTATAGTCATGTTTCCACGATCGGTTTGCAACAATCTGATCTGTTGCCACCTTCCCACAGACGGCGCCAGTGTTAAAATGTTAAACATGAAACTAACCGTCAGAGACGCGTTTAAACATCTGATTGGGTTCTTGGGAGTGGAAGGGGTCTGTTAAACAGAGGCCCTATACTTGGTTCCCAAATTAATCACTTCACACACACAACAACCACTGATGCTTAAAACTCTATCAAGCCTCCGTTACCCTTACAATCTTACAGTACTCAATCAACTCTCCCAAAGTTGATCGATCACTCTGCACCAGACTATTCAATGTCGTGATACAGAGTTACTTGATGAACTCAAGAACTGTTCCGAATACCAAATATTGTAACACTAGAGACAATAACAGTAATCCAACCTTCACCGAATAGATACAAACAATCAACAAAACCGAAGACACAGCAGAACTCAACAATCTCAGACACACAGTACTGAAGGTCCAGTACGCAACTTAAAAAGACCCTTACTGTAGATAACCTTTACCGTACGAGGACAGATCTCAACACCGAAGTCAACACAATACGAATCAGAGTTTCAGAGCACTACCGCAATTACACAGACTTCATCAACATGTTACGGCACATTACAAGAAGAGCGACACCACGATACGCATAATTAATAGAACAAATGCAACAAAAAACCCCGCACGATCACTCGCTCAGACAAGCGATCTGGTGCTCTCGCTGAACATCTATGAAACTCACAAAACAGGACAGGTATCGGTAGATAATGAGACAGAATAAGAATGATACACTCAAAATTGCTCAACAACACCATAGCAACGTTCCGCTCAGTCACCCAGACAGAGAGTCTGGTGATTCCACTGATCGTCACTGAGCGCCTCTTTTTCATTTCTTTATATAAAGATTACAAACATCTTGTAACGACCTTTCGTACATGCGGATTAGAACAAGATTCAGTTTTTACAACTGCCAATCCGGCAGTCGACTAACAATTGCAAGTTAATCTGGCAAGAGGATTACGGATAGGAGAACACGAGCTGGCCACCAACATTCTCCAGTACTATATTGACCACCCTACATAACAGAGGTCTGTCAAGGGAGACAAATGCTAGGGAGGGGGGAGTGTTGGCATACAAGCTATAAGAAGAGCATATCAACACAAAGGTGCAATCATGCACAATCCGGTAACAAGGCCTAATCATTTTCCAACTCAAGTGATTTTCATCACTACACAAACATTGTAAATTTCATTTTTGGTAGAATAGACTCCATTTTTTTTCAAGCCAAGGAGTCTTCCAGCTTGAGGAGTATTAGAATTAGCTACATAACAATTTTCATAATTTTTAGATTCCGTTTGAGCCCTCAAATAAGCTCTAGAACCTAATTTTTAATTAGGCTGGACACTAGGTCTGGACAGGGCCAAAGCTAGTCAGAAAACTATAAACAGAGCTAGAGAGCTCATTTTTGGGGTTGGATTGTTAGTGATTTGAGCTTATGTAAGAGACTTTTTGACTAATGCAAAGAACTCTATTGTTCCTCTCCTTTTTCTTGCCTTGTGTGCACGTGTGTGCGTATGTGTGTGCATGTTGCCTTCACTTGCTCATAGTCTTCATACTAGTCCTCATGTCTCCACGGATTGACATTTATGAGGTCGATCTCCTCCACGTTGGTACTTGCCATTGTGTTAGAGTGACACAAGGTATGTCAAGGTCTATGCCTTGGTCACCGCCTTAGTCGCAAGCCTTAGAGAAAGCCGGGGGGGATGCTCGCTTTGCTTGCACAAAAGGAACAAAGCTTTTGCGTCAAACTGCTCTGATACCAGTGAAGTAGTTCGGCGAAGATGCACCACAGTGCGCTCTCCTTCTCGAGAGCTCCACGATGATATCCTTGGAGTAGAAAACTGAGCTCCTAAGGCCGCACACAGTACTCTATACAAAAGCTGCAAAATATGCAAAAAAACACACTACACAGGGAGCACGAAGACAGACTTCTTAGGTCTTACAAATGCGGTCAAACTTGCAGTCTGTGACTGACCAGACCACTATATGTTTTATTAAAGAATATATACAAAGAAGTGTCTAGTGGCCATTTGCCTTTCACATGGACACTAATGGTAACACATTATTCCCTGTAAGAATAAGATCATCTACATATATGCAAATGTAGACAACCTGATTACCTTCCTTCTTCATATATAATGATAAGTTGACATCACTTTGCTTATAACCACGTTTGGCTAAGTATTCCACTAACCTTTGATTCCATGTCCTTGATACTTGCTTCATACCATAAAGAGCCTTCTTTAACCTGCACACATGATGTGGATACCTCTGATCTTCAAAACCTTTGGGTTGCTCCATGAAAACAGTTTCATCTAGGTCACCGTTTAAGAAAGCATTCTTCACATCTCGTTGGTGGATCTGCCAATTCTTTGAGGTCACAATTGCAATGAGAGTTCTTACTGTAGTCATCCTTACTATAGGGCTGGAAGTATCCTCAAAATCAATGCCATAGATTTGTGCAAAATCTATAGTGTTTAGCAATGAAAGAGTCATAAGTTAATCGCCGAACATGATATCTTTCTCTTGTTGAAATTCTTCTCTCTTGAGGGGCTGGAATGATTTTTTTTTCTTCTTTCTTTTGATGTCTTTACACTTGGAGTTTTTATTTTTTCAAACTCTCCCTCACTGGTGCTATCCATGTCTACTACATGATTGCACCCATCATCCTTTTCTTCCATGCATTTGCTTCCTGTAGAACTTTCTTGACTTGAAGTAAGCTTGCTTCTCAACCTCCCTTTCCATGGAGATGTGTGGCTACCCTCTGATGTTGTTCTTGAAGTTGAAGGAGCAGAGATCTCCACACTTTCTTGGTCTCCTAAATGTCTCCTTTCAACATCATGTATGTCTTCAACCTATAATGAATCTTTCACACCATACTAGGGTAATAATTCATCAAAGATAACATCTCTAGATACCTTTAGTTCTTTGCTTTTAGGATCATAGCATCTAAAACCCTTTTGTTCTCTTGAATAACCAATAAAAATGCACCGTTCAGCTTTTGCTTCAAGTTTATGCCTCAGTTCATAAGGCACGTGCACATAAAATACACAACCGAATATCTTGAATATGGACTTAAAGCATGTACAACTGAAGTGGGGCATCTATTCATGATGTATATGCTGTGCTTGCTATGTCTTCCCAATAGCAGTTGGGCACATTCATCTCGTTGAGCATCGATCTTGCCACTTAAGCTATGTGTCTATTTTTTCTCTCTACAATTCCATTTTGTTGAGGTGTATACCTACGTGTATATTGTCTCTTGATGCCATTATGACTTAGAAATTCAGAAAAAAATTTGGAGAAGTATTCTCCCCCTCCATTAGATCTAAGGATCTTTATGTACCTTCCCATTTCCTTTTCAACAAGTGCTTTGAAAACTTTAAAGTGACTAAAAACTTCAGCTTTTGACTTCATACAATACAACCATGTCATTCTGGCATGATCATCAATGAAGATATCAAAGTACCAATTTCCTCCCAATGAGGGTTCTTTGGTTGGTCCCCATACGTTGGTGTGGATGAGGTCCAATGAAAGCCTACTTCTTTGTGTACTCTTCCTGAATGGAAGCCTTGCTTGTTTCTCGAATTGACATGCTTCAGACAAGTGCTGCATACTTTGAGACTCGAAATTTGGAAGACCACTTACCACTCCTCTCCTTTGCATATCCTACAACTTTAGGTTTATATGGCCAATCCTCTTGTGCCACAAATCCACATGAGCTATTTGCTTGCTGCCAACTGTCCAGTAGACTACATGTGATGAAGGTGGTTTTACCTCCATGGTTAATAATATTCCTTCCTTCTTTCCTTTAGCTATCAGATTGTAGCCTTGCTTTGGGTCTTCTACAAAACATCCTTTGTTGTTGAACTTGACTATATATCCTCTTTCAACCATCTATCCAACTGATACTAAATTCTTTGTGATTGTCAGTACATCTAACACATCTTTGAGATACTTTGCATTCTGATTTTCATGTAAAGGAACATCACCTATGTGTGTGATTCTATGTTCATTCATCCCCTATTTCTACAGGTCCTTTTGTGCTTGGTTCATGCGAATAACAAAACATTTCCCTATTGTAGCTCATGTGATTTGGACATCTACTATCGATGTACCATGTGGTTTCCATGCCTTCTTTTCTACCATTTCTTTGCATCATGGCTAAGAGATTATCATTCTCTAATGTATTTGAAGTATTTCCATAGTTACCTTGATTCTTTTTATGGCCTCCTTGGTTGTTCTTTGAGTAATAGTAAAGTGGCTTGGATTGCCACAGTTGTAACATTCCTTTGTGTAGTCCCTTTCTTGATATCGACCTCCTCTTCCTCTAGCTCTTCCTCTCCCCCTTGTTCCACACCAAAGTGTGAGCTTATCTTTCTCCTCTTATGTAGGTCCTCCTTTGGATCTTGAAATAGGCATAACTTCATCACCTGCTACAATTCCATAAAGATTTCTACCTTGCAAATATGCCTCCATTCTGATTTGCCAACCTGTGTAGTTGTGTCGATCAAGCTTCTCGATCATTGAGGGAAAGCCGTCACCCATCTTGATCTAGCTCGGATACCACTGAAAGAACTTGGAGAATCTTATATGAGGTAGAAAAGTGAGTTGCAAAACGATAAAGTTTGGTCTTGGCAATCGGCACAAGACAAGCCCTTGAGCTTATGGAAACTCAAATAGACCTTATAGGCATGCGATAAGTGCAAAGAAATGCACTATGTACTTTGGGGCATCAAGGGGAAGGAGTTGATACAAAACAAATAGGTTTGTGCATCGACTAGCTCAAAAAACTTTCTATCTATGGAAGAGACAATGAACTTCAAATGCTCATAGCGACCAATGTGATTACAATTAGAAAAAATCCTTATATGGGAGTGATACACATAGGGTTGAGTGTATATAATGCACAAAAGTATAAGGAATAAGCAAAATATGCTAATGGAATGAATCAAACACTCAATGGTGGTACCTCTTATTTTTTAGGAATACACAGAGATTGACCCTGAGACAGAAAAATTGAGATTTATCCCAATCTAGTAAACTAAATTCTATGAACATTTAGAGGCATAAACTAGATACTAATACCTTCCAATGGTCCATGTCTTATCCAAGTTGGAGCTATGTAGAGAGAGCAACAACCTATGCAAGATTACTGTTGGCGAAGAAGATGATGTAGAGAAATGAAGGAGTAAGACAATGATGGTCACAAGTGTATGTATATTGCTTCCATGTATTGTAAAAGTGATTTGAAGTCTCTATATACACTATAGAAATGATCCATGACTTCTACAAGTGGAATTTGAATTCAAATGAAGGCAGTAAGAGTTGTTGGAGGGAATCAATTCACTTTCCTACAATCTTGGAAAAGTGAAGATCTAGTTTGATCTACTTTTAGGTGATTGATTGATTGATTGAATGCAACTCAACCACCACAAATTCGTGGACTTTGGGATCTATCTTTTTACTTTCAAATGTGTAAAGCTCAAGGCTTTTACAATGGTAAAAGATCCATGAAAAATCTTTTTCCTTTTAAAATACAATAAGTGAGAATAAATAAAAGAATTATCCAACATATATTCTTTCGATGCGATCCAAGCAATAGCTTTTGATGTAGATCAAATTCACCTCAAGCATAGTGTAAGCTTGATGTTCCAACAGATATGACCAATCATGCTATTACTAATGTGTTGAGATAAGATGAATACAACTCTTATATATCTTTCAATCCACTCATCCACTTCCTTTTCTTGTGCTTGAGTGAGTGGCTCTGCATATTGAGGCTTAGGCTCAGCTCCACTAACTAATCCCCATAGTCCCTTGCCCATGAGGAAATTGCTAACCTAAAATCTCCCGGGTTGGTAGTTTCCTTTCTCCAACTTCTCTATTTGGGTAGCCTACTCAGACATTGCTTAAGATTCTATGCTTACTAAGCCTTTTTGAGGGTGACGGAGTAGGAAAAATTCAAAATGATTACCTTCTTATAGCTTTTTTCCTTGGTATGTATTGAGGAACTAGCTGCAAGCTTCAAAGACCACTTCTGAATACTGATGTAGCTCACTGATCTGCTACAAATCCTTCCCTAAGAGCTTTACTAGTTTTAGATAGTTGTGTTGACTTCCTTCAAGAGTCCCAAATGCTTTGAAGTGCTCTAATACCACTATTGGGGGAAACAAATTCAACACCCGTATGCAACTTTGGAAGGTTTTAGGCCCTCATAGGTTGTTTTCCACATTGACCCTGAGTCACTTTGCAAGTTAGACTAGTTGTCAGCATTGTTGTTTGCCTATATGTAGAGACAGACCTTCATTGTTTACAACTTTACTCAGAGATCACTTGGAGCATAGTCACAACATTCACATCACATTAAATAGACTCTTTAAGCAATCAAATGGAAGTGAAACTTGAAATGGATACCAAAAAAAGAAGTTAAAGCCAAAACAAAATGGTGCTGAAAACTAGCTCACTCCTAGTGAGCAATGGTTTGACTTCCTTCAAGAGTCCCATATGCTTTGAAGTGATGCTCTGATACCACTGTTGGGGGAAAAAGATTCAACACCCCTATGCAACTTTGGAAGGTTTTAGGCCCTCAAAGGTTGTTTTCCATAGTGACCCCGAGTCACTTTGCAAGTTAGACTAGTTGTCGGCATTGCTGTCTGCCTATATGTAGAGACACACCTTCATTGTTTACACATTTACTTAGAAATCACTTGGAGAATAGTCACAAAATTCACACGACATTAAATAAACTCTTTAACCAATCAAATTTAAGTGAAATCACTTGAAATGGATACCGCAAGAAGAAGTTACAACCAAAACAAAATGGTGTTGAAAACTAGCTCACTCCTACTGAGCAATGGCTAACTATGGGGAAGAATAAGATAACAAAAATGACTAACTAAGTAAGGGGGCTGTGTATATGATGAGAGTAGAGGTCATCTCTCTCTTCATAACTTTGATTCATACATATATAGGCTGTCCAAAAGTGCTCCTACAATTTTATAGGAATCTCAATCAGCATTTTTAACAATTTTGGTAAGCTATGATGTAAGAAAGTGGTTGAGGCTTCTTGATAGTTGAAATTCGTAATATGAAGTTTCTAATTAATAGGTCAAATTGTCATCTATGTCTCTGAGACTTTAGTTATGATTTAGGCAAATGTTAAAAATTCTTATGCAATGGAACATACCAAACCACCGTACTCCTTGACTATTGGACTATAGAAAAGACACCATACTGCATCTTCACTGACACTTTTGGGCCACTGGAAAGCACCAGAAAGCCACCGAAAAAATACCAAAAAGTCATCGAAAAGATACTGGAAAACCACCGGAATAATAGTAGAATAAATTTTGGCCGTCTTCAAAGCTTGATTTTTAACATCCACCCCCCTTACGGTCTATGGGATATACCTTGTAGTATCGAATTGTATGCAATTAAATAAGATAATAAGGCTTCTAAAAGTTGTTGCCCCATACTTGAACCCCTATTGTTCTTGAATTTATAACATACATTCTAAGAAATTTAAGAAGTCTTTTGACAATCTTAAAGCTTGTGTGCTTTAGGTCCTAGTCCAAAGGCCATATGCGTTTATTACAAGTGTGGCCATGATACTTCCCCCTTGCTTCCCATCCTTCCCTTACCACCTTGAAAATTACATAACATACGTAAAAACAACAACGGAAACCAAACTAGCATACACATATATGTGCAAGCAAGCCTTCCATCTAAATAGCACACAATCACTATCTCATTTGTATCATACACAAATATATGGAACTTCGGGGAAGGGGATTTTTGATTGATTTTAATATAATATTCAACATAATGGATTTCAAATAGAAAACACGTCCCGTAGGTGTGTTGGTTTGGTATTGATCTCTTGAGGCGGAGGTCCTGTGTTCAACGCCTAGGCTAGACATGCACTGGCTTAGGCCAGTTTAAACCAATTAAAACCAATTGTAACCTTGTTTAACCCCTGGTTTGTGGGATATGAAAGGTCCCATAAATACTATGCCCATTCACTTGTACAATTGTATTTTCAAAGTTAAAACTGGGTGAGTACGTGCTGCCAAATCTCTTAAAAAAAAGGACACAGACTCAAAGTCTTATTATATCATCAATACCTCCACATTTATGTCACTATCACATGTTTATCACATACGTGATAAAGATATGATATGATCTCTTATCTTTATCACATCTCCCTCTCTTTCTCGTTTGTCCCCCACTTCAATATTAACCATCACCCATGTCAATTATGCATGTATTACCTTATCCTGTGAACTACAAGAAGTTAGATTAAAGGTGCTCCTTGACAAGCTTATGCTTTATGCTTTGTGGAGGTCAACTCAGCATTGTATATTTCTATTTGAGGGCTTCTTCTTGTTCTTTGAAAATCTAATAGACATCAAAAGAAATATTCTGTGCCCAGTCCTCCTCTCCTACTCCGTCCTCATTCATCGTTGATCTTCCTCGTCCGCCATAACGCATTTGCCTGCCCGTCCTGAAGGGACATTGCGAGGTGAAATTGCAAGAGATTCGCACTGACTTGTCAAAGGATCATATAAATAGCGCTGATCTATCGGGAAGAGTTTGCAGCAGGCTCGATCCACCGTTTGGAGGGTTTTTCTGCTCATTAGAGCTTCTCTATCTGGTTTGGCGCTTTCCGGGAACTCATATTGTCCACCATGGACGAAGAATATGATGTGATCGTGCTTGGAACGGGCCTGAAAGAGTGCATCCTCAGCGGCCTTCTGTCTGTTGATCGTCTGAAGGTGACGCTTAATCTGGTCACCTTTACCCTTTGGGATACTGCAACTTGGAATCTGGCATGTCGCATGGAAGAATGTTATAATTTTTTTCTTGGTACTGGCCTAGAAAAACGCGTGCCAGCGGTCCATCATCTTCTTGGTGCATTCTCGTAATAGTGAATTCAAATGCCAACACTGTCATATATCTGATTTTTAGGCTAGCCTATTTAATGGTACCATGACTCTAGTATTCATTTGTCCCACTTAGCTTGTTGCAATCATGAAGAGTGCTTGAATACCATATGGACGAGTCAACTGATAAATCCACTAAAGAAATGGATCTAGAGCAGATAATCAGTCACTATATGGTGTAGTGATTAGCGATCTATTAACTGCCATTTGGGGTCCACCCTCTGGCAAAGGGATCAAGGGAGCTAAAGAATAGATTAACTTTTTTCATGTTTTCTTGGAGAGCGTGAATTTAGTTCAAGTATTTTTCTATCTGTTTATGTATTTGTTTGATTGTGTTTAGTATATTTGTTTTCAAGGTGTTGCATATGGACAGAAACGACTACTATGGAGGGGAATCCGCATCTTTGAGTCTCAAACAGGTACTATTCTTCTCAAGGTCCACGTTTTTCAGTACCTGGAAGCAGCCATTATTGATGACCGAACATTTTTACAGCTCTGGGAGAAGTTTAGAGGCAGTGATAGCCCTCCTCCTCAATTAGGTTCCAGCAAGGACTATAATGTGGACATGATTCCCAAGGTCAGAAGTTCGTCACTTTCTGACATGAATGATTGATTTCTATTGGTCTTTCATTTGAAACTTGTCTCGCGCATTGAATTGAAACCTCTCTCATGTTACATGTCTCTACTGATACATAATGCATATTGCATGGATAGGTTCTTTTGACATATGAAATATGCATAGAATCTGTGTATCCATGCATCTTTATGCCATTGCTTGTTGGTAGTGAAACAAACAGATTATCAGATTGTGATCTTGCATCCTATATGTCTGGGCAAAATCGTAATTTTTCTTTTGATTTGGTTGTTAATTTATGCAATGATCTCAATAAGTGTGACTTATTTGTTAAGTGTGCACATGTCCTAAAATGATATTTCTAAGGTGCTTGATGTACAAAACACAAAAAGCTAGGTTAGGTTATTAGTGGATGGCAAAAGCATCTAATTTTAGCGATAAAAAATAAAAGCAAGTCAAAATTAGCGATGGAATTTTTTAACGTGCTCGAAAAGCAAGAATTTGCGATAAAAGATTTTTAACTCCAACGATCAGCTTTTGAGAACAACGATCGCTGTTTTTTTGAGATGGGGGCCAAAGCTATATAAAGAGAGGTGTGTGAAACACTTGAAGACATCAAGGAGGAGTCACTTCTTGAGTTGATGCTGCCATAGTGTCAATTTTGGAGTTCTGAAGCTTTGGATGCTAAGGAGAGGAAACTATTCTCTTGGAGCAAGGAGTCTTCTACAAGTTTGGAGCAGCTATCTTTTGTAAGTTTATCCTATATTCTGTTTTAGGGTTTCTGAACCCTAATTTCAGAATTAGGGTTTGCTGATTTTCAGATTTGTTGCACTATCTTGAGAGGTTAGGTTCACTCCGTTGCTCATATGCTTCACACACACTGAGATTATAACAGCATAATCTGAATTCTGTACATCATATCTTCTTGTCTATTCTTCCATCTAGTGAGTGCACCATCATATGGTCGAGTAGTACTCCCATTTTGTAATTCGGCCATCTACATTAGTGAGTAAGCAATTTGCTTACGTTACTTATTCTTGTCTCAAGTTTCTTTCTATCTCTCACTTACCATCTTGTGTAATTAAGTGTGTATGCTCAAAGGTTGTTAGTATTGGAAGATCTTGGGGCCCCAAATTTCAACACTTGGTATGAGAGCATAGTTGATATACACACTTAGTTAAGATGAGTGAGTATAGAATTGAGATTGAGGACAAGTTAGAAGGATCGTCAAATTATCCTATGTGGAGTTTCATGATGATGAATTTGTTAGTGACAAAGGATTTATGGAGTATCGTCAATGGAACCTTATCAAGACCAATACGAGAAGGCGAAGAGGAGGATACATCAACTTCAAGAGGAACTGGTGTTGCAATCACAACTCATCAAGAATCAATTGAAGAAGACGTAACCACGTCTACATCCAGAATCACATGTAGGTCCTTACTCAGAGTTCCTCCTACTGAAGAACAAGCAAGATGGGATGTTAGAGATTCTTTAGCTCTCTCATTCATAGCAATGAGTGTTAAAAAGCATATTCTACCACAAATCAGATCTTGCAGAAGTTCTAGATAAGCTTGGTTAAAGCTTGACAAGATTTGGAAATACACTCATGATTATAAGAACATCCACAAAGGGAAAACGATACAAGAATATATGATCGATACAAGAATATATATGATCGATCCTTTGAGCTCCGAAGACTCACATTGGTAAGATTGAGAATGAATGTGGCCAACCCGTCATATAGGTTTTCCAAGGGCGGTTACGAATTGATGATGTCATCGATGATATCGTCAAATGGAAACAAGACCTCTATGTGTCAAAATTCGGCAAATAGGCCGTCGATCTTGGGATTTTGGCACATTCGGGACGTGATGGAAGCATTAGTTTCTCCAAAATCTGATCCAATCATGAGATATGTAAAGTCACATGGAATCGAAGGTTTAAGATGGTTTCCTTGTTCCATGACATCACCTCTCCCTCAAGCAATGAGTTCCACGAGGAGCGGCCATGTTCTCTAGCTTTGGTTTCATTGGATTCTTCCTATGGAACTCATAACCTTGAATTTTGCTCTCTGAATATTTTTTGTAAGTTCTCAAGTACGATCAATGATGTCATACACTTTCCAATGAATAAGGCATTCCAATCTTCTTCGAGAGATCCTTGAGTCTAATAAATGCACAACTTCGAATTCTTCATGATCCTCAATCTTAATAGGTGGTGAAGGACTGGTTCTCTCTTGAGCTTCCTTGGGTTCTTCATGCAATAGATCCTTTGAGCTTCTAATGGAATGTTGTGTTTCCAAGATCTTTGATGGAGAGCATTGAGTAAGCACACCTCCTTGATTGAACATGAACTCATCCTTCCTTTACCTTCTTGATATCTTCATAACATGTATACTCCATATCATTTGTAATTACTTTTTGGGCTTCAAAAATTCTTGACTCGGATTCTTGAGGAATAATGTCTTGATTATTCAATACTTGTAGCTCTTGGACTTTGCTTTCTTTGAACAATTGACTCTCGCATTGAATTTCTTGATTGATAACATCATCCAAGGTATGTCCTTGAGGCATGGATAGCAAGAGATACTTCACTTCATCTTTGAGGCCACTTTGAAATTGATTAACTAGATATTCTTCTTGATATGTGGATCCTTGAAATACGTTTCTAAAGTCTGATGCAAATTTTGTGAGTATGGATATGGAGTCCATGATCCTTGAAACGAACTTGATGTGGATAGTCTTGCCAAAATGTTAGGGGAGCACTAAATTGTGCTCTCTGACTACAATAGACAAGATTTCAGAAATACACTTATGATTACAAGAACACCCACGTAGGGAAAATGATACAAGAATACGTAATTGATACAAGGTGTCCCACAACTCGGGACTCATAGGTATGATAATTAAGCTAAAGATGATACAAGAGATCCCACGACCCGGGATCGTAGGTTTGGAAGACTTCGAAAATATACTTTTGATTACAAGATCACCCACGTAGGGAGAACAATACAAGAATATGTGATTGATACAAGACGCCCCACAACCTGGGACCAATAGGTATGGAAAACTAGAGGTGATACAAGAGATCCTACAACTAGGGATCATAGGTAGGAAACAAGATATCTTTGTTACAAAAGTTCCCTTCCGAGAGATGAACTAGATACAAGAAATAACTCGACAAGATCTTGTACTATGGGATTACAACAAGACAAGATTAGATGTCCACGATACAAGACTAGGAAAGATTAGAACAAGAGACAAGACTAGAACTTGAACTGGAACTTGAAAGTACTTACTTGGTGGTCAGGATCCCTTGAGCTCCCAAGACGCACATTGGCAAGACTGAGAATGAATGTGGCCAACCCCTCCTTATATAGGTTTTCCAATGGCGGTTACAAATCGATGATGTCATCGATGATATCATCAAATGGAAACAAGACCTCTAGGTGTCAAAATTTGGCAAATAGGAAGTCGATCTTGGGGTTTTGGCACATTCCGGACGCGATGGAAGTATTAGTTTCTCCAAAATCTGAACCAATCATGAGATATATAAAGTCACATGGAATCTAAGGTTTAAGATGATTTCCTTGTTCCTTGACAGTTTTAGGTATTTTGTTTTATATGTTGATGATTTTACGAGATATTCATGGATCTATGGTCTTAAGTTGAAGTCAATGTTCAAGAAATTTGTAGCTATGGTTGAAAATGAAAGTCAGTCATCTATCCAGATTCTCAAAAGTGATAGAGGTGGAGAATACTTATCAAATGAGTTCCAGACATTTCTTGAAGAAAAAGGTATTACTCGATACCTTACTATTGCTTACACTCCTCGGCAAAATGGTGTTGCGGAAAGAAGGAATAGAGTACTTATCGAGATGATGTGGAGCATGATGGCATCCAAAAAGCTTTCACCAAAATTCTGGTTTGATGCAGTACATACAGCTAATCACATTTTAAACAGGTCTTCTACAAAAACTTTAAAGGTAATTACTTCTTATGAAGCATATTATGAAAGAAAACCTAATGTGAGCTATTTCAGAGTATTTGGATTACTATCTTATGTTCATATTGAGAAAAAGGATCGTGGCAAACTAGATGTAAAAGCAAGGAAAGCTATATTTATTGGATATCCTGTTGAAAGCAAAGAATATAGGTTTTATGTTCCAGAGAAAGGTGAAGTTATCCTTTCACGCAATGCTATATTGCTGAAAATAAGATATATGATAAAGAAGCAAAAATTCCAAAGTTCATTAGTGAAAATGACTATGGATTTTTTAGATGGAATTTGGATGTACATGTTCAACCATATCAGGAGGGAGCTAAAATTCCTAGGATTGAAGAAAGAGGAATTTCATAACCTTTTACAGAGTCAGTTCCACATGAGACTTTAGTTCCAGAAATGGAAGAAAGTACTAGAGTTCTAGAAAGTCCTAGTACCTCAGAGGGACAAATTCCAGAACCAGTGGAGACTGAAGGGTCAGAAAGACAACAACAACAAAGAGATCATGTAAGTTTTGCTGAAGACTTAGAGATTCATGATATTTTAGCACTCACAACAGTTGAAAATGAACCTGCATGTGTTAAAGATGCACTTAACATTCCTATTTGGAGAAAAGCTATGCAAGAAGAGATTGATTCTATTCGTAAGAATCAAACTTGGCAGCTATGTGAGTTACCAGAGGGAAAGAAAGCTATAGGTGTAAAGTGGATTTTCAAAATCAAACGGAAAGCAGATGGTACTATTGACAGGTACAAAGCAAGATTAGTTGTCAAAGGATATGCACAACAAAAAGGTATTGATTATGATGAGACATTTGCTCCTACCTCTAGGATGACAGTAATTAGGTCAATACTTGCTTTAGTAGCACATTTTGATTGGAATGTATATCAACTTGACATAAAGACTTCTTTTCTAAATGGAGATTTACATGAAGATGTATATATTCAGAAGCCAGAAGGTTTTGAAAAAAGAGGTAAAGAACACTTAGTATGTAAGCTTATAAAAGCTTTGTATGGATTAAAACAGGTACCTAGAGCATGGTATGAAAAGATACACACACATCTTTTATCCATTGGTTTCCATAACTCAGATGAAGCTCCAACTCTATGTCAAAGCTGAATCAAGTTTGTTGATTATAGCAATCATTTATGTGGATGATATTATAGTCACAGGTCCCAGAGATGAAGATTTGCAGATGTTCAAAGAACAATTGAAGCAAACTTTTGATGTAAATGATTTAGGAATTTTGCATTATTATCTTAGGATGCTGTTTTCGTTTAAAGATGAGTGTATCTATATGACACAACAAAAGTGCATTGAGAAACTATTAGAAAGGTTTCTGATGACTGAAGCTAAACCTATGCAAACACCTATGGATCAGAACGTGTCTTTACAAATAGTAGTAGATGAAGAATCATTTGATGCTACTTTATATTATCAAGGAGTTGGGTGCTTGATATATCTTTGTAATACACGTCCTGATATACAGTTTGCAGTTTCTCAAGTATCAAGGTTCATGCATAATCCAACAACGTTAAATTGGAAAGCAGTAAAGCGGATCTTCAGATATTTGAAGGGAACTTCAAATTATGCTATGGTATTCTCGAAATCTATACATTTGTTACTAAAAGGATTTTCAGATTCTGATTGGGTAGGTGATAAAGGCACTAGAAGAAGTACTAGTGGTTTTTGTTTTTATCTCGGAGATTGTCTTATCTCATGGCTTTCAAAAATGCAACCCACTATTGCAACTTCATCATGTGAAGCTGAATATCGTGCAACATTTATAGCTACTTTGGAGTCAGTTTGGTTGCAAAAGATTTTGAGTTATCTAGATGTAAAAGTACATGAACCCATTCAGATATTTTCAGATAGCCAAAGTGCAATAGCTATAGCAAAGAATCCAGTGCATCATGCAAGGACAAAACATATAGAGGTTCACTATCACTATATTTGAGAACAGATAGCAAAGAAGCACATTGAGCTGGTTTATGTTCCTTCTAGTGAGAATGTTGCAGATATATTTACCAAAGCATTGACTAGAGATAGTCATGAGAAGATGTGCAGGTATGACATTGAAGGAGGCATTGTTGGAAATCAATGTACATATAGTCCATCTCTAGCAATCCTAGTTAGGACTTAGCCATTTTTTTGTACATTTTTTAGTAAAACTTTTTTAGGCTAGATAGATAGAGTTTCATGAGAGCTATCTAGTGATATGCATCATTCTATTATCCGATGTCAGAATTAGGAGAAAACTCAAACCCTAGTTTGTGCCCTAAAATGATAGTATGCATATTTCTAAGGTGCTTGATGTACAAAACACAAAAAGCTAGGTTAGGTTATTAGTGGATGGCAAAAGCATCTAATTTTAGCGATAAAAAATAAAAGCAAGTCAAAATTAACGATGGAATTTTTTAACATGCTCGAAAAGCAAGAATTTGCGATAAAGATTTTTAACTCCAACGATCAGCTTTTGGGAACAAGGATCTCTGTTTTTTTGAGATGGGGTCCAAAGCTATATAAAGAGAGGTGTGTGCAACACTTGAAGACATCAAGGAGGAGTCACTTCTTGAGTTGATGCTGCCATAGTGTCAATTTTGGAGTTCTGAAGCTTTGGTGGCTAAGGAGAGGTGAAGAGGAGACTATTCTCTTGGAGCAAGGAGTCTTCTACAAGTTTGGAGCAGCTATCTTTTGTAAGTTTATCCTATATTTTGTTTTAGGGTTTCTGAACCCTAATTTCAGAATTAGGGTTTGCTGATTTTCAGATTTGTTGCACTATCTTGAGAGGTTAGGTTCACTCCGTTGCTCATATGCTTCACTCACACTCAGATTATAACAGCATAATCTGAATTCTGTACATCATCATCTTCTTGTCTATTCTTCCATCTAGTGAGTGCACCATCATATGGTTGAGTACTACTCCCATTTTGTAATTCGGCCATCTACATTAGCGAGTAAGCAATTTGCTTACGTTACTTATTCTTGTCTCAAGTTTCATTCTATCTCTCACTTATCATCTTGTGTAATTAAGTGCGTATGCTCAAACGTTGTTAGTATTGGAAGATCCTGGGGTCCCAAATTCCAACATGTTTGTGCTTCTATGTCTATTGTGTGTGCAAGCGTATATTCACACTAAATTATTGACATAGCGTAGAATCTAGATGGAGTTGTTATATAATCTTGTAGGTGAGTACTGTGAGCTATAAGTTATAACTGCACTTAGTGCGAATTCGGGTCTTATCTAGGTTGATCTAACTATAGGTGTTTGATTATTGTGTCTTGATTTTGGTCGGGACAATGACTTGTATCCATAAGCGCTTTTGGAATTGAGTTTCAATGTTTTTGAGTTTGTCGTGTTGTTTTTTGGGGGGCTGGGTCTAATTATTAGTACCCACATCCATTTATTAGTGGAAGCATCTATAGGAGCATGCTTCCATTAATTGTGACAAAGTTTTCCAAATCGTAGGGAATGGATTAGGAAGAATCTTTAATTTTATGATATTTAGGGCAAAAGATATGCTCATGGATGAAATCGAAGTAAACCAAGATTGTTTGAGTATGCACCATGTCAAAAAGTGCTTTTTGATGCCATTAAAGAATTGTGAAGGAACTTCAATTATGATCGTTTCATTCTAATCAATGAAAATACATGACAATGATTTCCGTAAGGAAATAAATGGATTTCCATGGAATATTTATACATTTAAGTATTTGAGGATGGACCTAGACAAAAGCATGGGAAGATCTGGCAATAATGGGGATCATTGATCATGGGGGAGACCTGGTAAATCATACATGGACAATCATAGTGATTGATTACTTACCTATGGTGGTAATAAGAATAATCAAATTTAGCTATGTCTTCACAAATTTCACATGTGTAATGCATTTGAATTTTGTAGACACTTGACCAACCATTATAAAGACACAATCTAGTTTATAGTTGAGTGATGTAGGGTAATAATCTTCCAGAAACCTAATGTTATTGCCCTCCAAGGTCATCTTTCTAAGGGTTGAAGTATAATGCATACTGATAAGCAGTAGAAGGATGAACATCATACTCATCTCCCGACCTCAAAGTCAAATGGGCTAAGTCTAGAGCTTGAGAGCTTTAAGCCACACAACTGGCCATTGTACCCACACCATGCAAGTGTATGGCTTACTCAAGCAAAGGAGCCTAGAGTCCAAGTGTGGGGACACAAGGATTAGCACAAATGTGCTAGTGAGTCGTGTTGATAGGATTCACTTGAGGAGGTAGACAAGTTCACATTGACTCATCTCTTCCCATCTGGTCGGACATAGATATATGCGGCCATATATCCTAGGGAAGTGAAGACAACATTTTCCTCTCATTTATAATTGTCATCCTTGAGAACTTGCTTGGTGATGAACTTGGGGTATCGTCTCTTCAATGATCTGATTAACTCCCAATTTGCAACAGGTTCATGCTAAGGCTTCCACTTGAGCAGATATATAAGGTATAGAGACTTTGAGAGTGTACCCCTTGATTGAGAACCAAATTAAGCTCTAGTGTAATGTAGTTGGTAGTGTGTTCTAAACTCGACAAATCCCTCAAGAGGTATGACTAGGTAATCTTAACACGTTCCATTCTTTTAAGAGACTAATGAAGAATATAAGTTGCCTAGTGATTTCCCAAGGTAGGTCAAGGCTCATGCTCATAAGACATGAGTTACCTTTTTGTGATTTGACATGGACCACAATAATGAGAGGATAACTTCATATATGCACAAGTGTTAATCGTCTCATAAGCCCTTAATACTTGAAGATACACCCATGTAGCAATATGATACTTGTTGGATATTCGAGGTCTGAGGAAGCACACAAACAATACAAGGGGGAAGAAGAAGCTTAAGCTTGGAGCACAACACAATATATAATGTATTACCAAGCGAGTGTACAAAGATAAGTGACCCTTTAGGGTTATAGGCGAATCATGTATGTACAAGTTCCCGGGGGGGAAGGGGGGACCTCCTAAAGAGGCAAAAAAGTGCCATGACGGTCCTAAGTGTGTTCACATACACCACCATTGAAATATATCAACAAATTCCCCTTGAAAGTGATGCAGTGAACAAGGAGTTGACACTCATGTATAAGGATGTGCCAAGCTATGTGGAAAGAGATCCCACAAAAGGAAGTAAGCCCAAAGCTTTGCAAAAAGCTTCAAAATTCTCCTTAGGCAAAGGCGTTGTGAAAAGGTATGCAACATTATCTCGTGTGGGCACATAAACCAAATTGATCTCTGGACCTCTGGCCCCAAACCAATTAGGCTTTAGTGTAACAAAGTCGTAATAATGTCTTCTAAGCTCGGTATGTATTGGAGGTATCACAAAAGATCGTCCTGTTCGAGTTCCTCGGCAAGTATTGTGGAACCAAGATACCTGCGCAAGTTGCCAAATGGGAAGGCAAGGCAACTGCTTTGGAACCAAGATACCTGCTCAAGCTGCCAAACGGGCAATTGCTGGGGACAAAGATGCCTGTCCAAGTCACCAACTTGTCAACTATCCTTGAATGAGGATTTTAATGATTTCTCAAGATAGATCTGACTTGTAAGATACACGAGTGATAAGTGATCAAATATGAATCACCATCGAGAAGATAACATCATGCACATGTCAATTGAATAATCCAAGGATCTTTGATTACCCTAAGGTACACCCTCTTGCCCCACCAAGACCATGAGCTGTGCACATACAATGCGAATACTATGGAGAATAGTGCAATGTTAGGAAGAAGACAACATAGTGCCAAGTTTGATCATTGTGGTACGTATATTGAAATGAATCTTACTCTTTTTTACTTGCCTTAGTTGATTAGAATTAACGCTTGTCTTTGCAAGTGCAATTTTGTATCATTGATTCATTGTCTCATGATTATGTCAATTTTAACTAACCATAGTTATGATCATGGGAATCACCCTCTCTGAGGGTAGAATATGCACAATGCTTGAGGCTAGAGCGCAAGGACAAACAGAGAGAGGCGAGCACACCTCTCCTCATGTATGTGTGAAAGAGAGGGAGAGGGAGCTTCTCCATTTTCAATGCCACTTTAGAGACCATGAGTTACAAGAGTATTGCAACACGGATTCAAGAGGCTTGTAGGTGCCAACTTTTTCTCTTCTGTGGGATTAAGTTGGTCGTTGTGTGCGCGAAGGCTATGATGTGCTTGTTGCTTACTTGCAAAGTGGGAAGCCCCTTGAGAATTATCATGGCTTCCCCATAGGGATGATCATTCCAGGCTACTTGGCAGTTGGATGGTGAAGAGGGCTACAAGGCTCATTCGTCCAATGAATAAAGAGTCAACTATTATTACTACCATGATAATGGAGTATTGCCCTCGTTGTTGACTTAGTGATGGGGAAATTAGAGGAGTGGTTGCACGATTGGCTAGTAGGTCTCATAGCTCAGAGGAATCTAGGGTTTTGAATGCTACATATGGGAGGGCATTAATGAAGGCTTCTTTAAAGGCATGAAGGGCATGAGTGAAGATCTTGAGAATAACAAATATAGGCAGAAACTATTATCTAATAATACCTAGACAATATATCTAGTTCACATGTCTCAGAGCTACCCAAGGACTTGTACTTGGAAATCATCCAAGCTATTCGAAAGAGACATCAGCTCTTTACCATTTGGCTGACAATTGGTTAGAGCACATTTGATGTACTATGTCTCATTTTCAATATGGAATTTAAGGAGGCTAAATTGCTAAGAGATCTTTTTCGCGATAATCATCTTGTCCAAATCCAAGCATATGAAAGCATGCTTGCATTCAGCATTCCCTATACACATAAGTTTTGCTTCCATTTATGAGCATTGAACTACCTCATTCATCTCAATGAAGCAGATGCAACAAATAGTATTAAACGGTTATGTCTACTCATGTGGTGGAAGGAACGTCATTAGAGTAGAGGTATCCTTGAATAGAGGTAAGAGCTAGTTGCTTGGCCATATCTTCCATCATGAGAAGCCAACCAAATATGGGAAACATTGGTGTTGGTGCCCCGCAAGGATGGGCAGATTTGAAAGAACCTTTTATTGCAAAGGCATCGAGGTCCCTCTGCAGGCATCAAGCTCTCTCTATCATGGCATCACATAAGGGTCATGCACAAGGGTTGCAACAAAGCCATTGTATGCATGTAGTGTGGGAAATGTATTTGGGATCACAAGAAAAAGTGTTATGAACGGTTGATAGACCATCATTATCATCCTTATGTGTCCTTTCTTATGAGCTGTTAGTCTTTTTCTCATAAAACTAGAGAGAAAGAAGAGGTTGGTAGCTCAAATGGAGTAGAGAGAATGCTCAAGGAGAAAAAAGAAGGTGACTTGAGAAGTGCATGTATGTGAGAAATCCATATATATAGAGAGAGAGATATTTTTTACCCCTCTTTTAAGGTATCATAACTTATTTGAATCATTTGAATTTTAATTTTTCTCATATGTGTTCTCTATGGTTTGAAACAACAGGTTCATGTTTTAAGTTTGAAGAAAAACCTTCGTGGATTTGCAAAGTGGCCCATTCAACCATTGTTTCTAGCCAGTGACCTCCTAGTACCATGTCAACTTTGGAAGTGTGTTGCTTTGTCTTTGAGTTGCGGATCCCATTGATTTTAACTTTGTCACTGTGGGATATCATGAGAAGTAGTAAAACTTAGTCTATGATACCACTTGACTAAAATGGTGAAGCATACTTGCTAAACCATTTAAGGAAACCAACTAAAGAGGACCCGTAAGATGGCTTTCATGAGAAAGCATTGATGGATGCTTACATATCTCAAGTGATATTATTGTTGTAGTTGATGGCATGAGCTTTATGATTTGGAGCAAAGATCCCAAGGAAGACGAATTGGAATACTCAAAGATATAACTACTCAAGGATATAAAAGGGAGCTAAGGAAGTAAAAAAATGTAAAAGAAGGATGAAGGATCTAGAGAAGTACCTAGATTTGATCTTGGAACTTAAGTCTAAGTAGTTTGAGTTTATAAGGATATCCATGATCAAGTGATCATTCGAATCAAGTTAGTTGGTTTGAGCATAAGGGGATTTATAAGATCTAGACATGCGACTTGTTTATTGGAATTGTTCTTTTTGGATTGGAAGTGGGATCCATTGGTGGGGTACGATGGAAACTATTTTTCTTTGAGAAATTTCCGTCGATGATAAGGAAGAAAAGGACTCCTTATCCATAGAGTATGATTCTTACTAGACAGACAAGAGATGTAGAGTGAACTTCTCTTAGTTGAGATCTTAGGAGTAGAGCTCTAGTTCTACTTAAGAATTCAACTACTCTACTTTTCATTGTAGTTTCCTTCATATGAGAGTTTGATTTTCCATGCTTAGGAAGGAAAGTTTGAGGACCTTGATATGTATTCTCATTTATGGAAGAGTAGAACAAATGAATGTGTCACAATACCGTCGAAGGGAAAGGAAAGTGGAAAAGGTTACACTCATAAAGTCTTTTCCTTATATGACATAGAGAGAGTTTAGAAACTCTTTGATTTGTCTAGATAGGAGTGGCACGGTAAAGGGAGATTGGGTAGTCATAGTGGCTTGATTAAGTCTCACCTAAAGACTCGAGAGTTGTGTTACTTCTCGTGATGGTCTTCGATTAGGCTAGGAGTTCTAGTTGTTGGCATTATAGCCATTTGAAATGCCGTGATGATATTTCACTTTAGGGCTGGAAGAGATAGGAATAAATCTGACATGTAGGAGCATCAACCTCTTATGTGGTGTTTAGTCATAAGTATGGTGACTTAGCACCATTTAGGAAGGTCTAAATCTCATAGAGGAATGCTTATGCATTTACATGGTAAACTTAAGGGGAAGAGAAAGACTAGAGTTTGCACAACATTGTTAATAAAGACTCTTCCAAGGAACTTAGTCCAATGATCAATCTATGTATCGATGACAAACCAATAATTTCTTGGTTAGTTGGACATAAAGATTTCATTCTACTGCTATGAATTTTTTATATGTGAGCTAGAATGATGGATTTGCATTGGACATGAGGATAGTTTAGGTCAAAACTATTAGTTGTGACTACACTCAGAGTCAAGTATGCCTAGAGTGGCATGAGGGCAAGTCTGTCATTTAAGTTTTAGAGGGGGTTTGGAATCACCTTTCTTATGGGACTTTGTTCTATTTTATATGGTCTATTATCTCCATAGTCCTTTTTTTTTGGGGTGATTCTCTGAGTCGGAGATGGGGGAGTTCCACATTTAGCTTGCACATTATTACTCCCACAGGGATAAATTCATATTTTATGGACTCGTGTCACTTGGATAATGTTGATTTTATGGGAGTAATAGCTTGGAAGCTAGGTGTATATGGGAGATAGTTACACTTCTGGAAACAATTCCCATCTTAGCAATACATAGTAGGTAGGTTCCAATGGGAACGACCATTATAATTCTGGTTTGTGAGTTAATGTTGAGGCTCTTTCTGCCAGGTTGGAAACATGACACTCTTAAATAAACGGAAGTGTGCCAAAAAATTCTTAAAAGTGGTCAGATTCAATGTACCAAAGCTTTGGTATATTGGACCAATGTATCTAAGTATTAACCTTATAGTGGTTACAAAAAAAGATTCCTTTTTGTCTTCTTTTCTTTCTAATTTATCAGTGCTTTTTTTGCACTTGACCTTGTTCTTACTTATGCCTGGTGATATATGATGTTTTGTGTGTTCTTCTGTCCTCTTTTGTAGTGTTTGGTCTGCTACTGGAGAGGTTTAGACAGGTAACCACATTGAGATAAATGAATTAATATACAGATCTTGGAAAAGATGGAATACAAATTAATTTTCGGGTCTATTTTCAAGCTATGATCTGAATTTTCTTAAAGAGACAGGCATTTATGGGACAATGTATGGGTGTGGGCGTGTATACCTTTTTTTTGTTTGTCATTATTTACGTCCTTCCCTTCCAAAGTTCATCTTTCAAATCTGTATACACATACTGTACAAATTAGGCTGCAGCCCAGTGCCTCAATTATGTTTTATGCTTACAGTTCATGATGGCCAATGGAGCGCTTGTTCGCGTATTGATACACACAGACGTGACAAAGTATCTCATGTTCAAAGCTGTTGATGGTAGTTATGTTTTCAATAAGGGGAAGGTACCGTTTAATGTCCAATTAATGCATTTATGTGACACATCGGATGATCATCTGAATCTCAATTTGTTCTATCTAATCAAAGTGGCTTCTGAGTTTGGCAGATACACAAGGTTCCAGCAACAGATGTTGAGGCCTTAAAATCTCCATTGATGGGACTCTTTGAAAAGCGGCGTGCAAGGAAATTTTTCATTTATGTTCAAGATTATAATGAGAGTGACCCAAAGACTCACGAGGGCTTAGATCTTACAAAAGTTACTCCGAGGGAGATCTTCGCGTAATTTTTCTACATTGTACTATGAGTTGCTCAATTTTTCGATACTGCTATTGTAAAGTCATTGGTTTGAAAGAGCTCACTATTATTGTAAACAGGAAATATGGGCTGGATGAAAATACTGTTGATTTTATTGGTCATGCATTAGCCTTGTATCGAGATGATGCTTACCTTGATCGCCCTGCTCTTGAGTTTGTCAAGCGAGTAAAGGTAATCTGTCATATTCATTTTATAATTCCAGATAGGTGCAATGTAATGGCTTGCGTTTGTTTTACCAGCTATATGCAGAATCTTTAGCCCGATTCCAAGGAGGATCTCCTTATATTTATCCATTATATGGGCTTGGTGAACTGCCACAAGTGAGTAGGAACCTTTCTTCTCATGTGTGCACATGTGCTTGTGCTTTCCTTTCCAAATCCCATTTTGTAGGATTGATATTGCATAACTTCTGACAAAAAATTGTAGGCATTTGCAAGATTGAGTGCTGTTTATGGGGGCACCTACATGCTCTCAAAACCACAGTGCAAGGTAAACTTCTAGATGAAGAATCTTCTCGAGGGTAGTTGGAATTTTGTAACTCATCCCTTTTTTTTTTCCGTTGACTAGGTGGAGTTTGATGAGGAAGGGAAGGTGTTTGGAGTGACTTCAGATGGGGAGACTGCAAGAGCTAAAAAAGTTGTTTGTGATCCGTCTTATCTTCTCAACAAGGTACATGTCTGGCTATCTTTTCCCTAAATACATAGGGAATAATTATCGTTGGGTCTGCAAACATGGAGGACTAGAATGTGCCTTCATCAACTCCTGTGTACTTTAATGTGATCATCTGTCTTCATTCTCTCATTTTGCTCCCTATGATTGGATTGGATCTTCATCCCTATGATTGAATTGGATCTTCATCTGAGTGGAGTGTCCCTATGAATGGGCATTTATTTTCCTGTGGATGTCACGGACAGAGAGGAGAGGCTGTCAAAGGCACAAGCAGTCATTGGTGACACTCAAAGCAGACTGTTTATTATTTAAGGGAGATGTTCATAGATGGGGGTGCTGTCCAGTAGAGATTTGTTTATAAGATTGTGGTTATGCACTTACTCTCAAGAAAAATGGGCATGAGATCAATCATGCATAGCTTGGGTCTTTCTGAAGCTTGTGTACACTTTTTTATCTGCTATTTTCTGCAGGTTCGAAAGGTTGGAAAAGTAGCACGAGCAATTTGCATCATGAGTCACCCAATACCAAATACAGCAGATTCTCCATCGGTCCAAATAATCTTACCGCAAAAACAGTTGGGAAGGAAATCAGACATGTACCATTTGAAACTTAAGCTCCACAAATGCTTTTGATGCATGTGTTCAATGGTATGATTTTGTGCTGTTTTCACTTTTCAGGTATGTCTTCTGCTGCTCATATTCTCATAATGTGGCGCCAAAAGGAAAATTTATCGCTTTTGTTTCGGCTGAAGCTGAAACAGACAAGCCAGAGGAGGAATTGCAGCCTGGGATTAGCCTCCTTGGTCCTCTTGATGAGGTCTTTTTTGATACTTATGACAGATATGAACCAGTTAATGAGCCTTCTCTGGACAATTGCTACATTTCCAGAGTAAGTTGTCCAGTGTGCTTCTTTGTCAAGGTTGTGTTGTAGGTTCAAGTATTGGGCTTTACCTTGAGCTGTTTCTCATTCCAGAGTTACGATGCAACCACCCATTTTGAAACGACTGTGCAAGATGTTTTGTCTATGTATACAGCAATCACTGGAAAGGTGATTTCTTTATTTTTTGCCTTTCAAGCGTCCAATTTGTGTTTATGTTCATTATGCATCCAATCCTGTGAGTTCTTTGAGTAATATCAAATGGCATATGAGCTTAAAAAAAAAGGCTGATGCACTATCTGATTTTTTTTCCAGGTTCTGGATTTGAGTGTTGATTTAGCTGCAGCCAGTGCAGCTGATGAGTAAGATGCAAAGGGATGTTCAACCGTGGATACATTTAATCAGTTAATAACATTATTTTTAGTACATTAGGGACACAAGATATTCACATTACGACTGTTTTCACATTATGACTTATTCAATAGCCTAGCTCATTAATAGTGACAGCATGAGCCAATTCTACTGAAGTCAACTTCATGTGATTGTTCATCAGAATTTTACTCATTGAAAATTGTGTTACGAAATTTCTCTGCTTAGCTAAAGGCCTCCCTTTTCTCTGTCCTCTCTCTGATGCACACATATATGCAATCATGGATTTATTTAACAAGTTATAACGTTTCTTTTAGTACATTAAGGCCATAAGATTTTCACAGTATGGCTGAAGCCTGATTTGATAGCCTAGCACATAAATAGTGACAGCAGCCTTACTGAAGTTAGCTTCATGTGATTCATAATTAGAATTTTACTTGTTTAAGTTGATTTCAGATTTTCTGCTCAATTAAAGGCCTCCCTTTTCCCCTTCTCTCTTTCTCTGACATACAGATATGTGCACATGCACGTGCGCATGCAGATGCACACACATTGCTAAAATAGTGGTTCCCAAAATACTGGTTCCATACTGTTTTCCAATCATGAAAACTATATGTTGAAGGATGATAGGTCTTGTGCATGTAGCTCATTGAGCAGAAGGGGAGAGTCCATGAGGACTGTGCACACTTGAATGGAGATGTATATGTACATATGTGCATTCACACACACGTGTGTGTATGTGCATGCTTGTGTGCATGTGTGTACGTGTGCGTGTGTGTGCGCGTGCACACACAAACACACACACGCACGTGCGCGCGCGCGCACACACACACACACACACACACACACACACACTCAAAACTAAAATCGAGTTCATATAGTTTTCCAATAAAAAAAACCATGTATTAGAGATTAACAGGTCTTGTGTATGAGTCATGTACCATGGGATGCGTGTGTCTATGGCAGGGGTGTGTAGGATTCCTCATTAGAATTTCACTTATTGAAAATTGTGTTTTGAAATTCCTCTGCTCAACATGAGGCCTCCCTTCCCTCCGTTCCTCGTGTGCACATAGATTTTGCTAAAATAGTGGTTCCTTACTGTTGTTCAAGCATGGAATTTAGATGTTGAAGGTTCATATGTCTTGAGAATGTGGCTCATACAACAGGATCCATGAGCATTATGCTTGTGTGCGCAGATGTTGCATGCTTGTGTGATTCATCACTAGAAATTTCCTTGCTGAAAATTGTGTTTAGAAAATTCTCTCTTGACTAGAGGTCTTCCTTCTGTGTCTGTCTGGCACACACATATGTGCAAGACTGCTTGTTCCATACTGTTTTTTAAGCATGAAAAATCAGATGCTTTATGGGTCTTGCACATGTGGCTTATACAACAGGAGGGGAGAGTCCATGAGGACTATGCACACATGTGCATGCAGATGCACATGTACATATGTTGCATGCAGATGCACATGTATGTATGTGCATGCACACAACATGCGGACATGTGCATGTGCAAGCAAGCATGGGTGTACACACACACACACACGCACACACACACACACACACACATGCATGCATACATTGACCACCATCTTACTAGACAAAACTATAACAGAGTTCTTAGTGTTTTTCCATCAAGAAAACCATGTATTAGAGATGGATGGGCCTTGTCTATGTGTCATGTACCAGGGGATGCGAGGGCCCATGATGGGGGTGTGTAGGATTGTATAAGAGAGACTGGGTGTTGTTGGCCTTCTTCATGTACCAATCACAATTATGATGAATCCAGTGCACATCATTTAATTATGAATGTAGGAGCTTTGCACTCATATTTATGAACAGTGAAATAATTTCTAGTTAAACATAAGATTTTTGTCCGTTAATAAAGCTGCTTGTATGTCCTGGATCCACAGCTGAAGATTTTTTCAGTTGGTCACGCCTCACGGGTTTTATGCTTCGCATGGTTCTCTGTGTTGGGTTGATTGTTTATCTTTGGTTGTGTTTTTTGTTTAGATAGGCCAGTATCATTGAATTAGTAAGAGTATTTCCTTTTCTATGGCCTTCCTAATACAAATGGAACATGTACTAGTGTCTGCACTTTACTTCGCACTTCAATGATATAGCACAAATGGCAGTAAAGAGCTTGGTTACTGCTGTTGAAATTGTAGTTGTCATGGAAAAATGCATTTTTGTAACATATCTCAGTAATTTGTCTAGTATATTTGGAACTTTATTGATGTTCAAATTTGGTCACTTGAGATCCATGTAAAAGGGACTAGATGAGCCCTTTCTTCATTGGCTTGTTTTAGTGGGCATCAATTGTTTGTTCTCTTCTACAGTCATGAATGTAATTGCCTTCTGCTGCAAACAATATATTATAGCTATTGACGATAACAGCTTCAACAGTTGTTTCATGATTGATGTCAATCAATCATTTATGGGTTTGAACTAAAAACTATTAGAACAGTTACACAACAATTTGCAGTTCTCCAAGGCTTTCTGGATGCTGGACTACCACAATGATTGCAGTTCTCCAGGGTTTTCTGGATGCACAAAACTATCAGAACAGTCGTGCAATGATTTGTTTGTATTGCTACAATGATTGCAGTTCTCCAGGGTTTTGTGGATGATCTAGGGTTTTCTGGATGCTCCAGGGTTCTCAAACCAATCCTTGAGAACAGTGACACAACGATTTGCTTGTATTGCTCCAATGATTACAGTTCTCAAGGATTGGCTTGAGGCTGACTAGTTGAATGCATTTATTATATAATGAGGTGAGGGATGTTCACGGCTCATGCTTGAGGATTACAGAAGTCATGCTTAAGGAGGCCTGGAGAAGTGGACACGCTTGAGGTTAGGACTTATGGGTTTTTTTTACAAATTACATATACTTGTTAAAGAACGTGAACCTTAATTTAGATGCAGTCAATAATATGTAAGGTGCTGTGTCACTCATTAAAGAAAGTTGAGATCTTTAAACTAAATTCTTTATTCACAGCATGACTCGTACTGGATTAAATGGCAACAGAACAATTTTCTTTCCTTTATGAATTCATGGAACTTCCTATTTTTCCTCCATTTTTATGTCTATCACGGTGGCAAAATATTTGTAACCTTAGGACAAATCGGAGCACAGGGAAAACAGTTCTATTATTGTGAAATTGAGTTTGAATCGGAAGTGTGAAATTAGTCAAACTTGGAAGAAGACATGAGTAGTCCTAAAAAGAACTTTCAGCTCGTAAAAAAAACTTTCAGAGCTGAAAATAAGAACATCTATTATACTTTGTGGGTTGATGTTAAATCATAGAGATTATGCTCTTTTGTTTTGTTTTTTCTCAATCACTTGATACAGACCTCACTAGGATGAACAGAAGTAACAAACAATGTGAGAAATACAATTAGACCCACACTAAACATCATTACACATGGAAGACATATTTGGGAGCACCTGAACCACAGTGCACTTTTATATTTGTAAATTCTCTAGTAAAGTATGGAGATGAAACTTTCAATGATGGGCTTCGAGGTATTGTTGCCAAGAACTCTTCTCAAGCTGCAAAAGTTTCTTAGGATTCTGTCAGATCTTGGAACTCTTGGTAAAGAATAGAAGATATGTCCAAACCCTTAGATTTGCTTTTACATGGCTTTTACCATCAGTTTCTGCAGCTTGGTATAGTTGCCCTGGTAATAGATCCATATTCTCTTCTGAGTAATCTACCAAAGGAGATCTTGGTTCTTGTGAGCAGGTGCTAGGGACCTTGAATTTTTTTTCGACTAGACTGTAGGAAACGAAGTCTTTCATTTTGAGTTCAACCTAGTTTGCATTTTAATTGCTTTACAGTGTTGTATAATATTGATGTTGTTACCATCTTTAAATAGGATTCCTTTCTTGTCATGATGACTCTTAGTAGACAGTACTTGAATGCCTTACCTACCCCAATCTTTGATCTTGTCTTTTGATGAGAATCCAATTTTCATGGTTAAGCTTGAAGCCTTATGGCAGGTAAAATCCATTTTTTTCTGTTGATTTCATGGGTCTCTTTTAGATATAGAATCCGTTCTCAAATCGTATATTAGATTTGTTGAACACAAAACGGAAGTGGAGAATGAACATGAGATTGCACCAGAGCTATTGAATGGGAATATAATGGGAAATAGGCATCCATTCCATATGATTATTGCATCGAAAGTAATCAAGGCCTTAATCAAACAATGTAGGATAAGATGTCATGTGAAAAGCATTGAAGGTTTTCAAACAGCAATGGAAGCTAAAAGTGGAGCGGAATTTAAACCTATTCAAGTCTTGTGGTCTTACATGATTTATCTCCAATAATCCCCCCTTTAAACCAAGTTCCTAGGGATGTGAGGCAATCGTGTGATACATCAAGAGCTCTTTTGGAGGACACATCATCCAATATAACTAGGTTCACTTTTGGATACATCTAGGTCCAGTTCATTGGGAGTCTGATTGGTTCAAGGATACACTGTATGGGTCTCAATAACATCTTGTAGCTAAGAACTTGATTGAAGCATTTCATGTTCATGAGATCTTTCTAGGCCAAAGTAGAATGAAAGCAGACAATCTAAATAGAAAGGCCTAGAGTGGTACAAAATGTCATTGTGTGCAAAAAAGGAAGTTGAAGCTTTTACAAAATATCATTGTATGCAAAAGAGGAAGTTGAAGCTTTTTTGTTCAATCTGGTAGGTCCTTGGTGAGTACAACAAATTGTATTTTCTTGATCACCCAACTTCACTTGCATCACCACTTTTTGTTTCCTCCACACTTTGAAAACCTCAAAGCCATGAACCAATCTTTTGAATCATGGTCCCTTAATCCACATTGAGTGAAAAACTTGGAGAAGGGCCCAATTATCACGAAAGGTTTCACTTTGTTGAGTAGGCACGTTGATGGACCTTTTTGACTGCGTGCAGGGAATTCGGCTGAGTACATATGCCCTTGAAGTTGTTGATGAGGTTTGAAAGGTTGCCATCACTTTACCATGTGAATTCATATAGTTACATCTTCAATGAAATCTTTAAATGCTTTCCTTTTGCTCCAAAAATAGCTCCTAATGTCTTACCATGCATTTCTAGGTGATGTAGCTTCATTTATGTCATTGATGAAGCCTTTATCGAAGTTTGAAATGCACACCATTAGAACTTTCCATCTCTTTGTGTTGACAAGATTGCTTCTTTTTTTTTCTTTTGGGGGTTATTGAGCCTTTTCCTTCTCCATTTGGATTGATGATACTCCAAAGCTTGTTTTTCAGGAGATGAATTTTTACATGTTAAACGCGAATGCTAGATTCATTGAATTTGGCTAGATATTGTCTTTCATGGGTGGATTTGGCATACATAATATGGAGAAATGGGTGTGAGGGAGAAATGGGATTTGGCTAGGATATGATTTTGCTTGTGTTGTGTGCATTTTTTCTCTCTTGAATTCCAACACTTGGTATTAAAGTAGGTCGTTGCTTCTTGATGTGCATTATTGGCACAATATTGGCACACCTTGCTTATTTTCTCAGATTGGTACATAGCTTGGTGAACATTGATAGGACAATTTACACTAGAAGGTAGCTTGAAGAGCTTTGTGTTTCATGAAGTTGATTTGACTGTGTTTTGGACTTAGAACGTACTATATAACCACTGTGCAAAAATTATCCCTTTGTGCCAATGTTGGTTTGAGTTTTTGCTTGCCAATGTAGATGCCCCAAATTCAATTACATGTAATGGAGCTCCACAGCTTCTCTTAATATTTTTCAACAAAGAAATAATTTTATGCATCAGGGAATAGTCACTGGTCATGGATGAGGGCAATGATATAATCCATATGTTATCGATTGAGAATAATTTGGATGTTTCAAACTACCCATTGTGGACATACATGATGTATTAGTTGTGAAGGGATTGTGGAGTATGCATTGGGTGTTGAGATACATCTATTGCAACTGCAAATACTCTGGATATTTCTATGCAAGTGGTGTTGAGGATGTTGTAAGTTTTAGTTTTGTCGTAGTTCATATTTTTAGTCCTCTTGAAGCTCTTGTTTTGGCTATGTAAGGTGAACCACCAAGCATCCCCAACCATTGTAGAGAATGATAGAGATTCTTATGCATATGCCTTTATTGTTTTGTTTGTCAAGCATGTAATTATCCTCTATCTACTGGAAAATAGACAAGGATGTTTTGATACTTTTGCCACATTGCAATAGACAGGAAAGAAGGCTTGCATTATTTATCTTCGAAAATAATTTGAGAGTTAGCACATGAAGCATGATGAATCGATGGACAATTTTCTTACAAAAATCAAAGATTCGAAGGAGTAATTGATTGTTGTAAATGAATTTTTTAAGAATTCAATCGTGCAAGTATTCTTAATGGGATGCCTAACTCTTATCAGAGTTTTCCTCCTATTTTTTGTTAATAATGAAAGGATTTCCAAACATTTTAACATTTGAGTATTCGTTTTTTGTTTTATTGCAAGATGGTCAATCTAGACAAGACAAGTTCATTATGTGTGTTGCATGTCAAACTTTTGTTGCTACTCCATAGGGCAAAGGTAAAGTTAGATCTTCCTTACGTAAGAGAAAATTTATAAATGTTGCAAAAGCAAAGACAAAAGACAAAGAGAAGTATAGATAAGCAAAAACAATGTTGCAAGGATTCTAAGGCCAACGATCATGTGATAAAGAGATACCTTGAACTCATTGCTAACGAAGCAAAGAAGAAAGAGATTTGAGTGGCTATTATAAATTCATCTACATCTAAGATTAAGTTTGTTAAACTCGTGTAGAATGAAGAATCAGGGTTCACAACACAATGTACTCATAATCAATCCTCATGGTCATTGTATGTCTACTATGAACTTAGGTTTCTATACTTTGATAGTGGTGCATTCAAATATATTACCTGTGAATGTAGTTTCTTCACTTCTCTTGAGCCTATCCCTAATGTGAATATTATCACATGTGCAAATAACTCCTCTTATCTTGTTGTGGGAGTTGGGGAAACCATCCTCACTATTACTAATGGAAATATGTTTACATTTTTATATACTTCATATGTGCCAAGGACCAAGAATAATTTGTTATCAAGGTCAATACTAGTTAATATTGGCTTGCTAATCAATTTTGTCGACAATAGGTTAACTCATGATTTCCTTAATGGTAAAATTATTGCATATGATATTCTATGTCATGGAGCGCATAAGATCAAAAAATTTGAAAATTTTGTGGATATTATGCACATGCAGTTCAAGGTTTGTAGGACATCTCAAATGCAAAACTTTGGCATGCATGTTTTGGCGATATGAACTTTGCTAGTTTGCTACACCTGTAAAAATACGATATGGTTTCCTTTTTTCCTAAACCTGAGGCATCTTCTTAGCATGCATAGAATGAATATATTTTGGGTAAGACAAATTTTTTTCTTTCCCAAAGATTGTAAAATGAGAGCTAAGGTAAATGCCATCATGCTCTTAATGATGTTTGTGGTCCCATGTAGATATAATTTTTGGATAATTAGTTATATCTTGTGAATGCTATAGATGAACTTTTTAGGCATGCATTGTTCTATCCATTCAAGTCAAATTTCGGAGTTTTTATGTACTTCAAATAGTTCCTAGATATGGTTGAACATATATCCATATATAAAATGGGCATCTCCATTTTAAGTTAGGGTACATGTATTTTAAGTTTAATGCTTTTTTGGTTGATTATGAGCTAAAATATCAATGTACAATTCCTTATACACCACAAGATAGTGATATTGTTGAGAAGAAAAATAGGTCTCTTATTGAAATAACAAGATTCATGGTAAAGAATAAGGCATCACCTCATATTTTTTGACTATAATTTGGGTGTGTGCTATATATGCTATTAACAATTTTATGGATGAATAATTACAATGTATTAGTCTTTATCATAAGACCTTTGTTGTTCATCTACATGTTTTTCGTTACTTGAAATATGCAAAAAATGCATGAGAAACAATGGAAGAAATTGGATGATACATATGTGGAATGCATTTTTATTAGGTACAATTTTGAATATGCATGTCATTGAGCATAGCCCCACCACTCTCTTCTAAGTACCATTTTGTTGGAGTGCATATAAAGTGAAAATTTTATCTCAAAGATGTGCTTTGTCCGATGGATGCTTGTATCTTGATGGTTGAATGCGTGCTAACTCTCTATTACTCCTTTGCAATTTATTTCTTCCACCAAAGCTATTTGAAACTTGAACCATTTTGTTGGAGTGCATATGAAGTGAAAATGTTATCTCAAAGATGTGCTTTGTCTGATGGATGCTTGTATCTTGATGGTTGAGTGCATGCTAACTCTCAATTACTCCTTTGCAATTTATTTCTTCCACCAAAGCTATTTGCAACTTGAACCAAATACTCTAGCACTTCAAACACCTTCGATTGGTGCTACATCACGCAACTTTCTCTAATGCCACCATTGAGAGAAATAGAAACTTTCCTATATAGCTTTGAAGGTAGTAGACCTCCCAAAACCAATACATTATCTAGCATTGTCTCATTGTTCTAGACTTTGCTCACAATTCACTAAGAAAAAGATAGAGTTTTATTGAACAAGAAATATAATGTAAAGGGTCATCCAAAAATCTATGGATTACTTGATATGTAAAATGGATACAAATAACCAAGCTTGACGAGACATGATAACAATGTTAAATCCCAATTTGTGTGCAGGAAAAGATAATCTTATTCAATGAGCTCAACTAAGGAAGTATAGGGCTTTCTCAAGCAAAGGGAATTCTAGATAGAGTTGAAAAAAAATCTTCAATTAGAGATCCAAGCTAAATATTCATGTGCATTGAATTCCACAAGTTGGATACATTTTTATTAGAATTCAAGAAGATCCTCTACAATTTAGGTCTAGGAAAACAATCAAGTACCACCTGAAAGCTTGTTGCAATTACATCTACATTTGGTATAGACTTGGGGGAGATTTTAGTTGGAGAGTATTGTGCCAAAATCCTTTCTCCTCATTAGTCCAAAATAAACCTTTCCCTTTCACATTTGAAGCTTGATCTTTCCATATTTTACTCACTAGTATAGGAACCCTAAATTTTTCCATAACTATAATTGAGCTCCATAGGGTACTTTTGTTTAAAATAAAAAAAAATCCATCAGGATATAATTATTGGCCATGGTTGAGAGAAATGATGTATTCTTAATGTTGTTCGTTGAGAATAGGCTATTAGTATATTTCAATAGTGATGTATCTGAACACATTTAGGATTGTTGGTTCACTTTTTTTTCCTCTCTAGGAGGATCCCCCCCCCCCTGTATATATGATCGTAACTGTAAAAGGCTACTTATCTTTGTACGTGCACTTAATAATATAGTCTCTGTTATGCTCATAAACTTCTTCTTCCTTGTGATTTTTCTTTGCATTCTTGATTTGCAAAACCTGAACACTTGGTATTAGAGTAGGCCATTGATTCCTAAAGCATGTCACCAACACACTTGCACTCATGGTTTGAGATTTCTATAAAAATCGGTGAGAATGCTCTTGTTTGTGTATAATTTTAAACAAATTCCTTTGGAGATTGTTGCAAATCTTGGTGAAATTGCTATAAAAATTGGTGAACATGCTCTTGGTGGTGCATACTTTCAAACAAATATCTTTGGATACATATATTTATGATTGTGCGTACATGAAAATGATTATTTGAGTATCCTAGAAACTCCAGACAACAGTGTTGCAAGTAGACACTTTGGAACTAATTGTGTCATAAAGGCCATTCCATTTTTAGGACTTTGGCGGCCCACACTTACATGGATGCTAATATCTATGTGAAATGTTGTGACACTTGTCAAAGAGCTCAATACCCTATTAGAAAATTTGAGATGCCATTAAGACCCATGATGTGAGGACATGCATTTTCCAAGTGGGGAATAAACTTCGTAGGACTGATTAATCCCCTTGCAAGAAACTCTCATGCTGAATACATCATACTTGCCACAAAATACCTAACCAAGTGGGTAGGGTTAAAAGCCATACGTAAGAATGATGCACAATGCTTAATCCTTTTTCTAGAACGTTTTTCACAAGACATGGACTTCCCATAGAACTAGTCAGCGACATGGGAACACATTTCTTGAACGGAGTCATTGAAAAGCTACTACAAGAATTTATGGTAATCCACAAGAAGTAATGAAGGCACATGGGCATTTGGGCACCCACCGAGGGTGGGATAGGTCCAAATTTGGTCCATGTGCTAGAGTTTGAGGTTGGTGGAAGTGCTCATGCATGGAAAGTGGATCCAAGAGTTAGAAGGGTCCACAAGTGAGCATTGAGGACAATGCTCAGTTTAAGGGGGAAGGAATGTCACATAATCTTAGTAGGAGATGGTTGAACCACACCTTAAGAGAGAGGATTAGGAAGTAATCCTCAAGCATGGCTTTTGGGGCAAGTGGTTAGCCCATCGTACTCCTAACGGGGAGGTTGTGAGTTTGATTCTCGACACTCTTCAAGCTTGAGGACTCCTCGGATTGAACAAAATGGAGTTATGAAATTATGAAATGGTATTTACTGATGAAAATCACTTTTTTTATAGGGATTCCTTTTGAAAATTTGACATGTACTTCTTGAAGCTTCCTACTTGCTCCTTCTTCTTGTGTGTCCACTTATTTGATGCGCTCCCATGCCTTGTGCTTGACCTTGAGTGTCAACACTCCCCCCCATCTCGAGTTTGTCGTCCCTGATAGACCCATGTTGTAGTGGTTGTTCCATGTAGTGCTTTGAGAGATAGTATCCATTCTGTATGAACCCGAGCCGTCTATCTTCCAAATGTGGCAGGGTCGGTTGTCCGGTTCTTCATTTGTCACTGTGAGCTTTTGCAAGTTGTAGTCCCTTGGTATGTGCTTCGTCCTTGGATTCTAGCAGGAAGGTGTCGTTGTGAGCCTCCATCGATGTCCTCTAGATCTTCCAAAGATGATGTTCATAGTGGTCATGCCAAGTACTCGTAACCGATAATGAATGATGGGTAAATGTGTTCGTGCATGGGTTGAGGAAAATATGTGCCTTGTGCATGGCCCTGTAATGTAGCCCTATGCATGCTTACTTGGGGAATGCAAAAAAACATGGTGCAAAAAATGAGGTCTTGAGAGAATTGCTCAAGGGTACGCTGGCAAAGAGGTTTCCTAATCTATCAGTGTTATCATGATACCCATGTAAAGGATCCTTACCATGAAGGTCGATCGATATTCTGCTCTTCGTGTTGTACTCCATCATAGTGATTGACCAATGGCATATCTTTCTTTGTTGATGAATGTCCATCTTGATGATGTGCTAATGAGATTTTTCGAGTGCATGGTCCTGTCTCCTCTCTTCAAAGCAACATTTGCCAAATACTGGGAATTGAATATATTCCTTGACAAACAACATTGGGTAACTATACCAAGCTTAGTTTCACTTATCCTCTTTAGCCCACCATAAACAGGAATCTCCTCACCTAGTCTACATACAAGGATTTACAGGGTATCATAGATATCTCCTTGGATGCTCTCGTACATACAGTAGTTAAGCATCACTCAAGTTGCGGACCTTCAAGATCCTCCCTCCTACCATGGTAAGGGGGAACAATAGTTGTGGATGCCATGTTCATGCCAAGTTCTGGAGATCTACTAGATAAGGCAACAATAATATCATCTGCTAGCCGAGACACACTTCTATCCAAATTGATAAATGCCCAATCATCAACAGTTCCACCTTCAACTAAGCATGAATCATTCATGTTCCATGAGCCAAACCATCCATTGGATCTTGAAATGATGTAAGCAAGTGATTGTTGAATGACAAGTGATCCTTCCTCTTTATGGGGATCCATTTGAGAATGGCCTTCGACTATGCAGTGATCACCTTTGGCCTATTCATCCTTAGCTGGTTTCTTACATGTTGTATCCCTCGTGGTTGGCTCTTCAATTTTGTGGGGCCTACTAGTGCTTTTGGCTTCCAAACCCATACATAGGTTGCTTGTCTTCTTACTTTTGCTAGAGCGGTGAGTTGATCTTCTTTTGATTTCTGTGCTTGGTTCTGACCCTTCCCTCTCCATGGCTTCTTTGTTGAGACTTTTCTTGTGAGGGACAGCCTAGAGTTTCGTGTATGTAAGAGTTCCTTGGGCACCCACATTCCTAATTGCCCTTGTTGAGCAAGAGAAAATTTCTTAGGCACCCAAATTTGTATCATAGTGTGGTTGGCTTTCCTTCATTGCGCTAGTACCCAATTCGACGGGCTTCTTGAGATAGATATCTTTGTCGTTCGGCTACTTGTTGTCTTGGCTTTCTCCGCTGCTTCTCCAGTAATGAGTTAGACTGCACTAGTGTAATTGATTGCCCTCCCTTTAGATCTGCTTCGTGCTCAGAACTACTTTCTTCTTGAAATCTGTTTGTCTAGTTGACACAGTAGTTGTCTTTTACTGTTTCTCTTGCCTGTGTGGTTGAATTGCTACAGATGGCTGAGACTTCGTACAAGAAGAAAGTCTCAACGGGTCTCCGACTCTTTTGTTGGAGGAAACATCCTTCTGCATCATAGAGCTTTGGACAGATACAACATCTTCTTCTCTAAGATTAGTTCCTAAGAGAATGTATGACACCATGATCTATGAGCATGCAATTTTCTAATTCTAATGTAATGCACTGTTCATGTACCCAAACTTGAAGAAGTTGACTTCTTAAGTTTAAGTTGACTGCAGGATCATAGATCCAGTCTTGACCCAAGACAATTGGTTCCGTAAGGTCCTCATCTTCACACACTAGCATTTTGACTCTCATTAGGACATCTTGAAGGTAGATGGGAAGTTGCACCTCACCCAAACAAGGGGTTTCCACACCTCCTAGACCTATGAGATAGGCCTCTATGGGATTGATATTCAATTGAAGATCTTGGTAGTATGAGAGTTTGACTGCGCTATTTGCTGCACCTAAGTCAATCAATGCTTTCACAGTCCTTACATTCTTTCCTTGTCCTACCTCTATGGTCACAAAGGGATGTTAATCGACTATTCGAGAAGCATTCACACCTAATGTCTGGCACATGGCCATGTGATATCTTGGGGCTTCTCGATCAACATCTAGGCCTAATCGCCTTAACTTGTTTTGCCTAATGCGCTCTCTAGCCTGTGCCTGTGCTTCTTCTCTAACCCTTAACTCTTCTTCTTTTTGCTTCTTAGCAATGTTGAGTCTCCTTAACATATCCTCTGTAAGAGGTTCTTGATATAGCTTGACTTTACATCCACTAATATAGTTTGGCAAGATGTCACCTTCTAGCATGGCCATTTGAACCGCACCACTAGAAGAAATTCTGTTAATGATCATGGGTCCATATCCTCATTTTTCCAATTTACGAGCATGCTGCTTTAATGTGTAAACCAACACTAGGTCTCCCTCTTTCAATCCTTTATCCTTGATCTGTGCATCAAAGTATGCCTTTTGTCTTTTCTTTGCAGCATAGACGCTTGCTGCCGCTCATAGCCTCGTTTCACCTAAGCGTTCTAGATCAAAGGTCTTGGAGGACAACTCATGTCCAGTCTGATGGAGAGTGTTAATATCCAAAAGAACAAGCTACTCTTGTAATTAGAGCACATTTATAACAAGAGTAACTCAAAATTTCACCAATTTTAGAGGATCAATGATTAATTATGAAGATTTTAAAAAATCTGTGAAGGAGATGACTACATAGAAAGTCTGCTGCACATATCTCTCTCATTACCTTATCAATTGTGTAAAGTTTTTGATGAAACTTTGCACATGGTGTTGCCTATAGTTTGCGCACCTTTTCCAAGTTGAATCATTCCAAAAGATTCAGTATATCTTGAGAAATGAACTCAACAAGTTACCTATGTCTAAAAATGCTCTTATGAGAAGTTGATTTAGACACCTATAACTTTTAACACTTGGTTCTCTCAATCTAGAACCCGTTTATGAAAATGATTTGAGCCACAGATAGCTTACCTTACAACTTAAAGATTGAGTGCTTGCTTGCTCAAAACTTTACACTGTGGAAGGAGAACTGACCAAACATTAACATCGAATTTTGCGCCTGTTTCAGGAACCAGTGAATACTTCTTCACATATGAATGTTCCTACACATAATTCTCACAGCCTGTTTACAATTAGGCTCTCAAACTTTAACCATAGACACATTAACTATAGATTTAGACATCTACAAAAGGATTCTCAAAATGATCACGCACAGAAGGAGAATGCACAGAAACATCGGGCGCAATTTTTCTTCCATTTCTGAAGAAATTTACAACTCAGTGATGAGAGAGACTCAACTCACTTCTAGGATGTCTAACGACTCATACAACTACTGATTTCTCTATTCTCATGCTCTCTCATATTTGCCCCGACTTTTTGCTTGTATATATAGGCAAATATTTACAATATCATGACTATACAAAAGTATAAGTGAACTATCTGTGTATTAATGTACATATGTGTACACCTCTTCATCTTTTGGATGTATTCTTCCTTCATGCTTCACAACTTGAATTTTCCTTCAGTCCTTGACTTCCAAAACTTCATTAAAACTTCAATTGTTGATTGCCCTGCACCAACAGCTCCCCCTCAATCATCAATTGAGGTTTTCTCTATCTTCTTTATAGCTGCCATGTCTTTGAATCTCTATAGCTTTGGTCCATCCAAGCTTTTTGTTAGCATATCAACTATCTGATCTTTTGTTGAAGTATGTATGACTTCAATCTCTTTATCCATCACCTTCTCTCTTAGGAAATGGTACTGAATCTCAATGTGTTTATTCCTAGCATGAAAAACAGGATTAGCAGCTAAATACAATGAACTTATGTTATCTCCATGAATAGTAGGTGTACTCTGAATGATGTCAAAACTCTTCATCAGAGTCTTAAGCCATATGACTTCCTTTGCAGCTTCAACCATCCCTTTGTACTCTGCTTCTATAGATGATAAAGCAACTGTGTGTTGCTTCTTTGAACACCAAGAAATTAACTTATGTCCCACATAACACAAGTATCCATAAGTTGATCTCCTATCATCAGGATTACCTGCCCAATCTGCATCACTATATATCTTGATGTTTGTATCTGATGTAAAACCATAATACAAACCTTCTTTGAGTGTACCCTTAATGTACCTCAACACTCTTTGACCTGCAATCCAATGTTCTTTCGTAGGACAATGCATGAATTGAGACAAAACTCCAACAGCATATGACAAGTCAGGCCTAGTTAATGTAGCATAGATCAGACTACCAACCAAACTCTGATATAGTTTCATGTCCTTGAACTCTTCACCTCCATATCTGCTCGATTTGTGATTCACCTCCATTGGAGTAGGTGCTACCCTGCAATCATTCATCTTAAACTTGATCAATAAGTTTCTCAAATACCTTTCTTGAGTCACATACACTCCATGTTGAGTGTATGAAATCTCCATGCCCAAGAAATATGAAAAGTCTCCCAAATCACTGATTTTGAACTCTTTCTCCATTTGCTTCTTTAGGCTTTGAATGTCTTTTTCATCTGTACCTGTAAGAATTATGTCATCAACATATATGCACATATAAATGAACCCATCATCACTTGCTTTGACAAGCAAGTTACTATTTGCTTTAGATACTTGAAATCCAAGTTCTTTCAAGAACTTCACCAGTCTATAATTCCATGCCCTTGGGGCTTGCTTCAAACCATACAAAGCTCTCTTGAGCTTGCACACATGATCTGGATACCTTCCATCTTTGAATCCTTATGGTTGCTCCATGAAAACATCATCTGAAATATAACCATTTAAAAAAGCATTCTTCACATCTAATTGACATAATTTCCAACCTTTACATGTAGCAATAGCTATGAGTGTCCTGATGGTTGTCATCTTTGCCACAAGACTATAGGTCTCATCATAATCTATACCATAAGTCTGAGCAAAAACCTTCACAACAAGTCTAACTTTATACCTAGACACTCTTCCATCTGCATACCTTTTTGTCTTGTAGACCCACTTGCATCCAATGATCTTCTGGCTATTTGGTTTAGGAACCAACTCCCATGTCTGATTCTCCATCAATGCATCATATTCTTCCTGCATAGCTTTCTCCCAATTCTCCTTAACTTTTGCCTCTTCATATGTAGAAGGGTCTTCATCTGCCTTTATCATATAAGCTCTAGCAGTTGACCTATATTCTGGTAGTTGTGACTGTTCAAGGGCTGAAACCAAGCTACGGCAGTGCCCTTGAGGGTCAAACCAAATGCCTCGAATTGGGTGAACAAGTCCTCGACCTGTTCAGCTCTTAACACTTGTTTGAACTTAGCCACATGATCATAGGGATCTCCTGACGCATCGAAGTAGTTTTTCATTGTCTTGACCACTTGAGAGGGTCTAAGGGTCCTTGGGTACTCTCTGGGCCTAGGCAGTGGAAAGTCGTGTTCATCTCTTTGAGGCCTATGTGCTCTATGCCTCTCTCTTCTAGGTATTTCATTTTCAAATCTTGATCTATCTCTGCCCACTGTGTGTGCAAAGCCTACCTCAGGTCTCTCTCTAGCCCTTTCCCTCTAGGTTTCATGAGCCTTGGATGATCCTACACCTTGGAGGCCATGTGAAACATTAGATCTTGATAGAGGAAAAATCAATTCACCGTGCCAAGTGTATACATGCCTATCATGCTCTGTTACCAAGAACATTCTCCGTGTTATCCAGATAGACAACTTTACCTGGTGTCTCAGGGTCTTTGAATTCATAGATGGTGATTATTGGGTTAGGTTGATCTAGCTTGAATCTCCAAAAGGCTTCTTTCGTTTCTCTATTCAAAAATAGTTCTATGCTTTTTTTGTCTTGGGGAACCCACTCTTGAATAATCACTCTTGTCAAGACAGATTTTCCTTGAGGAGTATTGGGTTCTCGTCCTATGTCTCCTTGCTCTAGGTCTCCTATGTCATTCTCAAGAGTGACATTTCCAAACTCATTTGTCCTATCTGGTAACTTGGTGACCACATACATGGTTCCTTCCTCATCAATGTACGAACCCTCTTCAAACTTGACCACTGGGTGTTCAAGTCCAAAGGATTGATGAGGATTTTTGAGTTGGACCACTGATCGCCTCAAGTCATCCTCATAGATGCAAGCACCTAATCATAGGGACCTTCTGGTGTCTTTAGATAGGCAGTAGCTGAACTACGTATGGGTCTTTCCATGCTTAAAGACATTTATGAGTCACTTGTTTCAGAACTTAGGGTGTAGGGATAACCACTAAGTTGCTGTGCCCACGGCCTAGCTATATGGTTGACACTAGCCTCAGATGATCTAATGCTTTGTTTATCCTTGCCTCAGTGTCTACCTGATCTCAGGTACATAAGCTTTGTCTTCTAGTCCCAAAATTCCCCTTGGTATTGCTCAAAATCCTTTGGAGCTCCCTTGGCTTCCCAACCCCTCTTGAAGGTCAACTTCAAATTTCTCTATCTAAAAATCAAGGCATTATTCTTAGAAAAAATAGTTGACGCCATGTAGAATTCAAAATGAGCTTTCCAACGCACTCTAGAGCTCAAAAAATGGATTCTGGATGAAATAGTTGTGTCAAATCAGGCTTCTAGGGGTCAAAACAGGCAAACAAGGCCTCATAGAGAATCGCGATTTTTTGCAAATCAGGTAGCCAAAAAGTCACGTTTTTATCAGAGAATCGCGATTCTCTCAAAATCCACAATCCGAACAATCGTGACTTTCTCAAAATCTTCCAAGCAGAGAATCGTGAATTTCTTATAGGAAATCGTAACTTTCTCAAAAGCACAAAGTCCAAGAAATCGCGACTTTCTCAAAAATGCTAAATTCCAAAGAATCGCAAATTTCTTCTAGAGAATTGCGATTTTCTCAAATTTTCTAAATTCTAGAGAATCGCAAATTTCTAGTAGAGAATCGCGAATTTCTCAAAATGCTCAAGTCCAGAGAATAGTGATTTTCTTCAAAATTTTCAAACCCATAGAATCGCGATTTTCTAGTAGAGAATAGTGATTTTCTAGTAGAGAATTGTGATTTTCTCAAAATGCATAATTCCAGAGAATCACGAATTTCTTCTAGAGAATCGCGATTTTCTCCAAATTCTTAAGTCCAAGGAATCACGATTTTCTCAAATCCTCTCAATCCAAAGAATCACGATTTTTTTACTCCAAAATGCAGAGAATCACAATTTTCTCAATTTTCGCAAGTCCAAAGAATCGCAATTTTCTCAAATTCCTCAAATCCAGAGAATCGTGATTTTTTTTCACTCCAAAATGCAAAGAATCACGATTTTCTCAAAATCTCACTTCCAAAGAATCGCGGTTTTCTCACTTTCAGGGAATCGCGATTTTCTCAAAAAATTCTAGGTGGGAAAAATTTTGCATTTTCCAGAGAATTGCGATTTTTTGAGTTTTTTGGCGGGAAATTCAAATTTTGACGCCGAACCTCAAATGTGCAGGAAATCATGAACAACACAAGCGCATGCACTCCCAAGCACTTCCTAGCTCTTTCTTGCACTCCCACACATGAGAAACGATGTGAAAATGGTGAAAATGCACTCAAAAACAAAAAATTCTATGAACATGGTGATGGATGAAGATGGTGATGATGGTGTTGATGGATGGAGAAGGAAAAATCAGAAAAATAACAGAAAATGACTATTTGTTACCTTCCAAGATCGCAAATCTACGATCTTACCATCACAATGCTCGTCCTCGAAGCTCTCTCCTCGGCAACGATGCCAAAATTTGGTGTAGCTCAAGTGTAAGCACCACTTTCGTTACTTGTCAACCCACAGAGAAATTATGCATGTAGCAGATCAAACTTTCTTAGCTAGTCACAAGGTAAAAGGTAAATGGAGCTCATATGCTAGTAAACAAAGATCAGCTAGTTTTGTAGAGTAAAAAAAGGAAGAAAAACACAAGAAGAAATTAAAAAATAAAAACTTTTTTTGAAAATACTATAAAGGAAACAATCATGTCATAAAGAGATGTACACAATTGGCTGCAAAGGAGGCAAAGAAAAAAGAGGTTGGAATGGTTGTTGCAGAGGCCTCTATGCCCAAAATAGAGTCTACTAATCTTGTGTAGAATGAAGAATGGGCATTTACTACTATTTGTAGTTATGACCCATCTTCTCATGAACAGTGTATGTATGCAATAGATTCAAATGTTTGGTACTTTGATAGTGGGGCAACCATACATATTACCTCACAATGTAGTTTCTTCAGTCCACTTAAACCTTCCCCTATAGGGAATACTGTCACATGCACTAGCAACTCCTCTTATCCAATCATGGGAGTTGGCAAGATCGTTTTGACTACTGATGATGGTAGTTCTTTTACATTGTTAGATGCTTTGTTTGTGCCAGGGATTAAAAATCTATTTTCAATTTTAGCATTAGCCAAGATCGGCTTGGTTGTCAAATCTTTTGATGATAGATGTATAGTTTATGATCTATAAACTGGAGATGTTATTATTGCTTCTAGAATTTTATGTCGTAGACTATATAAGCTCATAGACTATGCAAATTTGTTAATGATTAAGCACATGTACTTCAAGATTCTCAAGCTATCTCAAATGCAAAGCTTTGGAATGCGTGCTTTGGTCATGTGAATTTTGCTAATTTGCTATGCTTGTAGAAATATGAAACACTCTAGGACCATCGGGGCACTTTTTCCCTGTTTAGGAGGCTTTTTCCCCCGGCTTGTATACATGCATACTGGCCTAGCCAGTTACTTATCTTTGTACATTCTAGTGGTAATACATTCAATATTGTGTGTTGTGCTCCAAGATTCTTCTTCTTCTTCTTCCTCCTTGTGCTGCTTCCATAGACCTCAAAATCCAACAATTGGTATCAGAGCAGGTCTCCGCTTCATCTAGGGTGTCGTCATCACCCCTCCTATCCCATATTCAAAATTGCACAAAATTTGGTGAGCATACTCAGGGTGATTAGAGATCAAAACTGCTTTGCTTTGTAGTGCCAAAATTTTGATCTGAGCTCGTTTCAACCTCTGAACACACTATCATAGTGCTTATGTAGGCTTTTTTGTCTTTTTGTGCCAAAGATATATACAGGTTTTGTTTTGCCAATATAAGCATCTCAAAGTCTGCTACAGGTTTAGCAAAACTCATCATGATAGTTCTGTTCAACTTTTTCAGATACAATCATTTTTTTGCATCAGGGTATCTTAGTCAGTGGCCATGGCTGAAAGTAGTGATGTATTTCGTATGTTGATTGTTGAGGATAAGTTGGATGGTACGAATTACCCATTGTGGGCTTATATGATGCGTCATGTATTGGTCACAAAAGGATTGTGTAATATTGTGCAGGGTGTTGAAAAATGTCCTATTACACCTACAAATACAAGTACTAAAGCTGATGCAGATGGTGTCAAAGATGGTGATATTCTATAGATTCCTGTTTGTGCTACAGTACCTATTGCACCTACTATAGAGCGAATTCGTTGGGATGGAAGAGATGCTCAGGCACATGCATTGATATCCTTATTTATCAAATGTTCCATTATTCCTCACATTCGCTCTTGTAGAACAACTAAGAATGCTTGGGATACACTTAACACATTCTACTAGGCTAGGAATGAGGCTCGTGTTGCTTACCTCCAAAAATAGTTGGAGAGTGAGCATATGAAAGCTTTCCTGGCTAGTCAAAAGGACAAAGGTAAATGGAGCTCTTATACTAGTAAGCAGTGTTGGAGTTCTACAGAAGCATGCAAACAACACAAGGAAGATTGGAGCACAACACACAATATTGAATGTACAAAGATAAGCAACCCATTAAGGCTATAGGCATATATAAAAGCCAGGGGAAAAAACCTCCTAAAGAGGGAAAAAAGTGCCCTGGCAATCCTAGTGTGTTCTTAGACATCACTACCTAAATATATCAACAAATACTCCCTAGGAGTGATGCAGTGAACAAGGACCTAACACTCATGTATAAGGAAGTGCCAAGCTATGTGGAATCAATCCACAAAAGGAAGTAAGCCCAAAGCTTTGCGGAAAGCTTAAAACTTCTCCCTAGGCAGAGCCTTTGTGAAAAGATCTGCAATGTTCTCCTACGTGGGCACATACGCCAAGCTGATCTCTCCAGCAGAGAACCTCTCCCTAACATAATGATAATGCACCCAATGTGCCTAGATGGTGGTGGCAGAAGACTGACCAACACCCAAATCAACCATAAGGTGTCAGCCACACACACTCAATAGTCACTATGAAAGCTACCCTATACTCAACCTCACAACTAGAAGTGGCCATAGTAGGTTGCTTCTTGCTCAACCAAGATATACATGAGCTACCAAGCATGAAGCAAAAGCCACCAGAGGACACACGAGTGTCATAGCAACCATCCCAATTAGATTCAGAAAAAGTATGTAAATATGACGGTAGTGATCCCCCCTTGGGATAAAACAATCCAAGTAGCTCGGTACCACTCAAGTAGCGAAAGATGCACTTAACCGCCTGCCAATGCTTGAGTCCTGGGAAATGCATAAACCTACTCATCTGTGAGATAACAAACTGAATATCTGGCCGAGTAATGCATAAGTAAACAAGCATCCAATAACGTGCTGATAGAGAATAGCGTCAAATGCATCTCCAACATCATGAAGACTCGATCCTAAACCTGTCTCCATAGGAGTGGCAATAGGTTTACAGTCTTCAAGGCCAAAATGCTGCAATAATGTGTCAATATATTTCATTTGACACAAAGTTATTCTGCCATCAACTTGCATAAATTGAATGCCCAAATAATGATGCAAATTGTTGGAAGTGAGGTAGGCCCTTAGGCTCATGTCACAGGTCCATGGTTCCATAGTTCCATAGGTCCAGCATACACAACATTAATTCCAGCAATCTTCCATATTGACAAAACATGAACATACCACAACTTAATCATACAAATGATGAGACAAAGATAGAGAAAGAATAGACATCATGTGTAAGGTGTTACGTAAGCCATCGCTTACTCATAGTATCATATATACCAATGTTCAATGTACAATGTGGGAGTAAAATTCTCAGCCACTCTATGTGATGAGAAATAGATGAATGAGTGAATGTACAATGTAACAAACATATTCAGATGTGTGGGCATTAATCTGAATATACATGAGATGTGTGACCTTATAGGTTATAGAAGAGTGAATATGAGTGACTCAATGAGGAAGGATCAGTGTGAAACTGATGGTCAACAAACCTACATCTAAACTTAGGCTATGGAAGACCCTAAGTCAGATACGTGTGTGAAAAGATCACATACTTATAAAGTAGCATAGAATGCTAACAAGATTGTTGCCGGAAATCCTCAAACTCATGTGAACACACCTTCTCAAACACCTCATAAAAATATGCATAAAGCATATAAGTACTGATTCTCTTGTACCTATGCCGAATAGGACTCCTTCTGATATGAACGCCATAGCCTCCATAAACTTCAAGTAGTACCTGTGTGCATAAAGAGAATATGTACCTGAATACTTAACATAAGATGTGAATCTTATGTTAATCACCATCTAATGTCTTTGAAGTAGCCCGACATCTTCTTGTAGAAGACAATCTTCAACCTAATATCTTCCTGTAGAAGATAATCTTCAAAATCATGTAGATGGTCCCATCCAATGTCTTTGAAGTAGCCAGACATCTTCTTGTAGAAGATAATCTTCAACCTAACATCTTCTTGTAGAAGATGATCTTCAAATACATCATGTAGATGGGCGATCCTCACCATCAAGATGCTAATAATCAAGTCTTCTTGCCATGAACAAGAGATAACCTCCTCTCCATGAGGTAGAGTGTGAGCACACCCTTCATCTTCTCCAAGAAGAATCACCAAGAAGAACTCCATAGCTGCTCCTCAACATGCTTCAAGTTAGCACCATGGCTGCCCCATGTGCTAGAAGAAACACCACCTCTATTGAGGTCCAAGCTCTAGAAAGCTTGTGTTGATCCTAGGTGAAGGATAAATAGAAGTGACCCCAAGCACTTCTTATATAGGAGATTGTATTCTCTGAAAAGCTTCTCCAAAAGCTAATAAAGCTACGATCGTTATGCGAATAAATCATATCGCGAAAACTCTTATGATCTGGAAAAGATTCACGGAGAAATCCACTTCATAGCCCGTCGGTATTTATGAAAAGCATATATAAAAGAATACTTGCTTTATGATTCGCGATCGTGTTGTTTCTGGCCGCCGCGGGATTTGAACTCAGTCCCTTACGATGGGAGGTCAGCGCCTTAACCACATGCCCAACTGCATTTGTTTGTATGATAAAAAGAACATGCATCTACACATGCTGTTTGACCGACGACGCCCGTCCATATTCGCTGTAGGAGGAATGATAAGACTACTACACATGCTCTATATTGTTGGACCATTGAACCAATAAGGCATTGTTTTTCCAACAATCCCCCCTGCAATGTCATATTGGCACAACCTGAACTGGATCTGCAAACTATATAATCTGCAAATTACCACAAGCTTCAAATAGTCTGTCACAAGCTTCAAGCTTGTACTTCTGCACTTCAGAACTTGTTCTTGAAAAGTCTTCTTCAAAACTGAATTTGACTTTTCTTCAAAAAATCTGAACTTGCTGAATATGAACCATAATACTTGAGAAAATATGCAAACTAGATATCCAATAGTGTACACATCAAGCAATCACTGCTTGACAACAAATATAGCATGAACTGTCTCCGAACTTGCTATCTCTTGTCTTCAAAAACCTGAAAACATACACTAGGATCCACATATTTGCATTTACCTTCCAAAAAAGGTTTCTCAACGTACCTCTGTTGTGTCATGTAAATACACTAAACAAAATCAGGAACTGAATCCTGGAACCTGTGACTGTCAACTCACAACTTAGTGCATTATGAACACTGCTGGTTCATCTCTGACTGTACTCAAGTCATGTCAACTCATCTCAATTGAAATCAACTGAAATATGAGTAAAAATCTATGATGTCATCATGTCTTCATCCTTTAAATCCTTCATACCTCTTTCCTTCAGAACTTGATATAAACATATATGTGCGCACTTCTGAAATATACCTTTTTGAAATATCAAGTTTCTCTTCAATAGAACTCTGGAACCTTCTCCTGAATAGGATCACCTAACGGGAACTTTCTCCAAACATTCTTCTTCTTCCTTCTTCTTTCAAAGCTTGAACATAAAGAGAACCTGACAAAGGAAATATAGGAATACCTGTAGGTATGACTCTGCATTCTTTTACATATGGCTGAAAACAAGTCTTCATGTTTCATCACCCCCTGGATGACTTAACACTAGTATCCAGTATTCTTCAAATATATCAGACTTTATGAAATGTGGAACGTCTTCCTTCATAAATCTGATGTTTAGTGATCAATACCTGTATCTGAAACAAAATCTCTGAACCCTTTTTTATTAGCACTACAGTTGCTAATAACTTTCACTGTAGGTCTTTAGCTTCCCATATTGTAGAATAAGGTTAGCTGATAAAACCTTGCTGAAAGCATTTTAGGATTCATACCCTTCTGCACATAACAAGTATTTCTATCTCTTTGCAACACAAATCTGATAGAATATGAATCTTTGACTTACTTCTCCAATGTTAAGAATCTTCACAAACAAAGGATAGACAACTGAATCATAAATACTCAAGATCATGCAAGATCTATCCAAGATCAATGATCTCTCCTGTGTAGAATCTGCTCTCATCAAACCTTCATGACTGAATGTTTGATTTACTTCCTGAATGTCTCCAAGTGTCCATGCTTCTCAAAAAAGTTGTAAAACTTTTTTGTAAACAAATCCTTCAAGGAATTTGAAATTCCTACTTGAACCAAAAGTGGACAAACTTCTCACCTTGAGAACTCCAAAAGCTGCAAGTTGATACTTCATAACTTTTCATATTTTACCCGGGTGAAATGTGATAGTACCTGCTTGACTTTCTTTTGGCTAACTCCACTTCTCAATCAAGTGATAGGATATGATGGAACACCTTTTTGAATACAAGCATGTATCCAAAAACTCAAGACAATCATAGAAAGTAGATTCTTCAACTGACTGGTACATCAACAAGATTCTGAATTTTCTGAAGTTTTCTGAAAATACTGAATATGGGGTAACCTTTTCCAAACATAAAACCTCAACCCAAGTCTTCAACATCTGCTACAGAAAACTCTTTTACCTCAAGAGTTAGATAAAGAAGAAATATACTTCTCTACAACTTGTCATATACCAAGTAGCTCTGTATTGACACTCCAAGAATTCTTTGAGGGAACATATGAGCTGCTTGCTTAAAAGCTTCAACATAACTCATACACATATGAGTGCTTTTGTTTCTCTCAATGCAATTCTTTGTCAAATCTACTAAATCATGACCAAGTGTAATGCAAAAAAAGAAACTGCTTCTTCTTTAAACAAGATGTTCTCGTAGACTTGTCTTTGGATGTAGAGGATAATATAGGAAAAGTATATGGAAAATATATGAGAAAAGGAAGCCTTACTTTTCTTTTGGAAATGATGGACTTTCCTTATTTGCATCTTTCTTCCACCTGATGATGTCAACATTTTCAAACTTCTCTTCCATACCTTTTGTTCTCTTCATTTTGAAGTAGCAAACACTCTTGACTTCTTCAAATGAACTTTTCTCTTCCTCTAATGCTAAGAGTAAGAGATAAAACAAACATGGTATATAAATGGAAGTTGAATATAGAAACATGTTTTATCATCTCCTCATATCTCTGAATCAAAATTCTGCTTCAAATGTCTTAAATGACTAAATTCATCAATCTTTTGTATGAATGATGAATTGCCCTTCTAGAGTTACCTTCTCTAGATACATTTGTACCTTGATATCCAACCAACTTACAACAGAAAATTGGCTGAAAACAAAACTCATCTCATCTCTGCACTTGTCTTCTTAGATGCACTTTCTTGCCATGAAAGAGATCTCTCAAAACTTTCTAGAAAAACCTCTAGATACCTGTTTTGATGTAGCCTTTAACTTTCAAATAATGAAAGTGTATAAAAGCATTCCTTGAAATTCTTCAAATCTCTTCATAACTGCTCTTCTAAGATATGACCTGCAAATGATAATCTGATAGTAGAAACCGATACCTGTGATTTGATGTTGATCTGATTCCTTCATCTTCTCTAAACCATTGTTCTTCCTTGAATTTGAAGTAGTCTTCTCTTCATCAAGTCTGGGTCTTCAAACAATACTTTTGTAAAGTATTTGCATACTCTTCCAAAAATATTCGGCTGCTAACAGATCATCAACTTCATACTCCACACTGATGAATACACATGTAACTGAATTGTCTAATTCTCAAATCTCTACTCATCTAGATTAAGTGTGTATGTCAAATGTCAAATATTAGAAGATGCTTTCAAATCAAATGTTGTAAATCTGGAAGACTGGGAACCTGGGATTATGAATGAGCCTTAATGCATTGATGCCAAAGATCTAAAGTTCTGTAACCAAAACCTTAGTGCTCTGATACCAAATCCCTAAAGCTCTGATACCAAATGTTGGAAGTGAGGTAGGCCCTTAGGCTCATGTCACAGGTCCATGGTTCCATAGTTCCATAGGTCCAGCATACACAACATTAATTCCAGCAATCTTCCATATTGACAAAACATGAACATACCACAACTTAATCATACAAATGATGAGACAAAGATAGAGAAAGAATAGACGTCATGTGTAAGGTGTTACGTAAGCCATTGCTTACTCATAGTATCATATATACCAATGTTCAATGTACAATGTGGGAGTAAAATTCTCAGCCACTCTATGTGATGAGAAATAGATGAATGAGGGAATGTACAATGTAACAAACATATTCAGATGTGTGGGCATTAATCTGAATATACATGAGATGTGTGACCTTATAGGTTATAGAAGAGTGAATATGAGTGACTGAATGAGGAAGGATCAGTGTGAAACTGATGGTCAACAAACCTACATCTAAACTTAGGCTATGGAAGACCCTAAGTCAGATACGTGTGTGAAAAGATCACATACTTATAAAGTAGCATAGAATGCTAACAAGATTGTTGCCGGAAATCCTCAAACTCATGTGAACACACCTTCTCAAACACCTCATAAAAATATGCATAAAGCATATAAGTACTGATTCTCTTGTACCTATGCCGAATAGGACTCCTTCTGATATGAACGCCACAGCCTCCATAAACTTCAAGTAGTACCTGTGTGCATAAAGAGAATATGTACCTGAATACTTAACATAAGATGTGAATCTTATGTTAATCACCATCTAATGTCTTTGAAGTAGCCCGACATCTTCTTGTAGAAGACAATCTTCAACCTAATATCTTCCTGTAGAAGATAATCTTCAAAATCATGTAGATGGTCCCATCCAATGTCTTTGAAGTAGCCAGACATCTTCTTGTAGAAGATAATCTTCAACCTAACATCTTCTTGTAGAAGATGATCTTCAAATACATCATGTAGATGGGCGATCCTCACCATCAAGCTGGTAATAATCAAGTCTTCTTGCCATGAACAAGAGATAACCTCCTCTCCATGAGGTAGAGTGTGAGCACACCCTTCATCTTCTCCAAGAAGAATCACCAAGAAGAACTCCATAGCTGCTCCTCAACATGCTTCAAGTTAGCACCATGGCTGCCCCATGTGCTAGAAGAAACACCACCTCTATTGAGGTCCAAGCTCTAGAAAGCTTGTGTTGATCCTAGGTGAAGGATAAATAGAAGTGACCCCAAGCACTTCTTATATAGGAGATTGTATTCTCTGAAAAGCTTCTCCAAAAGCTAATAAAGCTACGATCGTTATGCGAATAAATCATATCGCGAAAACTCTTATGATCTGGAAAAGATTCACGGAGAAATCCACTTCGTAGCCCGTCGGTATTTATGAAAAGCATATATAAAAGAATACTTGCTTTATGATTCACGATCGTGTTGTTTTTGGCCGCCGCGGGATTTGAACTCAGTCCCTTACGATGGAAGGTCAGCGTCTTAACCACGTGCCCAACTGCATTTGTTTGTATGATAAAAAGAACACGCATCTACACATGCTGTTTGACCGACGAGGCTCGTCCATATTCGCTGTAGGAGGAATGATAAGACTACTACACATGCTCTATATTGTTGGACCATTGAACCAATAAGGCATTGTTTTTCCAACAATCCCCCCTGCAATGTCATATTGGCACAACCTGAACTGGATCTGCAAACTATATAATCTGCAAATTACCACAAGCTTCAAATAGCCTGTCACAAGCTTCAAGCTTGTACTTCGGCACTTCAAAACTTGTTCTTGAAAAGTCTTCTTCAAAACTGAATTTGACTTTTCTTCAAAAAATCTGAACTTGCTGAATATGAACCATAATACTTGAGAAAATATGCAAACTAGATATCCAATAGTGTACACATCAAGCAATCACTGCTTGACAACAAATATAGCATGAACTGTCTCCGAACTTGCTATCTCTTGTCTTAAAAAACCTGAAAACATACACTAGGATCCACATATTTGCATTTACCTTCCAAAAAAGGTTTCTCAACGTACCTCTGTTATCCTGGAACCTGTGACTGTCAACTCACAACTTAGTGCATTATGAACACTGCTGGTTCATCTCTGACTGTACTCAAGTCATGTCAACTCATCTCAATTGAAATCAACTGAAATATGAGTAAAAATCTATGATGTCATCATGTCTTCATCCTTTAAATCCTTCATACCTCTTTCCTTCAGAACTTGGTATAAACATATATGTGCGCACTTCTGAAATATACCTTTCTGAAATATCAAGTTTCTCTTCAATAGAACTCTGGAACCTTCTCCTGAATAGGATCACCTAACGGGAACTTTCTCCAAACATTCTTCTTCTTCCTTCTTCTTTCAAAGCTGGAACATAAAGAGAACCTGACAAAGGAAATATAGGAATACCTAAATAGGAATACCTGTAGGTATGATTCTGCATTCTTTTACATATGGCTGAAAACAAGTCTTCATGTTTCATCACCCCCCTGGATGACTTAACACTAGTATCCAGTATTCTTCAAATATATCAAACTTTATGAAATGTGGAACATCTTCCTTCATAAATCTGATGTTTAGTGATCAATACCTGTATCTGAATCAAAATCTCTGAACCCTTTTTTATTAGCACTGCAGTTGCTAATAACTTTCACTGTAGGTCTTTAGCTTCCCATATTGTAGAATAAGGTTAGCTGATAAAACCTTGCTGAAAGCATTTTAGGATTCATACCCTTCTGCACATAACAAGTATTTCTATCTCTTTGCAACACAAATCTGATAGAATATGAATCTTTGACTTACTTCTCCAATGTTAAGAATCTTCACAAACAAAGGATAGACAACTGAATCATAAATACTCAAGATCATGCAAGATCTATCCAAGATCAATGATCTCTCCTGTGTAGAATCTGCTCTCATCAAACCTTCATGACTGAATGTTTGATTTACTTCCTGAATGTCTCCAAGTGTCCATGCTTCTCAAAAAAGTTGTAAAACTTTTTTGTAAACAAATCCTTCAAGGAATTTGAAATTCCTACTTGAACCATAAGTGGACAAACTTCTCACCTTGAGAACTCCAAAAGCTGCAAGTTGATACTTCATAACTTTTCATATTTTACCCGGGTGAAATGTGGTAGTACCTGCTTGACTTTCTTTTGGCTAACTCCACTTCTCAATCAAGTGATAGGATATGATGGAACACCTTTTTGAATACAAGCATGTATCCAAAAACTCAAGACAATCATAGAAAGTAGATTCTTCAACTGACTGGTACATCAACAAGATTCTAAATTTTCTGAAGTTTTCTAAAAATACTGAATATGAGGTAACCTTTTCCAAACATAAAACCTCAACCCAAGTCTTCAACATCTGCTACAGAAAACTCTTTTACCTCAAGAGTTAGATAAAGAAGAACTATACTTCTCTGCAACTTGTCATATACCAAGTAGCTCTGTATTGACACTCCAAGAATTCTTTGAGGGAACATATGAGCTGCTTGCTTAAAAGCTTCAACATAACTCATACACATATGAGTGCTTTTGTTTCTCTCAATGCAATTCTTTGTCAAATCTACTAAATCATGACCAAGTGTAATGCAAAACAAGAAACTGCTTCTTCTTTAAACAAGATGTTCTCGTAGACTTGTCTTTGGATGTAGAGGATAATATAGGAAAAGTATATGGAAAATATATGAGAAAAGTAAGCCTTACTTTTCTTTTGGAAATGATGGACTTTCCTTTTTTGCATCTTTCTTCCACCTGATGATGTCAACATTTTCAAACTTCTCTTCCATACCTTTTGTTCTCTTCATTTTGAAGTAGCAAACACTCTTGACTTCTTCAAATGAACTTTTCTCTTCCTCTAATGCTAAGAGTAAGAGATAAAACAAACATGGTATATAAATGGAAGTTGAATATAGAAACATGTTTTATCATCTCCTCATATCTCTGAATCAAAATTCTACTTCAAATGTCTTAAATGACTAAATTCATCAATCTTTTGTATGAATGATGAATTGCCCTTCTAGAGTTACCTTCTCTAGATACATTTGTACCTTGATATCCAACCAACTTACAACAGAAAATTGGCTGAAAACAAAACTCATCTCATCTCTGCACTTGTCTTCTTAGATGCACTTTCTTGCCATGAAAGAGATCTCTCAAAACTTTCTAGAAAAACCTCTAGATACCTGTTTTGATGTAGCCTTTAACTTTCAAATAATGAAAGTGTATAAAAGCATTCCTTGAAATTCTTCAAATCTCTTCATAACTGCTCTTCTAAGATATGACCTGCAAATGATAATCTGATAGTAGAAACCGATACTTGTGATTTGATGTTGATCTGATTCCTTCATCTTCTCTAAACCATTGTTCTTCCTTGAATTTGAAGTAGTCTTCTCTTCATCAAGTCTGGGTCTTCAAACAATACTTTTGTAAAGTATTTGCATACTCTTCCAAAAATATTCGGCTGCTAACAGATCATCAACTTCATACTCCACACTGATGAATACACATGTAACTGAATTGTCTAACTCTCAAATCTCTACTCATCTAGATTAAGTGTGTATGTCAAATATCAAATATTAGAAGATGCTTCCAAATCAAATGTTGTAAATCTAGAAGACTGGGAACCTGGGATTATGAATGAGCCTTAATGCATTGATGCCAAAGATCTAAAGTTCTGTAACCAAAACCTTAGTGCTCTGATACCAAATCCCTAAAGCTCTGATACCAAATGTTGGAAGTGACGTAGGCCCTTAGGCTCATGTCACAGGTCCATGGTTCCATAGTTCCATAGGTCCAGCATACACAACATTAATTCCAACAATCTTCCATATTGACAAAACATGAACATACCACAACTTAATCATACAAATGATGAGACAAAGATAGAGAAAGAATAGACGTCATGTGTAAGGTGTTACGTAAGCCATCGCTTACTCATAGTATCATATATACCAATGTTCAATGTACAATGTGGGAGTAAAATTCTCAGCCACTCTATGTGATGAGAAATAGATGAATGAGGGAATGTACAATGTAACAAACATATTCAGATGTGTGGGCATTAATCTGAATATACATGAGATGTGTGACCTTATAGGTTATAGAAGAGTGAATATGAGTGACTGAATGAGGAAGGATCAGTGTGAAACTGATGGTCAACAAACCTACATCTAAACTTAGGCTATGGAAGACCCTAAGTCAGATACGTGTGTGAAAAGATCACATAATTATAAAGTAGCATAGAATGCTAACAAGATTGTTGCCGGAAATCCTCAAACTCATGTGAACACACCTTCTCAAACACCTCATAAAAATATGCATAAAGCATATAAGTACTGATTCTCTTGTACCTATGCCGAATAGGACTCCTTCTGATATGAACGCCACAGCCTCCATAAACTTCAAGTAGTACCTGTGTGCATAAAGAGAATATGTACCTGAATACTTAACATAAGATCTGAATCTTATGTTAATCACCATCTAATGTCTTTGAAGTAGCCCGACATCTTCTTGTAGAAGACAATCTTCAACCTAATATCTTCCTGTAGAAGATAATCTTCAAAATCATGTAGATGGTCCCATCCAATGTCTTTGAAGTAGCCAGACATCTTCTTGTAGAAGATAATCTTCAACCTAACATCTTCTTATAGAAGATGATCTTCAAATACATCATGTAGATGGGCGATCCTCGCCATCAAGCTGCTAATAATCAAGTCTTCTTGCCATGAACAAGAGATAACCTCCTCTCCATGAGGTAGAGTGTGAGCACACCCTTCATCTTCTCCAAGAAGAATCACCAAGAAGAACTCCATAGCTGCTCCTCAACATGCTTCAAGTTAGCACCATGGCTGCCCCATGTGCTAGAAGAAACACCACCTCTATTGAGGTCCAAGCTCTAGAAAGCTTGTGTTGATCCTAGGTGAAGGATAAATAGAAGTGACCCCAAGCACTTCTTATATAGGAGATTTTATTCTCTGAAAAGCTTCTCCAAAAGCTAATAAAACTACGATCGTTATGCGAATAAATCATATCGCGAAAACTCTTATGATCTGGAAAAGATTCACGAAGAAATCCACTTCGTAGCCCGTCGGTATTTATGAAAAGCATATATAAAAGAATACTTGCTTTATGATTCGCGATCGTGTTGTTTCTTGCCGCCGTGGGATTTGAACTCAGTCCCTTACGATGGGAGGTCAGCGCCTTAACGACGTGCCCAACTGCATTTGTTTGGATGATAAAAAGAACACTCATCTACACATGCTGTTTGACCGACGACGCCCGTCCATATTCGCTGTAGGAGGAATGATAAGACTACTACACATGCTCTATATTGTTGGACCATTGAACCAATAAGGCATTGTTTTTCCAACACAAATGCCCCAAATTAGACATCTCAAATGAGGCATGCAAATCAACCTTAAAATAAGAAATATTCTTCTCATGAGGATCAATGAGCAGCATGTCATCAACGTATACAACAATGATCAGAAGCACATTGTTAGCACACTTAACATATAAGTCACCACCCTAGAGGCCAACAACCAAACACTCCTAGCATAATACATTACCTTACAACATGCTCACTCGGAATTGGCGTCCAAGATGTCTCCTATTGATGCTCATGCAATCAAAGAATTGGAAAACGTACTGCAAGCACAGAACCTCACCAACGTTAAATTATGACACAATCTAGGTCTACTACGAAAGCACATGGCTGCAACATTAGAAGAGAACAAGAGATTACAATAGCAAAACCAAGAAAATCTTGAAGCAGCTATCGAAGGGACCACCGACATGGAAATTAGTTCTACAAAGTATCGAGCAGTCCCATCAGAAGACATAAAGATACTTCTTGAAGAGCATGCCAACTTTTTGGAGTCATATGAAAAGCTAGAGTCTCAATGTGCTGATCTCAAGAAACAACTAGTCAATGTCAACACATCTCAACCACAAACGACCATTCTCCCTCAGTCTAGAGAGGAACTAGGATCCTTAAGGAAATAGATCAAAGAATTGCAAGCATGCCTACTACCTTATGAAAGGACACCCTCTCCTATTGAAGAACTAGAAACCAAAACAATAGTGGAGATTCCTGTTGAAGAAATTTTCAAAGAACCATATGAGCCGATGCCAGTACCTAGTCAACAAGTCACTAAAGAGGGATGAGACATCTTTGAGATAGAAGTACCATATTGGCTCAAGTGAGTAGAGCAGATAGGACAAACCCATGATGATCGAGTCACTATACAGATCTAGTTGATCTCTAATCTAGAAGAAACTGTTCTAAAATATTCTTATTTTTGGAATCTCTCCCATCAATGGTTGATTACCACATCAGAAGGACAATATAAGCCTTACTTTGTATTGCTAGCTGATTATAAGGTAGAGATTAAAAGGCATAAAGGGAAAGAGTCCACGTTCATCACTCAATTTGAGCCCGATGATCAACCAACACATGCATGAAAAGGCTCAATTTTTCAACCTAATTGGCATGAGAGACCTTTAACGGTTTAGCCTGAAATGATGCATAGATGGGCAACCATGCCACTCTATATTAAGTATAACCCATGTTATTGTCTAGTCGTCCATCGTAGATCCTGGCAAGCTTTCACCATCAAAGTCTATAACAAGAAAGGGTGTTCTAATTGGGTCAACTATCTGTATTTTGCTCCACCCTGAGGGCCACCCACCGTTGCATATATGATCTCCACCATACACCATTGATCTACACGGTGAAAGAATGTACCAGACATTGTTGCACAAATTTGTATGAAGATCTTTGAGCTCATGATGGTGGTATTCAAGACCTTTTGAAAGATTCAAGCTCCATACATTTCAGCTCGTGGAATTTTTGAAGGCAACCAAGATTTAGTATATGACATGAGCCAATGGCATGCGTGGATTAATTATCTACCTGCTTGCTACAAGCAGACTTTTGAAGAAATTTTCTCTATTGGTTTCTGAGAATATCATTCCAAAATTTGCATTCCTAGACCAACACATTTTTTACTTCTCTTTGCAGTGGAATAGTCCATACATGAAAATCAATTATGCCTGCCACATCTGTACATTCCAGGTCCAATTGATTGAGATCAAATGATGATAGAGTTAGCAAGAGGACTACACATCAAAGAACATAACCTTGCTACTGATGTCATCGTGTATTACATTAAGCACTCCCGACAACAAGGGTTTGTCAAGGACGACAGACACAAGAGAGGGGGGGTGTTGGTAGCAACCAGGGTAGTCAAGGCCTTACAATATAGGGAAGCCACTGAAGGGAGTTAGAGCAAAGGGAGAGCCAAGTAGGATTAAGCAAGCAAAGCAGTCAATGCAGATCCGACAAGTAGGCCAAATACTTTTTCATGGAGAAATATTTCCCAAATAGTGATTTTAGTCACTTCACACCATTGTAAATACCATTTTCCATTATTTCTACTCCATTTTGTGCAAGCCAATGAGTCTTTGACCTTGAGGATTATTAGAAGTATCTATGTACCAATTTTCATAATTTTTAGAGCTCCTTTGAGCCTCCAAAATAGCCTAGGAACCTAATTTTTAACTAGGCACTAGGTTTGGATAGGGCCAAAATCTAGTCAAAAACTATAAAAAGAGCTAGAGAGATCATTTTTGAGGTTAGCTATTTGGAGATTGAAGCTCGTTTTGAGCTTTGTATACTTTCTTGGAGCTTGCTAATAGAAGATTCCATTGTTCCACTCTTGGTCTTGTTTTGTGTGCACGTGTGTGTGTATGTGTGTGCATGCTCATGTGCTTCTCACTCACACACTTGTGCCTTCACTGTTGGAAGTGAGGTAGGCCCTTAGGCTCATGTCACAGGTCCATGGTTCCATAGGTCCAGTATATACAACATTAATACCAGCAATCTTCCATATTGACAAAACATGAACATACCACAACTTAATCATACAAATGATGAGACAAAGATAGAGAAAGAATAGACAACATGTGTAAGGTGTTACGTAAGCCATCGCTTACTCATAGTATCATATATACCAATGTTCGATGTACAATGTGGGAGCAAAACTCTCAACCACTCTATGTGATGAGAAATAGATGAGTGAGTGAATGTACAATGTAACAAACATATTCAGATGTATGGGTAGTAATCTAAATATACATGAGATGTGTGACCTTATAGGTTATAGAAGAGTGAATATGAGTGACTGAAAGAGGAAGGATCAGTGTGAACGGAAATCCTCAAACTCATGTGAACACACCTTCTCAAACACCTCATAAAATATGCATAAAGCATATACGTACTGTTTCTCTTGTACCTATGCCGAATAGGACTCCTCCTGATATGAACGCCACAGCCTCCATAAACTTCAAGTAGTACCTGTGTGCATAAAGAGAATATGTACCTGAATACTTAACATAAGATGTGAATCTTATGTTAATCTCCATCTAATGTCTTTGAAGTAGCCCGATATCTTCTTTGTAGAAGACAATCTTCAACCTAACATCTTCTTGTAGAAGATGATCTTCAAATACGCCATGTAGATGGTCCCATCCAATGTCTTTGAAGTAGCCAGACATCTTCTTGTAGAAGATAATCTTCAACCTAATATCTTCCTGTAGAAGACAATCTTCAAATACATCCTGTAGATGGGCGATCCTCACCATCAAGCTGCTAATGACCAAGTCTTCTTGCCATGAACAAGAGATACCCTCCTCTCCATGAGGTAGAGTGTGAGCACACTCTTCATCTTCTCCAAGAAGAATCACCAAGAAGAACTCCATAGCTGCTCCTCAACATGCTTCAAGTTAGCACCATGGCTGCCCCATGTGCTAGAAGAAACACCACCTCTATTGAGGTCCAAGCTCTAGAAAGCTTGTGTTGATCCTAGGTGAAGGATACATATAATGAGCATGAGGCTCTTCTTATATAGTCTGCTTCTACTTTGAAAAGCTCATGAATAAAGCATCCCAAAAAGCACACGATCGCAATAATAAACAAACGCGTTCGCGTTTTGTTCACGAATTGACCACCGTCCACGTTCGCTGTTGACTTGTGTAAAGCTGAAAAGCTTTTATTAAAAATTTCTCTTACGCTGCCGCCGGCGGGGATCGAACCCACGCGCCTGGGATGGAATGATGATTGTTTAATCATGATGCCCACGCGCTTTGTTGTTGGAGAATCTAGTCAAGAGCGCTATACATACTGTAGACTTCTGGACAAAGTGGACTAATTTGATCATGGATAATGTCCTATATGACATTGTATTCCAACAATCCCCCCTGCAATGTCATATTGGTACAATCTGGTCTGTATTTGCAAACTATCAAAGCTACAAATTACCACAAGCTTCAAGCTTGTACTCCCGCACTTTAGAACTTGTTCTTCAAAAGTCTTCTTCAAAAACTGAATTCGACTTTCCTTTGAAAAATCTGAACTTGCTGAATATGAACCATAATACTTGAGAAAATATGCAAAGTAGATATCCAATAGTGTTCTTATCAAGCAATCACTACTTGACAACAAATATAGCATGAACTGTCTCTGAACTTGCTATCTCTTGTTTTCAAAAACTTGAAAACATACACTACGATCCACATATTTGCATTTACCTTGCAAAAAGGTTTCTCAACGTACTTTTGCTGCGTCATGTAAATACACTAAACAAAATTAGGAACTGAATCCTGGAACCTGTGATTGTCAACTCACAACGTAGTGTATTATGAACACTGCTGGTTCATCTCTGACTGTACTCAACTCAATATGAGTCAAAAAATCTATGATGTCATCATGTCTTCATCCTTTAAATCCTTCATACCTCTTTCCTTCAAAACTTGGTATAAACATATATGTGCGCACGTCTGAAATATACCTTTCTGAAATATCAAGCTTCTCTTCAAATAGAACTCTGGAACCTTCTCCTGAACAGGAACATCTTAACAGGAACTTTCTCCAAACATTCTTCTTGTTCCTTCTTCTTTCAAAGCTGGATCATAAAGAGAACCTGACAAAGGAAATATAGGAATACCTGAAGGTATGACTCTGCATTCTTTTACATATGGCTTGAAAATAAGTCTTCATGTTTCATCACCCCCCTGGATCATTTAACACTAGTATCCAGTATTCTTCAAATATATCAGACTTTATGAAATGTGGAACGTCTTCCTTCATAAATCTGATGTTCAGTGATCAATACCTGTATCTGAAACAAAATCTCTGAACCCTTTTTATTAGCATTGTGCACATGCCAATAGCTTTCCATGTCATTCTTCAGCTTTCCAAAATCTAGAATAAGGTTAGCTGAACCTAACATGATAAAACCTTGCTGAAAGCTTTTTAGGATTCATAACCTTCTGTAACATAACAAGTATCTTCTTCTATCTGCAACACAAATCTGATAGAATCTGAATCTTTGACTTACTTCTTCCAATGTTAAGAATCTTCACAAACAAAGGATAGACAACTGAATCATAAATACTCAAGATCATACAAGATCATACAAGATCAATGATCTCTCCTGTGTAGAATCTGCTCTCATCAAACCTTCAAGACTGAATGTTTGATTTGTTTACCTGAATGTCTCCAAGTGTCCATGCTTCTCAAAAAGTTGTAAAACTTTTCTTCAAACAAATCCTTCAAGGAATCTGCAATTCCTACTTGAAACATAAGTGGACAAACTTCTCACCTTGAGAACTCCAAAAGCTGCAAGTTGATACTTCATAACTTTCATATTTTACCCGGGTGAAATGTGATAGTACCTGCTTGATCTTCTTTTGGTTAACTCCACTTTTCAATCAAGTGATAGGATCTGATGGAACACATTTTTGAATACAAACATGTATCCAAAAATTCTAGACAATCATAGAAAGTAGATTCTTCAAATGACCTGTACATCAGCAAATCTGAATTTTCTGAAGTTTTCTGAAAATACTGAATATGAGGTAACCTTTTCCTAACATAAAACCTCAACGCAAGTCTTCAACATTTGCTACAAAAAACTCTTTTACCTTAAGAGTTAGATAAAGAAGAAATATACTTCTCTGCAACTTGTCATATACCAAGTAGCTCTGTATTGACACTCCAAGAATTCTTTGAGGGAACATATAAGCTGCCTGCTTAAAAGCTTCATAACTCATATACATATGAGTCAAAACATATATCTGCTGCTTTTCTTTCTCTCAATGCAATTCTTTGTCAAATCTACTAAATCACGACCAAGTGTAATGCAAAACAAGAAACTGCTTCTTCTTTAAACAAGATGTTCTCGTAGACTTGTCTTTGGATGTAGAGGATAATATAGGAAAAGTATATGGAAAATATATGAGAAAAGGAAGCCTTACTTTTCTTTTGGAAATGATGGACTTTCTTCTTCTGCATCTTTCTTCCACCTGATGATGTCAACATTTTCAAATTTCTCTTCCATACCTTTTGTTCTCTTCATCTTGAAGTAGCAAACACTCTTGACTTCTTCGAATGAACTTTTCTCTTCCTCTAGTGCTTAAGAGTAAGAGACAAGACAAACTTGGTATACAAATGGAAGTGAATATAGAATCATGTTTTACCATCTCCTCATATCTCTGAATCAAAATTCTGCTCCAAATGTCTGAAATGACTAAATTCACCAATCGTTGTCTGAATGATGAATTACCCTTCTAGAGATACCTTCTCTAGATACATTTGTACCTTGATATCCAACCAACTTACAATAGAAAATTGGCTGAACATAAAACTCATCTCATCTCTGCACTTGTCTTCTTAGATGAACTTTCTTGCCATGAAAGAGATCTTTCAAAAACTCTCTAGAAAAACCTCTAGATACCTGTTTTGATGTAGCTAATGCTTTAACTTTCAAATGATGAAAGTGTATAAAAGCATTTCTTGAATTTCTTCAAATCTCTTCATAACTGCTCTTCTAAGATATGACCTGCAAATGATAATCTGATAGTAGAAACTGATACCTGTGATTTGATGTTGATCTGCTTCCTTCATCTTCTCTGAACCATTGTTCTTCCTTGAATTTGAAGTAGTCTTCTCTTCATCACGTCTGGGTCTTCAAACAATACTTTTGTAAAGTATTTGCATACTCTTCCAAAAGTATTCGGCTGCTAACAGATCATCAACTTCATACTCCACACTGATGAATACACATGTAACTGAATTGTCTAATTCTCAAATCTCTACTCATCTAGATTAAGTGTGTATGTCAAATGTCAAATATTAGAAGATGCTTTTAAATCATATGTTGTAAATCTGGAATTTTGGGAACCTAAGATATGAATGAGCCTTAATGCATTGATGCCAAATATCTAAAGTTCTGAAACCAAAACCTTAGTGCTCTGATACCAAATGTTGGAAGTGAGGTAGGCCCTTAGGCTCATGTCACAGGTCCATGGTTCCATAGGTCCAGTATATACAACATTAATACCAGCAATCTTCCATATTGACAAAACATGAACATACCACAACTTAATCATACAAATGATGAGACAAAGATAGAGAAAGAATAGACAACATGTGTAAGGTGTTACGTAAGCCATCGCTTACTCATAGTATCATATATACCAATGTTCGATGTACAATGTGGGAGCAAAACTCTCAACCACTCTATGTGATGAGAAATAGATGAGTGAGTGAATGTACAATGTAACAAACATATTCAGATGTATGGGTAGTAATCTGAATATACATGAGATGTGTGACCTTATAGGTTATAGAAGAGTGAATATGAGTGACTGAAAGAGGAAGGATCAGTGTGAACGGAAATCCTCAAACTCATGTGAACACACCTTCTCAAACACCTCATAAAATATGCATAAAGCATATACGTACTGTTTCTCTTGTACCTATGCCGAATAGGACTCCTCCTGATATGAACGCCACAGCCTCCATAAACTTCAAGTAGTACCTGTGTGCATAAAGAGAATATGTACCTGAATACTTAACATAAGATGTGAATCTTATGTTAATCTCCATCTAATGTCTTTGAAGTAGCCCGATATCTTCTTTGTAGAAGACAATCTTCAACCTAACATCTTCTTGTAGAAGATGATCTTCAAATACGCCATGTAGATGGTCCCATCCAATGTCTTTGAAGTAGCCAGACATCTTCTTGTAGAAGATAATCTTCAACCTAATATCTTCCTGTAGAAGACAATCTTCAAATACATCCTGTAGATGGGCGATCCTCACCATCAAGCTGCTAATGACCAAGTCTTCTTGCCATGAACAAGAGATACCCTCCTCTCCATGAGGTAGAGTGTGAGCACACTCTTCATCTTCTCCAAGAAGAATCACCAAGAAGAACTCCATAGCTGCTCCTCAACATGCTTCAAGTTAGCACCATGGCTGCCCCATGTGCTAGAAGAAACACCACCTCTACTGAGGTCCAAGCTCTAAAAAGCTTGTGTTGATCCTAGGTGAAGGATACATATAATGAGCATGAGGCTCTTCTTATATAGTCTGCTTCTACTTTGAAAAGCTCATGAATAAAGCATCCCAAAAAGCACACGATCGCAATAATAAACAAACGCGTTCGCGTTTTGTTCACGAATTGACCACCGTCCACGTTCGCTGTTGACTTGTGTAAAGCTGAAAAGCTTTTATTAAAAATTTCTCTTACGCTGCCGCCGGCGGGGATCGAACCCACGCACCTGGGATGGAAGGATGATTGTTTAACCATGATGCCCACGCGCTTTGTTGTTGGAGAATCTAGTCAAGAGCGCTATACATACTGTAGACTTCTGGACAAAGTGGACTAATTTGATCATGGATAATGTCCTATATGACATTGTATTCCAACATTCACTTGCTCACAATTGTCATACTAGTCCTCATGTCTCCACGGATTGAAATTTATGAGGTGGAGATCCTTAGGTGGGTAATTACCATTATGCTAGAGTGACAACCGCACATGTCAAATCATTCACAGATTTTTCATAATATATGAGCTTATAAAGCCCACAACATAAAACGCTAGAAGTAATAATCACATTCCTCCATTATTCAACCTACCTCTAGATTGTCCATAGCCTCCTCTCTGGAAGCCTCTTCCTCTCTAATTCTTTGTGTTCTTGAAGCACTCATATGTGGTATGATTGCTCAAGCCACAAATATTGCAAGGTGAAGAGTTGTATGATATCCCCTTGACTTGCTTTCCTCCTCTACCCCTTCCTCTAGTACCTCTTCCTCTACTTGTGAAGTTCACTTGAGAGGTACTTGCCTCTTCTTCATTCCTTTTACCTTTGCCTTTATCTTTACTCTTATTTCTATCTGTGTAAAGGGCAAAAGTTTGATTACCTCTAGAGTTATCTCCATTCTTGTTGAGCTTTGTCTCATGTGTAAAGAGTTGTCCCATCAATGTGTTGAGGTAAGGTATTTGCATGTCCATATATAGGTCCATTGCTGTAGTAAATGACACCCACTTGACATCAGCCTTGATGCCATTTATGATCTACCTTAATATCCACTCCTCTTCTATTTCTTCTCCAATGCTCCCAAGTTGATCAACTACATCCTGAAAAAACTTGGAGAAGCTTGTAGGAGGTAGAAAAGTGCATTTTGAAGCGATGAAGTTTGGTCTAGTCAACCGGCACAAGACAAGACCTTGAGCTTATGGAGACTCAAATTGACCTTATAGGCATGCGATAACTGCAAAGGAATGCATTATGTACTTTGGAACATCAAGGAGAAGAAGTCGATACAAAACAGATAGGTTCACACGTCGACTAGCTCAAAAAAACTTACTATCTATGGAAGAGACAATGAACTTCAAATGCCCATAATGACTAGCATGATTACAATTAGAAAAAATCCTTGGGTTGAGTGTATATAATGCACAAAAGTATAAGGAATAGGCAAAATATGCTATAGGAATAAATCAGACACTCAACGGTGGTACCTCCTATTTTTCAGGAATACGTAGAGATTGACCCTGAGACAGAAACACTGAGATTTCTCTCAATTTACTGAACCAAATGCTATCAGAATTTATAGGCTTAATCTAGAAAATAATACCTTTCCAATGCACCATCTTGCACTCAATTTGGAGCTCCTTAGAGAGATATGAGCTGCTAGGTTTGAACCCTTGATCTTGAAGATATGTAACCAACTTGTAATTCCAAGCTCTAGGAGCTTGCTTCAATCCATACAATGATTTCTTAAGTCTAAAAACATAATATGCTTTCTTAACATCATGCTATCAACCTCAACCTTAGAAGTGGACTTCTTCAGGCATGGGTGGATCAAAACCGCATCACAATTGAGCTAGAAAATCATGCACTCAAGGAGCTAGGAAAGGCACCAAATCTTGGTCCTTCCAGGAGTACACATGTAGATAAAGATGCTGTTCTTGTCCAAACCTCTGTGATGTAGAAGGTTGATGTTCTCAATAAAGAAGCCAAGGATATGATGGAACTCCTGTCTTTTTCAAAAGTGATCGAGACAAACCAACCAAAGGAGTACCGGAAGTAGGGGAAGGAGACGGTCTATAATCATAGTCAATGGAGAGTGTGTTAGAAGATGCATTTTTGGAAGCCTTTTTGAAGAAAAATAATTGTAAAATGATAGAAATTTGTAAAAATATTTATGCAATTGTTGTAAAAATAAGGAAGAGTCTTCCTTAAATAGGATAGAATCTTATTTAATTTTTCTAGAATTTTTGGAAACTCCTAGATAGCATATTTTTAGAATAATAGAGGAAAGGACCAAAATTCAAGTGTGAAAAGGGACACTTGAAAATGTATATAAGCTAATTTCCTCTATTATGAGGGGGTTGGTTAATCATTTGTTTACATGCTATCCAAGTGAATAGAGAAGGAGTTTTCTGCTGAAAATCGTGTTTTCTCCTCTTTTGTGTGGTTTCTTTGATTTGTGAGTCTTATTCTTGTGTATCCATGGAGATTTGTGAGCTTCTATTGTGTAAACCTGTTGAATGTGTATGAAGAGAGCTGTAGATCATCTTCTAGAAAGAGTTGCAGGGAAGGAGGTTTATAGTTTTTTAGATGGTTTTTCAGGATACAATCAAGTTCCTATAGCATTGGAAGACCAACATAAAACTGCCTTCTCCACAGAATGGGGAATTTATGCCTTTAGGGTTATGCCCTTTGGGTTAACCAATGCTCCAGCAACTTTTCAGAGATTGATGTGTCATATCTTCAAAGAATTCCTGAGAAAGGTAATGGAAATCGATGTAGATGATCTTTGTACTTTTTCATCAAAAAGACAAGATCACTTGCATGATTTAGAAAATATATTCAGGAAATGCAGAACCTACAGAGTATGTTTAAATCCAGAAAAATGTGTATTCTTTGTGAGACAAGGAAGAATGCTGGGTCATATAGTCTCTAAAAATGGAATTTCAACTGACGAGAAGAAAATAAAGCCATAATAGAGCTTCCAAGACCAACAAGTGTAAAGGAACTTCAAACTTTCATGGGACATTGCGGGTACTATAGGAAATTTGTACACAAATTTGCTGACATAGAAAAACCCTTATATGCCCTAATTACAAAGTTTGAGTGGACTAAGGAGTGTGACCAAGCCTTTGAAACTCTAAAAACTTGTTTGGTAACAAACCCAATTCTAAAAACACCTCAATGGGACAAAATTTTTCATGTTCATGTGAATGCTTCAGATTATGCTTTGGGATGTGTGTTAGCACAACCAATAGAAGGAAGCAAGTTAGATTTTCCAGTGGCCTATGCTAGTAGACAATTGAATCTAGCAGAGAAAAATTACACAACCACTGAAAGAGAGGGATTGGGCATGGTATTTGCTGTAAAAAAATACAGACATTACCTTTTGGCCAACAAGTTTAAGTTCTTTGTAGACCATCGAGCTCTGTTATATTTGGTAAATAAACCTTGTCACACAGGGAGAATAGTCAGATGGTTTCTTTTGCTAATGGAATTTGAGTTCGAAGTGGTGGTCAGACAAGGGAAAACACACTTGAGAGCAGATCATTTATCTCGAATCCAGTCTGAAGAACCCAGTTCACCTTTAGATGACAATCTGCCAGACACTTATCTGTTTAAGGTAGAGAGTGTTCCTGAGTGGGCCATGACTTTAGTACCATTATTAACCATGGGACCTTGTAGAATAGTTGGGAACAATGCACACTTAGTATTGCAAAGCAGGAACTTTATGTTACTAGCTGGGCATTTGTACCATCTCAACCACACAGGCATATTAGAATATTGCACTCCTGAGGAGGAGCAACAAGAATATCTGAGGAGAGCTCATCATTGGAACCCTTGCACTCATGCTTCTAGGGTAGTCACCCTAAGTAATCTCAATAGGATGGGGGTACATTGGCCTAATAAAATTCAAGATGTATCAAAATACATTACCAATTGCAAGAAGTGCCAAATATTGCAAGATTCAGAATTCATAACTCTATATTGGTTCCAGAAAAATCCAGATTGGAGTGAAAATATCATTGAAGAATTGAGAAGGAAGGAGAAAGGAAAACAAGTGATAGCTGGTACAGATTCAAAAAATTTACAAGTAATTCTGAGGAATATCAATTGATAGGGGAACAATTGTATAAGAGAGGAAGAGATGGATACCTAAGGATTTGTGTTCCTGAGAATAAATATCTGGAAATGTTGGAAATGGCACACTCTAGAGTGGCAGGAGGACACTTCTCAAGTGACAGAACTGCTAAACTCATTTTATATTCTGGCTTTTGGTGGCCAATGCTATTTCCTGATGCAAGAACCTATGTAAAAAGGTGTGATGTTTGTCAAAGGGTCAGTCAACCAAATAGAAGAAATGATATGCCATTGGTTCCATTAATTTCAGCCAGAGCCTTTAGTAAATGGGGATTGGATTTCATTGGACCTATACATCCTCCAGCAAAACAATCCCATGCTGAATACATCATAGTGGCTACAGACTACCTGACAAAGTGGGCTGAGGCCAAAGCCACAAAAAGAAATGATGCTAATACTACTGCCAGATTCCTATATGAGAACATTATCACCAGATTTGGACTTCCAATTGAACTAGTAAGTGATAGGGGGACCCAGTTTGTAAACCAGATCATAGAAAACATAACTGAATATTTCCTGATCAGTCATAGAAAGTCAGCCCCATATCACCCACAAGCCAATGGGTTAGCAGAAAGTACTAATAAAGTACTTTGTACTGTACTATCAAAATTAGTGAACACAAACAGGAATGATTGGGATTTACAACTTAATCATGTCCTATGGGCTTATAGAGTGGCTTATAAAACTGCAATAGGGAGCACACCATTCAATCTAGTATATGGACAAAATGCAGTTTTACCTATGGAATTCCTTATTCCAACATTAAAAGTAGGAAGTCACTACAATTGGACTGGACATGAACTATCATAGAGATTAATGGAATTGGAAAAGTTGGGAGCATCTAGACTCCAATCCATTATGAGTTTATATGTGGAAAAGAAAAGGCAAAAAGCTTATCATGATGTTCACATAAAAGAGAAAGATCTACAGGTAGGAGATCTAGTGTTGGCTTACATAGTCAGAGAACATGAGAAAAAGTTCCAAAAAAAAGGACATGGACCATATATTATACATCAGATAAGCAACAGTGGAGCCATTCAACTAGCTAACATAGACGGAGAAATCATGCCAAATTTTATAAGTGGATGTAGAGTTAAGAGGTATGATTGCCCATTAACTGTTGATGAATGGAGAAGGTTGCAACAAGCTCAAAACAGGAAAAGAGAAGAGGAAGACATGAGAAAGGAAGCTCAACAGGAAGCAATGGAAAGGATAAGAAAAATCAATGAGCTTAGGGAAGTCTGTCTGTGTGAAACTCCTCTCAAACCAAAGGAACATGTCCCTGTGCTGATAATGGATTTTCAGAATGAAAGCATTAGGGTTTTGATAGATTCTGGAGCACAAGTAAATCTGATTAGTTCAGCTTTGGTAAGTAAATTCAACATAAAAAGAACTAAAAGTAGAACCCTAATCAAAACTTTGGAGGGTCAAATAGTACAGAGCATGTCTTCACTGACTATTGAAGTAAAGTTCAACGAAGAATATATGAAAATAGACTGTGAAGAATGGCCAGATCATTTGATGGCTGAGAAAGTGATTTTAGGACAACCCTGGCTTCAAAAAGGTAAAGTGATCTTGGATTTTGAAAGAATGAGGCTTAAATTGAACATAAATGACAAAAGGTCTTTAATATTTTTATTGAGTAATGAAAAACAGGAAATTCAATCAGATGTGCATGACATACACTTGGAAGGATTCACTTTTGCATTTGAGGATACACAGACATTACCAATACAAATTTTAAATGATCAAGCTTCATATAATCAAAGTCAGCAAGAGATTGGAAGAACAAAGAAGGGTGGAGAGATAGGAAGAAGATGGCGATCATGGCATTGTCCAAAGAATCAAAGCATCAGAACAAGAAGCACATGGAAACAAAGCCTACATGAGGTCTGCTCATTAAAACAGGAATCAAGGACAAAATGGATTGTAAAAAAGATAATCCAGATTTGATCTATATCTAGAAAATCATAACATGTTGAAAAATTATGAAAAAATATATATTAGACCTGATTTTCTTTTCTAAAATAGAGAATTAGGAGGGGAAGAAAAGAAATAGGAAAAAAAATATTATTATTAAAAAAAAAGAGAGAGAAAGAAAAATTGAGAAAAATTGTTTATTTTTTGTTTTTACAAAAATTATATAGCACAAAGCAAGATCTAGGTAGAAGATTAGTAGAAATCTATTTATTCTTTATTTTTTATTAATTAATTTTTATTTCTATCATTGATAAATGATTTGTTTTTCTCCAAAAGAGTGGTTAGGAAAAGGAACTGCACTAGACATCTTGCTACACCTGTAATGATCACTTTTTGAGTCTTTTTGAAGAAAACAAAATTTATTTGGGATTTTATTTTCATTCTTATGTCATGACATATCAAAATAAATCCCTACATAGTACTCTTTGACTTCTTGTGACTTATGTGGGTAGAGTTTTTCTTTGCACATTTTTGTTTTCCTCAGAATGGTGAATACAAAGGAGTTTCCGATTCATGACTTCAAGGCAGAATCAGTAACTTTGTCAAGAGGCCATTGGTTCCTAGACAGTGAAGCTGTGGAGGAACAGGTGGACCTAGAGTCAGATGAAGAGTCAGAAATTCCAGAAGCTGGGAAGGTGGTGAAGGAACTTAAGGAGACCCTAAACATCATTGATCAGCACATATTCACAGTGGGAGTAGGAGGATATAAGTATACAATGTTGTGCCAGGAGTTCTACAGGTTCCAAAGAGTGGCAGTCAATATGAAAAGATGGAAGGCAGTAGGATTGCACAGAATATTGGAGGAGCCTATCTTTTTCATTGATTTTGAGAGAGTAGCACAAGTAATGAGCAGTTTGATGGAAATAGGAAGAGGGAATGATGCCTATTTCAGGTGCAAAGTAAAAAACAAGGATAATCATGAAGTAGGTATCACTATCAAGGCAGAACATATCAGAGCAGCATTGCAATTCTACACAATGGGAACCAAACTTGACCCGAGCTTTGTCAAAAAGAATAAAGAAACTTATACAGGATATGCAAGATTCACTGACTTTAAAGGAAGGGAGAATGAAGAATATGCCATAAGGATGTTCTTACAGTACTTTTGCTTTCCAAAACTACCAAGGTATACCATGCCACATAAGTCAGTGACACTATTGATGTTCAACAACAAGGATAGAACCAAACCCTTTGGAGTAATGGATGTCTCACCTTACATCCATGAACAACTGAAAGAAGCAGCAAAACACTGGGAACATAAGAAGTTCATGAATGGAGCCCAGTTCTTAACAAGAATCATTTATCATGTTCTGGGGATGGAAGATCAATTGAAATTGGCTCCAGAGGCACAGTATTTCAGAAGTCTTATGGCTGGAATCAAGAGTCCTCCAAGGAAAATGGCTGAAAGGGAAACAGGACAAACCCGCATGAGGGGAACAGGTATGAAAAGGAAGATGATATCTGAGGAAGTAATTCCTGTAAAGAAAAGAAGGTTGGACCCAAGGAAGGTTGAACTAGAAATGGAGGAAGCTACAAAAGAGGAACATGAGGCGGCACAGAAACAGGTTCAATCCTCTAGTGAACCTCATCCACCCCAAACAAGCAAAGAGCAATTATACACCTATTTAACCCAAGGAAATAACAAAAGAGCTATGTATGAGGCACAATATCAGAAAATGCTGGAAGATTATTCATGCAAAGCTACAGATTGGGTTCAGGAGGAGGTGGAGCACTATGAAGCACTCCATGATCAAATGATGACAACCGAAACAGAAGAAGTGTTTATCAGAAAAGAGGTTGAGTTGCTAGCTTACTTCAAGGAATTGCAAGGACCTCCAGAGACCAGAACCACTATTGTGGTGAAAAAGAAGGTTCCAAAGAAACCAGTACAAAAGAAGAAATTGACCAAGAAGGGAAAGGGCAAATCCATAGTTGAAACTATTATCACAAAAGAGAGGGAGGAAGTTATAATGGAAGAAACACAGAAGCCATCCACTGTGGAAGAAGCATCAAGACCCACAGAACCAGAAAAGGGAGGACCTTCACACTTTTCATCTGATTCTGAAAGTGACATTGAGAGCTTTTTGCTAAAAAGTCTAAATTTGTCAATACCAAATACTCCTAATGTAATTACACAGTCCTCTGAGAAACAGAAAACACCTGAGGAATTGAAGAAGAAGTCTCAGGAGAAGCCGATTCAGGAACAGGCAGGAAAACAGCTCAATATGGAAGATGAAAGAAGGTTGATGAAGGGAAAAGCAGCTATGATAGAACATGCAAGTGAGATAAGGGAAGAAGTTAGTTGTGGACTAGTGCATATTGGGATGAAATCCATATGGACAAAACCCTCACAAACCTACTTCAAACTAGAAGAGAGCATAGAAGAAATAGCCAAGAAGGCACAGATAAACAGTTCAGTCATAAATAAAAAAGGTACAGATCAAGATCCAATTTAGCAAGCAGAGGAAGTAGTTGTGAAAGGCAATATTCAAGAAGTCACAGGGGGAGTAGTGGAAAAGGAGATCATCCAGAGCATAAAGGATGTACTGCATGATTTGAAGAACAATGAGGAATTTACATCCAATGAGGATTGTTGGAAGCAGCCAGAGGCACAGACGCCACGGAAGCATGTAAAGACGGAGCAGGGAGCCAGTCGGATCAATTTTCCAAACAAATATGTTTCTTATTAATTCTTCAAACACTCAACAGTGATTATTATCACTAATTGTAACATATGTATCATAGAAAACCCCATTTTGTAATCCATAGCTCCATTTTGTGCAAGCCGAGGAGTCCTCGAGCTTGAGGAGCTTAGGTAGAATGCTCGTACCAATTTTCGTTATTTTTAGACATCGTTTACCCTTCCAAATAGCATCTAGGACCTATTTTTTAACTAGGCCGGTCACTAGATGTGAAACCGGTCAAAACTAGTCTAGAAACTATAAAAAGAGCTAGAGAGCTCATTTTTGAGGTTGGTTCATTTTGGTTAGTGTGAGCATAGAGCTAATTTGAGCTTGTAAGAGTATTCTTGAGTAATAGAGCTAATTTCCCACCTTCCATTGTGTCTTGCTTGTCTCTTCATTGTGTGTGTGTATGTGTGTGTGCATCTTTGTGCTTCTCACCTTCACTCTCACATCATCTCACATTCACGATCTTCATATCACTCCTACCTCTCCCTCGGATTGACATTAAGGAGGTGAAGCTTCTTAACGTGGTTCTCACCATTGGGGGTGTTGGAAGCAGCCAGAGGCACAGACGCCACGGAAGCATGTAAAGACGGAGCAGGGAGCCAGTCGGATCAATTTTCCAAACAAATATGTTTCTTATTAATTCTTCAAACACTCAACAGTGATTATTATCACTAATTGTAACATATGTATCATAGAAAACCCCATTTTGTAATCCATAGCTCCATTTTGTGCAAGTCGAGGAGTCCTCGAGCTTGAGGAGCTTAGGTAGAATGCTCGTACCAATTTTCGTTATTTTTAGACATCGTTTACCCTTCCAAATAGCATCTAGGACCTATTTTTTAACTAGGCCGGTCACTAGATGTGAAACCGGTCAAAACTAGTCTAGAAACTATAAAAAGAGCTAGAGAGCTCATTTTTGAGGTTGGTTCATTTTGGTTAGTGTGAGCATAGAGCTAATTTGAGCTTGTAAGAGTATTCTTGAGTAATAGAGCTAATTTCCCACCTTCCATTGTGTCTTGCTTGTCTCTTCATTGTGTGTGTGTATGTGTGTGTGCATCTTTGTGCTTCTCACCTTCACTCTCACATCATCTCACATTCACGATCTTCATATCACTCCTACCTCTCCCTCGGATTGACATTAAGGAGGTGAAGCTTCTTAACGTGGTTCTCACCATTGTGCTAGAGCAACAAGGATCAAGAACAAGAGGTAGCAATGGACCTCATGAACATTGATGAGCAGGAAGTGTGAAGAGATGGATAGGTATGTGATTGAAGATGAAGAGGTGTTGCAAAATCCTTGATCTACACCAGCCAAATGAACTCCAAAAGTATATGGTGGGCCCTTTTAGCTTGCCAATGGATGTATTAGACACCCTATGTACCTTGGAAGATCACTCTCAAAAAGATAGATCAAAACAGATAAGTTGGAGTTAGCTCAAAGGTGAAAACTTGCTATTCTTGGTTCATACACCTGTCCAGTGTTTTACATAATTCTCTGAGCACAGCAGCAATTAGCTTAATTCCTCTTGGGGAAGTCTAGGTAACTTAAAGAGCTAACTTTCAAGAGTAATCTCATAAAAAATAATGAACCACACACTGAGAATGAGTTTTAACAACTGATGACATCATCCCGATTTTCACGGGCTGCTACAGTTTGAGACCAGTGAGTAGAAAAATCAACATAACTCGAAATGTAGGAATCCAATGATTATGAAAATGTGTATGCTTATACTAGACAGTAAGCTGAATCCAAAAAGCTTTAAATCACTGAATTTGGATAAGTCATCACTGAGAAACACCTCTGACAAGATGAGTGAAAAAGTCGGGTACCTGACAGAGAAGTGAATATGCACAGACCCTGTTGACTTCAAATGAACATAACTGAAGATGGAAACATCCAAATGGCATGAAAATTTGTGAGCATATATTAGACTTATAGAGCTAACTTTACCAAGTTAAATCACTGAAAATGATGCACCAAGATCAGAGAAAACATCTCTGCAAGCTGACTGAGAAAACTGAGAGTAATGGTAGTGAGTAGTACACTTCACAAGAACATGGAAAGATGAACTCAAATAATCATGAAAATGAAAGTATATTGCTTGTACAATACAATGACTTACTGATACATATGTGTGCCTTGTAATCACACCTTGATATGGCATAAAGCTCAGCTCTTGGAGGTCTTCACATAGGTCCCTCTAACCACGACTAAAACTGCCATCTATTTATAGTTGAGTTTGGGAGGCTAACTTCCCTCAGTCACTCTCCAATCAATCAATGATTTATTTGATTCTCTACCTACCACAAATCATGAATTCGTGGCTCCTCTTTCCCTTTTTTATCATGTGGACTCAACCACTTAAGATTCTCTTACTTTTACATTAAGTAAACTCTTCAAAAAATTACAAGAGGTAGTTCACAAGTGAACTTTACATAGTCTTCATTTTGAAGCTTTTTCTATGACTTTGTGGGACTCAAGCCAATACTTAGGCTTGTCATAGACTTGCTCCAACAGCTCCCCCTCAAGCCAAGTATGCTTGAGGTCTTCAATCTTCCAAGATTACCTGCAAACCAATCATAGCCTTGAATTTGCAAAGCTTTGTACCATCCAATGCTTTGGTTAGAATATCTGCACATTGTTGATGAGTGGACACATATGATATTTGAATCTCTTTGCTTAGAACCTTCTCTCGTACATAGTGATAATGAACTTCAATATGTTTAGTCCTTGCATGAAAAATAGGATTAGCAGCCAAGTGAATAGAACTCATATTGTCACAAAAAATAGTTGGAGTTCCAAACTCCAATCCAAGATCTTTGAATAATGTCTTCATCCACATAGCTTCTTGTGTAGCTATGGCAAGACCTCTATATTAAGCTTCAGTAGAAGAGAGAGCAACTGTGGGTTGCTTCTTGGATGACCATGAAATAAGCTTTGAACCTGCAAAGGTAAGATAACCTGAAGTGCTCCTTCTATCTTCCTTGGAGCCAGCCCAATCTGCATCAGAAAATAGCTTCAAACCTAAATCAGATACATAAGGATAATAAAGTCCTTCATTTATGGTTCCTTTGAGATACTTGAGAATCCTTTTGGCAGCATCCATATGTGGTTTCCTTGGTGTGTGCATAAATTGGCTTAGCACACTCACACTGTAACATATATCTACTCTTGTCAATGTGGCATAGTTGAGACTACCCACTAGACTTTGATATGATGTGATGTCCTCTATGAGTTCACCTTCATGTGAGTCCAATTTGTGATTGACCTCCATTGGAGTACCTGCAATCTTACAATCTTGCATCTTGAATTTTGCCAACATGTCCTTAATGTACTTTCTTTGAGTGAGAAACAAACCATGATCTTTGTAGACAACTTCCAAACCTAGGAAGTAGGTAAGTGAACCCAAATCACTTATCTTGAACTCTTCTCTCATCTGATCTTTGATGTTCTTCATACCATCTGCATCATTTCCTGTCAATATAATATCATCTACATATACACATAGGTAGATGACCTCAGAGTTACTCTTTTTAATAAAGAGTGAAGGATCTGCCTTGCTTGGTTGAAAGCCTTTGTCCTGCAAGAATGAAACAAGCCTGAAATTCCAAGCTCTTGGAGCTTGCTTGAGACCATACAATGCTTTGTTAAGTTTACACACATAATCAGGATAAACTTGGTTCTCAAAACCAGGTGGTTGTGCCATATATACCTCTTCTGTTATCCAACCATTCAAGAATGCATTCTTTACATCTAGTTGAAGTATCTTCCAATTCTTAGAAGAGGCAATACTAAGCAAAACCCTAATAGTAGGCATCTTTGCCACAGGAGAGAAAGTCTTCTCATAATCAATTCCCTGAGTTTGTGCAAAGCCTTTTGCTACAAGCCTTGCCTTATACCTGTTAATTGAACCATCAGAATTCTTCTTGAGTTTATAGACCCATCTTGAGCCTATTACCTTCATGGATGAAGTCTTGTTTTGATTGTTGTCGTATCCAATAAATATACACCTTTCTGCCTTTGGATCCATCTTGCCTCTAACCTGTGAAGGAACATGAGCAAAAGCAATACATCCAAAAATTTTACAATGATCTAAACTTGGTCTTCTTCCATTCCAAGCCTCATATGGAGTCATCCCATCAAGGGATTTTGAAGGCAACCTGTTAATCAAGTAAGTGGCTGTAGATACAGCCTCAGCCCATAAGTAATTAGGCAAATGCTTTTCATTTAACATAGACCTTGCAGCTTCAACAATTGTCCTATTCCTCCTTTCTGCCACTCCATTTTGCTCAGGAGTGTACCTTGTAGTTGTAGTTGCCATGATAGTTGTTGAACCTTCCTCTTGAGTATCCATAACTTCCTCTATTGTATCCTCTGCCTCTTTGATTCCTGGAATTCCTAAAGCAATTTTCAGTTGTATAATTAGTTAATCCACAAATAGAACATGAGTTGGAGTCTTGGGATCTCTGCCTACCTTGTCTACCTCCTCTTCCTCTACCTCTGCCATGTCTTCCTCTACCTGCATAGTTAGCTTGATATGTACCTGCTTCATCATCCACTTTCTTTGCCTTTCCTTTGTTATCTTTATACTTGATTTTATCCGTGTATAAAGCTGAAGATTGATTACCTTTAGAGCTTTCTCCATTTTTGATAACCTTTGCCTCTTGAGGAAGTAGTTGTTCAATGAGTGTGTTGAAATCAGGTACATGCATGTCCATGTACAAAGCCATAGCTGTGGTGAATGCTTCCCACTTGTCATCTGCCTTCAAGCCATTGATGACCTGCCTTACAATTTGCTCTTCATCTATTACCTCTCCAATGCTTCCCAACTGATCCGCTATGTCCTTGACCTCGCTTTGTGAAAGAATCAGTCACATTTTGTTTGGGAGCCTTCTTGAGAGTTGTGAAATCTAGCCATAGTTGATGCTTTGTAGCTTTAGTACTTGAAGAAAAGAAAGCTTCAAGTGCATCCCACACTTCCTGAGATGTCTTACAACTTCTAATGTGAGGCAACAAAAAATCTGAGATAGAGTTGAGGAGATAAGACCTTGAAAGTGCATCCTTGGAGCACCATGTGCTCAATCTTTCTTGCTCTTCTTGTGTTGGTTGACTTTTGTTCCTGAAACTTGGCATAACTTCATCTCCAACCACATAACCATATAAACTTCTACCTTGGAGATAGGCTTCCATTCTTAATGACCAAGCTGAGTAGTTACCTCTGTCTAATTTGTCAATTGATGAAGGAAATCCATCTGCCATGTTGTCCAACCTTGCTCTGATACCACTGTGAAGAGATGGATAGGTATGTGCTTGAAGATGAAGAGGTGTTGCAAAATCCTTGATCTACACCAGCCAAATGAACTCTAGAAGTATATGGTGGGCCCTTTTAGCTTGCCAATGGATGTATTAGACACCCTATGTACCTTGGAAGATCACTCTCAAAAAGATAGATCAAAACAGATAAGTTGGAGTTAGCTCAGAGGTGAAAACTTGCTATTCTTGGTTCATACACCTGTCGAGTGTTTTACATAATTCTCTGAGCACAGAAGCAATTAGCTTAATTCCTCTTGGGGAAGTCTAGGTAACTTAAAGAGCTAACTTTCAAGAGTAGTCTCATAAAAAATAATGAACCACACACTGAGAATGAGTTTTAACAACTGATGACATCATCCCAATTTTCACGGGCTGCTACAGTTTGAGACCAGTGAGTAGAAAAATCAACATAACTCAAAATATAGGAATCCAATGATTATGAAAATTTGTATGCTTATACTAGACCGTAAGTTGAATCCAAAAAGCTTTAAATCACTGAATTTGGATAGGTAATCACTGAGAAACACCTCTGACAAGATGAGTGAAAAAGTCGGGTACCTGACAGAGAAGTGAAAATGCACAGACCCTGTTGACTTCAAATGAACATAACTGAAGATGGAAACATCCAAATGGCATGAAAATTTGTGAGCATATATTAGACTTATAGAGCTAACTTTACCAAGTTAACTCACTGAAAATGATGCATCAACCTTAGAGAAAACATCTCTGCAAGCTGACTGAGAAAACTGAGAGTAATGGCAGTGAGTAGTACACTTCACAAGAACATGGAAAGATGAACTCAAATAATCATGAAAATGAAAGTATATTGCTTGTACAATACAATGACTTACTGATACATATGTGTGCCTTGTAATCACACCTTAATATGGCATAAAGCTCAGCTCTTGGAGGTCTTCACATAGGTCTCTCTAACCACGACTAAAACTACCATCTATTTATAGTTGAGTTTGGGAGGCTAACTTCCCTCAATCACTCTCCAATCAATCAATGATTGATTTGACTCTCTACCTACCACAAATCACGAATTCGTGGCTCCTCTTTCCCTTTTTTATCATGTGGACTCAACCACTTAAGATTCTCTTACTTTTACATTAAGTAAACTCTTCAAAAAATTACAAGAGGTAGTTCACAAGTGAACTTTACATAGTCTTCATTTTGAAGCTTTTTCTATGACTTTGTGGGACTCAAGCCAATACTTAGGCTTGTCATAGACTTGCTCCAACAGGAAGAAGAACACAAAGAGGAAAGAAGTAATGATCAGGTCAAAGATTTTAAAGTAACTGAATCAGTTCTAGCTTAGGAAATCAGTTCTACTTTGGTAGGGAAACTGAATATACTCTGTTCCAGGAAACTTTAAGCCAAGAAAAGGAGATACAAATAAAGGAAGGACACCTCTCTGAAGACAAGCAACAGGTTTTGGAGAAGGAAAAGGTACAGGAAATAAAGCTGATCTCAGATGTTTTAGAGCAAAAGAATTCAGGTGTTCAAGAAGACATGGTAGATTCAGAAACACTGGACACTCATCCAAGCAATGAAGAAAACAAGGCCAAGATTATAGAATATGAAGAAGAAGAGGAAGAGGAGAGTGAATGCAAAGAGGACAAACAACTAGAAACTAAACAAATGGAAATGGAAGGGGGATTAGAAAGAATACCAAAGAGTATGAGATCAGCATGTCAGATCATTATGAATAACATTGAACAGTTCAGACCTTCTAGTCGGAACATGATCATTTCAGGGATGGTGGCAGAGTCAAAATTTGAAAAAGGCAGTATGATTATTAAAGAGCATAAAAGGGAGAAGGAGCAGATGTCAGAGCAACTAAGGAAGGTACAAGAGAAAAATGAGGAATTTACCAATAAAATAATTGCTTTGGAAGAACTAGAAGTGCAGAAGCAGAATAAGATTCAATATCTAGAAGAAAAGAGTGCGAAACTAACAAAGCAGAACACTAAATTGGAAAAGGAGTTGAGATTAAGGGAAGATATAGGACTCTGCAAACCTCTTATCAAATTTTGACTAAAGAAAATGAAGAAATTAACAAGTTACTATTGGAGGAAGGGCAGTTGAAGGAGGAAAGTCAGACAGCCCAGATGACAGAGGAAGAAAAGGAAGGATTACATAAAGAGATTCAGAGATTACAAAGAGAATTAAAAGAAGCCAAGGAATTAGAAAAGCAGGCTAGTACACATGCTGCTACATCTATGAGAGGCTATAATAAGCTACACCTAGATATGGAAAAGGAAAGAAGTGACTGGCAGACAAGGAGAGAAAAGGAACAGAATGAATGGAAAAAAGAAAGAGAATTATGGGCACAACAAAATGGGAGTGTGATGATGACTATAGAGGAATTACAGAAAAAATTGGATAAGCCACAAATCCAGGAAGAAACACGTGGAAACCACATATGCAGAAGAATATGGGGTAGAAAATAATGAGGGAATACAACATGATAGTGAACCGGCAGACAAAAGATCAGAAGGAGAATATTCAGAAGATTTTGTGAAAAAATTGCTGACAAATAGAGATTCCAGATCAGCATCACTGGGCCGCAAATGGATTGGGAATACCATTGTGTATGATTATGGAGAGTATAAAGAACTATCAGATGGCCAGAGTTGGGCTACCTCCAAACAAATATCTTGAGTATGAAGAGGACATCAATGTGACTAAAGAACTATTTGAAAGAGCCAATCCAAAGTGGAGAAATAAATGGTTGGATGCCAACAAAGAATGTAGAAAAATTTGGAAGGAGGCACCTCTTCATTTAAAAATCAATCCAGCTTACTGTCCAGTGGCACGAAGGAGGGAATGGACAATTTTTTGGGAAAGACGAAGAGAAGGACAAATTCCACCTAAGTGGTTGAATTTCTTGAAAATAGCAGGTCCAAAGGCAGGCACATGGCCTACAAAGAGTTACATGGTGAATACTGCTGAGTCCGTAATAGCTACATACAAGGATGTAAATGACCTTGAGTGCATTCTACTTATCAGAATAATGAGATTAATTTTGGCCTGTATAGAAACATACACCGACACAGATATCAGAACTCTAAATTATATCGGCTTTAATTCTCCAACAGATGCATTATTATTTGATTTGAGCGAAACACCTGACAGAATCTGCTTAATGGCATATTACAGCAGAGTGATATTTTTGGGCAGTCATTACTTGCAAATTTTGAAGACGCCTTTGATTACGGGTTTTTTGAAAGAGAGTCAGAGATTTTTGGAAATCTGTCAGTTGTTACTAAGTCCAGACTTACAACATATGAAGCTGCCTATACAGAGTATTTGAAAAAGGATGTCATTGATAAACCAGAAGCTGCAGTACAGTGGAGAAAGGCATTATTTGAAATGGTCAATAATCTAAATGTTACAGAAAGGAAAAGCCATGATTTGCTGTCACAAGTATATCAAAGAAAGAAGAAGTGAAGAAAAGTGATCAGTGCAGAAGAGCAGGAAAATCTTTTGTCAGGAGCCAAAAGGTTTAGGAGGGGAAGGATGTTAGAAGATGCATTTTTGGAAGCCTTTTTGAAGAAAAATAATTGTAAAATGATAGAAATTTGTAAAAATATTTATGCAATTGCTGTAAAAATAAGGAAGAGTCTTCCTTAAATAGGATAGAATCTTATTTAATTTTTCTAGAATTTTTGGAAACTCCTAGATAGCATATTTTTAGAATAATAGAGGAAAGGACCAAAATTCAAGTGTGAAAAGGGACACTTGAAAATGTATATAAGCTAATTTCCTCTATTATGAGGGGGTTGGTTAATCATTTGTTTACATGCTATCCAAGTGAATAGAGAAGGAGTTTTTTGCTGAAAATCATGTTTTCTCCTCTTTTGTGTGGTTTCTTTGATTTGCGAGTCTTATTCTTGTGTATCCATGGAGATTTGTGAGCTTCTATTGTGTAAACCTGTTGAATGTGTATGAAGAGAGCTGAATACTATTGTGTTGAGTGATAAGTTGAGGAAGAATGGTGCTGGAGATGAAAATCGTCTGTTTTCATAGAATTGTGATTGTCTCGTCTGTATGATATAGGTGATGTTTTTTGATTTTGACTTCATAATTGTGTTCTGCTGATAAAATAGCATGTAATAGACACCAAGATTGTAGAAAATGGTGAAGATTTGCTCAAGATAATCCAAACCCTAGAAATTCCTCTTCATTTTCACTATTCTCAGAAGTCCAGCCATTATTCTCTTATTTCTTGGATTCTATCATCTTGAAGGGGCTGTGGTCTCAAGAATACTTCCAGGATTGACAAAATAAAGATGTCTTGTTAATTCTTTATGCTAAATGATTGGAGAGGACAACTCCAAAGATCAATAACAAACAGAGTGCAAAGCAAAAGGACTCAAAATGTGAAGCAGATCTGGATATGCAAGGGCAAATAGCCCCCTACTTGAGTGATAGTATCCCAACAATGCATGACACCATCTACTCGGGCAAGGACTATAAAGAGCAAGTATTTCAGGAATTTCCCAACATGGAACATTTCTATTTGGGTCCCAAAGTAGTCAATGAAGGCTGACCCCAATACTAGACAAATATGGGTGCCCAAGTCCTGCTTAAATACTAAGTAGCTTCACATGAGCTCACAAGAATAAATCAACACTCATAATCACTCATATCATACACTTTAGGGCACATATCTATAATCAACACCTCCACACATGAAATCACACCTAAGACTGTCTAGAAATGGGTACCCAAGAAGTCCCAAATCCAAGAAGACGTATGTCAGAAACATGTAAAGGTCACCACAACCAAAAGATCTAAGCCCACACTAAAATTTTGGAGAATAAAACCTTGTATCAAACCACCTGACCCAAGTTTTTAAATCCATTCACAATAGAATAGATGCATTCTATGTACATTGCACATCCAGAGTATGCATCTAGGAACAAACCACTAACTTATTATCTAACACTCACAAGCCACAAAAAACATCTCACTTACTAACATTAACCACTTCAATAGCATGTTGGTATTGTAGAGGGAACACATTATTATCATGTTTTTGATGCAATGCTAATGTGACTTTCTTCTTCCAGCAGATAAGCATAACATGGCTAACATAGCAGGAACCTACTCTCAAGCAGGCACAAGCCAGCAAGTGGTTGATACAGAGAGCTTACCTATCATGCCCGAGACCAATGAAAGACCGGAAGAATTATAGGCTATTGAGATTATACATTTAGAGGACCCCCTGATCGGCCATACCATGCATGTCGGCAAAGCTTCCCATTGGTTTAGTGAAGTTGCAAGACCTTTTGGAGAAGGATCATACCTCTGGGAGTCAGAGTTGGAATTCAATGGAAAGCAAGGCACGTACCATTTCTTTACATAGGAATTTGAAAAGCTACAAAATGAAGAAGCACTATGCCCTATATGGGAGAAAGCAAGATTGGATGCATACTTCGGTGCTCAACTCCCAAAGCCCGACTTCATGAGATGCTACTATCTTATCAACACTTTGAATCCAAGCAAACAACCCTAAGGTTTGAGCACGTTTGTGCTTCCATCTCTAATAAGGGACAATGAGTTGAAGAGGTTTAAGTTAACCAACAACTTAGTGTGAGAGGCTTTAGATATAGGAGGAATGCACATACCCACAAAGAAGGAAGTCCTAGTGCCCGATAACATGAAAAATAGGAACCTCACCAAGTTTAAGGACATGGTGGCCATGACACCAAATATCAAAGTTCACCTTTGGATGTGCATGCAACACTTTGATTTTCCTACCCAAGACAGATTTACCATGCCACCCAAGAAGATATGGTTCAATTTGTATCTGGCAGAGACACAGAACCTCACCATCAACCTACCCCACTGGATAATCAATCAGATACACTTGGCTCACAAGAGATGGCCATGAAAATTAGTCTTGTATGGATGTTGCACATTGACTAGGATTATTTATAGATGTTTAGATTATGACATCCTGATCCAGAGAGCCTTCATGCGGAATAGAGTACAACAATTCATGTTGGAGGAGATGGTGAATACTCACAAGAGATGAGTTGGTGCAGCTAAAACTTGCTTCATACCTTCTATAAGTGATGGCTGGAGAATGTTGTGGGCCTCTTTAGCTAGCTAATAAGCATAAATAATCACTTATGTTGCTTGGAGGATGATCCACTAATGATAAGATCAAAATAGATAGGTAGGCATATGATCCAAGTTCCAAAACTTACTATTTTGATTGATACACCTACTCAGAGTTTTGAACCATTCTCTAAGTACAGTAGAAATTGATAAAATTCCTTTTGGGGAACTTTAATTAGCTTAACAAGCTACCAATCATGAGTGATATAATAAAAAATAATGAACTATGTGTAGAGAAATATGTTTATCAAATCAAGCATGCATCCTCACATTTACGGGCCTTGACAGTCACATACCAATGAGCAAAAATTGATTCATATCTGATGATCATGAGAAGCATTACGAATGAAACTTTCTATTATTAAAATAGACAATATGCTGAAGGTATCATGCTTTTAGTCACGAGAAATGATTAACTATACAATGAGAACTAGCTTTGACAAGTTCATTGTTCTGATGGAGTATCACAGAGATATGAGAGTAAGGAATATTGATCATGTATGTATTCAATCATGTAAAAATACAATGTCATTGGAAACAAATCATTGCTCAATGAGTGTGGAATTGAGTGAGCTATGAGCTTAGTGAAAGTACATGAAAATGATCTCTAAAGCTCGAGATTGACGCGTGCCTTTCATATCCTCCTTTTAATGTTTTGTTGGAGCCAAAGATTTGAATTCAAATTCAAATATCTACCTAAAAGTGAATCCTAAAGTATAGGATTGATTCTCTTTTGACTCAACTACCAAATTGATATGAGATTATATGCTTCCTAGCTCCTCATGGGTTTATTCCACTTTTACAAATGTAATTGTGAAGCAAAGTTACAAGAGGTTATACATATGAAGCCTTCCAAGTGTAATGTCAATACATGAAGCTTATATGAGGTGATCAAGTATGTATGCTTGGGATCAATTGCACCAAAGCTCCCCCTCAAGCCTAACATGCTTGATCTTCATTGCTCCTTGACTTCTTGCAGCCCAATCATCAATTTGAACCTGTTCATCTTTGTTCCATACAATGCTTGGTGAGTATATCTGCACATTGCAAATGAGTTGATACATAGGATAGTTGGATATCCTTGCTAAGTAACTTCTCCCTTTCATAATGATAGTGCACTTCAATGTGCTTAGTCCTTGCATGGTATACAGGATCAGCAACCAAATGAATTGAGCTATTGTTATCTCCAAAGACAACTGGAGTGTAGGAATGTATCTCCAAATCTACATACAATTGCTTAAGCACATAGCTTCCTAAGTTGCATTTGCCAAACCTCTATATTCTGTTTCTGTGGAAGATAAGGCCACAATTGGTTGCTTCTTGGATGACCAAGATATGAGTTTTGAACCTGCAAAAGATAGGTACCCTAAAGTGCTTCTCCTATCATCCTTGGAGCCAACCCAATCTACATCAGAATACATCTTTATATCTATGTCAGAAGTGAAGGGATAGAACAATCCCTCATTCATTGTACCCTATAGATACTTAAGTACCCTATTTGCAGCTTCCATATGAGGCTTCTTTGGTACATGCATGAATTGACTCAATGTACTCACTGCATAGGCAATATCTATTCTTGTCAAAGTAGCATAATTAAGACTACCCACAAGTTGTTGATAACCTGTAACCTCTTCAAGTGGTTCACCTTCATGTGAACTTAGCTTATGGTTGAGCTCCATAGGAATACCTATAACTTTAGTGTTCTCCATCTTAAACTTTACCAACATATCATGTATATACTTCCTTTTTGTGATGAGTATACCTGAATCTGTTTACACAAGTTCTAAGCCAAGGAAATAGGTGAATAACCCTAGATCAATGATTTTGAATTCCTTGACTAATTGAGCCTTGACTTGCTTGATACCATTAGAATCATTTCCTGTTATAATGATATCATCACATAGACACATAAGTAGATGACCTCTGATTTATTCTTCTTAACAAATAAAGAAGAGTCTGACTTGTTTGCCACAAAGCCTTGATCCTGCAAATAGGTTACAAGCCTATGGTTCCAAGCTCTAGGAGCTTGCTTGAGACCATAAAGTGCTTTTCTAAGCTTGCATACATAGCCTACTTTTTCTTCATCTTCAAAACCTGGTGGTTGTGCCATATATACTTCTTCTGATATCCAACCATTAATTAAGAATGCATTCTTGACATCTAACTGATATAAATTCTAATTTTTTGATGCAGCAAGACTTACAAATACTCTAATTGTTGGCATCTTTGCCACAAGTGAAAATATTTCCTTATAGTCTACTCCATGTGTTTGGGCAAATCCATTTACCACTAACCTTGCGTTGTACCTGTTTATAGAACCATCAGAGTTCTTTTTAATTTTGTATTTCCACCTTTAACCAATTACCTTCATATATGGCTTCTTGGGAACTAGATCCCAAGTGTGGTTTTCCTGCAATGCTTCCACTTCTTCCTGCATGGCTTCTCTCCACTCTTTCTTCTTCTTAGCCTCTTGAAATGAAGAAGGCTCTTCTAACATAGAATCTTTAATGATGTACACATAGTGCTTTGTGACTAAGGATGTCTCATATCCATACTTTATGTGCTTTGTACTTTCTCTTTGTGATCTCCTTAAAGCTTGATTGGAAGACTTGGGTAGATCCTCTAATTGCTTGTATTTGAACTTGCCTCTTGACTTCCAAGCTTTGAAGTCAATATGCTCCTCATCTTCTGAGTTGATGTCCTCTGCTTGGTGTTGATCTTCTTGAGTGAGGGTTGGAAAATCATTTTCCAAGTCATATGGTAACTTGAATTTCTTGCAATCATCTTCAAACCATGATATATTCTCATCAAATACTACATCCCTACTAACTGTGAATGCCTTGTTAGTGGGATTGTATAGTCTATATACATCAAATTTAAGAGTATTCCTGGTTGTTACTTCCCTTTTTATGCCTCTATCCTGTAGAAATACATCAAACTCATGTGAAAAGTACTCACCACCTCCATCAGATCTGATTATCTTCAAGCTCCTTCCTGTTTGGTCTTCAACTAGTGCCAAATACCTTAAAACATGTAAATACCTCATCCTTATGCTTCATGAAATAGAGGATTGTCCACCTGTTATAATCATCAATAAATGAGACATAGTACTTGAGCCTGAGATGGATGGATCTTTTCTAGGACCCCACACATCAGTGTGTACAAGCTCCAAATAGTCTTTATGGATGTATCCTTTCCTGTTGAATGGTTGCCTGTGAGCTTTTCCAAATTGGAAAGCTCCACATTTGTATATCATGAGTTGCTTGGTGACATTGGGAATGCCAAGCACACTTTGATCCCTGCAAATTTGCTTCAGAGTTCTCTCTCCTATGTGCCCTAGCCTTTTGTGCCATATTTCCAACTGAGATAAGGTTTGGTCTTTATAACTGAATAGTGCTATGTTCCTTGTGTCTTCAATTTCAAAAGTAAACAATCTACCTAACTTCTCACCTTTGGCAATCCTTTTGAAGCCTTGTTAGGGGTCTTCCACAAATGCTCCATGCTCAGTGAATCTGATACGTAGAACTTTCTCTACAATCTGCCCAACACTAATTAAGTTTTTGGTTATAGTAGGCACATATAAAACTTTTCTCAAAAGGTTCATACTACCATCAGACGTTTTGATATTTCCAATTTGCTTGAGTGAATGTTTAGTGTCATCACCTATTTGTACTTCATGCTTCCCCTTGGGTTCTTCAAGATCAGATGATAGAGCTACGTTTCTTGCCACATGATTGGAACAACATGAGTCAATGTAGAAGAGATGCTCATCATCTTTACCTTGCTTGGATGTCATGTTCATGATGAGTAGAGAGTCTTCTTGTTCTTCAATATAGTTGTTGAAGTCCCTTCTTCCTCTAAAGCCTCGTTGATAGCTGTTGTTGTTGTAGCCTTGATTGTAGTTATGGTTGTAGTTGCCTCCACCATTGTTGTACCTACCTCTAGATTGTCCATAGCTTCCTCTATGGAAGCCTCTTCCCCTTTGGTTCTTTGTATTTTTGTAGCATTCTTTTGTAATGTGGTTGTTGAGACCACATATGTTGCATGGTGAATTGTTGTAGGGTCTCCCCGTGCTGTTTTCCTCCTCTACCCCTACCTCTAGCACATGTAGTCTAGGTTTCCTAGCTTACCCATATTCACACCTTCCCCTTTCCAGGGATCCATACTTTCCATCTTCCTCATCCATGTTCCCCTATACCTCACTCGCCACAATCGCCCCACCTCATTACATATCATTCATGGAACAATTCATTTGTGCTCATGCTCCACAGATGCTAGGTTCACAAACACTCACAACCATGTCACTATACACAGACACCACATTCACTTCACCTACCATACCCACATACATGGTAGCTTTTGCACGCACCACACTGTCTGAACCCATGGATATTTAACCTCCCACAACACCTCCCTCTCCCCCCACCATCTCCCATTCCCCTACCACCAACTGCACCTCCACCCACCTCTTTGTTCGACACTGCATCCATAATTCCCATCCTCATTCCCATTCCCTCTATACTCCACACTGTTTCCCTTGCATCTCATAATGTAAATAATACATGCAATATATAAATTCAATGTGCATATCAAGGACAACAAGAGTATTAATGATTGGAAGAGCGAAGTGCTACCTTCCATGCAGAGATGCAGAGACTACAGGCAATAGTCACCACCCTAGAGGCCGACAACCAAACACTCCTAGCATAATACACCACCTTACAGCACGCTCACTCGGAATTGGAGTCCAAGATGTCTACTATGGATGCTCATGCAGTCAAAGAATTGGAAAATGTACTCCAAGCATAGAACCTCACCAATGCTAAACTACGACACAATCTAGTTCTACTACGAAAGCACATGGCTGCAACATTAGAAGAGAACAAGAGATTACAATAGAAAAACCAAGAAAATCTTGAAGCAGCTATGGAAGGGCATGGAAATTAGTCCTACAAAGGATCGAGCAGTCCCATCAGAAGACATAAAGATACTTCTTGAAGAGCATGCCAACTTTTTGGAGTCATATGAAAAGCTAGAGTCTGAATGTGCTGATCTCAAGAAACAACTAGCCAATGTCAAAACATCTCAACCACAAATGGCCATTCTCCCTCAGTCTACAGAGGAACTAGGATCCTTAAGGAAATAGATTAAAGAATTTCAAGCATGCCTACTACCTTATGAAAGGACACCCTCTCCTTTTGAAGAACCAAAACCCAAAACAATAGTGGAGATTCCTGTTGAAGAAAGTTTGAAAGAACCATATGAGCTGATGCTAGTACCTGGCAGACAAGTCACCGAAGAGGGACGAAACATCTTTGAGATAGAAGTACTAGATTGGCTCAAGTGAGTACAGCAAATAGGACAAACCCATGATGATCGAATCACTATACAGATCGAGTCCCTCTCCAATCTAGAAGAAACTATTCTAAAATATTCTTATTTTCGGAATCTCTCCCATTAATGGTTGATTACCACATTAGAAGCACAATATAAACCTTACTTTGTATTGCTAGCTGATTATAAGGCAAATATTAAAAGCCATACAGGGAAAGAGTCCACCTTCGCCACTCAATTTGAGCCCAATGAACTACCAACACATGCATGAAAAGGCTCAAATTTTCAACCTAATTGGCGTGAGAGATTGTTAATGGTTTAGCTTGAAATAATGCATAGATGGGGAACCATGCCACTCTATGTTAAGTATAACCCATGTTATTGTCCAGTGGTCTGTTGTAGATCCTGGCAAGCTTTCACCATCAAAGTCTGTAACAACAAAGGGTGTTCTGATTGGGTCAACTATCCATACTTTGCTCCACCCTGAGGGCCACCCACCATTTCATATATGATCTTCACCATACGCCATTGATCTACATGGTTAAAGAATGTACCAGACATTGCTGCAAAAATTTGTATGAAGATCTTTGAGCTCATGACGGTGGTATTCAAGACCTTTTGGAAAGATTCAAGCTCCATACATTTCAGCCCATGGATTTTTTGAAGGGAACCAAGTTTTAGTATATGACGTGAGCCAATGGCATGCATGAGTCAAGTATCTACTTGCTTGCCACAAGCAGACTTTTGAAGAAATGTTCTCTACCGATTTTTGGGAATATCATTCCAAAATTTGCATTCCCAGATCAACACATTTGTTACTGCTCTTTGTGGTGGAATAGTCCATACATGAAAATCAATTATGCCTTCCACATTCGGACATTCCAAGTCCAATTGATTGAGATCAAATGTTGATAGAGTTAGGAAGAGGACTACACATCCAAGAACATCACCTTGCTACTGATGTCATCGAGTATTACATTAAGCACTCTCGACAACAAGGGTTTGTCAAGGATGACAGACGCGAGAGAGGGGGGTGTTGGTAGCAACCATGGTAGTCAAGGCCTTACAAGACAGGGAAGCCACTTGTTGGCGGTGGTCAAGGCAGTCAAGGACTTACAAGACAAGAAAGCCAAAGAAGAGAGTCAGAGCAGAGGGAAGGCACAAGCAGGCAACGTAGCCAACGTAGATATGGCAAGTAGGCCATTCAAATTTTTCCAAATCAACATCTTCATAACAGTGATTCTCATCACTAAAAATCATTGTAAATACCATTTCACCTTTTTGTAACTCCATTTTGTGCAAGCTGAGGAGTCCTTGAGCTTGAAGAGTATTAGAAGTATCATCGTATCAATTTTCATAATTTTTATACTTCATTTGAGCCCTAAAATAAGCGTTGGAACCTAATTTTTAACTAGGCCAGACACTAGGTTTGGACAAGGCCAAAGCTAGTCAAAAACTATAAAAAGAGCTAGAGAGCTCATTTTTGAGGCTAGCTTGTTGTAGAATTGAAATTGTAAGAGCAGTTTTGAGTAATCTAAAGAACTCCATTGTTTCTCTCTCTTTGTTCTTGCCTTGTGTGCACATGTGTGTGTATGTGTGTGCATGTTAGTGTGCTTCTCACTCACACACTTGTGCCATCACTTGTTTGAGGTCTTCATACCATCCTCACGTCTTCCCGGATTGACATTAAAGGAGGTGCTACTCATCACTGAGCTACACCACTGAAGGGAGTTAGAGCAAAGGAAAGCCAAGTAGGATTAAGCAAGCAAAGCAGTCAATGTAGATCCGGCAAGTAGGCCAAATAATTTTTCATGGAGAAATATTTCCCAAATAGTGGTTTTAGTCACTTCACACCATGTAAATATCGCTTTCCATTATTTCTACTCCATTTTGTGCAAGAATAGGAGTCCTTGATCTTGAGGAGTATTAGAACTATCTATGTACCAATTTTCATAATTTTTAGAGCTAGTTTGAGCCTCCAAAGTAGCCTAGGAACCTAATTTTTAAATAGGCACTAGGTTTGGATAGGACCAAAATCTAGTCAAAAACTATAAAAAGAGCTAGAGAGATCATTTTAGAGGTTAGCTATTTGGAGATTGAAGCTAGTTTTGAGCTTTTTATACTTTCTTGGAGCTTGCTAATAGAAGATTGCATTGTTTCTTCTATAAATGTGCAACATTTGCAGATTTTTGCTTACTAGTAGATGAGCTCCATTTACCTTTGCTCTTCTGACTAGCCAGGAAAGCTCATCTTTTTCTTCCTTCTTCAAATGTGCAACATTTGCAGATTTTTGCTTACTAGTAGATGAGCTCCATTTACCTTTGCTCTTCTGACTAGCCAGGAAAGCTTGATCTACAACATGCATAATGGACCTATTCTGCCTAGACTGATCTTCTTGCAACAAAACAGAGACTAACTCCTCAAATGATAAGGCATTTGGATTGTCTTTCATCATCAAACAAAGAGTAGAATCAAAACCCTCATATGAATCAGGAAGAACATTCAGAACGTTCTGCACAAGTGAGCTATCTGGTATAATTTTAGCAGTAGAAATCAATTGTTCCTTCAAGTCTTTGGTCTTTGTCAGAAAATTGTCCATAGAATCACCTTCATTCATGTGATCACTCTCCAACTGTTTTTCAAGGTAAGCAACATGAGCCTCATTCGTTGCCTGGTACAATGTGGTAAGTGTATCCCAAGCATCCTTAGCTATGCTGCAAGAGCAAATATGAGGAATAATGGCATGTTTCATAGACAAGGCTATCAATGCATGTGCCTGAGCATCTCTGCCATCCCAACAAATTTTCTCCACAGTAGGTGCAATAGGAACCATAACATGAATAGGAATCTGCAGAACATCACCATCTTCGATGCCATCTACATCAGCTTTAGTACCTATATTTGTAGGTGTAATATGACATTTTTCAACACCCTACACAATGTTCCACAATCCTTTTGTGACCGATACATGAGGCATCATAGAAGCCCACAATGGGTAATTTGTACCATCCAACTTATCCTCAAAAGCCAACATATGAAATACATCACTGCTTTTAGCCATGACCACTAACTAGAATACCCTAATGTAGAAAAATGACTATATATGAAAAAGTTGAACAGAACTACCCCTATGAGTTCTACTAAACCTGTAGTAAACTTTGAGATGCTTATACAAATGAACCAAAACCTATATATATCTTTGGCACAAAAGGACAAAATAGCCTATGTAAGCACTATGATAGTGCATTCGAGGGCCGAAACAAGCTCAAATTGTAATTTTAGCACCATAGAACGAAGCTGTTTTGATCTCCTAATCACCTTGAGTATGCTCACCAAATTGCATGCGATATAGAGACTGTGACCGGAGAGGTGTCATCATTCCCAGATGTTTGGTACTTTGATAGTGGGGAAACCAAACATGTTACCTCGTAGAGTAGTTTCTTAACTTCACTAGAGCTCGCCTCTGTAGGGAATACTGTCACATGCCTTTGAATGTGTAGAATTAGCAGATTTTTGCTTACTAGTTGAAGAGCTCCATTTTCCTTTGCCCTTCTGACTAGCCAAGAAAGCTTGATCTGCAACATGCATAATTGACCTGTTCTACCTTGATTGATCTTCCTGCAATAGAACAGAGACTAATTCCTCAAATGACAAGGCATTAGGATTGCCTTTCATCATTAACCAAAGAGTAGAAGCAAAACTCTGATATGAATCAAGAAGACCATTCGAACGGTCTACACAAGTGAGCTATCTAATATAACTTCATCAACAAAAATCAACTGCTCCTTCAAGTCTTTGATCTTTGTTAGAAAAATGTCCATAGAGTCACCTTCATTCATGTGCTCACTCTCCAATTGTTTTCGGAGGTAAGCAACACGAGCCTCATTCCTAGCTTGGTACAATGTGGTAAGTGTATCCCAAGCATCCTTAGTTGTTCTACAAGAGAAAATGTGAGGAATAATGGCATGTTTGACAAACAAAGCTATCAATGCATGTGCATGAGCTCCTTGCCATCCCAATGAATTTGCTTTGCAGTAGGTGTAGCAGAAACCACAGCACAAATAGGAATCTGTAGAATATCATCATCTTCGACACCATCTCCATCAACTCTAGCACCTATATTTGTAGTATGTGTATTCGCAGGTGTAACAAGATGTCTTTCAACACCCTGCACAATATTCCATAGTCCTTTTGCAACCAATACATGTAGCATCATATAAGCCCATATCAGGTAGTTGGTACCATCCAACTTATCCTCAATAGCCAACATACAAAATACATCACTGCTTTCAACCATGGCCGATGACTAAAATACCTTGATGCAAAAAATTGGCTGTATCTCAAAAAGTTGAACAAAACTGCCTAGATGAATTCTGCTAAACCTATAGCAGACTTTGAGATGCTTATATTGGTGAACTGAAACTAGTATATACCTTTGGCACAAAAAGATGAAATAGCCTGCATAAGCGCTACGATAGTGCATTTTGAGGTCAAAACGAGCTTAGATTGCGATTTTGAGACTACAATCAGAGGAGTATCGAGGACACCCTAGATGAAGCGATGACCTACTTTGATACCAATTGTTAGAGTTAGACATTTGCGAAAGCATGTGAACAACACAAGGAAGAAGAAGAAGCTTGGAGCACAACACACAATACTGAATGTATTACTAGAGAATGTACAAAGATAATTAGCCCATTAGGGCAATAGGCATATGTACAAGGTGGGGGAAAAAACCTCCTAAGGAGGGAAAAAAGTATCCCAGAGGTCCTAGTGTGTTCACACACATCACTACCTAAATATATCAACACACCTATAACCTAGTTTCATGTAACTTCTCTATTTGATCTGATTGTTCGGACAATTCATGGCCTGTCCATTCATACTTTTCTACTACTTGAAGATTAGGTATTAAGAATACGACGGGAAAAATTGTATTATGTACACATACGAGGTTGAACAATGTAGTTCCAATAGTAGTCTTATATGCCACTCTAAAAGTCTAAATTGCATGGTGTAATTATTTATCCCATTTTGATCCACCACTATTGACTATCTTAGTCATGACAATGCATAATACCTTATTTGAACTCTCTACTTGTCCATTGGCTTGTGGATGATAGGATACAAACTCTTTATGAATCACCAAGAATCATTCATGAGGGATACAATGATTACATTATTGAAGTGTGTACCTCTATCACTCACTATCTCAATAGGTAGTCCAAACCTAGTAAAGATGTGTTCAAATAGGAATTTTGCAATAGTTTCAACATCACTTGTCTTTGTGGCCTTAGCTTCGACCCACTTAGTTAAGTAATTAGTAGCCACTATGATATACTCAACATGCGATCCTCTTGTTGGGGGAATACTTATTCCAATAAAATATATTCCCCATTTTGAAAACGCTCTTGCACATACCATCTGACTTAATGGCATATCATATCTTTTGATTGGGTATTTAATTTGTTGACACACATCACAACTCTTCACATACGTTTTTGCATCCATATGGAGAGTTTGCCACCATAAACATACAAAGGAAATCATCTTTATAGTTTTATTACTTGAGAAATGACCTCCAACTACTACGACATGAGACATTTCCAATATTGGAAGGTACTCTCCTTCATGAACACATAGTCATAGTTGATTATCTTTTCACGCTTGAAAAGTTGTTCCATAATTATGACATAGTCTTTACTCTTCTATTCTAGGGCTTGTTTTATAGTTTGGCTTGCTCCTTCAAGGTACATTTGCGATTTCAAGAACTCTACCAATGGTTTGCTCCATTTAGGTGATTGAAAGCAACTGTGAACTGATGTAACATTTTGGATAAATAAAATTTGTATTTTCCATATGTTATATTGTCCATTAAAGCTATGAAATGTTATCCACATTGTATTTAATCAAGAGGTTTTCTATCTTCTCTATGTGCATGTAATGGCCTATGTGTGCTCAAATAGTCTTTAAAATGCCAAAAAAGCCTTAGCCACGAAAACGAGGGATCTAGGCCTACAAAAATTTTGCAAGCTTGAATCCCGAGTTTCTATGGCTGGGACTTTTTTTGGCATTTTTAAGACTTTATTGAAGTCCATGTATGGTAACTACATTTATTAGGAGAAAAATCATAGGGGTAATGAGGCCATGAGGCCAGCAAGTACCCACTTAAAACCTAGGCAGTCCATAGGAAGAGGTTGCTTACTCATGTGCCCAGTTTACCATGGCCAAGTCATTAACTAACCTTACCCAAGTCATTAAAATACATGAATAGGCTTCCACAAGATAAATAATGCAAAAAAACCCCTAGCCATAGAAATGCGGGATTCAAGCCTGCAAAAGTTTTACAAACCTAAATCCCGTGTTTCTGTGGCTGGGGTTTTTTTGCATTTTTTAGCCTATTTGAGGACTTTTCTAGGTAAATACATTCATATGGATTAAAAAACAAGAGCTATTGAGGCCAAGAAGTATCCAATGAAACCCTAGATAGTCCCTAATAAACTAATGAAGTCAAAAGTAATAATCCTGGAACACTTATGGCAGAGAGCGAGGGAGAGAAAGAGATAAAAACTAGACAATACTTGAAGACAAAACATTTTATTAATGATTGAAGTACATTGCAAAATATGCTTCACAAAAGCTACAAGATACAAAGGTCATGGGTTATTTCCTCCAATTCTTCTTGCTAGCTAAATATCCTTGGGTTGTATGGTTACTCTCTTGGCATGGATAGCACATAGGTTAGAATGTTCAAGAATGGAGATGAGGTAGGCCTCTACTACCTCTTGAAGTGCCTCAAGTGTTATGTCTTGTATTTGTAAATCTACACAATAGCTTTGCAGTTCTCCCTTTTACCACTCTTGCAAACGCTCTTCGTGGTATGAGAAGCTCAATTGATTTCTGATAGTGCCGTATCTTTGTAAATTCTCTACAGTATCTCCATCGTCTTTTTGGAGCTCTTGCATTGGGAGGTATGTTAGGTTGTCATTGAGGTCTACATTTTGGTTGATAATTCTTTTTCCTACGATGTACTCAATGTGAGGGTCAAGCTTCATCTTCCACATTCTCTTGTTGACATGCTTGTTGACTTTGCTCCCTTTCCTCCTCTGTTGGTATTTGGCCTTGTCCCTATGGAAGTGTTTTGCCTCCATGTGTTACCCTATGGCTCATTTGAATGTGCACTTGATTCCATGGTGCTTGACTTTTTCTTTCTTCATTATTTGACGGTTCTCCATCAGAATCACTCTCTGATATTATCGTTCTCCCTGTTTGGGTCTTGTCTTGATGGGTGTCCTCTCTGGTGGCTCATCATCAGAGTCTGAATTTGATCGTCCTTGAGACCAATCCTTTTGTTTATTTTACACATCGTATTCTCGCAATAGACTGCTCCCAGATGGTGTGCCATCACGTGAGAGAGGCCTAGAAGTGGTTTGGGAACCACTTCGAGGCCTATGGGGGGGGTTGCAGCCATGGTGGGCACCCAGTTCCTTGAACATGGCTAGGGTAGACCACGCGGTCTTTCCTTGCAATTGCTTGATGCATGGCATTCTCTTGAGTTGCAAAAGTGTGAAATGGAGTGAGTTCTCTATATTTATAGATTTTTTTAAAAACTTTGTTCAGACTAGAATGGAAAAAACCAGTTTAAGGACATACATAATATAATAATACAAATAGTAACACATTGATACCAATATTTTATTAATCCTATTATTTACCACATAATGGGATATAATGAATTCACTTTACTTCCAAGTTGAGCCTTCTCATTGTCTTTTAGCACGCCACTGAGCATGATGGAGAGGTCCTAATGATGACTTCCATTTCTCAGTAGCAATGTTGTGTTGCATCTGTCTTGCAACTTTTGCCAAATGTGACTCCCTAACTCGTTCCACATAAAAATTTATTGAGAATGTAGTGCGGTAAAACCAATTAAGCATCTCCTCCATAAAATTTGATTGCATTGGACCACAACCATGTCATGTGTTTTTGAAGTAAACACCTCTCGCTTTGTAGTGTGACTTCTCCATTCCTTGGGTACTGAAAATCTCCAATGACCCATATCGATGCATGAAAAATGCTCCATGTGCAACTAAAATATACTAAAAATTGTTAAGTACATTGGAAAAAAGTAAGTGCCATGAAAAATTTTAAAGATCAACTAGACTTACAATGTAGTGTGTTATATTGCTCTTTCCCCAAGATTGAATGAAACACTTTGTGAACCTCACTAATGTCTCTTGAAACAATTGACGTTGAATATCACTAGATCTAGTAAGACCCATTAAGCCTACTAACTTATCCAAGCATGGCCAAACCTTCTTTCTCTTATTACAAAGATCAACTTGAGAATCATTCTCTATTGTGATCATGCATAGGTCTTTCCACAGCTCATAATGTTCATTACTTTGAGTACTAGCACCTCTTCTAAAAAAATATCTTCCTTTATTCCTTGTCATTGACATGTTGTAAACTGTCTTGAGATTCCCCAACTTTTTTAACAACTAGGGTTACGTTTCCACCATGACAACCAATTGAATTAAGGAGCTCCTCCAATTTTTTTATAGCTTGTACAAATTCATCAACTGGCTTCATGGAAAATGCATATTCTATATGGATCTCCAATAGTCGATCAAAAATTCTCATGAAGGCATGCAATGTGCAAAAGTGAACATTAACTAAAGGAAATGGAATAATGGGATTCCAATCCTTATCGGATATGTCACGATTAGGTGTACCTAACATGGGACACCTCATTAAAGGTATATCCCATTCACTAGATGGAGATCCATCTGTGTCATCAGTTAAATCCTCTATGCTGTTTTGTTTTCTCTTTGTTTGTTTATAGCCTCGCGTGCAATATGGACAAGGATAGAGAGCATATGCACATTTTTTGCACCCTAACATAGATTTGATAGTCTTTAAGTCTCCACCCAAGTGCCACTCTACCTGAAAACCACCTAGTCCTTCAACATTGATTTTTGCACCATGAATTTGAGAAATTATCACCTCTCTGATCCATGGGGTCCTACTAAAAATCCATGAAAGAACATCGTTGGATTCTTTAGGTACCTCAATAGCACCTAACCATCATATATCTTTCTCGAATTGAACAATCTAAAGTGATGGGTAGAGTTTTCACTTTCATCAATAATGGCATGGGCCATAGCTTCATTCATGAGTGTCACACTAAGTCTCTCCATACATCATCCCTTTATGATTTGACATTCCTCTAACGTCAATATACACTTGATTTTGGAACCACAATCTGCATCAAATAACAAATGTTATATTAATAAAAATACTATGAATGTCATTATCACAGCAATAGATATACCTTGAGTTGTAGATTTGTAAAATTTAACCATTTCCTTTTGAAGCCTCTTCAAATTGAAAAATATGTTGTTATACTTTGTGTACATGAATCCCTTCCTGGATGAATTTTTCAACTCTTTCTTTGATGTAGCAAAATGATAAATGGATGCAAGCACAACATCTTCTATATGCAAGTAATTGCCAAGAGTATTAGCTACATCTTCATTGGTCATCTTCTTCTTTAGAGATATGTTGTAAGGGCATGGAAAAATACTTTGCAAAATACTTTTTTTTTTTGTAGTGCCTGCTTCAAAAGATTATACAATGCAGTGTATTCTCTAGTACTGAAACCTGCTTCATCACATATCATCTGCACCTCCCTAGGCGTAATTATATCTTCTAAGTTGCCTGCAAAATCTTTAATCACTTGGGTCCTGATGTGATTTCCTATTGGTTTCTGCAAAATCATAAGCACATATTTGTTGCTCAAACAAGAATTTAGAAACTTCAATTGATCCTCTATTGTTGATAAGCATTGTCATCTTCAACAAATGACCTACACAATAAGAAACTCAATATAAAAGTCTTCTAACAGAAATAAACAAGTGAAACACGAACCTAAGTGCATAGACACGTCCCTTCCTTGCTCCACTACTAGTTGAAAGAGCTTGAAAGGATGATAATGGTCGTTTCTTATATCTCATACCAAGTGGAGTCTCTTTTAGTCATGTTAGATTGGCTTTTAACTTTGTAATGTGCTCTCCTTTTCTTCCACATCTTGTTGGACTACATGATTGCACTCTTCCAGATATTTGATAGCACTTTCTAAAGTGTGTAGCTTCAAATGGTTGTGATGACATTTTTGCATCCAATAATTTGCAATAGATGTTGAATGGCTAAACAATTGCTTGAAATAACCTAGGAGTCTAGCTTCACTGCTACCAAGGAATTGTAGAAACATGGAGATACTATGGAATCTAGGATGAAAATTAGAAATCGGATCTAAGGGATACAATGCACCATTGACCCAAAGATCAATATTCCTCTCTGCCGCTGCACGCCATTCATTTTGAGAATCTTTGTCATTTGTATCTCTAGTTGTTGGTGCAAATTTTGTAGGAACACGAACATATACACTCGTTGAATGGCGAGCACAAGTTGGTGCTTGTGTCGTTTTCGTAATACATGTGAGCACCATGATGTTCCAAAAGTCGAGCAAAGAATAGAAAGAAGCACAGAGATGGCTCGAACGGCATGTACAGTAGTTTTATTCCAAGAAAAAAGTTTGTTTTGGTATGTGGATAGGTCAAAATGACCTTTTTTTTGAGAGAACAAGAAGTAAATTAATAATGGCATGTAACAATGTATAGAGGACAAGATTACCCCCACCAATTACAACTAGTGGCCTTCGACAATTTGACCAATGTAATAGCAAATGACATTGTCAGTATCACGACATGGAACAACAGGCTATACCTCGAATAGATCCATATGGAGGATAACATACAACATAAGGCGAAGGCACCAAAAGGGTAACTAACAACATACATTAACCATTTCAATCCTAGAGGTAGAGTACAACTTCAACAAAGAAGCCCTCCATCGGCTTGGTCTAGTATTATTCAGATGACTAGACAAAGAGAATTCATCATCAGGAGCATCCTCAGTGTCAACAAGAGCTTTAATGCCAATTCTCTTCCAAACTGTGTGCGATGAGTAACTGCAACACCAGTGGGCTTCTTGTTATTGAAGACAGCCACCTTTCTGCTTTTCCAAATACTCCATAATATATTAGCTCTCCACAGGTTCCATAAAACAACATCGAATTTGTTGCAGACCCCTAGCAACAGATCTTTGTAGCCAAGGTGGATGTTGTGCTTTTGGCAAAAAGGCAAGAGGAACCTCCAAAAAGATTGGGCATGCCTACAATTGACAAACAAGTGGGGGAGATCTTCCACACTGCCATAAAAAATACATAAACCATTATTAATGTTAAACTTCTTGTCCTTAGCTCCACACCAAAATGCATTGTGTAGTATAAGATAGAGAAGGTAAGAGTGCTTAATGTTCTCTGGAAGGTGCCAGATACAAAAAAATCTATGAGTCCATTTATTAGCATTCCTGTTCACTTTCCACATTTTGTTAAGCTTGGGCTGGATGATATTGATTCTCCCTCTCTTGCTCTTGAACTTCTTCAACATGTCTTGAGCAACATTAGCTAGCTTGATTGGTTTCCTCTGGACACGGATCTCAGCTCTCCTAGCCAGCACGCTTCTATGATTCAGGAGAACCTACAGACAACTAGAAGAGCAGTCAGTATTTGAAATTTGAGCTTCAAACATGATCTCACCATTTAAAGTGAGATCCTTCGAGGTGTTGAACCCCATTTTGAGACATTTATGCTCCCTAATCCCAAGAGTGCCATTATTCCATAGAGAAAGTCATCTTGTCTAGATATTCTCTTGTAGGTAAAAGTCAAAATGATCAAAAAATTTATTGTTGGGATAGCACAACATTTTAACCTACATCCAAGCTTGCCACATTCTAGAGCAAAGAGTAGATCCCATAGGGGAGAAAGTGTGGGGAGAAACTAGAATGTCCCACAGAGAGTGGTTTTTCCAAACTTTATAATTTGCAAGAGCAAAATTGTGAACGTTCCTTTTTATAAGAATGGCCCAAAAATCATCATAATTAAGAGACCAAACAATCCATGTGGCAACAAGGTTAGCAAACATCTTAAGGTGACAAAATATGCCAAGACTCCCTTCTTTTTTAGACAAACAACAAACTTTCCAAGCAACTTTAGGAATCTTGTTGTGAATTAAGCTTCCTCCCCACAAGAACCTTGTGGAAAGACAAATAACCTGGTTAAAATGTTTTTTATTAGGAACCCAGTAGGACAGAACATAAACTAGGGTTGGGAGAATATAATGATTAAGAACAAAAACTCTATGAGAAAGAGAAGATTGACAACTATACCACAAGAACAACGTTTCCTGAATTTATCCAAAACCCATTCCCATCTTTGATGATTGCTGACTTGAAAACCCATAGGAATTCCAAGAAGTCTGAACACTTCCCCATCTTTAATGAATTCACAACCAATGTTCTCAATGCAAGGAGGCACATGCTTAGAGGAAGACTTAAAAGCCATTTTTTTATGGTTAATGTTTGATCCACTAGAAATATAGAAGGTGTTAAGGCACTCTAAGATACTATTGGCATAGTTTTCATCAGCTTTAATCAAGATATTAGTATCATCAGCAAAGGTTTGAAGACAAAGATACTTATCATTACCTAGCATAGAAATACCTTCAACTTTCTTACTCTCAGTAGCATCTTTAATCAGCCACCCAAGGGCATCACTAGCTATGGCAAAGAGGAGGGGGGCTAAAGGGCAACCTTGTCTAATAGATCTTATAAGTCTAAAATGAGGAGAGAGATTCCCATTTATAGCCACCCTTGAATGTGCATTGCCAAAGAGAGTACTGACAACTTTTATGACCTTTTTTGAGCTCCTATGTTGCGTAGAGATTGGACCACAAATTCCCATTCTATCCTATCATAAGCCTTGTCAAAGTCAATTTTGAAGAAATAAAAGGGTTGGTTGGACTCATTGGTGCACTCAATACCTTCCTAGAGAGAAATAAGAGCATCAAGAATAAATCTACATTTGATGAAGCCTTTTTGCTCAGGCAAGATGATGTCTTTCATAAGAGGGCTAAGTCTCCTAGCAAGGGAAGATGCAAATATCTTATAGATACTAGTAAGACATGTGATAGGCCTCCAGTTATTCAAATCCTCTTTTGGTCCTTTTTTACGGATCAACTTTATCACTCTAGTGTTGATTTCAATAGGAAGAGTGCCTCTACTAATAGATTCATTCCAAATCGAGAGAATAAAGGAAATCAAGAAATCTTTCAAAGCAATGGAAAACTCATTAGGAATACCATAAAGGCTAGGAGTCTTTCAAGGTTTCAATTTACATATGGTTTCTTTAATCTCGTCGACAGTGAGGGGCAGGTCCATCATGGCAGCCATGCGAGGAGGACTCATTTTTTACCTTTTAAGAGCGACGTGGGCCCTCGCTTCACAGATGTCCTCCCCCCACTTGGGAGAACTAGAGAAAACATTAGTAAAGAAGGGAGTAGCCTCCTACAAGTTCTCCTCATCATTGATAGCAAAACCACTAGACTTTTCCATAAGCAATGGAACAAAATCTTTATTTTTCTTCTTTTTCAACAAAGCAAACATACTATTGTTATGCTTGTCAATATTCCCTGCCCAAAACTCTCTTGAAGAGGAAAGAATGCTCCTAGCTTCAATGTACTCTTCATACTTCAATCTCTCCTGAAGGGATAAAATCAAACCCATTTTATCAGGGCTTTGAGATGAACCCAACATGTCTATCTCCTTAACAATGTCACTTCTTCTCTTAGCTCTAGTAGTTCTCTTGAGAGACTTATAGTGGGTAAAGAGAACTTGGATTTCTCTGATAGCTTTGGCCCAAGCCACAAAAAGGTTAGCAAATTTATTGAAGCAATGGGAGATGATGTTTTTGGACTTTTCTATCACACAAGGGACTTTGAGGAGAGATGGGTCCAAATGTGGCCAACCCGATCCAACATTAGGACAATTATGCTTAAGGGACACTCTAATAGGGAGGTGATCCAAAATGCACAAAGACTGGGCAAGCTCAACTTTCATGTCCCATAATTGATGGGATAGAGCAAGGTTTATGTAAGCACGGTCAAGACGAATTGGAGATAATTGGGGGCTGTTTTGACTATTATTCTAGGTGAAACCAGTTTGGGAAGAGATATCAAGCAAGTCATGCTTAATAATGAGTCTCATCCACTCCTACCATTCTTGGCCAGAAATGAAAGTTCCTTTTTTATCAAATCTATCACTAATGGCACTAACCATATTGAAGTCCCCAACAATAAAAAGGGGGCCAATCAGATGGGACAACTCTTCCCAACAGAGGCTTCTCTGATGGGAACATGTGGAAGCATCGAGACTGATCACAATGCAGTCAAAAGGCTTATAGAGGGTAACACCAGCCCATTGATGAGAAGGGCTCTAGATTTTATCTTTGACAACATGACTAATCACATTGGCTACCCCAATAGCAGATCCCCCCTTTCCTTGTGGGTCATCAGTGTATGACCAAGAATGCTTGTTAGAAACACTAATTAAATGACAATTCAACTTAGCTCCCGAGAGCTTAAGCTCGTGAATGCAAATAATGTCACACATCAAAGACATCTCAAACATCCACTTGTTTATGCACTTAGCTCTAGTCAGATCAGTGATCCCTTTAATGTTAAGAGAGATGATGCTTAGACTATTCATGGTAAACAAGAAGAAGGAAAAAAAACCAGTCACCGAATACACAATCATTTCTTAATGTTTCTAGTGAGCTTATTCAAAGACAACGAGTTTTTCAAAATATCCTTCCTTTTGGATTTCAATAGACTATCTTTCCTCCTTGTTCTAGAGATTTTTTGACCTGACGGTGCCCAGTTCTCTTTCTAGCTAAGGTTCAGATCATCAACATCATTACCATGGCATTGGAACCCATTGATTTCTGCATCATTAATCTTTGCAAGTTGGTCAATGAACCTGCAGTCCTTAGATGCCAAAAGATTATTAGTCTCCAGCTGAGAGCCGTTAGCAGGAATGTTAGAATTAGCAGCAAAAATCATTGGGAGTTTTTTCCTGTTTCGAACAACCATCAAACCTATTTCTCAATCCTTGAGGGACTTGGTTGTAGGGACATAATCCTTCATGCCGACCTGATCAGTAGACTCACTTGAGCTCATGGTTGTAGAAGGAAAAGCATCAAGAGCTTTAACTCTTTTATCTATCATAGAAAGCACATTATAAACTTCTTCCAATAACACATCAAAAGTATTAACCTACATTTTATACTTTTTTTTCACTTGCTTGGTTTGAGGCTTTTTGATAGTAGGAGCCGAAGACCCTTTGCGGATGGGCTGTTCATCTACTTTTTCACTAGAGGACAATCTCTAACCCAATGACCTAACCTATTGAATTTAAAACAAGCATTCGACAAGTTTTTGTAGAGAGCTTTTTGCTCATGCAACAGCCATCCGTCAGAGTCATTAATTTTCAAAGAACCTTTGAGTTAATATCAATTTCGACAAGCACCTACGGATCCCATTTGGGATTAATGGAGCCCCTCAACCACTGACCTAGCACCTTACCTATGATAGATCACAATCCTTCAATCCAAGGATAAAAGTCGACAGGAAAGCCATGCAATTCTATCCAAATAGGAACACGGGAGGGTTTAGGACCATGAGGATTAAATCTCATAAACCACTTGAAGAAAGAAACTGGTTTATTTTGTATAATCCATTGTCCCTCTGTAATGACTCTAAGCGCACTAATCGAATCATCATTGAAGAACAGAAAATATCCATTGGGTAGATATTGAATCTATATAATCGTTAAGCCTCTAGATTCCCAATTGGATTTAATCCAATGTTTCAAGACATACATCGGAGGCCGGGGTCTGTGACAAAGGGCAATAACGACCCGCTCAGACAACTCATTTTGCCACTGAGAAAACAAACCTTTGTCTATGACTCACATCATCTTGAAAGCCAACACTGTTGTTCTTTTCCTTGAAAAAACATTCAAGAGTGAAATGTAGAGGAGATTTACCTTTGTCGACCTCTACAGATGGCATAGGGAAACCAGAATCAACCGCTTGAAAACTCCTAGACAGAAGAATTTCCGCAAACATTTTACCATTCTCAATCCATGACAACACATCATGAGAATGAGAACTTACCTAGGGGATGAAGCCCATGTTAAAAACCGTTGAGTCAACAATTTCATTGCCCTCACCTCAGAGCCCGCTCCGCCATAGATGTATTCCTCATTCGGGCTTTTGAGGGGGTGAAAACCAAGAGGATATTGGCCATTAGCAGGAATCCCATCCTTAGAGGAAAGAATAGGCATGTTCGGTACTTGTGAAGCAAAATGTCCACCTTCGACATCATGCAGTAGACCACTTGAAGCCATCGACCCAAGTTCCCCTCCCCCCATGGGGGGAGAACATGAAGAATACCTCTCTTAGACCCCGGGAGAGAGAGCACGACTAGCCAAGCGAAAATGTGATCCATGAAAACTAGTACTGTTGCATGAGGTCAACAATAAAGTCAAGCGTAGCCCTAACTACGAACATTGGACATCCCTCGAATGCTCACCATAAGCTTCCTGCTCAGAGGAAAAGTTGTTTATAACATATGCATAAAAGTATGGGCCATTTTGAATAAAGAATAGCTTAAAATGAGACTTTTTTAGAAAAGCAATTTTTTAATTCATATAGATGGACGGATTTGATGAGGTGGAAAGTGGCTTTTCTCTCTCTCTTTGTGCAAAAGAGAGAGATGATCCCAACTCAGCCTAAAGAAAAGCTTACTTCAGTCTACTAGAAAGTGCTCTATTAAATGCACTTTATCCCCTTAACAAAGAACAAGATTAAGCTTAATCCCTAAAAATTAGGAATCCTTATAGTTGGAATCTTTTTTTTCTTTGGCATTGTCTCGGCAAATTCAATAAGTTTCTTGCATAATTCCAATCTCTCTTTTTCAAGTCTCCATTAGGGTAACATCGGTCATGTTGCTCTAGACTAGTTCGTATTGCTATTCTTGATTGATAGGATTTTAAAAGCATTTGTAGATCTTTAGGCACGGATCTATTGGAACTGATCTTGCCTATTTTTACGTTTTTGCTTCCTTTACCACGTCATTTCCTTGTTTGGTCTGACTCTCCTTTGTAGAACCTTTTTCCTTTATTCACTCTTGCTTTTCTTCAACCAACTTCATCCATTTACGTTTAATCTTTTCTCTTCTAGACTTCCATTTTTGAGATTTTCTCTTCTTGGAGCTTTCTAAAAACTCTTCAAAATAGTCTACCACCAAGTGTGAGGATTCTTCCCTCCTTTCACTCATTGGACTTTTAGACTATTTTTTCCTTGGCTTGAGCCCTTGTTGAACAATGTAGTTCCAATAGTAGCCTTGTATGCCACTCTAAAAGCCTAAATTGCATGGTGTAATTATTTATCCCAATCTGATCTACCACTATTGACTATCGTAGTCAAGACAGTGCATAATACCTTATTTGAACTCTTTGCTTGCCCATTGGCTTGTGGATGATAGGGTACAGACTCTTAATGAATCACCAAGAATCTTACATGAGGGATTCAATGATTTCATTATTGAAGTGTGTGCCTCTATCACTAACTATCTCAATAGGTAGTCCACACCTAGTTAAGATGTGTTCAAATAGGAATTTTCCTATAGTTTGAGCATCACTCGTCTTTGTGACCTTGACTTCAACCCACTTAGTTAAGTAATTAGTAGCCACTATGATATACTCAACATGCGTTCCTCTTGTTGGGTGAATATTTATTTTGATAAAATATATTCCACATTTTGAAAAAGCTCTCACACATACCATCTATATTAATGGCATTCCATCTCATTTGATTGGGTATTTAGTTTGTTGACACACACCACAACTCTTCACATACGTTTCTCCATCCATATGGAGATTTGCCCACCATTAACATACAAAGAAAATCATCTTTATAGTCTTATTAATTGAGCAATGACCTCCAACTGCTCTGACATGAGACATTTCCAATATTGGAAGGTACTCGCCTTCATGAACACATAGTCATAGTTTTTTTGAATATTCTTTTTGCAAGGAGATTTGGCATAAGTTGCAATTGGACACATAATCATTTACTTCTTTTCACATTTTTGGCCAATAGACTCCTAAACATCTTAACTCTTTAGTAGTTACATTTAATCACTTATGAGCTTTCCATTGATTTACATGAGCTTGTGGAATCATGTTTGTTCATTCTTCGGTCTCTACACAACTCAATAGGACTCCATTTGAATATTTGAAATACAAGCTATTCACTGCTATGTGAAGGTTTCTTATGCTCCAAAGTTCTCTGCTCTTCTTAGGGTTAATTTTATGGGTTGGCCCATATGTAAGAATACGTACTAATTTTTCAGCCCATGATGGGCATGCTTCTAGGTTGAATAAGTAATTTTATAGAAGTTTAATTGCTGCACGTGTCAGTGGTTCTCCATGCTCCATCCTGGATAAATGATCAACTCTAATATGCATATTTCCTTTGTTGAACACTACTTCAAAATCAAATTACATCAATAAAAGAAACCATCTGAGTAGCCTTCTTGTATTGCAAGGTTTGTTGACTAAGTATAACAAAGCTTGATGATCAATGAAAAACTTGAATTTGTTGTCTAGTAGGTAGTGGCAGAAGTACTTCACTACGTAGATCATCCCTAATCCTTCTCTCTTAGTAGTAGTGTAGACTTGTTCTGCTTGGTTCAATTGTCTACTCACATATGTGATAAGGATAATCTAGTTTGCCTTCATCTGCGAGTTGTCCTAATATACATCCAATAGAAAAATTGGAAGCATCCACATATGGAATGACTTACTTTGATTAGGCACTTTCAATATTGTTGCGGTTCTCAGTCCTCTTCAATTCATTGAATGCTTGCTCTTATACATCACTCCATTTGAATTAAGTTAGCAAACTATTTATGATGGCAAACATGAGGATAAATCAGCAAGAATATCCACAATGGACCATAAAAGCTTGCACTTCCTTTACATTCATGGGTCTTGGTAACTCTAGGATCACTTTGATCTTGTCTATATCTGTAGAGATATAGTTCGTGGATATTATGTGTCCAAGTATTTTTCCTTGTCGCACTGTAGAAACAAATCTTTCAAGATTCAAGCATAGTGGATATTGTTTGCATTTGTCAAATATATGTCTTAGCTCACGTACGTGAGCATATTTCTAGGAAGATTAAGTATAAAGGTCATCCACATATAGGTAGTGTGTAACTATCTCTAATGGTGGCAACATTAAATTTTTTCAAATTGATATAAACTCTAAGTTTGTCATTCTTCTTGGTTACTATCACTAACGGAGAAATCAATTATGTATGCTCAATTTTGTATATGAATCTTGTTAGTGATAATTTGTCTATCTCTTCTTTAATCTCGGCTTAGTAGACATCGTTATAGGTGTATGGTATTGTATTGAAAGCTTTGCCTCAGAAGTCATAGCAATTGGATGAGAACAAATCTTTGGGCCTACTCCTTTTAAATCCTTGGAAGTCCACACAAAGACATCTCCATACTCTCATAGTAGTTCCACTAGTTCTTGTTCTTCTTCTATTGAGATATCTTTCCTAATAAAAGTGCACATCTCTTCATCACTTTCTCGATTCATTGTTATTTTCTTCATTTCGTCCTTATTTTCATATGGTAATCCTTCTTGTGCCTCTTTCCTAGACATTTGAATATCAATTTTTTGCTCTTCTACTTTATATCTCTTAAAGTGTTCATGGACTTCAAAATATTCCCTTTGTTGGTCTTCCTATTTTGTATCATTATTATCTTTATCAAGGTTATTGAGATATTCTTCTACTGAGAAGATATTACAATATTCTTCTATGTTGGTTACTCCAATTTCCTTTAAGTAATGGTCTTCTGGGTCAAAATCAAGTTCCATTATTATGTTCTCCCATTCATCATCTTCCTTATTCTCATCTTCAACCTCATCTTCTTCTTTTATCATTATAGTGAATAGACCTAAACCATAACCTTCCTCATCTACACACTCAATCATGGTAAGAATTTCCTCATTCACACAAACATCTAGGGTTGCTAATATTTCCATCCAACCACGAGGCTCAAATGCTTCATCAAGAAATATTTGAGGCATGTAAGTGTTGGAGTTAGACGTCTGCGGAAGCACGCGAACAGCACAAGGAAGAAGAAGAAGCTTGGAGCACAACACACAAGACTGAATGTATTACTAGAGAATGTACAAAGATAAGTAGCCCATTAGGGCAATAGGCGTATATACAAGCCGGGGGAAAAAAACCTCCTAAAGAGGGAAAAAAGTGCCCCGGCAGTCCTAGAGTGTTCACACACATCACTACCTAAATATATCAACAAATCCCCCCTGGGAGTGATGCGGTGAACAAGGAGCTGGCACTCATGTATAAGGAAGTGCCAATCTATGTGGAAATCACTCCATAAAAGGAAGTAAGCCCAAAGCTTTGCGGAAAGCTTCAAACTTCTCCCTAGGCAGAGCCTTCGTGAAAAGGTCTGCAATGTTCTCCTGCGTGGGCACATATGCCAAGCTGATCTCCCCAGCAGAGAACCTCTCCCTGACATAGTGATAATGCACCTCAATGTGCTTAGTGCGAGCATGGAACACAAGGTTCCTCGCAACTGTCAATGCGCTCTGACTGTCAGTGAAGATGGTGGTGGCAGAAGACTGGCCAACACCCAAATCAGCCATAAGGCGTCTGAGCCACACACACTCAACAGTCGCTGTGAAAGCTGCCCTATACTCAGCCTCACAACTGGAAGTGGCCACAGTAGGCTGCTTCTTGCTCAACCAAGATATACATGAGCTACCAAGCATGAAGCAAAAACCACTGGTGGACACACGAGTGTCATAGCAACCAGCCCAATCTGAGTCAGAAAAAGCATGCAAATCTGGCGGTAGTGATCCCCCCTTGGGATAAAACAACCCAAGTAGCCGAGTACCACTCAAGTAGCGAAAGACGCGCTTAACCGCTTTCCAATGCGTGACTCCTGGGCAATGCATGAACCTGCTCATCTGTGAGACAGCAAATTGAATATCTGGCCGAGTAATGCATAAGTAAATCAAGCATCCAACAGCCTGCTGATAGAGAAGAGCATCAAATGCATCTCCAGCATCATGAAGACTCAATCGTAAACCTGTCTCCATAGGAGTGGCAATAGGCTTACAGTCTTCAAGGCCAAAACGCTGCAATAATGTGTCAATATATTTCGTTTGACACAAAGCCATTCCACCATCAACGTGCATAAACTGAATGCCCAAATAGTGATGCAAATGCCCCAAATCAGACATCTCAAATGAGGCATGCAAATCAGCCTTAAAATCAGCAATATGTGTCTCAATAGGACCAGTGAGCAGCATGTCATCAACATAGACAACAATGATCAGAAGCACATCATTAGCACGCTTAACATATAAGGTGCTTTCAGTTGGACTGTTCTCAAAACCATGTGCAATCAGATAGGCATGTATCTTCTCATACCAAGCACGTGGTGCTTGCTTTAAACCATATAACGCCTTCTTTAACCTGCACACCTGGTTTTCATGCCCTTTCTACACAAAGCCACGGGGCTGAAAAACATACACTTCTTCATGCAAGTCACCATTCAGAAATGCTGTTTTAATGTCCAACTGATGTACATTCCAACCATGATGGGCTGCAAGTGCACAAATGCTCCGAACAGTAGTCATACGGCATGTAGGTGCAAAGGTCTCATCAAAATCAATGCCTCTTTCCTGCGCATAACCCTTTGCAACAAGCCTAGCCTTATACCTGTCAACTGTACCATCAGGTTTACGCTTCAGCTTGTATACCCACTTAGTGCCAATGGCCTTCTTGCCAGGAGGCAAGTCACATAAAGACCATGTACCATTCTTCATTATAGCATCATATTCAGATTGCATAGCAGCCATCCAATTTTCTGAATTTTGTGCTTCATCAAAAGAAACAGGCTCATTCTCATCACAGAGACTAGATGCAGCCATAGCATAGCAATCTGATGCAAAGGAGGCACTATGAGAGCCTGAACGAGTACGATATGACAAAGGTGCATCTAATTTGCTATCACGCAAAGTCTGCACCAGCCATTTTGGCATAGTTTTTGCCTGCTCAATATCAGCTCTCTCATCAACAAGTGCATCATGTAAATCTGCATCAGAAATGGAATGATCTGCATCATCATATGAAACCTACAAAGGCTGAGAAGTTGCCTCATTAGGACCAGCACTAGCCTGTCCACCTGTAAAAAGAGGCATCAAAGTATCATACATGTCTTTGGAGCTAACAGATGTCTCCTTAGTACATGAAAGCAATGGCTGAATAGCATCTTCCACAAAGACAACATCACGGCTAACCAGAATGCGTTTAGTTTGTGGATGATACAGACGATAGCCTTTACTTTCAGAACTGTACCCAACAAAAATACATTTTACTGCCTTATCATCCAATTTTTTGCGATGTTGTTCAGGCACTAATGCATATGCCAAACAACCAAAAACACGCAGATGAGCAACAGATGGCTTGCGGTCATGCCAAGCCTCATATGGAGTGATAGACTGCAATGCTTTAGTGGGACACCTGTTCAGTACATATGCTGCACACATGACAGCCTCAAGCCAGAAACTATCTGGTAAAGCCTGACTTTTGACCATGCACCTCGCCATCTCCATGAGTGACCTGTTCTTTCGTTCAGCAACTCCATTCTGTTGAGGTGTATACGGCACTGTACACTGGTGTTTTATCCCACGTTCAGCCAGAAATGCATTAAAATCTGAAGACATATATTCCCCCCCTCGATCAGAACGGAGGGTGCCCATTTTACATGCTGACAGATTTTCAGCCAAAACCAAAAACTGTTTGAAGCACATGAACACTTCGGACTTTGCTTTGAGTGGATATACCCATGCATGCCTGGAAAAATCATCAATGAAAGTCACGAAGTAAAGGTAATTTCCAAAAGAGGATGTCTGCATAGGACCACAGACATCACTATGTACAAGCTGTAATTTCTGCATAGCCCGAACTGAACCATCTTTTGGAAAGGAAGAACGCTGCATTTTGCCCAAAATACAGCCTTCACAAACATGTTTTCCAGGTGCCTCAAGTTTGGGCAAAGAGGACACCATTTCAGATTTCTGCAGGCGTAACAAACTAGCAAAATTCAGATGACCAAAGCGTGCATGCCAAAGCTTTGCATCTGACATAGCCTAAGAATCATGAACTGCACATGCCGAATCATTCACAGATCTTTCATAGTCTATGAGCTTGTACAGCCCACGACATAAAATGCCAGAAGCAATAATCACATCGCCATTTGAGAGATCATGGACTGTACACCTGTCATCAACAAATTTCACAACCAAGCCAATCTTGGCTAATGCAGAAACTGATAACAGATTCTTTTTGATCCCTGGCACAAATAAAGCATCTGACAAAGTGAAAGAACTACCATCAGCAGTAGTCAAAATGATCTTACCAACTCCCATAACAGGATAAGAGGAGTTATTGGCGCATGTGACAGTATTCCCTGTAGGAGCAGGCTCAAGTGAAGAGAAGAAACTGCGCTGCGAGGTAATATGTTTGGTCGCCCCACTGTCAAAGTACCAAACATCTGAGTCTACTGCAGACATGCACTGATCATGAGAAGATGGGTCAAAACTGCAGACAGTAGTAAACGCCCATTCTTCTTCCTGCACAAGATTTGCAGACTCTGTTTTTGGTGTAGAGGCCTCTGCAACAACCATTCCAGCCTCTTTCTTCTTTGCCTCTTTAGCAGCCAGTTTTGGACAGTTCTTTATAATATGATCATTTCCTTTACAGTACTTGCAGAACAATTTCTGCTTTTCTAATTTCTTTTCATCTTTATCCTGGTTCTTCGATTGTGCAGCATTTGCAGATTTCTGCTTACTAGTAGAAGAGCTCCATTTTCCTTTGCCCTTCTGACTAGCCAGGAAAGCTTGATCTGCAACACGCATAATGGACCTGTTCTGCCTGGACTGATCTTCCTGCAACAGAACAAAGACTAATTCCTCAAATGACAAGGCATTCGGATTGCCTTTCATCATCAACCGAAGAGTAGAGGCAAAACTCTGATATGAATCAGGAAGACCATTCAGAACGGTCTGCACAAGTGAGCTATCTGGTATAACCTCATCAGCAGAAATCAATTGTTCCTTCAGGTCTTTGATCTTTGTAAGAAAACTGTCCATAGAATCACCTTCATTCATGTGCTCACTCTCCAACTGTTTTCAGAGGTAAGCAACACGAGCCTCATTCCTAGCCTGGTACAAAGTGGTAAGTGTATCCCAAGCATCCTTTGCTGTTCTGCAAGAGCGAATGTGAGGAATAATGGCACGTTTGACAGACAAAGCTATCAATGCATGTGCTTGGGCATCTCTGCCATCCCAACGAATCTGCTCTGCAGTAGGTGCAACAGAAACAACAGCACGAACAGGAATCTGCGGAATATCATCTTCGACACCATCTTCATCAGCTCCAACACCTGTATTTGCAGTACCTGTTGTTACAGGTGTAACAGGACGTCTTTCAACACCCTGCACAATGTTCCACAATCCTTTTGCAACCAGTACATGTCGCATCATATAAGCCCATAATGGGTAGTTGGTACCATCCAACTTATCCTCAACAGCCAACATACGGAATACATCACTGCTTTCAGCCATGGCCGGTGACTAAAATACCTTGATGCAGAAAATTGACTGTATCTAAAAAAGTTGAACAGAACTGCCCAAACGAGTTCTGCTAGACCTGTAGCAGACTTCGAGACGCTTAAACTGGCGAACAGAAACTGGTATATACCTTTGGCACAAAAGGACGAAATAGCCTGCACAAGCATTGTGATAGTGCGTTCGGAGGCCGAAACGAGCTCAGATCGCGATTTTGGCACCACAGAACAAAGCTGTTTTGATCTCGGAAACACCCTGAGTATGCTCACCAAATTTCGTGCGAATCTGAGACTGCAAACGGAGGAGTGTCGACGGCGCCCTAGAAGAAGCGACGACCTGCTCTGATACCAATTGTTGGAGTTAGACGTCTGCGGAAGCACGCGAACAGCACAAGGAAGAAGAAGAAGCTTGGAGCACAACACACAAGACTGAATGTATTACTAGAGAATGTACAAAGATAAGTAGCCCATTAGGGCAATAGGCGTATATACAAGCCGGGGGAAAAAAACCTCCTAAAGAGGGAAAAAAGTGCCCCGGCAGTCCTAGAGTGTTCACACACATCACTACCTAAATATATCAACAGTAAGTTGGATCTTCTATAGGTCATTCTCCATCTTCCTATGGTTCCCAACATTGAAGCCTTTATTCTTCTCTTAAGGAAGCTTTGAAAATCCATAATTGAGTATCCTCATTCATCCAAGATTGATCACTAAATCCTAGATTGTGGAATCATATGTCATCTTCCTCTTTATGGATGAGATTCCATTGAATAGGTGGAAGTGGTTGTAGTGCCTTGGTGTTGAAGGTATATGGCAACACTTCCCAAATCTTCAACTACTTGCAATTGTCACATAAAAGGTCCTCCTAAGATAATTTTGTAGTTTCTTACCTTGCAAAATTGACATATGAATAAGGTATGCTCAAAATCCACTCAAAATGTAGTAAAGGATACATTTTCTAGGAGTCCAGGGGTGCATTCTACATTACCATCTACCAATTGTACTTTCATTCTGGTGAGTCTTAATATTGGTTTTCCCCATTTTACCAAATTTATTTGGTAGCAATTCCTACTCTTGCTCCTATGTCTAGTATGGATTTTGTCATGTATCCTTTGTAGGTAATTGGAAGACATGTGTTTGCATCATCAAAATCTCCTACTTTGTTCATAGAAATTTCCATTGTAGGGGTCTCCTCTTTTACCTTGTCCTTTTCTGATCTAGTTTGATCCTGAATGTTAATTTGCTAATTTTTTCCACAATTGTGGCTTGACTTGCAATAGCTCTTCCAAGGCCAAAGAACAATGTATTCTAGACTTTTTCACTCTTTTATAGTTTTAGACACTTCCTCTAAGGTTCTCTTTCCTTTGCATCCTAAAGTGGGATCATGGAAGAAATCCAATTTTTGTTCATACTCACCCATGTGATTTGGAAGTATGGTTATGCTAATGGATTCTTTGGTCTCGAAGACTTGATCAAACAAATTTTCCAACTCTATGTCCTTCTCTACCATCAGGTGGTTTATAGAATGGTCCAATTCAATAAAGGGAGGGATTTCCCCTTCATTTTTCTTCCATTTGTCTTCTTGAACTTTGGACCAAAGGTTTTTTTGGCCAAAGGGGTTTGCTCAAACCCATGGAGTGGATTATGAGGAGACCTTCTCACTTGTGGCAAAGATGCCACTATCAGAGTTTTAGTAAGTATTGCTGCTTCAAAGAGTTGGAATATGGCTTAAGCTACTCTACTCAGATTTGGGGATACATACATACACTCCAATGATCTTTGGAGATAACACTAGTTCACTTCATTTGGCTGTTAATCCTATATATCATGCAAGGACTAAGCACATTGCATTGCATTATCATTATGTGAGAGAGAAGCTACATAGAAAGGACATACAATTGTCCTATGTATCAGAAGTTTGAATTTCACAATTCAAAAAGGAGCTCCAATTTTAGCTATAAAAGAGGACTTCAAAAGTTGCATATGTGCAGCCCAAATTGAGAGATTTTTAGAGGGATCTTAAGTTGATATTGAGCTCAAATCATAGCTCTATCATTTCCCTCACATTGTGCAATCATTCATTGCCAATTTCAATGTAATCGATGTGCATTAATACATATAGTTTTCTCATATCTCAAATCTTCTACTCTGTCATGTACCCCTCATAATATTGAACTTCTCTAACTTCTTTCTCAGTGTATACTTGATCATTTGATGTGATTTAAGTTGGTATAGATTCAGTGGGATGTCTATTCTTTTGTTACAAAGATTCATTATCATTGCCTAATCCAATCTCGAGTTATGAGCTTATTAGTGCTCAATGATCTACATACTATGACCACCCAAAAATGTCAGGATTCACCTCTAACTTGTTAAGCATCATTCTTTGAGCATGGTCCATCATTTCAAGTGAAATAACGTGCAAAAGTTAGCTATCCAAGTTAACTAGATATGCCCAAAAGCATTTTATTCAGTTGTTAGCAGAGAGAGAGAGTACTCTTCATTTCTTTAAGCAAGTGTAGTGACCAAAATAGCAAGTTTTGGTTCATAGTTGAAACTCCTACTCATCTATTTTGATCCAATGATTTGAGGATCATCTTTTAAAGTACTTGGGTGATTACTTGTGATTCATGGGAATCTCAAGAGGTCTACTTTGCACTCTTTAGTTCAATTTTGGATGGTGTGAAGCAGGAACTTGCAACACCAACTCATCTCCAGAAGATGTCCACCATCTCCTCCAACACATGTGTCGTCTAGTGCGCGAATGCATTTTGGAGCATGATTCTATCATTTCAAGGAGGTTCTTTACAACCGTCTCATGCTTCTTGCAGCACACGTTCAGTGAGTGCGATCATCTTTACCTTCTTAGAAATTTTGGACATATAGTGTGCTGATTAGTAGGTATTTGACTCAAATATGATCATTTGTGAGTAATTACCTGCACTTCGCTACTCGAATAATATTGCTCTCCTTTTCTAAGAATTCCATTGAATGTTTTGCGGGGAAGCATCTCTAATAGGAATCGAAAGCTAGAATAGATCATGGTTGATCATGATCACATTCAGAGATGATTGTCGTCTTATGGATGAGCAGCCTCAAATGATTCCTGTTCTCTAAGACATCAAATCCTGTGTCCACTAGTGGTTTTTTCTTCATGCTTGTTGACACATGCATAACTTGGTTGAGCAATCCTACAATGGCCACTTCTAGTTGTGAGGCTAACTGTAGTGCAACTTTCATAGTGACTGCTGAGTGTATGTGTGGCTGAGACATCTTTTGATTGATTTGGGTTTTTATTAGTCTTTTTCCACCATCGTCTTCACTAATAGTCAAAGCACATGGGAAGTTGTGAGGAACCCTATGCTCCATGCTCACACAAACCATATTGAGGTGCACTATCATTATGTCAGGAGAGGTTCTATATTAGAGAGATCAATTTGTCTTGTGTGCAAGCATTGGATAATGCTGTATAGATCTTTTGCGAAGAAAGTACCTGAGGATAAGTTTTGCAAAGCTTTGGGCGTACTTCATTTTGTGGATTGATTTCTTTCCACATAGCTTGGAACTTCCTTATACATGAGTACTAGCCCTTTTTCATTGCAGCACTCCGAGGGGGGATTTGTTGATATATTTTGGTAGTGATGTATGTGAATACACTTAGTACTATCGAGGCACTTTTCTTCCCTCTTTAGGAGATTTTTCCCCGTTGCTTGTATACATGCCTACAACCCTAATAGGTTACTTATCTTTGTACCTTCACTTGTTAATACATCCTGTATTGTCTTGTCCTCCAAGCTTCTTCTTCATCTTCCTTGTGTTGTGTGTGTTCTTCTCAAGATCTCAATCTCCAATAGTACTCTCCACCTACATGAGAAGTATGTACCTTGATATAACTTCCTACTTCCTTCTCCACTTGAGATTTGAACTTATTGAACCATCAAAATACCTTTGAGTTTCGTTTCATACAAAAGATCCATGGCATCCTAGTAAACCATGAATGAATGTTGGCATCCTAGTAAACCATGAATGACTGTTACAAACTGTTAATCACCTTCAAGTGATGCTTCCTTTATTGGTCCCCAAAAGCCTATATGTATAAGTAAAATGGATGATGAGTCACAAACCGTTGCTTCTTGAAGGGTAGTCTAGGTTGTTTTCCTCATTGGTATGCTTCACATATGTGTTTCATATTTTGAGTTTCAAATCTTGGCCAGCCATTGCATAATCTTCTCTTATACATTGTCCTTCATATTTTCTAAGTGGATGTGGTCTACTTTTTTGTGCCACAAGAATATGAAAACTTACATCTGGAATACAGAAAAATAAATCTTTCTAAAAAGCCATATACTACTTAAAATGGCTACTAGATTACAAAGAATCAAGTTAGCAACTCCAAGTCACTAGGCATGTGCATATAGTTACAATCTTCCACAAATGTAATTGTAAGCAAGCAAAGGGATGGCTTAAGGAGGGGACCTACTACCTAGAGTTGGGAGACATACTAAAATTAGCTTAGTAACAAGAAATGTTTCATGACGCTAGTTACACAAGTTGGATCATTACCTTTTAATGGTAGTCAAGAGATGTCCCTATAATTTAGGGCTTAAATAGCTAATACCGTTCTAGATACAAAGTTTCTAAGGTACAAATCATTTGTATGAGAGATTGAGGGAGGCATTGGTCGTGTCCAAAGCCTTGCTCCTCATGTTGGTCCAAATCCGCCATTCAATTTGACGAGATTGGTGTGTAAAATTATACTTCTAAACATATGAATGATCTCCATCATGAAAAATAATATATTATGTATATGACACATTCTTCCTGATATCAGTAATTTTTTAATACCAAAGTTATAGAAACGGAAAATGCCTAAATTGAATCCTTTTAGCAGTGTGGATTTGCGAATAATATGAATGAGATAAAAGCTATTGATTATTCACACTACCTTATATATATATATTTTATACAAATGCAAATTTTCCACCATCTTTATGCTTAGTCCTTTCTATGTTATTATGAACCTATAACTCAATTTTATGTCAATATGAGAGATTTTCAAGAATGTTAATTCATCATTTTCATGAAGAAGAATATTGAGAGATATTGTGCGCGCTTGTTGGACTCTACATGATGCAAAAAATATTACTTCCAAATTGGTGTTCTTGTATCACTTCTTTCTTCTCTTGGGATATCGCATGTTCCATTTTTTGTACAAGATGCATTTGAATTATGTACCTACATTTAGTGAGAGCAAAAATACATTTATAATCATGGAATTTAGACCAACCTAAAGGCTAGTAAAATATATGGGGTGCCTCCCTAGTGCAAGCATTGCTACTGGTCCATTGAAGATGTCGCTCACATCTTCTTTACTTGTCCCTACTCCAATGGGTTCTGGCAGATTGTCAAAAAGAAAATTAAACTTCAGAAACATATCAGTTGGAAACAAGCTCTGCTGGGAGAAGCAATCGGATGCTCTGCTAATCTCTGGAATGCCATTCGAGGGGAGGTCCTTTGGAAGATCTGGAGGGAAAGATGTGCTTATAACTTTGGCGACCCCCCCAAAGAGTGGTCGATTGAGAAATCACTGTTCCTCCTCGGTAAAAGAATCGCTAACTACAAGAAATCCCCCCCCCCTTCAGACATCATCAAGTGCTCCTTCTGATCAACAACAAGCTTAAACCCAAGTGGGCCCCTCATGAGGGTGATGAGAGGATGATTAACCTTCTCTATAATGCCTTCTAACATTTGTAAGTTTTTCCCCCGCTCTGTGGGACTTGGGGGGTCCCGTGGGCACTAGCCCCCTTCACTTGTACCTTTCTCTTCCTTTATTTAATACAAGTCCGGGAGAGTAGATATAAAATATTTTCAAAGTCTTCGGGATGACTATTGATCCCCTATTTTTCCAGTCTCTAAATACACGATTCAAGATTTATGGCCCTTCGAGTCTTGTAGGTCTAATGGGAGAGTTGTTGTCGTCATAAAGGATCGTGTGGCTCCTTGAACGCTTCCTTTTCAAGGCTTCCCTTTTTTACTGCACTATGGACAAACAAAAGGCAAGATGCAAATGATGCTTCTTCCTTGTAGGAGTTGGATCGTATTTCTTCGAAAGGCTTACGCATTGCGAAAATCATTTGTGATCTCATTTGTGTTTCTTCCTTGTGTGAAAGATTCATCATCTTTTAAACATTACGGTTATTGCTAATTGTGCATTCCATCCTGTTGATCCATGGCGATCAAAGATTAATTGGCAATTCCAACCACGTGAGAAAATTTTATGTTTTTTCTTTCCTTATTCTTGTCTTAATTGAAAGATCAAAGCTGTCAATGGTGAGGTTCACTACAACATATGAGGGGTATATCGATGCTGCTTATACCGATGGTAACGGTTGGCATCAGTATGAATGCTGGAAAAATGTAATTAGACATACTGACGGTCACTTGACCGTCGGTATGTCCATTTAAAACGTATCCTCAAGATGCTTCATGAGCATCGGTATGAGTGTCGATAATTTATTGGAAATTACCGATGCTCATACCGATGCCTATATCGAGGCCGTGTTTTAAACATACTGGGACCCGAGAGCAAAAATCAACATTTTGTGCATCTTCTACACTGAGTATTGCTTGCGTCTATCAAACTTGTGCACACGAACCGAATTGTGACTTGCATTGTCTTGTGCACACACACAAACACACACACACACACAAATCTCTCTCTCTCTACATACACACACACTCTCTCTCTCTCTAGATCTCGCATCTTGGTAAGTGGTGCGCGTACTCTTACCTTTATCTTCCTCTATGCCTTATGTTTTATAATTTTTCTTCTCTTTAATTTTGCACAAGTTTTTTGGCATCAATTCTTTGGAATTCGATGCGACATGACATACATTACGCTTTGATGACAACGATCCAAAAGAGGGACATAACTGTAGGTGATTGTTTTATTCTCTATTGATAGAGAGAGAGAAAGATAGAGAGAGATAAAGAGAGATGAAAGGAAGGAAGATAGAGAGAGAAATAAGGAGAGATGAAAGAGAGAAAGATAGAGAGAGAGATGAAGAGAGATGAAAAAGAGGAAGATAGAGAGAGAGATATACAAATACACACACACACATACACACATGCATATACACACACATATGCACACATGCATGCATACATACACACACACATATACAAACATGCATACATACACACATATACACACATGCATACATACACGCACATATACACACACATACCTACACACACATATACACACATGCATACATACACACACATACACATATACACCCATGCATACATACACACACACATGTACACACATGCATACATACACACATGCATGCATACATACACACACATGTATACACATGCATACATACACACACATGTACACACATGCATACATACACACACATACATACACACAGACATGTACACACATGCATACATACACACACACATATACACACATGCATACATACACACACATACATACACACACATATACACACATGCATACATACACACACATGCATACATACACACACATACACATATACACACATGCATACATATACACACCCATACATACACACACAGATGTACACACATGCATACATACACACACACATATACATACGTGCATACACATACATATGCATACACATACATATGCATACATACATACACACATACACACATACACACATGCAAATTAAATATATAAAAGTAGGATTAGGGTTTTTAGGCTATTTACACATCCATACACACACATATATACACACATGCATACATACACACACACACATATACACACACATGCATACATACACACACACATATAGCCACACATATAGGATTTCAGCATAAATAAATAAATATGAAAATAGATAGTGTTTAAATTCAATATATATAATTAAATATATGAAATTAGGATTTTAAGGTTTTTTTTCACATCAAATATATAAAAATTGGATTAGGGTTTTTAGGCTATTTACTCATGCATACACATATACTCATACACATATATATACATATATACACACACACACACACACACACACACACACACACACACACACACATATATATATATATATATATATATATATATATATATATATATATATATATATATATATATATATATACACATACACATATATATACACATGCATACACACATCTATCAGGAGTTCTGGTCAACACATGGGCATCCTCTTGTCAGTTCAGAGTGGATTCTGCACACGGCACATGAAGTTATGTCCCATCGATGATTCGAAGCTCGTGATTCTTTTAGAGCAGGCTTACCAAAGATGGTTAGATGCTGAGTAGTGGGATATGATTCACGACAAGCAGCAGCAAACTCCTAACGGATATCGCGAGCAAGGAGATGCCGTAGCCATATGTTTAGATACAGTTGGACCATCACATTTGGGCAGCAGCAGATATGACACTATGCATCATGAATTTGTAAGTATCATTTGTTTTATTGAGTTTTTTTGTGCTAAGCATGTCATGAATGTTCATCTAATATTTTGTATATTTGTCGTACGAGCTAGCAATGGGTCATCCTCCAACACGAACACAAGAGGCTTATGGATATCATCATGGATTGATTGCACTATTGGAGGACTTGGAGGGATGTGGTGCGATCGTTTCATGGGAGCATCTGCGATGAGGTGATGAATTTTAAAACTTGGTTCTTACTTGTTCTTTGTAAATCTCATGAAAATTTATCTCATTTCACGAATGTTCTTTATTGCAGGACTGCTGATATGGATGTTTCAATCGTTCTATGCATGTGTATGGTAGTGGTATGCCAGAATTTTGTATTTGGCTCATATATGGAGTGGTGCACCAGAATTTTGTATTTGATGCTTATATGGCAGTGCTTTGCCACATTTTTGTATTTTCTTCATATATAGTAGTGGTTTTCCACACTCTTGTACATGCTTCATTTATGAAATATATAACTTTTTTGTACATGGTTCATTCTGATCATCACTTTTGTGTCCGATAGTATTTTGCTTTATGAAATCATATTTCGATTGCCATTATAGTACACATCACATGTACTCGGATTTTTTTTGGCCAGAGTGTATTGTCTTTTGCTAAACAACATCATGGTAATGTTGATGTAGCAAAAGACAACACACTCTGCCCAAAAATAATTTTACAGATATGGTCTTCGGTATGAGCGATGGTACCCCAACACGGTCGTCGGTATGTGCGATGGTATACCGAGTAGTCGCCTGTATAGGTGCCTGTATGAGCGTTGATATGTAGTGGTTTGTTGTGTATATATATGTGTATATATGTGTGTATATACACACATGCATACACACATATATCAAGAGTTCTGGTTAGCACATGGGCATCCTCTTCTTAGTTCAGAGTGGATTCTACACACCGCACGTGAAGTTATGTCCCATCGATGATCCGAAGCTCGTGATGCTTTCAGAGCAAGCTTAGCAAAGCCTATATGGTTAGATGCTGAGGAGTGGGATATGATTCACGCCGAGCAGCAACAAACTCCTAACCAATATCACCAGCAACGAGATGCTGCAACCACACGTTTAGATATGGTTGGACCATCACATTTGGGAAGCGACAGATATGACACTATGTGTCACGAATTTGTAAGTATCATTTGGTTTATTGAATTGTTTTGTGCTAAGCATGTCATTGTTCATCTAATATTTTGTATATTTGTTGGAGGAGCTGGAAATGGGTCGTTCTCCAACACGAACAAAAGAGGCTTATGAATATCATCGTGGATTGATTGCACTATTGGAGGACTTGGAGGGACGCAGTGTGGTTGTTTCATGGGAGCATCTGCGATGAGGTGAATTTAGAAACTTGGTCTTTACTTGTTCTTTGTAAATCTCATGTGAATTTATCTCATTTCATGAATGTTCTTTGTTGCAAGACTACTGATATGGATGTTTCAATCCTTCTATGCATGTGTATGACAGTGGTGTACCACAATTTTGTATTTGGTCCATATGTGGAAGTGGTGCACCATAATTTTGTATTTGATTCTTATATGGCAGTGGTTTGCCACATTTTTGTATTTGCTTCATATATGATAAGGGTTTGTCACACTCTTGTACATGCTTCATTTATGAAATATATAAGTTTTTTTGTACATGGTTCATGGTTCATTATGATAATCTCTTTTGTGTCTGATAGTATTTTGCTTTATGAAATCATATTTCGATTGCCGTTAGAGTACACATCACATGTATTTGATTGTTCTTGGCCAGAGTAAATTGTCTTTTGCTAAACAACATCATGGTAATGTTGTTGTAGCAAAAGATAACACACTCTGCCCAAAAACAAATTTGTAGATATGGTCGTTCGTATGAGCCATCGTATCCCAAAACGGTTGTCGGTATGTGCGATTGTACATCGAGTAGTCGTTCGTATAGGCGCCTGTATGAGAATCCATATGATCGTCAGTATTTTTGATGCTTATATCGACACTCATACCGATGCCTATACCGTCATTTTGGCTCCAATGCCTATACTAGTACTTACATCGATGTCGGGGCAAAATGAGCCCGTTCAATTTCCTCGATAAAAGCCTCAGTATATGGTCGATATGTTGAAGTGGTTTGATGTATATATATATATATATATATGTGTGTATATATACACATATATATACACATGCATACACACATCTATCAGGAGTTCCTGTCAGCACATGGGCATCCTCTTGTAAGTTCATAGTGGATTCTGCATACTGCACGTGAAGTTATGTCCCATCGATGATCCGAAGCTCGTGATGCTTTCAGAGCAGGCTTACCAAAGCCTGTATGGTTAGATGCTGAGTAGTGGGATATGATTCACGACGAGTAGCAACAGACTCCTAACCAATATCGCCAGCAACGAGATGCCAGAGCCACACGTTTAGATACAGTTGGACCATCACATTTGGGCAGAAGCAGATATGACACTATGCATCATGAATTTGTAAGTATCATTTGGTTTATTGAATTTTTTTGTGCTAAGCATGTCATGTATGTTCATCTAATATTTTGTATACTTGTTGGAGGAGTTGGCAATGGGTCATCCTCCAACACGAACATAAGAGGGTTATGGATATCATCATGGATTGATTGCACTATTGGAGGACTTGGAGGGATGCGGTGAGATCGTTTCATGGGAGCATCTGCGATGAGGTGATGAATTTAGAAACTTGGTTTTTATGAATGTTCTTTGTTGCAAGACTGCTGATATGGATGTTTCGGTCCTTCTATGCATGTGTATAACAGTGGTGTGCCACAATTTCGTATTTGGCTCATATATGGAAGTGGTGCACAAGAATTTTGTATTTGATTCTTATATGGCAATGCTTTGCCAGATTTTTGTATTTGCTTCATATATGACAATGGTTTTCCACACTCTTGTACATGCTTCATTTATGAAATATATAACTTTTTTGTACATGGTTCATTCTGATCATCTCTTTTGTGTCCGAGAGTATTTTGCTTTATGAAATCATATTTCGATTGCCATTAGAGTGCACATCACATGTACTCGATTGTTTTTGGCGAGAGTGTATTGTCTTTTGCTAAACAACATCATGGTAATGTTGTTGTAGCAGAAGACAACACACTGCCCAAAAAAAATTTTGCAGATATGGTCATCGGTATGAGCGATGGTACCCCAACACGATTGTCTGTATGCATGACGGTACACCAACAGCCGTCGGTATAGGTGCTTGTATGACCATTGGTATTTCAAGTGCTTACACCGATGCCTATACTATCGTTTTGGCTCTGATGCCGATACCGGCACTTACACAACATCGGAGCAAATATGAGCCCGTTCAATCTCCTTGATAAAAGCCTTTGTATACGACCGATATGTTGTAGTGGTCTGATGGATATTATTGGATCAGAAATCTTTTGAAAGTCATGGTGCGAACTGGAAAAGGAAATGGAGTAGGAAGCAGAAGCCCTGTAATACTGTAATACTGAGGCGAAGAAGAAAACCTTCAAAATGTGCTCTGAATCCAATGGCGAGGTGATCTTTGACGCTTAAATCTTATGCCAACGCACACACCTGCATGTCATTCTTAATGTGATTATGAGTTATCTATGATAGCCATCTCGTGAAGTATTCTTTCTTATTACTTCAAGCAGGATTTCATTGAAGATAATTTCGAAAAGATGAACAATTCTCAAAAACGGTCATGATTGAAATTTTTTGATAGAGAAGCAGCCAAGCGGGCAAAGGGGGGTAGGAGAAGCAAGGCATGTTAACTTCCACACAGGAAGCTTGATTTCACCTTGTATCCACTAGTTTTTATTGATGAACTAGTGATGTGTCTTGCGAGGTTGGGGAGAAAAAATCATGCAATCCGTGCAACTGAAATCAGATATGATGTACCAGCTGAATAGATTTGTATACGCTGAGTCGAAATTTTGTTCAGCAAAGATGAATGGTGGAAGAGACATTTTCACGAACAATGGAATCACAAAAAGAAATGAACTATACTTTCATGACGTAAACAAGTGCATTGTGTGCCGAGAGATGAGGATGCATGTATCTTTTTTTTCAGCGTCGTCTAGTGTGCGAATCGTTTCTATCATATTTCGAGGAGGTTCTTTACAACTTTCCTCATGGTTCGTACAACACACATTGATTGAGTGCGATCATCTTTACTTTCTTAGAACTTTTTGTTGGGAGAGATGGATGGATACCTCAAGGAAGTGAGGTGGTACTGCTAAAACATGTTATGTGCCAGCCTTGATACACTTCAGAGTCGCAAGGTTGCGCATCTATGGCAATTGAGGTTGCACAACTATGGTGCAATACTGTTCATCGTGACGAGGGAGAGACATAGAGGAGAGAGAAAAAACGCGCATGGCGGTAGCGAAGATTCTATTACAATCATAGTTTTGTTTTTACATTACTAATGCCACATCATTAAATCTCCCTCTCAAGCTCAGAGTGAGCTTGAATACAAAATGAAAGAAATACATATGTCCATACAAGATGAAATAACATGAAATGAAATCTTGATACAAACTAAAGCTTCTTAACTCCTAGAGCTTGTCTGAAGTAGATGAACTTCTCTTTGGGAAGAGCTTTGATGAAGATATCCGCCACTTGTTCTCTAGTACTGATGTGGATCAGCTCCACTTCTCCTTCGACGACTTTCTCACGAAAAAAGTGATAATGAACTTCGATGTGCTTCGATCTCGCACGATAAACTGGATTCTTTAATAACATTATGCTGCTCACATTATCACAATAGATGAACATCTTTTCGTCGATGTAGACTCCCATGTCTTCAAGTAGGTACTTTATCCATGTTTCTTCACAAACGGCTTGTGTAATGCCTCTATATTCAGCTTCGGTACTTGATAAAGCGAGAGTTGGTTGCTTCTTACTACTCCAAGAAATGATTGCACTTCCAAGCGAAAATAAAAATCCACTTATTGACCTTCGATCCATGACATTTCCTGCCCAATCGGCATCTCTGTATGCATCTATACATGACTGAAGTTTTCTCTCATAAAACAAGCCAAAGTTGCATGTTCCTTTCATATATCACAATATGCATCTCATTGCATCCAAGTGCACTCTATATGGTTTATGCATAAACTGACTCACCAAACCAACTGCAAAACTCAAATCCGGTCTTGTTTTTGTTACATAAATCAAACTTCCAACCATATTTCTATACATATTAGCATCATGCAAGTACGTCCCATCATCCATAAGCTTAACATTAGCATCAAGTGGCGTATCAACAGGTTTTCAAGCACTCATACCAAATCTCTCAAGCATTTCCAGCATATAATTGCGTTATATCATCCAAATTCCTTCTTTCATTGAAATTACTTCAATTCCCAAAAAGTATTTTAGCTCTCCCAAATCCGACATCAAAAGTTCAGATTTTAGTTGCTTTTTCAAATCAGCAATCCTCTTCTTATCGTTGCTAGTAATGATCAAATCATCGACATAAATCACTAATAGAATCGTTTCGCTTCCTTGATTCCATACAAACAGTGAATAATCAGCCTTTGATTGCATAAATTTCAGATCCAACAACTTCTTAGTGAATCGTTCACACCATGCTCTTGGTGCTTGTTTCAAACCATAAAGCACTTTCTTTAACTTGCATACATAGTCAGAATACTTTGGATACACATAACCTTCTGGTTGCTGCATATAGACTTCCTCATGCAATTTGCCATTCAAGAATGCATTCTTAACATACATTTGATACAATTTCCAATTGTTCATAGCGGCCCATGCAATTACACTTCTTATCGTTGTCATTTTCACAACTGGACTAAATGTTTCATCATAATCCAATCCATATACTTGTGTATATCCTTTTGCAACTAGACATGCTTTAAATCTTTCAAAGGAACCATCACTTTTGCACTTCACTTTGTATGTCCATTTGCATCCAATAGCTTTCTTATTCGGTGGTAATTTCACTAAATCCCATGTATCATTCGTCTTCAATGCATTCATCTCATCATCCATTGCTTTACACTAATCTTCACTTTGTGACACATCATGAAAATTCTTTGGTTCCTCATGCTTAATTCTTTTTGTCATGTATGCATAATGAAGCTTCATAGACTTATTGTATAGATTCAGTCTATCCACAAGATGTTTTACTCTTGTAGATCGTCTCAAAGGTGTTTCTTAATCTGATCTTGAACATGTCTCTTTCCATGCGTGTGAGGGAACATATTTCTCCTTCATATTTTTTAACATGCCAGGCATAACTATCTCATCTTCAATATCTGAATAAAAAATATATGTATCTTTCCCTTTCTCCTTTCTTCTTGCATAGTCTTTTGCATTTTAACTCCATGACGTTTTAGGTGTAGGAAACTCATATGAACCATAGTCTTGACTCTCTTCATGGTCGAAATTCCTATGACTTGTTCCTTGCTCATCATGAACATTATGCATAGAATCAACCATATCATTCTCTATCACAACCATGTCTTTGGGTACGTACCATGATGCATTCTCATCGAATATAACATCTCTACTCACTATACATTCTTTTGTAATAGGAATATAACATTGATATCCTTTCTTCTGTATCCAACAAATATGCGCTTTTCAGATTTTTCCTCAAACTTGTATCTCAACTGACTAGGCACATGCGCATAACAAATACTTCCAAAAACTTGTAAATAGCTAACATTAGGCTTATGCTTCCATAGCCTATCATAAGGAGTGAGATCATGAACCATGCCTGTGGGAGCTCTATTTATAACATGCACAACCGTATGACAAGCTTCTGCCCAAAACATATCTGGCATGTTCATTCAACATGGCTCTAGCAACTTCCTCAAACACATGATTTTTGCATTCTGCAACACCATTTTGTTGTGGGTGTATCTACAAGATAATTTCCTTCTGATTCCATGATCACTAAGGTATTGATCAAATTCTCTTGAGATATATTCTCTCCCTGAATCTGATCGTAGGTATTTTATATACATTCCCAACTGCTTTTCAACCATGTTTTTGAATCTCACAAAGCACCCAAAAACTTCACTCTTATGCTTCAGGAAATAAATCCATGTATATCGGCTATAATCGTCAACAAATATAAAAAAATATAGTGAGCTATCAATTGATTTTGTTCTAGTGGATCCAACCACATCACTATGTATTAGCTCTAGTGGTCTCCTCCTATGCATTTCTCTTCTTGAAAACTTCATACGTTGATGTTTTCCAAATGAGCATGCTTCACAAATTCTTTCAAAGTTTAAATGACCAAATCTTGGTAGTCCACGCACTAATATTTGCTTTTCCATAGACTTCAACTTTCTCAAATTAATATGACCAATTCGTTTATGCCATAATTTAGCTATATCTGAATATTCACTATTCTTGGCATACATGTTCTCATAAAGAGGTGTACCCATGTCAAACGTGAATAATCTACCCATCTTCTTTCCACGACCAAGCAATTTTTCTCTTTTACCATGCTTGAAATCATGTATAAAACAACCATGTTTATTAAAAATTACTTCCATGTCTTGATCCGCTAGCTGACCAACCAAAACTAGGTTCTTTGTAATGCTAGGTACATGTAAGACATCACTTAATGTGTTTCGAACATCATTTCTTTGTACTAGTGGTACATTCCCTACATCGTTAATCACGTGTAAGGTATCATCACCAGTTGCTACATACTCTTTAGTCTTCAAAGACTCTTTTGACTCAAGCCAATTTTCTATACTCGTCATGTGATTTGTGCAACCAGAGTCTATGTACCAGTTCATATCGTTTCCAGGTTTTGACATACTATTCAACACATGCTCCATCGCAAACATATTATCCCTGCCATAGTCTCTATATGAACTTTCCACTAAGAAATTTCCATGTGCTGCATAATGGTTTCTACCTCTTCCTCTTTGACTATTCTGCTAATAATAACAATCTTTCTCAAAATGGTCGTACTTGTCGTAATGGTAACAATTCCCAGGTGCCTTTGATCTTCCTCTACCTCTAGAGTATGATCTTTCTCTACCTCTTGGCATATCCAATGTATTTGTATTTCTAGAAGATGATCGTCTACTACTAGAACCTCTTCCTCTATTCTGAAAGAGTGCATGATCTCTCGAATTGCCACTTCTAGATGCATTCAAACCAAGTTTTACTTCTTTTGTCATGCAAAGAGATACTAGCTCGTCAAAATTTGGCATAGTGCCTCTTACTGAGATAGAAGTATCTAAGCTTTCGTACTCTCGTCCTAGACCATTCAACATGACTGAAACCATATCATCATCATCGACCGTGAAATTTATGGAATGATCTTCCTAATTTTGGCCACATAATCCATTATGGACCTATTTCCACACCATATGCTATGCAACTTTTGCTTTAAGTGAATTTTTCTAGCTTCTGTAGATGTACAATATATCTTATGGATTATATCCCAAGCTTCTTTCGGTGTGCTAGCCTTCATAATATGTGGAATCAAGCTCTCTGATATACATATCGAAATCCAATGGAGAACCTTTCTAGATTTTTTTATCCATGCTTTATATTTCTTTTGCTGTTCTATATTCCGGTTCTCTGACAACTCAGGGCACTCGTCCTCTCCATTCACTAGTCCCCATAATCCTTTTCCCATCAAGAATTTTTCATCCTATACGATCATATGTGATAATTATCTTTATTCAACTTATCACGAACTATTTGCGCAATGTTATCACCCATCCTTGCAATTTAAGCACTTCTCTATGCTATGGTAATTTTATGGCGAGGCCTAGAAAAAATCTGATAGCATTTTGACTATATTTTTAGATATATACATCAAAACTGAATGTTCACAAGTAATCTCAATGGTTTTCCTTTTGTTCTGAGCACTCCCTACGTCTCTATGCACTTATATGCTCAATTTGTAGGTCTCTGAAAAAATTTCGGCAGAGTCTCCTTTGTCCAAAGTGTATATGAGCCAAATCAATTATAGTCAATCCACTCCAAAAACCCAAACTCTGGGTAAAAGCATCCATAACTATATGTAACGTAAGCAAGTAATCTCTGACGAGAGGCCTCAAAAATATACATTCATCCCGTGATCGGTACACGAGGTCTTCAGTGGAGTGTCTTCTCTTTGGCCTTCCACCTATATCACCAGAGTATCTCCAAGCATGAGAATACCCCAGTTAAAAACCTTACCACGTCCCTCAATTTTTATTTAAATTCAATGGTTTTGAGCAGGGTAATATAAAACCTCACAAGGCGCATGCGTTGTCCACATAAAGGACCCGCAAAATGCTTACATTCGTCTCACAACGTGTGAGTAGTGTCGATTTAAGGACCCCCAAGAGAAGTCACCTAGCACATGCAATCGAAAGAAAACTGAAACTCAAATGTGTAGCTGGCTATTTCAGAATTCCAAAATTCTCTTTCTTAAAAGCTTCACTTTTATCCGCAGAGGAAGACACACTAACTGGAAATTTTCCAAAGCTTGAACTTAGAATCGCTTGACCGTTCAGTAGTGGCCATGGCTGTTAGGGGCACACTTGAAGTCCACCTTGTAACTTATCAGCAGCCTGTGACAGGCCTTCTTTTCTAAGGAAGGCAACTGTAGTTATGGAAAATAAAGCAGAATGAGGCCATGACATAAGGAATGCCTCCGATTTTTGCTTCGCTCTGCCCTCGGTTTGTCGTCACTTGTTACGATTCAATCTGCAAGAATTTGCGTGTGCTTGGACCTCTTCTCTCTCTCTCTCTGATCTCTTTCCTTCCATAACTCATCTCATCTACGTATACTGGTTATTTGATTTTCGCCATATCTCACTCAGAAGTGGCTCGATAAACTAAGGCTTTCGCATATGCAGAATAGCAGTTCAGATACAACAATGGTGCCCGTGCATTCCGATATCTCCCATGATAAAGCTCTGATACCAACTTGCGTAGCTATGGTAGTTGAGGTTGCGCAGCTATGGTGCAATACCGTTCACCGCGACGAGGGAGAGACATACCGTTCACCGCGACGAGGAGAGAGAAAAAACATGCACGGCGACGACGAAGATTCTATTACAATCGTAGTTTTGTTTTTACATTACTAATGCCATATCATCAAGAGTTATAAAGTAGGCCCTTTTACCTTGCAAATGACACCAAGAAAGTATCTATGTACTTTGGAGTTGATGCTTGAAACAATTAATCAAAGACAAACTAGTTCAAGAATAGCTAGTGTTGAAAAACTTGCTATTTTAGTTCATACACCTGCTCATTTTTTACTCACAGTTCACAGTACAGTAACAATTGACAAAATTCCTTTTGAGGGAATATTATTAGCGTAGATAGCTAATGATTGCAAGAGGAATCATTTAAAATGATCAACTATGCTATGAGGAATAACTTTAGCAAATTATATCTTACACCCGATTTTTAACGGAACAACCACTAGATGACCAATGAGTACGTCAAAGATGATTTCTCCCATACGTCTAAACCAAATGCCTTGAAATTTTGATAGCATAAATTAGATTTCAAGTTGACTACAACAAGCCAAAGACTATGTAAAATGGTTGAGTATTCACTGAGATATGACCAGAAGATTCTGAGTAGTCATATCAGAATTAAATGTGAAATATATAAGTGATCACAATCACTTTTCTTGCTCTTCGAGATGTCATTCTTTTGATTCTATATGGTTCCTGATAAATGATATCAAGAGTGTTGAGAAAAAAAACATCCACATAGCTAAGAGGCTTTAATCAAAAGGTATTCATAAGCAAAAGCACCTTTGGAACCAATATAGAAGATAGTGCATAAGATTCGAGGATGTTTATCCTAGCCATAGAGTGGACTATGAACAGGTGCCTATTAAGGCATATAATGAGTGCTTGAGATGCCTCCGAGATTTTGTCCCATGTTCGATTAGAATCTTCCTTTGAAAGGTTTGAAGTGGGACAATGGAAATGAGATGGAGGATATTCCAAGAATTAAAATAACTTTGGATATTCATCGAATATCGTTAAACAAGAAGTGGTGCATAGAATGCTCCTATATTAGATGGGAGTTCAACTATGGCACCCACTTATAGAGGGATTTTTCACAGGGATTTCTAGAGCAGTATCAAAGCTAGTAAAAATGTAGGGGCCTTTTTTGTGGTGTAAAAGGTGCATAAACAGTAGGGAAGATTGAGCTCACCTTTTCTTTTCTTGTCCTGAGGGAGTGGTGATATGGCAACATCTTAGTTCTGTTTATTTTCTCCACAACCCCCACCCTAGCCTTGAGAGGCAAGGGGCCCAACCGATTGAGCTAACGAGCATGGATGTCTTTTTGGATATCTTGCTTGGAAGGTTCTTTGTATCTTTATATGAATGGCAGTTATTATCTTATCTGAAGCCATCCTTCTTTTATCACAAAAGACTAACGAAACATGAAAACCAAATTTCTGCCTGCTACAAATAATCCACGCAAAAAATTCATGCTAATGCTATGAGAGTAATCATATGGTAATCTAACAATGGATATTTATTATTCATGTTGTTCTCTTCAACTGAAAATCTTGGTGTATGGTGCTTCTGCTGAGAAAATTCATGCGACCAAATCACACACATTGTTGAGGCAGAAAAGAAAGCAGAAAACGAAAATTTATTATCCGTCTGAAGTTTGGAGCATATCAAACTTGATATTTTCCTATTGACGTCTCATTCTTGATCACGAATCATAAGTATGCCATTTTCAAACAAGGGTGCATCCAATCTTTTTCCACAGCTTCTTGCGGAGATTCTCCAGATCTTTGTGTAGAAGTCGTTGATTGACAGAAGAGATCTTTTCTTCATCACTGGAATTGCTTTTATGGCGGAATCCCATACAATCATTTGATGGAATTTTGACAAAAGAAAATCGCCCACGAATTGCGTTTCACCTGCGGAACGCATAATGCTGCGCTTTTGCGATGATGCCTTATTTTTTTCTCATTTATTCTTGTCAAGATCTTGAACAGAAGAAGGATACTGGAATGGGTTGCGCTTTGAAAACCTCACGCGAGGAACATTGGCCTCTCTTGGATGCGATAAGCAAAAGAGATAAATGGGCGGTCCTGCACATTGGTTTGATGAACGTTTTTCAATGTCTTTTCTGTCAGGCTGTAGATGCCTCTTGAAAGGAATGCGAGAAAAGCTTCATGCGATTTAGAAAGATGGCGAGCTTGTTGATTACATTCTTGCGCAATGAGTACATGTAATCAAATCATAATGAAGACCTTCTGCTAAACTGCTAAACTACGAGAAAAGCAATGTCTTGAATGGAATGCGAGAAAAGCTTCATGCGATTTAGAAAGATGGCGAGCTTGTTGATTACATTCTTGCGCAATGAGTACATGTAATCAAAGCATAATGAAGACATTCTGTTAAACTGCAATTGCTTCAATGGCTTTCAACCTACATAAGCAATACTATTAATATGTTTTTTTCCACAATCTTTTTGGACAGTTTTCAACGTTTAAAAAAAGATCAAAAAATTTAATGATATTATTCATACCTTAACACTCCATTATACTTTTTGCCACAATAATTTTTTCACACACTTAGGTACGTCAAAAATATCGGCACATAGTTGAACGTCATTGTGTTGTTTTAAGATTCGATCTTCATTTAAATGTATCATTTTCTTAAAAGTTTGAGCATCTCTTTAGGTTAGTGTTTTTTTAAAATGGTTACTTAGCTCTCTCTACACATGTGTTCACTCACTCCATCACTATAGAAGGGGCCTTCTTTCGATTGGAATACTAAGGCGATTCGTTCCCATAAGTGTTAGAAGACCCATTGTTGGAAATACCTCGGTATAAGCATCGATAGCTTTGTTGGTAACACATTCGGTATACACATCGGTAGCCTCATCTCATGCACATGCAAAACTCCATAGTAGCCGACAAGCTCCATCTACAGCCACATTGAACTTCCATCCGCATGCCACTACATGTGCGAATAGGTGAGAGAGCTCCTTCTTCTCTTCTCTCCTGGTTGTGAGCAAAGATGCACATATCAGCCTATATATGTGCAAAAATTACCAGTTGCCTTCTATATGGGATAGAAGAAGCTTTTGTGCACTCATTTATGGCCATAGCTCTCTTTGGAAGCTCGAAATTCCCCCTTTTGGAGTAAAACTCTTTGCTTACCCTTCTGTAGAGAGCTCATTTCTAGCACCTCTCTTTACCATTTTGGGCATATCTCCTTCATCCAATCTCCAAATTGGGTGATTCAATGCTTAGAGATCTATCTGAGAAACACCTATAACAAACACATTTTTGCATTAGTAGGTCTACTGTAAAGAGCATAAAAATTGAATGTTCATGTGCTAGGAGCATCATACGAGAACATTTGCAAGACGAGGGCAATCAATTCCAACTTGGGAGCATTTGAAGGAGGATTTATGATTAGCTCCAACCTTTATACCATCTCCACAAGTGGATTTACTCACTCCATAGATAATTTTTCTTAACAATAATTGCATTTTAAGTCTCTTTTATGCATCGATCATCATATAGAATAAACATTTACCTTCCACACATGCATGTAGGCTTGTATATATTCTTATGACCTCTGAAAGTTTTCTTAATTATGAAATAGGAGGGTTTCATGATCCTATTACATGTATGCCAGGAAGAAAAGTAAGAGCGTGTAGTGCTCTTATGTAAAATTTCATATCCATGTCACAAGTATGTGGATTTTGTATAGGGCGTCTAGTGCCCTATGGTCTTTTGTTGCTTGTTGTGTGTCCACAAGCACACTTATAGTTAAAGTGCATGTAGAGAACTTTGGTTTTCCTTTATAATATTATCATTTTGCTATAAAAAATTTCAAGATTTCTATGCATGATTTTTTGACGCATAAGTAGAAAACATAGTAACATATATTTAGTTGTTTTGTTGTTTCTTTCTTGCAAAGGCTAGTGACTTGTTAGGTCCTTGTTGCCACTATTCATATTAGGTGTACATACACACACATAAAAATAAAAGAAAAACACTTAAAAACATAAAAAGAAAAGAACTTAGATCTCCCTGAATATGGAATTAGGACCTTAATCTCCACATAGAGAGGATAGACCTTAATCTCCACATAGAGAGGATACAAACATGGCCAAGTTTTCCATAGACATTATAGAGACCATGATTAATGGAATATCACATTTAGAGAGAATGCTTTAGACTATGTTAGATCATGTTCATGAGTCTAAGAGAGAGGAAGTTATGCCTCATCACTACAAGGAATACGGGGGCATAGCAATGATTAGCATGACACATTTTCCTCGCTACGTGATCGTGCATTTTGTTGGACCATGCATCGAGTACACACCATCAACTAAATGAGGTTAATCTCGACATTATTTCCGATGTGTTTTTTGACACTCTTAGTGATATTCATGATATTTTTGCTTATATGACTTATACAAGAGTATGGCATATGCAATGCTCACTTGTGGCACTTATGTGGTGCACTAGAGCATCACTTATGCAATGCTTTGCATGATCACATACATGACACTTTTACATCATGTATGCAATGATGGTGTTTGATCAAAATAAAAAAAACATTTGATTGCTCTTCATCATCACTTTATGTGCATCTGATCGAAGAGCTCTCCAACATTTAAATATGTGCTATGCTTATGAGCTCTGATAATATCTTTGTGGATCTCTCTCTTTTCTAATCTCTCTCTTTTCTAATCTCTCTCTTATTGCCTCTCTCTCTCTCTCCTCCTTCTTTCTACCTCTCTCTCTCTCTCTTTTCTCAGCTCTTTTGATCTCTCTCTCTCTATCTCTTCCTGTCTCTGTCTCTGTCTCTGTCTCTGTCTCTCTCTCTCTCTCTCTCTCTTTATTGCAGGTTATTCAAGGAGTTCACCAAGCATAAAATATGGCTAGATATTGTAAGTACAATCATTGTTTGTATATCATTTAAATTGTTTTATTTTCATTAATCAACATACTCACGCTTACTCATATATGCACATATACACATATACATGAACATGCATGCCCACTATTGATATGTTTAGGTAGTGATGTGTGCAAACACACTGGGACTGTTTGCTTGTATATATGCCTATTGCCCTAACAGGTGACTTATCTTTGAACATTCTAGTGGTAGTACATTCAGTATTGTGTGTTGTGCTCTAAGCTTCTTCTTCTTCCTTGTGCTATTCGCGTGCTTCCACAAACCTCAAACTCCAACAATTGGTATTAAAGTAGGGTGCTTCTTCATCTAGGGCATCGTCAACACCTCTTCGGTCATAGTCTCAAAATCGTACAAAATTTGGTGAGCATACTCAGGGTGATTAGCAAATCAAAACTGCTTTGCTCTATGGTGTCGAAATCATGATCTGAGCTCGTTTCAGTCTCTAAATGCACTATCATAGTGCTTATGGAGGAAATTTCATCTTTTTTTGCCAAAGATATATACAGGTTTTGGTTTGCTAGTATAAGCATCTCGAAGTCTGCTATGGGTTTAGCAGAACTCGATAAGGTAGTTCTATTCAATGTTTTGGGATATAGTCTATCTTCGGCATCAGGGTATTTTAGTCAGTGGCCATTGCTTAAAGTAGTGATTTATTCTATATTTTGGCTATTGAGAATAAATTGGACAATACCAATTACCCATTATGGGCTTATGTGATGTGTCATGTATTGGTTGCAAAGAGACATCCTATAAAACGTACACATACACATACACATACAAATACGTACACATACACATACACATACACATACACATACACATACACATACACATACACATACACATACACATACACATACACATACACATACACATACACATACACATACACATACACATACACATACACATACACATACACATACAACATACACATACACATACACATACACATACACATACACATACACATACACATACACATACACATACACATACACATACACATACACATACACATACACATACACATACACATACACATACACATACACATACACATACACATACACATACAACATACACATACACATACACATACACATACACATACACATACACATACACATACACATACACATACACATACACATACACATACACATACACATACACATACACATACACATACACATACACATACACATACACATACACATACACATACACATACACATACACATACACATACACATACACATACACATACACATACACATACACATACACATACACATACACATACACATACACATACACATACACATACACATACACATACACATACACATACACATACACATACACATACACATACACATACACATACACATACACATACACATACACATACACATACACATACACATACACATACACATACACATACACATAACACATACACATACACATACACATACACATACACATACACATACACATACACATACACATACACATACACATACACATACACATACACATACACATACACATACACATACACATACACATACACATACACATACACATACACATACACATACACATACACATACACATACACATACACATACACATACACATACACATACACATACACATACACATACACATACACATACACATACACATACACATACACATACACATACACATACACATACACATACACATACACATACACATACACATACACATACACATACACATACACATACACATACACATACACATACACAATACACATACACATACACATACACATACACATACACATACACATACACATACACATACACATACACATACACATACACATACACATACACATACACATACACATACACATACACATACACATACACATACACATACACATACACATACACATACACATACACATACACATACACATACACATACACATACACATACACATACACATACACATACACATACACATACACATACACATACACATACACATACACATACACATACACATACACATACACATACACATACACATACACATACACATACACATACACATACACATACACATACACATACACATACACATACACATACACATACACATACACATACACATACACATACACATACACATACACATACACATACACATACACATACACATACACATACACATACACATACACATACACATACACATACACATACACATACACATACACATACACATACACATACACATACACATACACATACACATACACATACACATACACATACACATACACATACACATACACATACACATACACATACACATACACATACACATACACATACACATACACATACACATACACATACACATACACATACACATACACATGCATGCATATGCATAAAACATATCTACATGCACACATATATGCACATAGATACACACATATACATGCATATAGACACACTTACACCAATATAGATATATATAGCTTCATGTGCTTACATACATTTCATACATACACAACTACACACACAACTACACACACATACATACATATATACACACAAACACACATATAATATGAATGAATGATATAATTCAAGTAATAAATCACATGTTAAATATAAACAATAATAAAAATAATTAGAATAAGACTTTTCATTAATTAGCACCATACACACACTCCAAAACATAACTCGAATGAGAAAATATAAAGATCCATATATATATATATATATATATATATATATATATATATATATATATATATATATATATATATATATATATATATATATATATATATATATATATATATATATATATATATATATCAATGTAAAATATATATCCAATGTAATATATCAGTCATCCTAATCATAATCATCCACATCATCATGCAATTCCTCATCATCATGATCATCCACATGATCTGATGTATCTGTAGTGGCTTCATGGTGTTGGCAACAACTAGGGAAGCCAAGATATTACAAGACAGGGAAGCCATCAAAGAGAGTCTGAATAGAGGGAGAGTCAAGCAAGAACAAGCAGGCAAAGGAGTCAACGAAGATCCGGCAACTATGCCGATACAATTTTTCAAAGGATAAATCTTTTTCAACATTGATTTTCATTACTACATTAACATTGTAAATACCATGTTTGGTAGATTAGACTCCATTTTGTTGAAGTTGAGGAGTCCTTGAGCTTGATGATATTAGAAGTAACTACGTATCAATTTACATAATTTTTAGACTCCATTTGAGCCCTCAAATAAGCCTTGGAACCATATTTTTAATTAGGCCGAACACTAGGTCTAGACAAAGCCAAAAGCTAGCCAAAAACTATAAAAGGAGCTAGAGAGCTCATTTTTGGGGCTAGCAAATTGGGAACTGAAGTGAAAAAGATCTTGTATTCTTGTTTTTGACTAATTAAGGATTCCACTGCTCCATCTCTTTGTCTTGTCATGTGTGTATATGTGTGCATTTTTGTGTTCTTCTCACTCACACACTTTTGCATCTCACTTGCTCATGGTCTTCATACCCTCCTCACGTCTTCCTGGATTGACAATTATGAGGTGGATCTCCTCATGTTGGTACTTGCCATTATGCTAAAGTGACACCAAATTTGGCACCGTTGTCGAGGATTGAGATTTGAGGATGAGCATGTGATGGTAAGACATAGAAACATGACATTGGAATCCTAGGTAATCCCTTACTTTTTACTCTTCTACCTACTTCATCATTATCACCACCATCTCTACTCTCCATCTCCTTCCATCATCATCTTCACCATTTTGATCATATCCCCACATTCCATCTCCATTTCCTCATTTCATTAGTGTGCATGAGAGAGAGAGCAATTTTGTGTGCATTGGTTTTGCATGTTTCTTGAGGTTTCTTATAGGTACATGCATCCATAGCAATTAGAGAAACTCTAGCAGGTACACAAATTCTCTGCACATGTCCCGGGGCATTGAGCTCTATCCATCGTGGCAGACAGAAAAATTGGCTTTTTGGTAAAATTGAGTGCATGAGCATAGACTAGAGGCCTTGCATATAAAAAATCCATAAAAAACTTCAAAACTATTTGCATTTTCTCTGTCCATCACGATGGACAGCCTGTCTATTGCTACAGATAGACCACAACAGATGCCTTTCTCCATCGTGACACATAGCATCCATCACGACAGACACCCTTGTCCATTGGGATTGACACAAATATCATGGTTGAGACTTGCAGTCGGCTGAAAACCTATCCATCACAACACATAGAACCACAATTGGCACCAATAAATGCAAAAGAACCAAAAAATTTAGTCCATGGCGATTGATAACCCACAATAGACTACTTGTCCATTGTGATAGACATGTGCCCATCATGATGGACATCCTTTTCCATCGCAATTAACACAAATATCGGGATTTACACTTTCACTTGGTAAAAAACCTATCCATCGTGATGCATAGGCCCATAATTGACACATATTCATGCAAAACTCCAAAAGTTTTTTCCATCGCAATTGACACATCCATTGCGATTGACACTCTCGATCGTGATTGATAGGCCATAATGGTCTTGCTTAATATTACCATGAAGGGAATGTGCTAAAGAGCAAGCCATTATGATCTTGCTTTATGGACAGCTCTGTCCATCATGATTGGTAGCCCTATCCAGCGCAATTGACAAATAGTTTTGCCCAATTTTGTATGTCCATTGCAACTCTGCACATGTGAACTATCTTGAAAGATTTCATCAACGAAAATCAAGTGCTCTTTCAAATCTTTAATCATTGTCAAAAGAATTTCCATCGAATCTCCATTCATATGCTCACTCTCCAACTTTTTGTGGAGATAAGCACGACAATCCTAATTTCTTACATGGTATAATGTTGTAAGAGTATCCCAAACATCTTTTGATGTCTTCTAGGAGAAATGTGAGGGATAATGGCTTGTTTGGCACACAACTATCAATGCATGTGTCTGTGCATCTCTGTCATCCCAAAAAAGTTGCTATATAGTATATACAGTGAGAACCAAAGCATGACTAGGAGATTGAAGATCTTCATCTTCAACACTATCTATGTCATTGTTAATCACTGTATTTGTAGGTGTACTAGGATGTTTCTCAACACCCTACACAATATTCCACAACCCATTTGCTACCAATACATGACACATCATGGATGCCTACAACAAGTAATTAGTACCACCCAACCTATCCTCAAGAGCCAACATATGGAACATATCGTTGCTTTCAGCCATAGCCAATAACCAAATACGGTGATACAAAAAATTGATTGTATCTCCAAAAATGAATAGAAACACCGTATCAAGCTTTTCTAAACCTATAGTAAACGTTGAGGCACATGTACTAGCAAACTTAAACACACACACACACACACACACACACACACATATATATATATATATATATATATATATATATATATATGTGTGTGTGTGTGTGTTTGGCACAAAGGGAAAAAAAATTCTTGCACAATTTCTATGATAGTGCATTTTGAGGGCAAACCGAGCTCAAATAAAAATTTTGATGTGATAGAGCAGAGCAATTTTGGGCTTCAAATCTCCTCAAGTATGATCACCAATTTTTCATACAATTCTAAGATTCCGCTTGGAGGGGTGTTGATGACACCCTAGAAGAAGCAATGGCCTCTCACACCATTATTGGAGATCAAGGTATGTGGAAGCACATGAATAGCACAAGGAAGAGGAAGAAGCTTGGAAAACAACACAATGCAAAATGTATTACCAAGTGAATGTGCAAAGATAAGTGACCCGTTAGGGTTATAGACATATATACAAGTTGGGGGTAAAAACCTCCGAAAGAGCAAAAAAAGTGCCTCCGTGGTCATAAGTGTGTTCACACACATCACTACCAAAATATATCAACAAGTACTTTTCACACCACTTCTATAATGTTGATAAAGGTATCAAAAGGAACCCAAAAAAACCATCCATAAAAGTCATAAAGTACAAGTAATACCAAAATACGGTGTTTGCATGGGACCACATGTATCATTTTGAACAAGTTGAAATTTACATTCAATTCTCGTTAGACCATCTTTTGGATAGGAATAACATTGCGTCTTATCCAAAACGGAGCTCACACATAGATTTTTAGAATGTTTATCAAGTTTGGGAAATAATACACCATCTTAAACTTTTGTAGACATAGAAAACTAGCAACATCATCCACATATTTTTCGTAATTTTGTATCCCATACATTCCACATCTTACCATATCAAATTCCATAATTTTTCTCACCATTAGAGAAATCATGAATTTTACACTTCATCAACAAAGTTGGCTACCAAGCGAAGCTTGGCTAGTGATAGCATTGATAACGAATTCTGATTGATTGAGAGCACATATAAAGCATTTTCATAATGTGAATGTACTATCATTCGAAATAGTAAGGAAACCTTTTCCAAATCCCATGATAAAACATAAGGATCTCTTTTATTTGTGATAGTGTTGTCATTAGGGGCTAGTTCATTTAAAGTTCTTAATAGTTACTATGTTTGGTTGTGCTACGTTCAAAATATTGAACATGTGAGTCTACATCAAACATGGAATAATTATGTGATGATGATCATATTTGCAATATGTAGTAAATTGTCATTCTTCATTCTACAAGGTTAGAAGATTGATTCTTTTAAAAGGTATAGATGTCTACGAGAACCATTGTTATCTCTTTCTTCTTTGCCTCTTGAGAAAAACTTTTAAGATGTTTTTTCATAACATGATGAAAGGATTTAAGCACTTGCAAATATTTTTTGCTTCTTTTTCTTCTTATCCTTTTCATGGCTTTTTTATTATGTAGCATTTAATAATTTTTACTTACTAGAGGAAAATCCAACTTTACCCTTGTCCTTTTTACTAGAAAAAAAAGCTTCATATGCAACTCCATGGACATGTTTTGCCTAGATTGTTCCTTTTGTAATAAAACAAAAAATAGTCCTTCAATCATTAATCAAAGAAAGAGCTATACAACAAAGCTCTGATAAAAATCTAGCAACTTGTTAAGAAGAGTTATTAAGTGAATTGTCTAGAGAACTTCTATCGAAGAAAAGCAATTGCTCCTTCAAATATGTGATCTTATAAGAAATATGTAATTAAGCACCTTGAGCAACCATGATTGTCAAGGATCTTGTTGTAGGACATTGGTTCTTTTTTTTTTAATAGAAAATTGGCCTTATAGTACAAGTTTCAATGTACTAAATTAATTTGATGGCGATGCACCACAGTGTGCTCTCCATTTGGAGAACTCCATGACGATATCCTCGGAGTAGAAAATCGAGCTCCAAGTGCCACACACGGTACTCCACATAGAGGTTGTAGAATACGCAGAAAACATAGTACACAAGGAGCACGAACACACACTTCTTAGGTATTACAAAAGTTGTTGAACTTATAGTTTGTGGTTGACCAAGCCACTATATGTTTTATTAAAGAACATATACAAAGGTTTCTAGTGGCCATTTGGCCTTTCACATGGACACTAACAGTAACAATCTCCCACTAGAGGCCAATAACTATGGGAGAAAAATAAGAATGATAAAGAATACCTGAGTGTAAGTATATAGAGTATACCTCCCACCTGATGGGCATGTAACACAGTATACAAGTGATTGTGTAAGATTATGAATCAAGTAACCCCCATCAAGTCACAACAGTGTGGAAAGCTATCCTGTGGTAGATCTTTAGTCAAAGCATATGTAGCATTACCTCAAGTATGTACCTTCTCAAGAATAATGCGCTCAGTGACTAAGCAATCTCTAATGAAGTGATACTTCACCTCAATGTGTTTGGTCTTTGCATGATAGATTGGATTCTTAGCCAAAGCAATGGCACTCTGACTATCATTGAGCAAACAAGGTACATGCTGAGGTAGACCCTATATCACAAGCAAGACGAGAAATCCACAATGCTTCCTTACATGCCTCACTTGCTACAACATACTCTGGTTCTGTGGTGGAAATAGTTGTACATTCTTGAAGATGATATCTCTAAAAGATAGCACCTCCGGCAAAATGAAAAATGTACCCTGATGTAGACTTACTATTGTCTACACAACCACCATAGTCATAATCTGTGTAACCAATAATGGATGCTTTCCCTCTACCTAAGCATAGACACTTGTTCTTAGTGCCACTTAGATATCTCAAAATCATTGTGACTACTTCCCAATGTTTATTGCCAGGATTAGATATATATTTGCTCATGACTCCCACTGCAAATGCAATCTATGGTCTCGTAGCTACCATAGCATACATAAGACTACCAACAGTAGACTGATAAGGAATTTTGGTCATGAATTCCTTTTCCTCATATGATTTGATGCAATCATCCTTGTTCAATTTCACATATGTGGGTAAAGGTGTACTCAATGCCTTTCGACCCTGCATATTGAACCTATGAAGTACTTTGGATATGTACTCACTTTGAGAAAAATATATGCATCTTTTACTCATATCACGAGTAATGTGCATGCCAAGATTATGTATGGCATCCCCCAAATCCTTCATATCAAATGTTTGACTCACTTCCTCTTGAGAATTGACAAATCATAAGAGAACTTCCTAGGAGTCAACATATCATTGACATAAAGTATCAAGCATATCAAGCTTCCATCTGGGTATCTCTTTGTGTAGAGACAATGATCCTCATTACTTTAAGAATAGCCTTGAGACTTCATAAAAGTGTTAAAATTTTGGTTACCATTGCCTAGGTGATTGTTTAAGTCCATATAAGCTCTTCTTGAGCTTACAAACTAGACTTTCTTTGCCAAGAACTACATAACCCTTTGGTTGCTCCATATAGATCTCATCTATAAGATCTCCATGCAAGAAAGCAGCTTTCACATCCATTTGGACTAGTTCTGTGTCCTCCATTGCAATGAATCCAAGCAACATTCATAGGGTCATCATTTTGACCACTAGAGAGAAGATTTCCTTGAAATCAACACCATGTTGTTGTTTAAAACCCTTTGCAACAAGTCGTGCTTTATATTTTGGAGAAGCGATCTCTGATGTGCATTTCATCTTATATACCCATTTACATAGTAAAGCTTTCCTTCCCTTTGGAAAAGATACTAGATCCCAAGTACCATTCTTGTGAATAGAATCCAACTCACTCTTCATGGCACGCTCCCACTTGACATGGTCCGTTGTCTGCATAGCCTCTTCATAGCAAGAAGGCTCACCAACATCTATTAGAATTAATAAATCCAAACCTAGAAAATATCTATTAGGTGGATGTGAGAGTCGTGTAGAGTGTCTCAATGGATGCTGAATAGGAACATTTGCACACTGATCTGATTAGAAATTCTCTTGAGCATCCCTATGTGCAACATTTTTGTGCATGCTAACTGGAAGACTAGTATCCTCAAACACCACTCTTCTCACTAAAACCTCCTTAATGGGTTGTTTATACATCTTAGATGCATTGAAAATGACATCACTACTTCTCATCACTGATCGTGTTTCAGGATCCCATAAGCAATATTCAAATTGTCCTTCTTGACCATATCCAAGAAAAACATATTTCTTTGACTTATGGTCCAACTTTTGTCTAAGATTCTTGGGTATATGCACATATGCTTCACACCCAAAAACTCAAAGATGATCATAATATGGTGGCTTCCCTGTCCATAACTCTTGTGCCACTTTCAAACCTTTGGCAGTACTAGGTGAAACATTAATCAAGTGAACTGCAATCAATATTGCTTCTGCCCAAAAGCCTTATGAAAGGTTTGCATGATGAAACATAGAAACTACTCTACCCTGAATAGTTCTATTCATCATTTTAGCTACAGTACTTTGTACGGGGGTATAAGGAGCTATAAACTCTCTTCGAATTCCTCTAGATTGACAAAAAATATTGAATTCATGTGAAGTATACTCACCCCCATTATGTGAATGTAAAGCCTTAAGCTTAGTTCCTTTTTTAGTCTCACCTAAAGCAAACCATTTTCTAAAAGTAGGGAATACCTCATCATTTGATTTGATAGGATATACCTAGACTTTTCTAGTGGAATCATCAATGAAAGTGACAAATTAAAGAGAACCACCTAATAAACTTGTGGACATAGGACCACACACACCTGTATGAACAAGATCTTAATACTGAATTGAAGAGTCAATGTGTGTCTTGTGCACATTCCTAGTTTGCCTTCCATATTGACAATGCTCACAAAATGAAAAATCAATGAAAGATAATAGAGGTAAGTAGGCAAAACAAGAAAGATTTTCCATTCCACTACGTGATATATGGCCCAAACATCCATGCCAAATACAAGCCATTGGTTGTTCAGTAACAACTAACAAGTGTTCTTTCTGTGATACAAATAAAGGATAAAGTGAGCCAACTTTGCTTCCTTTTGCAGTAACCATATTGCCCTTTAATATGCAAAATGATTGAGCATAAAAAACCACCTTGTAACCAAGGTCATCAAGTTGACCAATTGACATCAAACTACATGATAATTGAGGTACATTGCATACATTATGCATAGTAAATTTTTGACCATCGATGAAGTGCACAATCACACCTCCAATCCCCACAACATCACACTGGTAAGAGTCACCAAGTCTCACGGTATCAAGAGACTTTGCTACATAATTAGAGAACCATTTCCTGTGTGGTGTCACATGGAAAGAAGCACCAAAATCTAGCAACAATGTGTGGGAAAGAGAATCAACCATAAGCAACTCAATTGGCACAGTGCTTTCAAGTGTCAACACATCAGCATCATCAAAAATAGCATTACTTTCTTCAATCTTCACAATCGAACTAGATGGTGTAGATGGTTGTTTAACATGTCCATCAACATTTTGTCCTTTACCTTTAGCATTCTTTAATGCATAACAATCTTTCTTCATGTTCCCTTTCTTATGAAAATAATGGCATTTAATATCCCTCTTCCTTGATTTACTTCTACTCTTATTCCGTTGACCATTCTTTTCCTTGTTCTTGCTCCTGCAACCATAGATTTTCTATGAATCTCCTCACTCAAGAGTGCTCCACATATGTCATTAAAGACGAGTTTACCACCAGGTGCATTATTGCTAATAGCTATGCAAAATGTATCACATGATGATGGCAAGGTGCATAAGAACAAGACTTCTTTCATTTGATTATCCATATCCATTTTCTAAGAGTGTAAGTAGGAGAATATAGCATCAAACTCATTTAGATGAGTAGGAACACTATCTGTGTCCTTCATCCAAAGATCATATAACTTTCTCATTAGATACACTTTATTTGATGCCGTTTCTTTTTCATATGTATTGTATAACTTCTTCCAAAGCTCCTCTACACTTTCACAGTCTAATATTATAAAGTAAAAATTATATACTAGGTGCAATTGAATGGTGGACCTATCCATTTCTTCTAACTCATCTGAATCATCTTCATCCATGTCAGCAGGCTTCTTTGAGATTCCATTTACTGGCTTCCATTGCCTCCTCTGAATCAACACATCTTTAATCTAATTCTTCCATAGAGCAAAATTTGTGCTATCAAATTTTTGGATCTCAAAATGGTCTTTGCCTTGCAAGTTATAGCTCCTCGGAACACTGGCACTAGACTCTGATCCACGAGACATGCTTGAGACCTCTAATGCCATGATGCTAGAGAACTGAATAGAATGATAATGGAGCTAGTAGAGTCCAAGCACCACTAAGGCTCAGTGAAGGATGAAAAAGTGTCAAATTTTGGGACAGAATTCACCAGTCTTTCTAGAAAAATGAATTAATGAACAATAATGACCAACCAAAAGGATTTTGTGAGAATAAATGTGCTCACACCAATAAATGTATCAAGGAGTAAATCGACCACTTTATAGTTGAAAAAACCAAAAATTTGGAAAAAGTTTGCTGAAATATCTTCTGCAAAGTGAGCATATGACCAGTGTCAATATCTCATAAACTGCATATAAACAATTACCCAAAGGAAGCCAAATAGGCTTATCTTGCACCTATGAACAACTATCATACATCTCCTATGGTGAGGCTGGGTAATTCTTCCACCTACATCACCAAAGAGATCCCAACATCTAGGTATCTCCGAGTTAAGAAAACCTCACCACGACCCTCTTTACCAAACATAAAAGGCTTTATTCAAAAACATAACTACTATATCAATGACCACATGGACGTACATAAGCGATATCCACAAAAGCATACATAGTGTGTATGTGTTCAATATATGTAGTAAAATGGCACTGAAAGGCTGAAATCACTGCTCAAACACTAGCCAACAACACTTGCAAGTGTTTTTCAACTCTATTCTTTAGGCCCAAAGACCTGCATAGACTTGTAGTGGTTGTTCCTACCACAGCTAAAACCTTCAAGAAACCTGTAGATTTAACTAGTGTAGCTGAAATTGTAGCCCCAAAATGTGAAAATTCATTGTTGAAGAAATACAAAGAACACTCTTCTTGATGTTCTTGCTCCTCTGTGAAGAGAACTGTCCATGAAAGTACTCCAAAATTGCTCCAAAAAACACCCCAAAAATGCTTCCAAAATATGCTTTGAAAACAAAAAATGAAGCTTTGAGAACCCAAAACTTGTTGAAGATAAGGTGAACCTTAGTCTTTCCCTTTCTCCAAGCACCACAAGAGTGTAGCTTAGTGGCAAGAGATTTCCATAGTTAAGCGAGGGGGGGGGGAACAGTACTAGGATGCGTGACCTCTTGGGAAGTATCTGGAACCTCTATCTTCCTTGAACGTTGAGGTCCTCCCTCGTGTGCAGCCAATGATGCCAATGGTGACTTCGGTGACTTGGATGACAAGGTATGCCAAGGCCTATGCCTTGGTCACCACCTTAGTCGTATGCCTTGGAGAAAGCCTTGGGTGGGTGGGTAGGTTCTTGCTTCGCTTGCAGAAAATAAACAAATATTTTGCATCAAAATGCTCCGGTACCAGTGAAGTAATTTCATGGCAATGCAATATGTAACATTGAAGGAAGCTCATATTACGTTGGAAACCCAGTTTGAAAGTCAAAATCAGGCAACAATACAAGAATTGGAGACACATCTATGCATGCACATGGAGTGAAATGCCAAATTAAGTCATAACATGGGACTCTTGCATTGTCACCTTATAGTGACTAATGAAGAGAACACACACCTACAATGCTAGAATGAAGAGAATCTTGAAGTAGCCATGGAAATGATGGAAACTACTCTTGTCAATCCATCATGGTTCTAGGCAATGTCTTCAAATTCAATAAATAGCATATTGGAAGATTATATACTCTTACTTGAGGAGCACGATAGAATAATAGAAGAACTTGCAACATTAAAAGCATCTGTTGGACCCAAGGAAGGACCAGTTCCACCACTAGATGACTCCCCTATAAGCCCAAGACACAACGTCAACGCAGAGAACTATGGAAGTAGGTAGCAAACATGTATACCCAAATCCAAGACTATGAGGTTACTCTTAAAATAGCATAAGAACGACTAACATCCCCTCTCGACCTACTAGAAGAAGAAGAGATGGTCCAAATCCCCATGCACGTGGTCTATGAGGAAGAATATGAGCCACAAGCTACCATCAGAGGATGCAATAGAGAGGAAGGCTAGGATGTCTTTAAACTTCAAAGATCTACTTGGGTGAAAAATATCAAGGAAATTGGAAAAACCACATTTACAACAAGCATCATTGGCTCTATTTGAAGAGACCATCTTGAAATCAAAATATTTCCAAAAAATCATTCCTCGATGATCCATCATGATTGATGAGCTACAATACTATCCCTACTTTGTCCTAATAGGAGAATATATTATAGAGATAAAAAGAATCATTGGGAAGCTCCCAATTGTTTCCATGCAGCTTGAGCCTGAAGATTTACCTATAGCTTCTTAGTGCAACACTATTTTCCAACCCAATTGGCATATAGAGTTACTAAAAGATTACGTGGAAATTCAATAGACGTGAAGTAAATCTCATATGCACATAATCTACAATACATGCTATGGGCTAGTTTCCCACCACCGCAATTGGAAGACATTTTCTATCAAGCTTAAAAATAATCATAATTATTGGGATTGGCTAAATTATCCATATTTTGAACCCCACAAGGGGCTCCAACAATTGCCTACATGATGAACACTATTTGACACTGGCCACCATTCTTATCTAAGATGCCAAATATTGCTACATGAATGATTGTGAAGATATTTGATATGATGCTCATAAACTTTAATGTTTTCAAGAAAGTGAAAGCCCCCCATATCAACTCACCGGGCATTGAAAAGAGAAATCTTGACATAGTATATGACATGAATAGAACGACCTTCATGAAAATATGCTATGCTTAGCACTATCGAATCAAGTATCTCTCTACATGCTACAAACAAACATTTCAAACATGTTTGCAACAAGGTTTTGGGAGTACCATTGAGAAGTACTTAATCCTAAACTAATAAATTGTCTTCATCTGTATGCTTGTGAAAAACTTCAATACTTAGAGAATTACCACAATGACCAGTTGGATAATCCACATGCAATTGACTGGAAAACATTGGAAGTGGAATTAGCACGTGGACTATGTATTGCTGAACATACCTTGACCATCGACATTTTGCAAAATTACATTGAACACTTCCAACAACAAAAAGCCTATTAGGGAAAATATATAAGAGAGGGAGGGGAGTGTTGATGGTTAGGGCCAAGCAGAAAGAACATGAGGTGGAGGAGATAACAACCATAGGAGGAGAGGAAGTACATGTGAAGAACCTCCATAGTAAACCAACAAAAACATTCAATCTTCTATGAAACAATGAATTTTATCACTACCTCATTGTATGAAATGCCAGTTTTGTAAATAGATGCCGAAGCAAAGGAGTACTCAAGCTTGAGGAGCCAAAGTAGAATCCCCATTTCATATTTCATATTTCATATTTCATATTTCATATTTTCTAATATCATTTGAGCCTTCAAATGAGTCAAGACCCGATTTCTAACTACACAGGACAATAGGTTTGAAACTAGCCAAAACTCAGCTAAAAAATATAAAAGGGGCTAGAAAGTTCATTTTTGAGGTTGGCTTGTGAGAGATTGTCCTCTATGAGAAAGTAGAAAGCTTGTAATCTTGTTGATAATAGAAGATGCTTCATTGTTCTATCTCAATTACTCTTCCTTATGTGTGTGTGTGCATGTGTGTGTGCATCTTGTGTGCTTCTAACCTTCACATCTATGTACTTCATTTGCTCATGATCTTCATATCACACCTCATGTGTCCATGGATTGACAATTACAAGGTGGATCTTCATTGACATTGACACTCATCGTTGCTCTATGGTTGACAACAAATAAATACTTATAGGGAAACTTTCACATCTATTGTTGAGTGTGTGTGGCTTAGATGCCTTATGGATGACTTGGATGTTAGTCAGGCTTCTATCACTACCGTATTTACTAACAGTCAAAGTGCACTGTTAGTTCTAGGGAACCTACTGTTTTCTGCTTGCACTAAACATATGGACTATTACTGTTAGTGTCCATGTGAAAGGCCAAATGGCCATTGGACAATTCTTTGTATATGTTCTTTAATAAAACATATAATGGCCTGGTCAGCCTCAGACTGAATGTTCGACTGCATTTGTGAAACCTAAGAAGTCTGTCTTCGTGCTCCCTGTGTACTGTGTTTTCTGTGTATTCTGCAACATTTGTGCAAAGTACTGGTTGCGGCCTCAAGAGCTTGTTTTCTACTCCGAGCATATCATCGTGGAGCTCTCGAGAAGGAGAGCGCACTGTGGTGCATCATCGTAGAAATACTTCACTGGTATCAGAGCAGTTCGACGCAAAAAACTTTGTTCCTTTTGTGCGAGCGAAGCAAGCACCCCCCAAGGTTTACGACTAAGGTGGCGGCCAAGGCATAGACCTTGGCATACCTTGTCATTCGAGTCACTGAAGTCACCGTTGGGGCCATTGCCTGTGCACGAGGGAGGACCTCAACGATCAAGGAAGATAGAAGTTCCCAGTACTTCTTGGGAGGTCACCCATCCCGATATTGTTCCCCCCAGAGCTCGCTTAGCCGTGACAATCTCTTTCCACTAAGCTACAATCTTGTGGTGTCTGAAGAAGGGGAAAGACTAACATTGACATTACCTTGAACATGTTTTGGTCCCTCAAAGCTTCATTCTAAGCTTTCAAAGCCTATTTTTGAAGCATTTTTGGGTGTCTTTTGGAGCCATTTTGGAGTATTTCTGCACATAGTTCTCTTCACACAGGTCTGCCAACATCAAGAAGAGTGTTCTTTGTACTTCTCCAACAATAAATTCAACCTTTGGGGCTATATTTTTCAGCCACACTCGCAAAAATACAAGCTGGAGTTATTGGCTAGTTTTTCGGCTGTGCATTCAACCTTTTAGTTTCATTTTACTGCATATATTGAGAACATACACATCATGTATGCTTCTGTGGAGACCGCTTATGTACGTCCATGTGGTCATTGATATAGTGGTTACGTTCTTTGCATAAATCCTTTTACGTTTGATAAAGAGGGTCATGGGGAGGTTTCCTTAACTGGGAGACACCCAGATGTCGGGATGATCTCTTTGGTGATGCAGGTGGAAGACTTACCCAACCTCGCCATAGGAGATGTATGATAGTTGTTCATAGGTGCTCAATAAGCCTAGTTGGCTTCTATTGGGGAACTGATTATATGCAGTGGAGTTAGCGATTCACTATGCAGATAAACATGTCAGTACTTGTAGTTATATGATATTTTGACACTGATCATACACTCATTTTGTAGAGGATACTCTGGCAAAATTTTTCCAGATTTTTGGTTTTTTCAACTATACAGTGGTCGATTTACTCCTTGATACACTTATTCGTTGGTGTTCGGACTCTTCTAGCTCCATTATCATTCCATTCACTTCTCTACCATAATGGCGTCAGAGGTCTCAGACACATCCGATGGATCATGGTCTAGTGCTAGTGTTCTGAAGAGGATCTATAACTTGCAGGGAAAAGACCATTTTGAGATCCGAAAATTTGATGGCACAAACTTTGCTCTATGGAAGAATCAGATTAAAGATGTGCTGATTCAAAGGAGGCAATGGAAGCCACTAAATGGGATTTCAAGGAAGCCTGCTGACATGGATGAAGATGATTAGGATGAGTTAGATGAAATGGCCAAGTCTACCATTCGCTTGCACCTGGCAAATAATGTTTACTTTATAGTATTAGACTGTGAAAGTGCAGAGGAGCTTTGGAAGAAGTTATGCAATACATATGAAAAAGAGACGGCATCAAATAAAGTGTATCTGATGAGAAAATTATATGACCTTCATATGAAGGACATAGATAGTGTTGCTGCTCATCTAAATGAGTTTGATGCTATATTATCCCAGTTACAGACTCAAAAAATGGATATGGATAATGAAATGAAAGGAGTATTGTTGTTATGCACCCTACCATCATCATGGGATACATTTTGCATAGCTATTAGCAATAGTGCACCTGGTGGTAAACTTGTCTATGATGACATATGTGGAGCACTCTTGAGTGAGGAGATTCGTAGAAAATCTATAGTTGGCACTCAGAGTGGAGATGCATATAATCTTCGTGATTCTTACCAAGGAAAGAATCAGCAACGTGGCAGGAGCAAGAACAAGGAAAAGAATGGTCAACGAAATAAGAGTGGAAGTAAATCAAGGAGGAGGGATATTGAATGCCATTCTTGTCATAAGAAAGAACATATGAAGAAAGACTGTTATGCACTAAAAAATGCTAAAGGTAAAGGACAAAACGTTCATGGGTATGTTAAACAGTTACTTGAACCATCTACTTCGATTGTGAAGATTGAAGAAATTAGTGCTATTTCTGATGATGTTGATGTGTTGACACTTGATAGTACTACGCCATCTGAGGTGCTTATGGTTGATTCTCTTTCACACACATGGCTGCTAGATTCTCGTGCTTCTTTCCATGTGACACCACACAGAGAATGGTTCTCTAATTATGCAGCAAAGTCTCTTGGTACCGTGAGACTTGGTGACTCTTACCAGTGTGATGTTGTGGGGATTGGAAATGTGGTTGTGTAGTTCTCTAATGGTTCAAAATTTACTATGCATAATGTACGCCATGTACCTCAGTTATCATGCAGTTTGATGTAAGTTGGTCATCTTGATGACCTTGGTTACAAGGTGGTCTTCTATGCTCAGACCTTTCACATATCAAAGGGCAATATGGTTATTGCAAAAGGAAGCAAAGTTGGCTCACTTTATCCTTTATTTGTATCACAGAAAGAACACTTGTTAGCTGTTACTGAACAACCTATGGCTTGTATTTGGCATGGTCGTTTGGGCCATATATCTCATAGTGGAATGGAAAATCTTTCTTGTTCTGGCTACTTACTTGTGTTATCTTTCTCCGATTTTTCATTTTGCGAGCATTGTCAATATGGAAAGCAAACCAGAAATGTGCATAGAACACACATTGACTCTTCAATTTAGCCTTTAGATCTCGTTCATACAGATGTGTGTGGTCCCATGCCCACTAGGTCCTTAGGTGGTTCTCTCTACTTGTCACTTTCATAGATGATGCTGCTAGAAAAGTTTGGGTATATCCTATCAAATCGAAGGATGAGGTATTCCCTACTTTCAAAAAATGGCTTGCTTCAGTTGAGACTGAAAAAGAAACTAAGCTTAAGGCTTTACGTTCAGATAACGGGGGTGAGTATACCTCACATGAATTCAACCTTTTCTGTCAGTCTAGAGGGATCTGTAGAGAGTTTTTACAACTCCTTATACCCCAATACAAAATCGTGTAGCTGAGAGGATGAATAGAACTATTCAAGATAGAGTAGTCTCTATGTTGCATCATGCAAACCTCTCACAAGGCTTTTGGGCAGAAGTAGTATTGACTACAGTTCATGTGATTAACCTTTCACCTAATACTGCCAAAGGTTTAAAAGTGACACAAGAGTTATGGAGAGGGAAGCCACCATATTATGATCATCTTCGAGTTTTTGGGTGTGAATCATATGTTCATATACCCAAGAATCTTAGAAAAACGTTGGACCATAAGTCAAAGAAATGCATTTTTCTTGGATATGGTCGAAAAGGGCAATTTGGATATCGCTTATCGGATCTTGAAACACGATCAATGATCAGAGTAGTGATGTCATTTTCAATGAGTCTAAGATAAACAACCCATTAAGGAAGTTGAAGTGAGAAGAGTGGTGTTTGAGGATACTAGTCCTCCGGTTAGCATGCATAAAAATGCTGCACATAGGGATGTTCAAGAGAATGTCCGTTCATATCAGTCTACACATGTTCTTATTCAGCAATCATTGAGACGTTCTGCACATGTCTCACATCCACCTGATAGATATGTTCTAGGTTTAGATTTTGTTATGCTAACAGATGCCGGTGAGACTTCTTGCTACAAAGAGGCTATGCAGACAGAGGATCATGTCAAGTGGGAGCATGCCATGAAGATTGAGTTGGATTCTATTCACAAGAATGGTACTTGGGATTTAGTACCTTTGCCAAATGGCAGAAAAGATTTACCATGTAAATGGGTATATAAGCTGAAATTCACATCAGATAGTGCTTCTCCAAAATATAAAGCACGACTTGTTGCAAAGAGTTTTAAGCAACAACATGGTGTTGATTTCAAGGAAATCTTCTCTCTAGTGGTCAAGATGAGTACCCTACGCATGTTGCTTGGATTCGTTGCAATGGAGGACTTAGAGCTAGTCCAAATGGATATGAAAACTGTTTTCTTGCATGGAGATCTTACAGATGAGATCTATATGGAACAACCAAAGGGTTATGTAGTTCTTGACAAGGAAAGTCTAGTTTGTAAGCTTAAGAAGAGCTTGTATGGACTTAAATAGTCCCCTAGACAATGGTACCAAAAGTTTGATGCTTTTATGAAGTCTCAAGGCTATTCTCAAAGTAATGAGGATCATTGTCTCTACACAAAGAGATGCTCAGATGGTAGCTTGATATGCTTGATACTTTATGTCAATGATATGTTGATTACTAGGAAGTCCTCTTATGATTTGTCAATTCTGAAAAAGAAGTTGAGTCAAACATTTGATATGAAGGATTTGGGGGATGCCAAACATATTCTTGGCATGCGCATTACTCATGATAGGAGTAAAAGATGCATATACTTGTCTCAAAGTGAGTACATATCCAAAGTACTTCACAGGTTCAATATGCAGGGTGGAAAGGCATTGAGTACACCTTTACCCATGTATGTGAAATTGAGCAAGGATGATTGCCCCAAATCAGATGAGGAAAAGGAATTCCTGACAAAAATTCCCTATCAGTCTACTATTGGTAGTCTCATGTATGCTATGGTAGCTACGAGACTAGACATTGCATTTGTAGTGGGAGTTGTGAGTAGATATATGTCTAATCCTCGCAAGAAACATTGGGAAGCGGTCAAGATGATTTTAAGATATCTGAGTGGCACTAAGGACAAGTGTGTATGCTTAGGTAGAGGGAAAGCATCCATTCTTGGTTACACAGATTCTGACTATGCTGGTTGTGTAGACAATCGTGAGTCTACATCAGGGTACATTTTTCATTTTGCTGGAGTAGCTATCTTTTGGAGATCTCGTCTTCAAGAATGTATAGATCTTTCCACCACAGAAACAGAGTATGTTGTAGCAAGTGAGGCATGTAAGGAAGCATTGTGGCTTTCTCATCTTGCTTGTGATATGGGTTTACCTCAGCATGTACCTCGTTTTCTTAGTGATAGTCAAAGTGCCATTGCTTTGGCTAAGAATACGGTCTATCATGCAAAGACCAAGCACATTGAGGTGAGGTATCACTTCATTAGAGATTGCTTAGTCACTGAGCACATTATTCTTGAGAAGGTTCACACTCGAGATAATGCTTCACATGCTTTGACTAAAGCTCTACCACATGATAGCTTTCGACAATGTTGACACTTGAAGGGGTTTCTTGATTCCTGATCTTACACAGTCACTTTTCTACTGTGTAACATGCCCATCAGGTGGGAGGTATAGTTTGTATACTTACACTCAGGTATTCTTTATCATTCTTTATCTTCACTCCCATAGTTACTTTGGCCATATTGGCCTTTAGTGGGAGATTGTTACCGTTAGTGTCCATGTGAAAGGCCAAATGACCACTGGACACTTCTTTGTATATGTTCTTTAATAAAACATATAGTGGCCTGGTCACCCACATACTGTATGTTCGATCGCATTTGTGCAACCTAAGAAGTCTGTCTTTGTGCTCCCTGTGTACTATGTTTTTTGTGTATTTTGCAGCATTAGTGCGAAGTACTGTGTGCGGCCTCAGGAGCTCAGTTTTCTACTCCGAGCATATCATCGTGGAGCTCTCAAGAAGGAGAGTGCACTGTGGTGCATCATCGTAGAAATACTTCATGGACATGAACTATCATTATGTGAGAGAGGCTCTTAACTAGAGATATCATTTTGGCATATGTGCTCATAGTGGACATTTTTATAGAACTTTTTACAAAGGATCTACCTCATGAGAAATTTGAAGCTTTTCAAAAAGGTTTGGGATTACTCCCTTTTGTGGATTGAACTTCGTCCATATTGATTGAGACTTATATATAAATGCATGCGAACCTCTTGTTAAATGCATTACTCTGAGCCAGTATTTGTTAGTATATTGCAATAGAGGTGTGTGAACACACTTAGGACTATAGGGGGAACTTTTTTTCCCTAATTAGGAGTTTTTTTTTCTCGGCTTGTATCTATGCTCATAACTCTAAAGTGATACTTATCTTTGTAAATGCATTTATTAATAATCTTTTTGTGATCTTAAGATTCTTTTTCAGTAGTGCTATTTTTATGCATTCTCAATCCTCAAATTACAACATAAGTTGTAGGATTTCAAATATCCATTGTGAGAATACAAGGCGTGCCATGTATTGGTTGTAAAACTATTCTTGAATATTGTGTAGGATGTTGAAATATGTCTTATTATAGATAAAAATATTCAAAGTATAGCTGATGAAAGTGATGGAGTATGTTTCAAGTTCTGGCTCTAGTGTAATTACTATTTCTAGTGCTTTCAAAGCTCCTATTTTGACTATGTTAGGTACACTAAAAACAATCATAACCATTGAAAAGAAACTTTGATGGGATGGAAAAGATTTACAAGCACATGCTTTGATTGCTTTATTTGGTATGCATGTGATTATCCCTCATATTTTTGCATGAAAAAGAGGTAAATATGCTTGGGATACCGTTGCCACAATGTATTAGGCAAGAAACGAGGCTTGTGTTGCTTATCTTTGAAAATGGGGAGTGAGCACATGAATGAATGTGATTTTATCGAGAGTTAATTTTTGCATCCCATATTAGCATTTAGGAATGCATACCTTTGCTAGTATATTTTTTCCTCATAAGCTTTCTCTTATCACTTTTTACACTTAGTGTTAATAAGATCTCTCTAACTTTTCTCATCTTGTATCTCATGAATAATGGATGAGCACCACATGAACCATATGGTCTCTAAAGTTATTCTTCTATTACCACAAGTTTGATAGTACTCTGCATCTCTTCTTGGAAACTCTATTCCTCCTAATGACCTTCTATTAGCTTTTCAAATTCATCCATAAGGAGTAGAGCATTCTCTTATGCATCACTTTATCAACTTTTACTATTAGAAATTCTCTCAAAAAATGCTTTATTTATTGTTTGTCTCTCTAATTTCTCACTAAATTTCATACCTAGATTATATTCAACACCCTAATTTCCCTTAAAATGTTTTCTATGAAACCTTCTAGCATATGCTACCCTATCTTTATATTCTAATCCACTATATTGTAGCCCTCTTTTTTTACCTCTGTTTTTATTCCTCTTGCCCTAGATCCATCTCTTCCTCCTCCCTACACGCCTAGCAACATCTCATGCCCTTTATCCATATATTTCTATTTCTCTTTCTCTCTCTATCTCTCTTTTTATCTCTCTTTCTCTCTCCAAGGTACCATATCTTACTTTGAAATCCAAATATCCTCCAACATACATCTAAATTGCATTGCATAATAGCATAAGCAAAGAAGAAGAAAAAAAATATGAAGAAGGGTTGACCAACTTCGACAACCATTAGCTCTATTGAACCCTAAATGTACACACATGCACACACACACAAACACATACATATATAATGAGGGCAAGGAATTGATGAAGTGAACTTAAAAAAAAAAAATCAATAGTTGAAGAAGGCCATAATGAGGGCAAGGAATTGATGGAGTGAACTTTGTGAGAGTTCATGAGGGAAAAAAATAGGCAAGAATTGGACTCGAATGTGCATTATTTAATTCACTATCATGTGGGAAAAAAAGGTAGCCAATTGAGCTTCTTTAGCCTTATATAGTCAACTTGCTAGACTCCATGGGCAGCTTGCCTTTTTTGGAAGTTTATCATGCCTTAAACATTGTCCCTAAAGGATATACAAAAAGGACTAAAGGTTCTTCAAAAGATGAATAAATCCAAAGGGTAATAAATATTACATCAAATAGTCCAATAACTCCATTAGTTACCTCTACATTCTCATGGACAATAAACTACAAAAATGGTATATGACAAGAAGTAAAAATTAGAGATGTGGAAACCTCTTTTGAACGAGAAAAAACAGCCATCCTAACTATATAGGCCAAAACCTATTTTAAAGCATGATGATTCCCAATACCTTTGGGATGTGTAGACCCCACTCTTTCTCTCCACCATATGTGAACCCACACATAGAATATTTTTACCAAATCCTTGGGGGTACATATCTTCCCCAAGGGCCTACATAAAGATACCATATGCCATTGTATTGATACCCTTGGACAAACCTAGATCTTTGTAACACTTCTACTTCACCATTGATGCAATTTTGGACTCGCATCTTCATTGGAGTATTGCTTTTCTCATGGTTGCATGCCTTATTTATTGAAGGAGGAGTCATTGGTGGAAGATGAATTGTCTACCACGGAGTGAATTCTTCAAGAAAGCCTATAGAGGAAGGCTTTTGGGGTATTCTATGTGGATGTAGGTGCTCTCTAGTAACTTTCCTTACCTTGCACAAGGTTTGCTCTCCATTGTTTCTCCATATAGTGATTTATTTATTTTTGTAGCAAAGGAAGCAATGTCTAACAATGACATCAACCTATTATTTTGATTGATTTTGAGAGATTTCCATGTTGTTATTTTGATACTTACCTAGTCCTGCACTTGATTGTCAAAGTCTTGGAAGAAAATACAAGTTCTTTTCTCTCTAATTATTTCAATACAAGTGAACAAGTGATATAATACAATTTAATGAAGCTTAAACAACTAGGCTATAGTCCAATGCCCAACCAAAGCAAAAGAGCCTAATGGTTGTTTTTCTAGGTTTTTTGAGACCCTAAAAAGGCTTGTTTGAAGCTTTCTTGTAGTATTGTGCGTTTTAGAGATCATTTGGAGCATATTCAATATTTTGTAATTGAAAAAATATAAGATCCAATTTAAGTTCTATCTTATTTGAATGGTCAAAGGTATTCTTCTAGAATTGTTCTTTGACCATATGGGGGATTGAAGGCACTTCCCCTTGGATCATGGTAGAAGAGAGCTCCTTTGACTAGATGCTACTTCGTGATTTTGAGGTGAGAATCGCATGCAAAGAGGAATCCTATGTATAACATGGTGAGCACATGAGGGATATGCAAGATGATGGAATCTCTTAATTACAACATGAATGGAAACCCTAAAGCTACGAAAGGATAAATCCATGTAAAAAAAATTAAAAGGTGAAGAAATAGCTCAAATTCAAAGAGATTCAAAGAAGTAGCTCATTTTTGATGGCTAAAAAGGGATGAAAAACTCTTTAATGAACACAAAAAAAGAATATTGGGGAATTTCTTGATGGGGTTTTCCCACAAAACCACATGTGAATTTTGTGAAAAACTTGGTTATGAGACTAGAGACTATGCCTAACTCAAGGGGACTTGACAACATGGAAATTAATAGGGTACATTTTATCCCAACACATCTACACAAGAAGATAACAATACACAAGCTAACAAAACTAGATTTCGTAAGACAGAAATGTGTTATTGTTGTGGAAAATATGGTCATGCTTATATTAAGTGTGAATTACCCAAGTTTCCCCTCCCAGCCAACATTTTCTTCATCCCATGTATCATTGTACCTGAAACTACCCAAAGACTCAAGGATCAATGCTATACATGATCGAAGTGATACCATCAAGAGAAACAAATCCCAAATTAATGGAAATGATGTATTCCAGGAGAGAATCATCAAGACCTCAAAGAATTGAGGTCTTGGATGACGACCCTAAAAAGGAGGAAATTATCACTATACCACTAGAAATGGCCATTCAAGGTATCGAAGTAGCATACAAATTCATGGCAACCAAGTTCAAGTCTCATGCAACATGTAAAAAAGAATTTCTTAGAAATAGCTACAATTGCACAAGTTGTATTAAGCTCATTCTAATAGATCCAAGAGTTAAGAGTGAATTGTTAAATTTAATCCATGCAACCATGATTTTTTCTAAAGCTGTTGAGGGCTTTCTATTGAATTTCATGCATGAACACTAGCAGAATACCAAAGTTAAAAGCTGATGCTCATTGTCAAGGGAATCATGCTTATGGGGAGTTTGATTTGGTAACATTGCCCAAGGATGGCTCGTTTGGTTGTTTCTAGGGAGACCATGGATTAGATAGGCTAATTCTCTCCAAGACTAGGTATATGGGTTTCTACAACAATACAAAAAAAAATCAACTTCACATGGAAGAAAAGGGTTGATAGTGGAGTCATCATGTTTACTATACCTGCCAAAGATGATGATTCTCTACTTTCTTGGTTAATAGGAGATCCCAAGTGTTTTGACGTTGAGCCTATGGGCATTGAAGAACAAGATGAACTCATGGAAAAAGTTCTTGTACAAAGATTGTCCAATACATAAGAGAAAATTAATCTACAAGTGATAATTTATATAGCACCTTGGTTGAGCCTTAAAAAAAATGATGTAATTAGGTTGTTTATATATCTATCGTTTTGTGGGTATAAGAATAGAGTCTTAAGAAGATAAAAAACTAGAATCTAGACTAGTAACAATCAAGAATCAAAACTTGACTTGAAATTAAAATACGGATAAGGGATGGACAAATTCAAAATCAACATAGACTATGGTCTATGTCTATTCCAAAAAGTTCTTAGCCAAGAGCGGCCAAAATTAGACCATATTCCAATTAGCTAATATCACATTATATGGACTTATATTTTTGAATTGAAGCATAGTTGTCACTCAGACTTAAAAAGAAAGAATAGAAGAAGACACATAACTTAGAATCTATTTCAAGGAGGGAAATAATAAGGAATGCATGGATTAAGTTCACTCTCTCCCTCTGTTGAAGAAGGCTAGAGTCAAGTGGTTCACTCTCTTGCCATTGCAACACCTCTATACTCATCCTTTGTACTTGATAAAGCAATAGTGGGTTGCTTCTTATTTCTCCATGTAACAACAATAATCCCAAGTGAAAATAGAAAGCCACTAGTTGATCTTTTTTCTAGAGCACTACCAACCCAATCTGCATCAGTATATCCATGAACCTGAAATTCTATATCAGTTTCATAAAACTGTGCATAATCCAAAGTAGCACTCACATAACATAGAGTGCACCTCAAAGCATATAATGTGGCTTATTGGAAACTTGCATAAATTGACTCTCATTTCCAACGATGTAGCTTAGATCAGGCCTTGTAATTGTGAGTTGTATAAAACTTCTCATAATTTTCCTACACATAGTAGCATTTGAGGTAGTATCCAACTTCAAATTATGATATAATGGCATGGAAATTGGCTTAGAATTAGGCATACATACTTTTGCCTCATACTCAATGTATATTGCCTTTTGGGCAACCATATACCTAGTTCTGAATGTATAAACTCAATGCTCAAGAAGTAATGCAACACACCAAGATCTTTCATGTCAAAGTCTGCATATGTTTCTTTACCTCTTTAAAGCTTTCTTCATTATCACTACCAAAAATGAAGTCATCAACATAAATAGCCACAATTATGATGCCATCATCAACCTTGTATATAATGGGTGATCTACATCACAAGTAGAAAATCCAATCAAAGTTAAATAATTTGTAATCCAAGAACAAGGGGATTGTTTAAGCCCATACAAAGCCTTTTGCAATCGACAAACATATTCAAGATGCTTTAAGTCCTTGTATCCTTGTATCTATTCCATGTATACTTCTTTGTAAAACTACCATATAAGAAAGCATTCTTCACATCCATCTCATGCAAAATCCATCCTTTTGTTGTAGCCAATGCAAAAAGTGCTCTTAGAATAGGCATTTTAGGTAGTAAACAGAAAATTTCTTCATAATCAAATCCATACTTTTGTGCATATACTTTTGCTACCAATTGTGATCTATTTAGGTTCCGAAGAAGCCACATTTATATGCTTTGACCTTGGGAACCATATAGTTTTGCTACCATCTAAATGTGACTTCTTGGGAACCTGCATAAAGTGTAGCCATCTCCTCATCCATAGCTTTCTCTTGATCTACATTACCAATTGCATCCTCAAAACAAGAAGTTTCAAGGTCTTTTATTACCTTGGTCATGTAAGCACAATGACAAGCCATGTAGCTATCATATGTAACTGTTGTAATGAATTCCACATCCTCCTAGATCTTTTTGGTCCTGAGTCACTTCTTCGTGATGTATCATCTGTATATGCCTTTCTTACTCCAAGACTCTTTATAGAGGGCAAACCAAGTTCCTCATCAAGGCTCTTTTCTGAAACATGTGATTCTCGATCAATGTCTTTGAAACCTATAGATGTTTTTATACCAACATAAATAGTTTATTTACCTTTCTTGAATGTAGTCGATGAGTTTGCTAGACTAAAATCTCCATGCAATCATCGACTACACGGTGTTTTTTGGAACTATTTCTAGGTGGTACATTTGGTCCACTTAGAACTTGAGATTCTACACTTGAGTTTTCAACATTTCCTTTGTCATTTCAGTCAACAATAAGTCCTTCTTTTGCAACAACATAAACGCTTTCCATTTCATCAAACACCACATTTTTGCTTACCTTCATGTGGCTTGTGATTGTGTTGTATCATTTATATCGTGTTTTATCAAGGGAGTAGCCAATGAAGATACATTTTTTCTTCTTTTGGATCAAGTTTCATCCTCAACTCATCTAGAACATGCACATATTGTTGGTGCAATTAGCAAGCCTAAATTCTTGGCTAATTATTCAAGACTACACTTCATATTATCACTTCACAAGAGAGAACTTTATGTGAACCTATGCCTAGTTATTTTGAGCATAATTACTTTGGAGAAATTTAAAGTTCAAGAGAATATAGACTCTTGTAAAGTTACGGAGCTGAACCCATGACTTATGGAGTAGGAAGAATCAATTCCAATCATCCCTAAAGTGTACGAACACTTTTAGGTGAGGGAAATTCAAAATTCAAACTCAAGTGACGAGCATAAATAGAGATCATTTAGTCACAAGGCAAGTGTGCCATTTTTTGAGAGACTTTTGAGCTACATCATTGAACACACATTGAGCTCAATGCATGTATGCATATTCCACTACACTTACCTTGTATTATATGTTCATTATCATATACATTTTGATACATTTCTTCAAGCGTATCTCTATCTACAGCTCTCTATTGCATCTTCATTATTTTAGGGATTTTGCAAAAGTGAATTCTCTATGTGCACTCAATAATTTGCTAAAATTTAACTTTTCATAGTTATATTTGACTACCTACTATTGGCATATCAATTTTCATTAATTTTGGTTTGGCCATTCTCGACATATGAAGTGAGGAAGTCGATTCTGTTTGCACATCTTGTTCTTGAAATGTTAGGATGACCCTTCGAAGTTGCGAAACTCATTTCTCAGTTTATAGTGCCTCTCAATTCATGAAATAACTTGCTTTACTTAGCTATAATCATGAATTAGATGTATACAAAAGCTCTCTAGTCAATTCATACCAATTTGTGAGCTCTGAGCAAAACTCTGAGCACCTCCATTCCTAAAATAGAAGGTTTTCTCACATTCCTTGCATATTCAAGTTATCTATTTTGGTGCAAAATTTTGGGAATGATGTTCCAAAGTACTTAGTGGTTGTAAATGCATTCATGATAAGCCAAAAAAGTCTACTAAAAATCCCTGGAGGCAACTTGGCAAGTGTAGAGTAGGTTTTGTGCAACACCAGCTCATCTTTGGAGCATACAAATCCATCTCCTCAGAGTAGTATGAGAGCAATGACCAATCAACAGGGGATATGGATTTCCTTCATCCATACCAAAATTGGATTGAGGTAACTACTTGGCTTGGTCACTTAGAATGGAAGCTTATCTTGAAGGGAGAAATCTATATGGTTACATATCTGGAGATGAGATGATGCCAGTCCTCAGAAGCAAATGACAACCAACTCAAGATGAACAACAGAGATTAACCACATGGTGCTCAAAGGATGCTCTAGCTAGGGCATACATTCTTAAGTCATTCTGTGATTTTTTTACTTCCACACATAAGGAATTGCAAGACTTCACAAGAGACATGGAATGCTCTTGAAGCATTTTTCTCGTCAAGTACCAAGGCAAGGAAAAACAAACTATGGATGGAGTTCACTACACTCAAGAAGATGTCCAAGCAAAGTGTGACTGATCTTGTCACCCAAATGAAGGACCTAGCATATCAACTTTGAAGAATTGGAGAGATCATTGATGAAGAGTAGATGATGATGAAAGTGATCAATGGAATAAAGGCAAATGAAAAATGGGAAGCTTTCACTATAGCCATGGACCTCTACATGGACATGCAAGTTCTTGATTTCACCACCCTCATGGGACAATTGTTCACACATGAGGCAAAGCTTATGAAGAATGGAGACAACTCAAAAGGTAATCAGTCCTCTACTCTATTTATAGATAAGAAAAACAGTAAAAATAGCAAGTGCAAAAGTAAAAAGTCTACTGATGAGGGTAGCACCTCTCAAGAAAACTTTGCAAGTAGAGGTAGAGTCTCAAGCGGAAGAGGCAGAGGAAGAAGACAAGGTAGGGGGTGTTGATATATTTAGGTAGTGATGTGTGTGAATACACTAGGACCTTCAGGGCCCTTTTTTCCCTCTTTAGGAGGTTTTTTTCCCTCTGCTTGTATATATGCCTATAGCCCTAGTGGATTACTTATCTTTGTATATTTTAGTGGTAATAAATTTAGTATTAAGTGTTGTGCTCCAAGCTTCTTCTTCTTCCTTGTGCTGTTTGCGTGCTTTTGTAGACATCTAACTACAACAATTGGTGTCAAAGCAAGTCACCACTTCATCTAGAGTTTCATCGACACCCCTCCAATCACGGTCTCAGAATCACACAAAATTTGATGAGCATACTCAAGGTGATTAGGAGATCAAAATAGCTTTGCTCAGATACTATCATTTTTCTGCATCAAGGTATTTTAGTTAGTGGCCATGGCTGAAAGCAGCGATGTATTGCATATGTTGGCTATTGAGGATAAGTTGGACGATAACAATTACCCATTGTGGGATTATATGATGCGACATGTATTGGTTGCAAAAGGACTGTGGAACATTGTGGAGGGTGTTGAAAAATGTCATATTACACCTACAAATATAGGTATTGAAGCTAATGCAAATGGCGTTGAAAATGCTGATATTCTTCAGATTCCTATTCGTGTTGTAGTTTCTGCTACACCTAATATAGAGAAAATTTGTTGGGATGGCAGAGATGCTCAGGCAGATGCATTGATAGCTTTGTCTATCAAACATGCCATTATTCCTCACATTCACTCTTGTAGAGAAGCTAACGATGCTTGGGATATACTTACCACATTGTACCATGCTAGGAATGAGGCTCGTGTTGCTTAGCTCCAAAAACAGTTGGAGGGTGAGCATATGAATGAGGGTGATTATATGGATAGTTTTCTAACAAAGATCAAGGACTTGAACGAATAGTTGATTTCTACTGATCTTCTTGATCCATATCAGAGTTTTGCTTCTACTCTTCGTTTGATGATGAAAGGCAATCCAAATGCTTTGTCATTTGAGGAGTTATTCTATGTCTTGTTACAGCAAGATCAATCTAGGATGAACAGGTCCATTATGCATGTTGGAGATCAAGCTTTCTTGGCTAGTTAGAAGGGCAAAGGTAAATGGAGCTCATCTACTAGTAAGCAAAAATCTGCAAACGCTGCACATTCGAGGAAGGAAGACAAAGATGAGAAGAAATAAAAAAAGCAAAAATTCTTTTGTAAGTACTGTTAAGGAAATGATCATGTCATAAAGAACTATCCAAAACTGGATGCAAAAGAGGCAAAGAAAAAAGAGGCTGGAATGGTTGTTGCAAATGCCTCTACACCAAAAATAGAGTCTCCTAATCTTGTGCAGAATGAAGAATGGGCGTTTACTATTGTTTGCAGTTTTGACCCATCTTCTCTTGAATGATGTATGTCTGCAATAGACTCAGATGTTTGTCGCTTTGATAGTGGAGCAACCAAGCATATTACCTCGTAGCGGAGTTTCTTCACTTCACTCGAGCCTTCCCCTACAGGGAATATTGTCACATGTGCCAACAACTCCTCTTATCCTATCATGGGAGTTGGTAAGATCATTCTGACTATTGCTAATGGTAGTTATTTCACTTTTTTGGATGCTTTATTTGTGCCAGGGATCAAGAAAAATCTGTTATCAGTTTCTACATTAGCCAAGATTGGCTTGGTTGTGAAATTTATTGATGATAGATGTACAATTCATGATCTATCAAATCGCAACATGGTTATTGCTTCAGACATTTTATGTCCTGGGGTGTATAAGCTCATAGACTATGAAAGATATGTGAATGATTAGGCATGTGTAGTACATGATTCTCAATCTATGTTAGATGCAAAGCTTTGGCATGCACGCTTTGGTCATCTGAATTTTGCTAGTTCGCTACGCTTGCAAAAATTTGAAATGGTGTCCTCTTTGCCCAAACTTGAGGCACCTAAAAACATGTCTCTGAAGGCTGTATTTTTGGCAAAATGCAGCATTCCTCCTTTCCAAATAGATGGTTCACTTCGAGCTACTAAAAAATTGCAGCTTGTTCACAGTGATGTTTGTGGTCCTATGGAGACACCCTTCTTTGGAAACTATCTTTACTTTGTGACTTTCATTGATGGTTTTTCCAGGCATGCATGGGAATATCCATTGAAAGCAAAGTCTAAAGTGTTCATGTCTTCAAGCAGTTTTTGGTTTTGGCTAAAAATCTATTAGCATGTAAAATGGGCACCCTCCGTTTTGATCGAGCGGGGAACATATGTCTTCTAACTTTAATGCATTTCTGGTTGAGCGTGGGATAAAGCATCAATGTATAGTGTCATATACACCTCAACAAAATGGAGTTGTTGAACGGAAGAACAGGTCACTCATGGAGATGGCAAGGTGCATGATCAAGAGTCAGGCTTTACCAGATAGTTTTTGCTTGAGGATTTCATGTGTGCAGCATATGTACTTAACAGGTGTCCCACTCAAGCACTTTAGTCTATCACTCCATATGAGGCTTGGCATGGTCACAAGCCATCTGTTGCTCATGTGCGTGTTTTTGATTATTTGGCATATGCATTAGTGCTTGAACAACATCGCAGGAAATTGGATGATAAAGTAGTAAAATGTATTTTTGTTGGGTACAGTTCTGAAAGCAAAGACTATCATCTGTATCATCCACAGAGTAAATGCATTTTGGTTAGCTATGATGTTGTTTTTGTGGGAGATGCTATTCAGGCTTTACTTTCATGTACGAAGAAGACATTTGTTAGCTCCAAAGACATGTATGATACTTTGCTGCCTCTTTTTACAGGTGGATAGTCTAGTGTTGGTCCTAATGAGGCAACTTCTTAGCCTTTACAAGTTTCATGTGATGATGCAAATCATTCTATTTCTGATGTAGATTTACATGATGCACTTGCTGATGAGAGAGCTGATATTGAGGAGGCAAAAACTATGTCAAAATGGCTGGTGTAGACTTTGCATGATAGCAAATTAGATGCACCTCTATCATATCATACTCATTAAGGCTCTCATAGTGCCTCTTTTGCATCAAATTGCTATGCTATGGCTGACTCTAGTGTCTGTGATGAGACTGAGTCTGTTTCATTTGATGAAGCTCAAATTTTGAACATTGGATGGCTGCAATGCAATTTGAATATGATGCTATCATGAAAAATGGTACCTGGTCTTTATGTGACTTGCCTCCTCGCAAGAAGGCCAGTGGCACTAAGTGGGTATACAAGCTGAAGCATAAAACTCATGGAACAATTTGTTGGGGGATTCTTGGACAAGAAGGGATTTGCGTTTTTGTAGGAGAAAAGGGAAAGACAAGAAGAAAAAATACACATTGGAAGCCTCTGGTGATTGATTATAATAAGACAATTACAATGGTGATGCACAATACAATCCAATGCTTCTAGGCAAAATCCCACAGAGTGCTCAATTACAAAATACCAAACACCCAAAGTCTTGTTGTTGTCGAACTCCTCTGCACCAAACCTCCACCTTCTCCAAGCCTGCACTTGTGCACACTTTGCACCAAGCTTCCAATAAGGGGGAGGGATGGACACCTTCTGTTGGCACGTGCACACTGCAATGAGACCTTGGGATCCTTGGGGGACTAGCTTAGCACTCTCTGCACACTCCTTAGTCACTCTTCATGCACACCTTGCAGTTCACTTCTCTGTGTCGCACACTGTGTGTCTCTTGCACTTCTCTTTCTTGCCTCACTTAGACTATGCTCACTCTTGCTTAATCCTGCTTACACTTGCTTAGTCCAAGAATGGTCCTTGCCTTGATTTGAGTGTCGATTCATGTACGCTCCTAACTGCAAGAGTATCTTGGTGCTCACTTTGATGTCCCAAGATTTTCTCCACAAGTGGGCAACCAACAAATCCCTGTTTTGTCTTGTAGTGACTTTAGACTAAAACAAAAATTTTAATTGGGGGGCTATACTTTCACTCTTGCGTACGCTCCCGCTTCACATACCTTCACATTTAGTCTTTTAATTTTTCACTTGTGCACATAAGGGAGGGTTCACCTGAACCTTCCAAAACACTTAAAAAAACACTTTGAACCTTAGGGAAATTAGAGAAATACCTCTGCAACTTGCAACCACTTTGTCCAATTCACCCTTTGTGGACACTTAATTGTGCACAACCTGTGCACTTTGACACCTGAACTTCGAACACTTTGACTTTGCCCATGTTGACTTTGACCTTGAACATGTTGATTTTGACCAAATTGACTTTGACCTTTGACTTTGACTATGGTTGAATTTGACTATAGTTGACTTTGACCAATATGACTTTTATGGGCTCAACAGTTGCCCACCACCTAATGTGCTCTTGATCTTGGAGAGCTACAACCGAATCTCTGAGTAGATATGGCACCATGATTCGTGTGCTGCAATATCTTCAAAAGGACAACTGAGCAGCTACCAAGTCCACCAGAAACAGGGGAGAACAAGCACTAGAGAAGAACCCACAAGTGGAATTTGTGCATGTAAAAGCAAAGGAAGGCAATTGTAGGGTAGAAAGGAGGGGGAAGGGAGGCTGAGGGGGCTAAGATGGATAGGGCAGGGGGTTAAGGTCTGCCTGGGTAGAAGGGTAAAGGGAGGTGGAGGGGGTAGGATTAGGGGGTCTGGAGAGGGCCAAAAATGATCAAACAGGAGAGCTACAGAGGGTGCATATTGGAAAGTATGAAACATATGGTAAAATAATGTGAGAGTAGACCATGTGGACCATGTGTGGAATTAAAAGTACGTGAGAAATGTGCGCAAAACATGTGGGTTTTGACCAAAAGTCAGAGAAAATATGGGATTTTGGAAAAATAAAGGCCAAAAATGAATCCAAAGGTGCCAAAATACATGAAAATGACCCCATGTTTGAAAAAAATGGCCATTCAAGGTGCGATCCAAAGCCAAAAAGGTTGAACCATAAAAATAAAAAAATATATATAATGGATATTTATTTTAATTATTTATATAAAAATTAAATAAAATATTCTCTCCCTTTTTTTTTTGAACATGCTGTCGGAAAATAAAAGATAAATATAAAGAAAATAAAAGAAAATGAAAATAATAATAAAATAATAATAATTATAATAAAGTAATAAAAAAATAAAATAAACATAATAAAAATTAAAAGAAATATATAAAAAAAATGGGCGGAGGGGGGGCGGGGGGAGCGGGGAGAGAACGAGAGAGAGAGAGAGAGAGAGAGAGAGAGAGAGAGAGAGAGAGAGAGAGAGAGAGAGAGAGAGAGAGAGAGAGAGAGAGAGAGAGAGAGAGAGAGAGAGAGAGAGAGAGAGAGAGAGAGAGAGAGAGAGAGAGAGAGAGAGAGAGAGAGAGAGAGAGAGAGAGAGAGAGAGAGAGAGAGAGAGAGAGAGAGAGAGAGAGAGAGAGAGAGAGAGAGAGAGAGAGAGAGAGAGAGAGAGAGAGAGAGAGAGAGAGAGAGAGAGAGAGAGAGAGAGAGAGAGAGAGAGAGAGAGAGAGAGAGAGAGAGAGAGAGTTTTTTGAAAAACAATCCGAGGGGAGGGTTTTTTTGTCCAAAGAAAAGTCCCTTGGGGCCCTTGTTTTTTTTTTTTGAAATACCCAAAGTTAAAGAGAATTACAAAAAAAAAATCCAAAACAACCCAAAAAAATCCAAAAAAATCCAAAAAAATTCTGAAAAAATTCTCAGAAAATATCCTACAGGTGTATGCCAATTTTTGCCCTCAAAACCACAGAGAGCTTCCTTTATTCCTCCAATTTGGCAAGAAAATGACATTTGAAAAGGATGAAAAATGCTAGAAAAATTCCAAAAATGCTTGAAAAATTCCCAAAAAAATTCCAAACATTATACTTATGTCAAGGACTATGAAAGGGTCGCTAAATTTGCTAAGAACTTAAAGAACAAGCATGAAAGAGAATAAAAACTACTAAAACTTGAGCAAAAATGAAATGAGAGGGCTATGTACAACCTGGACAAATTTTGCAAGTTCGAGGTGATCCATAATTCTTCAAGTGTGTTGGTGATAGGCCTTGAGCCTTGATCTTGATACGTTGACTCCGAGAAACTCCTCCATAATCTCCAATTTTACTGAACTTCCTTGGTTTTGTCTTCTTGTTGGGCACACTGATCATCTGATAGGGGTACCCTAAATCCTTTAGTAAAATATTGTCTCCTTCATACTGCAACTTTTGTATCTTTGTGTCAGCAACTTTATAGCTTAATCTGCAAAATTTCATTTTCACTATTCCAGCTTCTTCATCAAATGGAACCCTCTATTTCCAAAGACTTGCAGGTACTCCTTCCACATCCTTGTAAAGCCCTGCACACACTATCATAAAAATTCACATAATAGATGATATCCATACCAATATCCATAAAAGAATGGCCATTGACATATGATTTGAAGTATCTTCATCACTATTGCACTTAAGGGCTCTTCTTTTCTCCTCTCTTCTATGGCCTTTAACTGAGACTGTCTCACGCGAGTCAGTAACTTGAATGATTTCCTCTTTCTCTTCATATGCTTCCTCTCTACTTGAGTTTGCAAAAATTCCATAGCAGTAAGATGGGTCGTCTGCATGGAGCCAAGCCAACATACAATACCAATGGTCTGCATCATGCTAGTATTTCACTGATTGTCTAGTCCTTCTTCTAAAATTATTCGCTACAACTCCTTTGCCTCTTGCTTTACCCACATTGTATCCTTGCCCCAGTCATGAAGCACATTGGCATGCCTTAACCAAGGTCTCCCAATTAACAGGGGGAAACTTCCTTCTACCTGTGGCAGCTTTAAAACAACAAAGTCCAAGTTAAAGATGGTACCTTGTATCTTGACTAGGACTCCAGGGACCACTCCCATAGGCTCAACTATGTTTTGGTCTGCCAGTGTTACAGTGAAGTTTGCAGGTCTTGAAGAGTGTAGTCCAATCTTTTTCATGGTATATTCAGGCATCAAGTTAATGCTAGAACCACCATCCACAATAACTCTTGAAACTCATGACCTATGATAGAGACTGTTAGCCAAGGGCTCTTATAATCTATGAGGGGTGCTTCCCCTACAATTTTATCTTTATGCATAACTGCAGCCTTTGCCACTAAACTTGTTGTGGACATTTCATCAATTATTTGCAAGAGTTCTGACCTGAATTTCCCATCCATCTTTATTAAATAAAAAATACTAACCTCCTTTTTCATGGACTTGAGTAGTATTGAAGCTTCTAATTCCGTAAGAGCATGGGCTCCATTTGACTTATCACACTCCTCAGAGACCTGTTGAATGCGTGTCCAATGGCATCACTGGTACCTATGAAATTTTCTTTTTGCTTTATATCTGCACCTGTGGTGGCTTTGTCTTTAGATGCAACTTTGTCTTTGTTCAATCTATTAATCATTGATTCTTGACCTATGTCCACTTGAGTCTTCACCTTGCTTCTTGTCTGCACTGTAAAAGATTCAATTTCTTCTAACTGCACCACCCTGGTAGATGGTGATGGCACCCTGGCTTGATCTACCATTTCTTCTTTGCACACAAAAATCATTTGAATGTGGGGCCCAAATGAAGATGCTTGGTTCTTAGGACAACAATTAGTATAGTGGTCTCTAGCCTCTGAGCAGTTCCTACAAGGAGGGGCATTTTCTGGTAGAATGCACCTACTTTGATAGTGCCCACATTCTCCACATTTGAAACAAATAATTGGCCTTCTTGGCCCATTTCCAAGGTTATCCCTCTATCTAGGGTTGTAATTGTTACCTTGATTTGGTGCAGCTCCCATCACATTTGTTGGTGGTAGGGGTCCTCCTTGTGTCCAATATGTTGTTGCAGGTATTCCTAGGCATCATGACCAGCTTTCTTGCATAGTTGGCAAGTCACACTTAACAGAGGACATTCACTTACTATATGACCTTGCTTTCTGTACATGGTACACCAAAGACCACTCTTGATGCCACTCCCTTTGAGTTCCTGCAACTCTTGTTGCAGCTGAGCCAATTCCTCTGCTTGGGCTTCTTCCTCCTTTTGGAGCTTTAAAGCCTCAATCTCCCTCCTCAACTGAGTAACAACATTCTCCTTCTCTTTGTGGGGCTTATTCCTTTTTAAGCCCTCCAGCTCTTTCCTTAGCTGGATTACTGGATCCTCCATTTCTTTAGAATAGGGTGGGTGAGAAGAAATGGCTCCATATTGTTGCCTTATCTGCTCCAGCCATGTAGCTGTGTTGATGAACTCCTCTATGGAGCCTGTGGGCAACACTAATTCCTTGATTTTACATTGGGTGGTCACTGGAAGTGGCTTAGCTAACCATTTCTTAACAAAAAAATCATGTGGTGGATCTAGCAATTTAGCCATTAGTGCCTTGGCCCTAGTCACAAACTCTGGGAACTTTTCACCTGGACCCAGTCTCAAATTTTCTAGTTCCTCTATGATGATCTCTGTAGTATTTCCATGCTGGAATTGATTTTTGAATGCATCTTTCATTAAGTCCCAAGTTGTAAATTGGTTCTCAGCAAACTGGCTGAACCATTTATCTGCTAACCCTTCTAATGTGGCAGGGAAGAGTATCAAAAAGGCATACTTCCTTCCCATTAAGCCTCTAGTTTTGCATGGTGCTAAAAACCTTCTAATATGCTCGTCCGGATCTTCCTAAGCTAAGCCTTTGAAAGAAGGAAATTTTATATTTAATCTTGATAGTAATGTTTCCAAGTCTACCTGTCCCACCATGCTCTTTACTGATGAGGTTGAAGATAGTGGACTAGAGGATCTTCTAACAGCCTTCCTTCTTGTTTGCTTGCAGGTGATCCTCAATGTTTGGGAACAGTTTGCGGTCATGGGCTGTTCATAGACCCTTTAGGTTGAGATAATTGATAAGAATATTTACCTCTTAGTCCACTGAAGTAGTACTGTTGGCACTTGAACTCTTCTACCCTTTGCACTTGGCTTCTCCTATGCTCAAATCTCCTTGGAGTCCCACCGGGTGTGCCAAATTTTGTTGGGGGATTCTTGGACAAGAAGGAATTTGAGTGTTTGTAGGAGAAAAGGGAAAGACAAGAAGAAAAAATACACACTGGAAGCCTCTGCCGATTGATTATAATAAGACAATTACAATGGTGATGCACAATACAATCCCATGCTTCTGGGAAAAATCCCACAGAGTGCTCAATTACAAAATACCAAATACCCAGAGTCTTGTTGCTGCCGGACTCCTCTGCACCAAACCTCCACCTTCTCCAAGCCTGCACTTGTGCACACCTTGCACCAAGCTTCCAATAAGGGGGAGGGATGGACACCTTCTGTCGGCACACACACATTACAATTAGACCTTGGGATCCTTGGGGGACTAGCTTAGCACTCTCTGCACACTCCTTAGTCACTCTTCATGCACACCCTGCACTTCACTTCTCTGCATCACACACTGTGTGTCTCTTGCACTTCTCTTTCTTGCCTCACTTAGACTACGCTCACTCTTGCTTAGTCCTGCTTGCACGTGTTTAGTCCAAGAATGGTCCTTGCCTTGATTTGAGTGTCGATTCACGTACGCTCCTAACTGCAAGAGTATCTTGGTGCTCACTTTGATGTCCCAAGATTGTCTCCACAAGTGGGCAGCCAACGAATCCCTGTTTTGTCCTGTAGTGACTTTAGAATAAAACAAAAATTATAATTGGGGGGCTATACTTTCACTCCTGTGTACACTGCCGCGGGTGAGGTTGAGGTGGTTGGAGGGTGTTGAGGGGGTTGGAGGGGGTGAGGGGGTGGTAGTCTGCGGGGCGCCGAGGGGAGTTAGGGGGAGGTGGGTTGAGGGGGATGGAGGGTGTGAGGGGGTGGTGGTCTGCGGTGGGTCGAGGAGGAGGGAGGGGGCGGTGTGGTGCGGGGGGCGGAGTTGTTGGGAGGGGGTGGAGGGGTTGAGGGGGGCGGTGGACGGCGGGGAATTGAGGGGAATGGAGGGGGGGGGTGGTGTGCGGTGGGTCGAGGAGGAGGGAGGGGGCGGTGTGGTGCGGGGGGTGGAGTTGTTGGGAGGGGGTGGAGGGGTGGTAGGAAGAGGGGGGCGCTGCAGGGTGCCGAGGGGAGGGTTGGGGAGGGGGGTTGAGGAGGTTGGAGGGGTTGAGAGGGGCGGTGGACAGCGGGGCGCCGAGGGGAGTTAGGGGGAGGTGGGTTGAGGGGGATGGCGGGGGTTGAGGGCTTGGAGGGGGTGAGGGGGTGGTAGTCTGCGGGGCGCCGAGGGGAGTTAGGGGGAGGTGGGTTGAGGTGGTTGGAGGGTGTTGAGGGGGTTGGAGGGGGTGAGGGGGTGGTAGTCTGCGGGGCGCCGAGGGGAGTTAGGGGGAGGTGGGTTGAGGGGGATGGAGGGTGTGAGGGGGTGGTGGTCTGCGGTGGGTCGAGGAGGAGGGAGGGGGCGGTGTGGTGCGGGGGGCGGAGTTGTTGGGAGGGGGTGGAGGGGTTGAGGGGGGCGGTGGACGGCGGGGAATTGAGGGGAATGGAGGGGGGGGGTGGTGTGCGATGGGTCGAGGAGGAGGGAGGGGGCGGTGTGGTGCGGGGGGTGGAGTTGTTGGGAGGGGGTGGAGGGGTGGTAGGAAGAGGGGGGCGCTGCAGGGTGCCGAGGGGAGGGTTGGGGAGGGGGGTTGAGGAGGTTGGAGGGGTTGAGAGGGGCGGTGGACAGCGGGGCGCCGAGGGGAGTTAGGGGGAGGTGGGTTGAGGGGGATGGCGGGGGTTGAGGGGTTGGAGGGGGTGAGGGGGTGGTAGTCTGCGGGGCGCCGAGGGGAGTTAGGGGGAGGTGGGTTGAGGTGGTTGGAGGGGGTGAGGGGGTGGTGGTCTGCGGTGCGCCGAGGGGAGGTAGGGGGAGGGGTGTTGAGGGGGTTTGAGGGGGGGGTGATTAGGTTGTTGAGGGGGGCAGAGAGGGGGCGCTGAGGAGGTTGGGGGCGGGGGGATCGCGATGGGGTAGGGAGATGGAGAGGTGGAGTAGGGCGGGGTAGTCGGGGGTGGGCTGGGAGAGAGAGGGGGCGGGGATGGATTGGTTAAGTTGGGGCAGGCGGGGTGCGAGTTGGTTGGAGGCGGGGGAGTAGGGAGGGGCGCATGCGGGTGGGATGGAGGGAGTCCGAGTGGTGTTGAGGGGGATGGAGAGGGTGAGGGGGCGGTGATATGGAAAGGGGGAAGGAGGAGGGAGGGTGGTGGTATGGAGGAGTCGATGAGGTGGAGAGGGGTGTGAGAGATGATCTTCTTCTTTCTTCCCTAGCACAACTTGGCCTGTGCAATGAAAAGTGGTATGGAATTCTGATGTTGTTGAAGCAAGTATGAAGAAAAGGCCATATTATATAGCTAGTTTGAATGAGGGAGCACCTCTCAGGAAGGAACGGTCTAGCATAAAAGGGTGTTCAAAAGAGGGGAGAGCCAAACTTCAATCTCATCCATCCGAGAGATAAACAAAGGAAAGGGCATAATTGAAAGTTATTGAACAAAACTAAGAGCCATTCAAAAACAATTGACGCCCATTTTTATTTAATGATGAAATTCTATTATTTTTATCGATGAAGAACATTTGCGCCCCAAAATTGCGTTAGCTGATTATTACTACTTATTAAAATAATCCAAAAACAATTAGAAAACAAGATAAAGGAAAATGCAATGGTTATGATACTTGATAATAAGCCTTGATTCTGGAAATGTTTACTAAAGGTAGGGTGTTGCCAGTGAGGGTTTCCAATTGCACAGCACCCCAATGCAGTATCTTCAGCACGCGAAAAGGTCCTTCCCAGTGAGGGATCCATTTCCCTTTTGCAGTCGAATGAGGGTTAGGTTTATGGAGAAGAACTAACATGCCTGCCTCGATGTTGTTTTTCCACAGATGTCGATCATGTGCCTCCTTCCGTTTCCTTTGAGTCTCTATCAATTGTTTGGTTGCTAGTAGACGAATCTCCTCCACTTTATTTAAAGCTCCTAGCCTCTGAGAGACATCACAATCCTTCTTTCCCTGCATGAAGGCTATCTTAGGCGATCCATGTAAAAATTCAAAGGGCTCGATGGGTAATATGCCATAAACCAGTTGGAATGGAGAATATCCAGTGGCCTCTTTGTAGGCTAACCTGTATGCCCAAAGTGTACCTAAGTACGCACTGCCCCATGAAGTGGGTTGCAACATACACTCCTTCCTTAACATTGAAATTAGAACCTTATTGGTAGACTCAGCCTGTCCATTTGCTCGTGGATAGTAAGCACAAGAGGTCCTATGAAGAATTCTGTACCTGTTGAAGATTTCTTGCAGGACTTTATTGACAAAATGGGTACCTTGATCAGTACAAATTTCAAGTGGACAACCAAACCTGCAAATGATGTTACTATAAATGAAATCAGCAACAGTTTGGGCAGTGCAATCTGTGGAGGCAATAGCTTCGGCCCACTTAGTTGCATAATCTGTAGCTATCAGGAGATATTTATCTCTTTTTGGAAAAGCGGGAGGGTAGATGGGCCCTACAAAATCTAGCCCCCATTTCTCAAATGGTTGCCAGGAGGTGGAAATAACCAAGGGGTTATTTCTCTGCTTTGTTGGCTTAGGTCCACACCTTTGGCAAATATCACATGCCTTACCCCATTCGTCTGCATCCCTGAAAATTGTAGGCCACCATAGACCCGCATCCAGTATCCTCTGACTCATAATATGTCCTGGGAGGTGCCCACCACCTGTTCCTTCATGTGCAGAGTGAAGGACTTCCCTCACTTCTTCTTCTTCCAAACACTTCCGGAACCGATCATCTTTGCCTTGTCTGTACAATTTATCTTGGATGAAAGTATATGGTCTACTCTTGAGGAGCAGGCTCTTCTTTTGTACAGCGCTAGCCTTTTCTGGATACAATCCAGTTTTAATGAAATTTTTAATGTCGTAATACCAACCGTGAGCTTTTACAGCAAACAAATGAGTATCTGGAAAGTCATCATTGATTCCACTAGATTGATTCATCATATTTATTCTGGATAGGTGATCCGCCATAACATTGTCTTTCCCTGGTTTATGGACTACAGAAAAATCGAATTCTTGGAACAATAATAACCACCTCCATATTCTACCGGTGGCCTGGGGCTTGTTGAGTAGATATTTTAGTGGTTGGTGATCTGATATAATAATAAATTTTACCCCCAATAAGTAATGGCGGAATTTTTGAACGGCAAAGACCATTGCTAGTGCTTCCCTTTCAGTAGTACTGTAATTCCTTTCAGCCTTGGTCAAGATTCTACTGGCATATTGAATTGGCCTGTCCATTTTAAATTCTTCACTGGGTTGAGTCAGGACTGCCCCCACTGCATATGCACTGGCATCGACATGTATATGAAAGATTTTTGACCACTCCGGGGTGACCAAGATAGGAGCACACACTAACCGTGATCGTAATGTCTGATATGCTTTTTCCTCCTCTTCTTCCCATTTGAAAGGTACTTCTTTACCGGTGAGTCTAGTCAGAGGTCTAGCTATCTCTTTAGCCGATACCACATGTCCTAAAAGGGTTCCTTCTGTCACAAGGAAATGACATTTATTTGGATTGAGCTTTAACTTAGTTTCTCTGCATCTTTGGAAAATATTCTGCAGCTGCCTCAAGTGCTGGTCCAAACAATCTAGATGAGTTTCCTTGTGAGATCCTGAAAATGAAGAGAAGTCATCCATGAAGATTCTCAGTGATTCCAGCAATAGGGGGCCAAAAATGAGATTGACCGTTCTGTTAAATGTGGCTGGAGCATTTCTGAGCCCAAATGGCATTTTTACATACATACGTTCCCCAAGGTGTGATAAAAGCAGTCTTTTCACGATCCTCTGGGTGTATTGATATTTGATTATATCCACTGAATCCATCCATAAAACTATATAGTGCATGCCCAGCCACTTCTTCAATGACCTGTTCTGCAAAAGGCATAGGGAACCCGTCTGGAATGGTCACCTTGTTGAGAGCTCTAAAGTCCACAAAAATTCTGATTTTATTAGTATTCTTCTTTGGTACTATAACCATAGGCGAGAGCCACTCTGAGTGTTCCACAGGAATGATGATTCCTGCATCTTCCATCTTTTGGATTTCCACATAGACAGCTTCGGCATACTTGGGATTAAGTCTATAACTCCTTCCTCTGATGGGTCTGGCTCCATCAACCAGAGGAATTCTGTGCTCTCCATAAGATGCAGGCACTCCTTCTAAGTCTTTATAGTGCCAGGCAAAAACATCTGCATACTGGGTCAAGAATGATTTTACCTTTTCCAGGAGCTGTGGGTGGCTCCACAACCAAGTGGCCACCAGAACTGGTTGATTATTGTTCTGAGTGCATAAGTGTACTTCTTGGACCGGATTTCTTGTTACCATATTATCTTCGTGTGCATCTGCTTCCTTGTCTTCTTCTACTAGCTTTTCGTGCATTGCTTCATAAGCAGGTGTATTTTGGACTTCGATGTGTTCCTCCTTGTCCTGCATCCATCCTGCAGGGATTTCTTGAATTGGGAAAGAACATTCAACCTCAGAATTTTTTACCTTGTTTTTAGCTTTGGAAACTTCGTTATCTGATGTTGACACATCCTCCTCCAATTTGTATTTGAGGGGTATCTTCCTGCCCCTTTTGTGGTCAGTGATGGGCTCTCCCAATCCATCAACCTGGACCTTTCCCTTGTCTTCATCATAGCCTTCAATCGTGCCAGGATTATCAAGAAAAATTCCAAAACAAGAAGAAGAGTTGCCGGCATGAAGCCAACTTAAAATATCCTCTTCTTCCTCAAAATCTATTTGGGGTTGATCCTCCGCTTCTGTTTCCATGCAAATGCTCACTGTTTGCATCATACTAGTGTTTCCTTGATTGTCTGGGCCTTCTTCTAAATGAATTTGTGTCAGCTCCTGCCCTTTCTTTTGTACCCACATAGTGTCCTTACCCCAATCATGAATGACACTGGCATGCCTCAGCCAAGGTCTTCCAATTAAGAGAGGAAATCCTCCTTCAACCTGGGGCAATCTTAAAACCACAAAATCCAGAATGAATAGATTACCTTGTACTTCAAGTGGAACTTTTGGGATTACCCCCAAGGGCCTTACTTTGCTCTGATCTGCCAAAGTAACCGTGAAATTTGCAGGTCTTGAAGGGTGGAGTCCAATCCTTTTCATGGTATGTTCAGGCATCAAGTTAATGCCAGAACCACCATCTAATAACACCTTGAAATTCATGACCCTTGATTGATATTGTAAGCCGAGGGCTTTTATAATCTGTAAGGGGGGCTTCCCCCCTAATTATCCCTTTATGTAAGATAGCAGTCTTAGCCACTAAGCTTGTCGTAGAAGCCTCATCAATTATCTGCAGTAATTCTGACCTGAATTTCCCATCCATCTTTATTAAATAAAAAATACTAACCTCCTTCTTCATTGACTTGAGTAGTTTTGAAGCCTCTGACTCTTTAAGAAAGTGAGCTTCATTTGTTTTGCCAAACTCTTCTTGAGCCCTCTTGAAGGCATGCCCAATGGCATCGCTGGTGCCTGTGAGACATTCATTGTGGTTTGTGTCTGTACTTGTAGTATCTTTGTCTTCAATTGCAACTCTGTCCTTGTTCAATTCCTTAATTATCAATTCTTGATTTTCTACCACTTTTGCCGTTCCCTTGCTTCTTGTCTGTACTGCAAAAGATTCAAGTTCTTCTAATTGTACCACTCTAGTGGATGGTGAGGGTTCATTCACCTGAGGTAATATCTCCTCCTTGAATATAGAGATCATTTGGAGATGGGGTCCGGAAGTAGAGGCTTGATTCTTAGGACAACAGTTTGTATAGTGATCTCTGGCCTCTGGACAATTCCTGCAAGGAGGTGCATTTTCCGGGAGGGTGCACCTAGATTGGTAGTGCCCACATTCTCCACATCTGAAGCAAATAATTGGCCTTCTAGGCCCATTTGCAAGGTTAGTTCTCGGTCTAGGATTATAGTTATTACCTTGGTTTGTTGCTGCTGCCATTACATTTGCTGGTGGCAAGAGCCCTCCTTGTGTCCAGTATGTCGTTGTCGGCATTCCCCTTACTTGGCATTCATGGGCCTCATGCCCAATCTTCCTGCATAATTGACAAGTCACATTTAGCAAAGGACATTCACTTACTATGTGTCCTTGCTTGCTGCACATGGAGCACCAGAGTCCGTTCTTAATGCCGCCTCCTTTTAGTTCTTGCAACTCCTGCCTCAGCTGAGCTAGTTCCTCTGCTTGGGCTTCCTCTTCCTTTTGGAGCTTGAGGGCTTCAATCTCTCTTCTCAGCTGAGCTACAGTAGTCTCCTCCTCTGTATAGGGCTTATTCCTTTTCAAGCCTTCCAGTTCCCTTCTTAACTGGCTCACTAGGTCCTCCAGTTCTGTACCATATGATGGTTGGGAAGAAGTTGCACCATACTGGTGCCTTATCTGTTCCAAGCGGGTGGCCGTATTGATGAATTCCTCAACAGAGGCAGTAGGTAGCACTAACTCTTTTATTTTGCATTGGGTGACCACAGGTAAAGGTTTGGCTAACCACTTCTTGACAAAGAAGTCGTGTGGTGGATCCGGTAGTTTAGCCATTAATGCTTTGGCCCTGGTCACGAATTCGGGGAACTTCTCTCCTGGACCCAACTTCAAGTTTTCCAATTCTTCTATAATGATCTCAGCCGTGTTGCCATGCTGAAATTGATTCTTAAAGGCCTCTTTCATCAAATCCCAAGAGGTAAAGTGATTTTCCGCAAACTGGCTAAACCACTTGTCTGCCAGACCTTCCAATGTGGCGGGGAAGCGTATCAAGAAAGCATCTTCCCTACCCATTAGCCCCCTAGTCTTACATAATGCAAGAAATCGTCGAATGTGCTCATCTGGGTCCTCATGGGCTAAACCTCTGAAGGCGGGAAATTTTATGTTTAATCTGGAGAGCAAGATTTCTAGGTCCACCTGTCCTGCCATGCTTCCTACCGATGAAGTCGATGAAAGTGGACTCGATGATCTTCTGTTTGTCTTTCTTCTCGTCTGCTTGCACTTGATTCTCAAGGTTTGTGACCGGGTCGCGGTCATGAGCTATTCATAGTCCACTTAAAATGAGACACTTGATAAGAGTATGTACCTTTTGGCTCACTAGAGCAATGTTGTCGACACTGGAATATTGCCCTCCAATGGCAATATATAGTCTCCTATGCTCAAAGCTCCTTGGAGCTCCCACCGTGCGTGCCAAATTTGTTGGGGATTCGGGGACAAGAAGGAGTTTGAGGGTTTGTAGGAGAAAAAGGAGATGATGAAAATGGAATAACAGTGAGAACTTCTGCAAAGGAATTCTCTTGGAAACCTTGAATATTGATTATCTTTCAACAATTACAATGACTGTGCACAGTCTAATCAATGACTAAATACAACTTCAGAGAATATCAATTACTGAAGACCAATTATCTCAAGTCCTCTAGCAGCGGCCTCTCCTGCACCAATCCTTCACTTGCTTCCCGCTTCCCTTGTGCACACCTTGCACTAAGCTTCCGCCAAGCTAAGGAATTGGTATCACGGCGCACACACGCAATAGACCTTGGGACTCTTGGAATCCACCCCGCCTTCTCTGCACACTTTCCTCTTGACACCTCTTGCACCCTTGAATGTCGTCGCACACTGGAGGCTCTTCTTGCTTCCTCTCTTGCTTCCTCTGAAGCTCTCCCTTGCTCCTAGCTCTCCCATCTCAAGAATAGCCTTTGTCCTTCTTTTGTTGAGTCCGCCGGTTCGCGCACTCTAACTGCAATACAATCTTGGTGTCCTTTCAATGTCCCAAGATTGTCTTTTTGAACTGGTCCTCAACGATTCGCTACTTTGTCCTGTAGTGACTTTAGAACAAGAGTGACTTTCAAAAATAAAATTTTTGATTGGGCCTTAAGAGAAGAAATACTTTGCACCTTTAGTTTCAACCGGTTAGGGCTCTACAACATACCTTCACATTTTTTTGTCTTTTAATTCTTCACTTGTGCACATAAGGGAGGGTTCACCTGAACCTTCCAAAACACTTTAAAAAACACTTTGAACCTTAGGGAAATTAGAGAAATACCTCTACAACCTGCAACCACTTTCTTTAATTGACCCTTTGTTGACACTTAATTGTGCACTACCTGTGCACTTTGACACCTGAACTTCGAACACTTTGACTTTGCCCATGTTGACTTCAAACTTAACCATCTTGATTTTGATCCAGTTGACTTTGACCTTTGACTTTGACTATGGTTGACTTTGATTGCAATTGACTTTGACCAATATGACTTTTATGGACTCAACAGAGTTGACAAGTATAAGGCTAGGCTTGTTGCAAAGGGTTATGCATAGGAAAGAGGCATTCATTTTGATGAAACCTTTTCTTCTGCTTGCCGAATGACTACTCTTTGTAGCATCTATGCACTTGGAGCTCATCATGGTTGGAATGTACATCAGTTGGACATTAAGACAACATTTCTAGATGGTGACTTGCATGAAGAAGTGTATGTTTTTTAGCCCCGTGACTTTGTGCAGAAAGGGCATGAAAATTAGGTGTGCAGGTTAAAGAAGGCTTTATATAATTTGAAGCAAGCACCACATGCTTGGCATGAAAGGATACATGCCTATCTGATTGCACATGGTTTTGAGAAAAGTCCAACTATAAGCATCTTATATGTTAAGCGTGCTAATGATGTGCTTCTGATCATTGTTGTGTATGTTGATGACATGCTGCTCATTGGTCCTCATGAGAAGCATATTGCTGATTTCAAGGCTGATTTGCATGCCTCATTTGAGATGGGGCATTTGCACCATTATTTGGGCATTCAGTTTATGCAAGTTGATGGTGGAATAGCTTTGTGTCAAACGAAATATATTGACACATTATTGGATTGTTTTGGCCTTAAAGACTATAAACCTATTGCACTCCTATGGAGAGAGATTTATGATTGAGTCTTCATGATGTTGGAGATGCATTTGATGTTGTTTTCTATCAGCAGGCTGTTGGATGCTTGGTTTATTTATGCATTACTCAGCTAGATATTTAGTTTTTTGTCTCACAGATGATCAAGTTTATGCATTGCCCATGTGTCAAGCATTGGCAAGCAGTTAAATACATCTTTTGCTACTTGAGTAGTACCCAACTACTTGGGTTGTTTTATCCCAAGGGGAGATCACTATCGCCAAATTTGCATGCTTTTTCAACTCTCACTAGGCTAGTTGCTTCATGCTTGGTAGCTAATGCATATCTTGGATGAGCAAGAAGTAGCCAACTGTGGCCACTTCCAGTTGTGAGGCTGAGTACAGGGCAACTTTCATAATAGTTGTTGTGTGTGGCTCGGATGCCGTATGGCTGATTTGGGTGTTGGTTAGTATTTTGCCACCACCATCTTCACTAATAGTGAAAGCACATTGGAAATTGCAAGGAACCAGGTGTTCCATGCTCGCACTAAGCACATTGAGGTGCCTTATCATTATGTCACGGAGAGGGTCTCTGCTAGAGAGATCAACTTGGCATATGTGTCCATGCAAGAGAACATTGCCAACCTTTTCACAAAGGCTCTTCCTAGGGAGAAGTTTGAAGATTTCCACAAAGCTTTGGGCTTACTTCCTTTTGTGGATCGATTCCACATAGCTTGGCACTAGGAGCCTCAGGACACTTTTTTCCCTCTTTAGGAGCCTCAGGACACTTTTTTCCCTCTTTAGGAGGTTTTTTTCCCTCGGCTGGTATATACGCCTCAGGACACTTTTTTCCCTCTTTAGGAGGTTTTTTTCCCTCGGCTGGTATATACGCCTACAACCCTAATGTGTTACTTATCTTTGTACATTCTAGTGGTAATAAATTCAGTATTGTGTGTTGTGCTCCAAGCTTTCTTCTTCCTTGTGTTGTTTGCATGCTTCCGCAAACATCTAACTCCAACAAGGGGAGATCTCAAAGCTGTGGAAGCTCAAGAGGTAGATTCAACAATAACAATGGTTATAACAATAACTCATACAACAACAATAATTATCAAGGAGGATATAGAGGAAGGAGATACTACAAAAACTATGCAGATGATCAAACTCAAGAGGATTCATTACTGCTGATGAACATGAGCATGAAGCAAGGTAAAGTAGATGAACATGTATTCTATATAGGCTCACGTTGCTCAAATCATGTAGCAAGGTTTGTAGCTCTACTCTCTGACTTGGAGGACCCAAGGAATAGACATGAAGTCCAAACATGAGATGACGCAAGGCATCTAGTGGAGAAGATAGGCAATGTGAAGACTTCATATAGTAATATGAACCTACTGAGCAAAGTATTGTAGGTGCCAACCATAACCAAAAATCTCATAAGCGTATACTAGATTGTTGAAAAAGGATTGCAGGCCATATTCACACAGAATGGAGCATTTGTTGAGGATCCACATCAGGGATTCAAAAGGATAGCTAGACGAGAAAATTCAGGTAGAATATTTACATTTGAGCTCCAAGATACTAAAAAAATTGCACTATTCAATTATGACACTGAGACATTACTAGAATTGGAAATTTGGCACAAAAGATTAGCACATATAGGATAAAGCACTCTGAAGCAAATCAATAGCGATCATAGTGTGCTTGGTTTACCAAATATCTCCAAACAACACCTTATTTAGAAATGAAGTGCTTGTGAATTTGGCAAGTCTCATAGAGATCCATTCACAAAGAAGGGATCCATTCATGGAGACCTATTGGAGCTAGTCCATACAGATGTATGGGGGTCATGCAAGGATTCTTCAATCTTTGGATCTAGGTAATATGTGTCATTTATTGATGATTGTAGCATATGAAAAATACTATACTTCATGACCCGTAAAGATGAATTTGTTTTCATGTTTTAAGAAATACCTAGCACTAATAGAAAATCAAACAGGTAAAACTTTGAACAGGCCAAGGTCAGACGGAGGAGGAGAATATTTCTCCTATGAATTTGATTCTTATCTCCAAGAGAGAGGGATCAAAAGAGAGATTACAACCAAGTATACTCAAGAGCAAAATGAAGTGGTAGAAAGGAGGAATAGAACTATAGTGGAGGCTGCAAGGTCAATGCTAAATGAGAAGAAGTTGCCCAATTACCTATGGCTAGAGGTTATGTCCACAACCTCCTATCTAATCAACAGACTCCCATCAAAAGAATCGATGGGATGACACCATATGAAGCATGGAATGGAAGACGACCTAGTCTTGACAAAGGCAGAAAAGTGCATCTTTATTGGCTATGACCTTAATAAAGAATGTTATAGGTTATACAATCCAAGCAATAAAGGTTTCATTGTAAGTAGAGATGTTGTGTTTGATGAAAATAAATCTTGGTATGAAGATGATTGCAGGAAAATCAAACTTGCTTATGACCTAGAGGAAGACTTTCCAACATTGTCAAAGAGGATTAAGAATACACCTCAAGTGTCAAGTGATTCTGATGATGATCAGAAAAATTCAAGAAGGGAAATCATATCTTAGAACTCCAAAGGCAAAGCTAAAGTGCAGGAGATAAAAGATCTGATAGAATCATCCCAACAAACTATAAGAATGTCAACCAAAAATAAAAGGGAGCTAGGAAGGTATGGTTATGATACTTCACTATCCACTAAGCATTCAATTTATATAGCACAGGATACAAACTCAAAACAACCATCTACATATGAAGAGGCCAAGAAGAAGCCAAAATGGAGAGATGCCATGGAAGAAGAAATACAAGACCCACAAGAGAATCAGACTTGGGAATTGGTTCCCAAGAAACAATCTATGAAGGTTGTTGGCTCAAGATGGATTTACAAGGTAAAGAAGAATTTTGATGGCTCAATTAACAAGTACAAATCAAGGATTGTGGCTAAAGGATTTGCACAAAATCAAGGTACTAATTATGAAGTGACATTCTCATCTGTGGCAAAGATGCCTACAATTGGAGTACTCATGAGTGTAGCATCTTCTAAGAATTGGAATGTCTATCAGATTGATGTTTAAAATGCCTTCTAAATGGTTGGATTTCAGAGGAGGTATAAATGGCTCAACCTCTTGGTTTTCAAGATCAATCATATCGAGAATATGTATGCAGGTTGATGAAAGCCTTGTATGGCTTGAACCAAACTGTTAGAGCTTGGAATCATAGACTTATCACTTACTGTAGGATAAAGGTTTTATGGTATGCAAGGCAGATCCTTCCCTCTTCATTGAGAGGAACCACTGAAAGGTCATATATCTTTGTGTATATGTGGATGATATAATCATTACAAGTAATGATGCAGATGGAATCAAGAGGATCAAAGCTCAGATGAAAGAAGAGTTCAAGATCAGTGATCTTGGCTTACTCACATACTTCCTAGGTTTGGAAGTAGTGTATAGAGACAAAGTTATGTTCCTAAATCAGAGAAAGTACATTGGAGATATGCTCTCCAAGTTCAAGGTGGAAAATACAAAGGTTGCTCGTACATCCATGGAGGTAAATCACAAGCTAAGTGTTCATGAAGGTGAGCTAATTGAAGATGTAACTAGTTACCAAAGTTTAGTTGGAAGCTTGAACTATGCTACTCTAAGTAGAGTAGATATATGCTATGGAGTTAGTGTGTTAAGTGAATTCATGCACACTCCAAGGAAGCTTCACATGGAAGCATCCAAAAGAAACCTAAAGTATTTGAAGGGCACAATAAATGAAGGGTTATACTACCCTTATACATCAAGCTACCTCACTTTTGCAAGTGCCAAAATGATTTCATGGTCTTCAAAGAAGCAACCTATAGTTTCTCTCTCATCAACTAAAGCTGAATACAGAGGAGTTGTAAATGCTACTCAAGAAGCTATGTGGATGAGGATCCTATACTTTGATTTAGGGTTGAATACTTCAACTCCACTTATATTTGGAGACAACATTAGTTCATTAAATCTTGCTAATAACCCTATCTATCATGCTAGGACCAAACATATTGAAGTTGACTACCATTATGTTAGGGAAAAGATCATGAGCAAGGAGATACAACTATCAGATGTATCTACCAATTAACAATGTGTAGATATGATGACAAAAACATTGGACATAAGCAAATTAAGTAGGTTCAAGTCAATGATTGGTTTGTAGGAAATCATGAATAATTGAAGACTCAAGGATCTTAGGCTTGAGGGGAGCTATTGGTGTGCAATTAGAAAGCCTAAATTCTTGGATAATTACTCAAGAATACACTTCATTTTATCTCTTCACAAGGAAGAACTACATGTGAATGATGCCTAGTTATTTTGAGCATAATTACTTTGGATAAATGTAACATTCAATAGAGTATAGAATCTCATGAAGTTAGGGAGCTAAACCCATGACTCATGTGGTAGGAAGAATCAATTCCAATCATCCCTAAAGTGTAGAAACACTTTTAGGTGAGGGAAATTCAAAATTCAAACTCAAGTGATAAGCATAAATAGAGATGAATTAGCCCTAGGGCAAGTATGCCATTTTCTAAGAGACTTTTGAGCTACATCATTAAGCACACATTGAGCTCAACTCATGTATGATTAGTCCACTACACTTTTCTTTCATCATATGTTCATTATCATATACATTTTGATACATTTCTTCAAGCATATCTCTATCTACAGTTCTTTGTTTTATCTTCATTATTTTAAGGATTTCGCAGAAGTGATTTCTTTGTGTGTACTCAATCATTTGCTACAGTTTAACTTGGTATATTTAGAGTAAACGTTTTAATAATTACATATCAAGTTTCATTAATTTTGGTTTAGCCAATCTCAAGATATGAAGTGAGGAAGTCAACTATTGTTGGTGCAATTAAAACCAAGCCCACATACTTGGTTGAGTAGCTCATGCTTGATTAATTGGCATAGCCTATGCAAGGCTTCATATGTTCAATCTCTTGTAAAACTACTTCACATTTACCTTGTAAAAGTGGATTGTATCCATGTGGTGCCAGGAAGCTCTAAATCACAAATAATTTGGGTTGTTGAGTGATGAGGGAATCTATCCTATACTTTAGCATTCACTTTTCAGGTAGATGTTTGAAATTTGGATTCAAACTTTGGCTCCAAGTACAATTATAAAAAGAGGATCTAAAAAACCCGCATGTATCTCAAGGCCATCAGATCATTTTGAAGGATATTCACTATGAAGTGAGAGCTCATACCATAGCTCATTCATCTCTCACACATTGAGCAATGTTAGATTGCCAATGACATTGTATCTGTACATGTTTTAATACATTTATGATCATTACATTCTCATGTCACTTCTCTGTCATAACTCCATCAGAATAGTGAGCTTCACATACCTTGTTCTCACTGTGTAGTTGATCATTTGCCATGATTTAAAGCATGGTAGAATCAGCATAGTGTCTACTAAAATCCTACAAAGGTTGATTAGCAATGCTTCTTGCGATCCTCAGATATTAACTCATCTTTACTCACTAGTCTGTTGATTGTCGCAGTTTGTAAATGTTAGGATGATAGTATGATTTGCTAAACATCTTTCTCTGCATGTAGTTCATCATTTCTTATGAAATCACTCATGATTGTTAGCTTATTAAGTTAATTAGAGTCTCCCAAAAGGAATTAAGCCAATTCTTGTTGTGTTGAGAGAATTGTTCAAAATATTGGACATGCGTATGAACTAAAATAACAAGTTTTTTATCTTGCACTATCTTCCAACCTATCTGTTTTTATCCTTCAAGTAGTGGATCATCTTCCAAGCAGCATATGTGATTATTTATGTTCATTAGCTAGCAAAGGAGGCCCACTACACTCTCCAACAATCATTCTTAGTAGGTGTGAAGCAAGATCTAGCTACACCACTTCATCTCTTGTGACTATCCACCATCTGCTCCAACAATGGTATTAGAGGAATAACAATCAAGATGGGAGATGGATTTCCATCCTTTGTTGACAAATTGGATAGAAACAACTACTCAGCATGGTCATTAACAATGCAAGCATACCTTCAAGGGAGAAGTCTATATGGATACATCTTAAGAGATGGAGAAATGCCAATCTTTAGGAGCAAGCATCAACCAACAAAGGAAGATCAAGAGAGGCTAACCACATGGTGTGGAAAGGATGCTCTTGGGAGGTCATACTTACTAAACTCAATCTCTGATTTCTTGTTACCACATGTTAGGAATTGCAAGACCTCCCAAGAGACTTGGGAACTGCTTTCATCATATTTCTCCCTGAACACAAGAGCTAGGAAGAATCAATTGTGGATGGAATTCACAACCCTAAAGAAACAACCAAAGCAAGGAGGGATGATTATGTAACCAAAATGAAAGATGTGGCTGACCAGCTTGCAAGCATTGGAGAAGAGATAGAGGAATAGCACATAGTGTGGTAGATCATCAATGGAATTAAAGCTGATGACAAGTGGGAATCCTTCACCACAACAATGGATCTCTACATGGATATGCAAATACCTGATCTCAACACCTTGATGGGGCAACTCTTCACCCACGAGACAAAGCTCAACAGAAATAGTGAGAACTCAAGAGTTAACCAATCTTTTGCCCTTCATATAGATAAGAATAAAGCTAAGGATAAAGGTAAAAGCAAGAAGCATGAAGAAGAGGCTAGTACCTCTCAAGCTAATTATGCAGGAAGAGGAAGAGGTGCTAGAGGAAGGGGTAGAGGAGGGAATCAAGGCAACTCACCATGCAACATTTGTGGTCTTAACAACCACACTACAAAATAATGCTATAAAAATACAAGGAACCAAAGGGGAAGAGGCTTCCATAGAGGTAGCTATGGACAATCCAAAGGCAGATACAACAATGGTGGAGGCAACTACAACCATAACTACGATCAAAGCTACAACAACAACAATTATTAAGGAAACTTCAGAGGAAGAAGGGACTATAATAACTATATTGAAGACCAAGAAGACTCTTTACTCATCATGAACATGACATCCAAACAAGTTAAAGATGATGATCATCTTTTCTACATTGATTTAGGTTGTTCAAATCATGTGGCTGGAAATGTAGCTCTATTATCTGATCTTGAAGAAACCCAAGGGAAGCATGAGTTAAAAATAGGTTCTGATACTAAACATTCATTCAAGCGAATTGGAAATGTCAAAACATTTGATAGTAGTATGAATCTTTTGAGAAAAGTTCTATATGTGCCAACTATAACCAAAAACCTAATTAGTGTTGGGCAGATTGTAGGGAAGGGTTTACAGGTCAGATTCACTAAGCATGGAGTATATGTTGAAGACCCCCAACAAGGCTTCAAAAGGATTGCCAAAGGTGAGAAGACAGGTAGATTATTTACAATCGAAATTGAAGACACAAGGAACATAGCTCTATTCAGTTATAGAGATCAAACCTTATCTGAGTTGGAAAGATGACACAAAAGGCTATGACACATAGGAGAAAGAAATCTGGAGCAAATGTGTAGGGATCAAAGTGTGCTTGGAATTCTCAATGTAACCAAGTAGCACATGCCATACAAATGTGGAGCTTGCAAATTTGGCAAAGGTCACATGCAACCATTTAACAGGAAAGGATACATCCATGAAGACTATTTGGAGCTTGTACACACTGATGTGTGGGGTCCTAACAAAGATCCATCCATCTTAGGTTCAAGGTACTATGTGTCATTTATTGATGATTATAGTAGATGGAAAATCCTTTATTTCTTGAAGCATAAGGATGAGGTATTTACATGTTTCAAGAAGTATTTGGCACTAGTTGAAAACCAAACAGGAAGGAGCTTGAAGAAGATTAGGTTTGATGGAGGTGGTGAGTATTTTTCACATGAGTTTGATCTATTTGTAAAGGAAAGAGGCATAAAGAGGGAAGTAATAACAAGATACACTCCTGAATTGAATGGAGTGTTAGAGAGAAGGAACAAGTTAATTGTTGAAGTTGCTAGGTCTATGTTAAATGAGAAGAAGTTACCTAATTATCTATGGGCAGAGGTTGTCTCCATAGCCACCTACTTAATCAATAGGCTTCCATCCAAATCATTGGCTGGTATGAAACCCTATGAAGCATGGAATGGTAGGAGACCCTCATTGGACCCTTGCAAAATATTTGGGTGCATGGTTTATGCATAGATCCCCTCACAAATGAGAGGAAATCTTGACCCTAAGGCTGAGAATTGTATATTTATTGGGTATGATCAGAATCAAAAGGGGTATAGGTTGTAGAATCCTACTAATAAAGCATTCATAGTTAGTAGGGATGTAGTATTTGATGAGAATAATTCATGGTTTGAAGATGATTGTAGGAAAGTCAGGTTATCATATGATTTGGAAAATTTTCTAGCCCTCACTCAAGAAGATCAACACTTAGTAGAAGACAACAACTCAGAAGAGGAAGAGCAGATTGACCATAAGGCTTGGAAGTCAAGAGGCAAAGTCCAAACTCAAGCAATTAGAAGACATACCCGAGTCTTCAAATCAAGCACTAAGGAGATCACAAAGAGAAAGCAAGAAGCCCATAAGGTATGGATATGATACATCTTTAGTCACAAAGCACTCTGTGTATATCACTAAAGACTCTATGGAAAAAGAGCCTTCTTCATTTGAAGAAGCTAGGAAGAAGAAAGAATTGAGAGAAGCCATGCAAGAAGAGCTCGAAGCATTACAGGAAAATCACACTTGGGATCTAGTTCCCAAGAAGCGAGATATGAAGGTAATTGGTTCAAGGTGGATATACAAAATCAAAAGGAACTTGTATGGCTCTATAAATAGGTACAAGGCAAGGTTAGTGGCAAAAGGATTTTCCCAAACTCATGGAGTAGATTATGAAGAAACACTTTCACCTATGACAAAGATGCCCACAATGAAGGTTTTGATAAGTTTTGCTGCTTCTAAAAATTGAAATATATATCAATCAGATATTAAGAATGCATTCTTAAATGGATGGATCTCATCAAAAGTGTATATGGCACAACCACCAAGGATAAAACAGGTTATGTATGCAAGCTTGGGAAGGCACTCTATGGTCTTAAACAAGCTCCTAGAGCTTGGAACCATAGGCTTGTTACTTAATTGCAGGACCAAGGCTTTGTGGCAAGCAAGGCAGATTCTTCTCTATTTGTTAAGGAGAACAAATAAGAAGTTAGCTACTTATGTGTCTATGTAGATGACATCATTAATACATGGAATGATGCTAATGGCATCAAGCAGATCAAGGCTCAACTAATAAAGGAATTTAAAATAAATGATCTTGGTTTATTAACCTACTTTCTTGGCCTAGAGCTTGTGTATACAGAATCAAGTATATTTATCACTCAAAGGAAGTACATACAGGATATGTTGGTAAAGTTTAAGATGGAGAATACTAAAGTTGCAGGTATTCCTATGGAGCTCAATCATAAGCTAATCTCACATGAAGGTGAACTACTTGATGATGTTACATGCTATCAATAACTTGTGGGAAGTCTTAATTATGCCACTTTAACAAGAGTAGACATTGCCTATGCAGTAAATACATTTAGTTAGTTTATGCATGCACCAAGGAAGCCTCATATGGAAGCTCCAAAGAGGGTGCTTAAGTATCTAAAGGGTACAATGAATGAAGGGTTGTTCTATCCCTTCACTTTTGACATAGATATAAAGATGTATTCTAATGCAGATTGGGCTGGCTCCAAGGATGATAGGAGGAGCACTTCAGGGTACCTATCCTTTGCAGGTTCAAAGCGCATAACTTGTTCATCCAAGAAGCAACCAACTGTGGCCTTATCTTCCACAAAAACAGAATATAGAGGTTTGGCAATTGCAACTCAAGCAGCTATGTGGCTTAAGCAACTATATGCAGATTTGGAGATACATTCCTACACTCCAATAATTTTTTGAGATAACACTAGCTCAATTCATTTGGTTGCATATCCTGTATACCATGCAAAGACTTACCACATTGAAGTGCACTATCATTATGTAAGGGAAAAATTGCTCAGCAAGTATATTCAAACATCCTATGTATCAATGCATGTACAATGTGCAGATTTACTCACAAAGGCATTCGATGGAACAAAGATGAACAGGTTCAAATTAATGATTCGCTTGCAGGAAATTAAGGAGAAATGAAGACCAAGCATGTTAGGCTTGAGGGGGAGCTGTTGGTGCAATTAAAACCAAGCCCACATACTTGGTTGAGTACCTCATGCTTGATTAATTGGCATAGCCTATGCAAGGCTTCATATGTTCAACCTCTTGTTAAACTACTTCACATTTACCTTTGTAAAAGTGGATTGTATCCATGTGGAGTTAGGAATCTCTAAATCATGAATCATTTTGGTTGTTGAGTGATAGGAATATATCCTATACTTTAGCATTCACATTTTAGGTAGATATTTGAATTTGAATTCAAACTTTCACTCCAAGTACAATTATAAAAATATGATCTAAAAGACCCGCGTGTATCTGGAGGCCATGAGATCATTTTGAAGGATATTCATTGTGAAGTGAGAGCTCATATCATAGCTTTTTCACGTCTCACACATTGAGCAATGTTAGATTGCCAATGAAATTGTATTTGTACATGACTTAATACATTTATGATCATTACATTCTCATGTCACTTCTCTGTCATAACTCCATCAGAATAGTGATCTTACCATACCTTTTTCACACTATGTAGTTGATCATTTTCCATGATTTAAAGCATGGTAGACTCAACATAGTGTCTAATACAATCCTACAAACTTTCATTAGCAAGACTTCTCGTGATCGTCACATATTACCTCATCTTTACTAACTGGTCTGTTGACTATCACAGCTTGTAAATGTCGGGATGATAGTATGATTTGCTAAGCATCTTTCTCTGCATGTAGTCCATCATTTTTTATGAAATTACTCATGATTGTTAGCTCATTAATTTAATTAGAGATTTCCAAAAGGAATTAAGCCAATTGCTGCTGTGCTGAGGGAATTGTTCAAAACACTGGACATGTGTATGAACTAAAATAACAAGTTTTTTATCTTGCACTATCTTCCAACCTATTTGTTTTGATCCGTCAAGTAGTGCATCATCGTCCAAGCAAAATATGTGATTATTTATGGTTATTAGCTAGCTAAAGAGGCCCACTACACTCTCTAGCCATCATTCTTAGCAGGTGTGAAGTAGGATCTAGCTACACCAATTCATCTCTTGTGACTATATATCCACCATCTCCTCTAACAATTGTGTGCACATCTTCTTGTTCTTAAAATGTCAGGATGACCCCCTTGAGTTGCTAAACTCATTTCTCAGTGTACATGTTGATATATTTAGGTAGTGATGTGTGTGAACACTCTAGGACTGTGAGGCACTTTTCTCCCTCTTTAGGAGGTTTTTTCCCTCGGCTTGTATATATGCCTATTGCCCTAACGGGCGACTTGTCTTTGTACATTCTAGTGGTAATACATTCAGTATTGTGTGTTGTGCTTCAAGCTTCTTCTTCTTCTTCCTTGTGTCGTTTGCATGCTTCTGCAAATGTATAACTCCAAAAATTGGTATCAGAGTAGGTCATTGCTTCATCTAGGGTGTCATTAGCCATGAACAAGCTCTAAGATAGTCTAAAGCATGCTCTCTAAATGTGATATTCTAATAATCATGGTCTCTATAGTGTTTATAGAATGCTTGACCGTGTTTGTATCCTCTATGTGGAGATGAATGTCCTAAGTCCATATTTAGGGAGATGTAAGTTCTTTCTTTATGATTTGAAGTGTTTTTTTTATAGTTTATGTGCATGTATGTACACCTAATATGAATGGTGGTAGTAAGTATTTGCAAGAAAGAACAACAAAACAAGAGAATATATGTTAGTATGCTTTCTACTTATGCATCAAAAAATCATGCATAGAAATCTTGAAAAGTTCAAGAGCAAAATGGTAATCTTCACAAAAGAAACCAAAGTGCTCTACATGCGCTTTAAGTGTAAGTGTGCTTGCGGGCAGACAATAAGCAAAAAAATACCATAGGGCACTACAACCCGTATACAAAATCCACATACTTGTGATGTAGATATGAAATTTTACATAAGAGCACTACACACTCTTGCTTTTCTCCTCGATGTACCGATAATAAGATCATGCTACCATCCTATTTCACAATTAAGAAAAAGTGTGAAGGTTCATAAGCATATATTGTTGTATTTTATGGAATCATGGAAGGTTAAATGGATTTTTAATGTTTTAAATGCCCAGAAGGTTTTAATGTGGTTGTGTTTGATTTAGCAGGTGAAGAAGCATGAGGGAGTGGATACAAGTGGATGCACGTAAATAAATAAATTTGAAGACTAAATCGAAGACTTCTAGAATAGTTATATTTAGGTTTATCTTGTTGTGAAAGTAGTAGTTCGCTTTAGAAAGCGAGGCCTTTATAAAGTAGTTATTCTTGAAAGACGCTTCTAAAAGAGACGACCCTCATGTAAATTCTATTTTCAAGACGTAATAGAAATAAACCTATAAATACGTGTACTCTGAGAGACTTGTCCATCGAAGTACACGAGGGGAGATTGCACCCAATATCGCATCGATTGTTTCTCTGTTTCTGATTCGGGTTTCTTCTTCTTTCTGCCTCTGTGTATGCGTGTGCTGAAGGACCTGATAAGAGTGGTATCAGAGCCTGGCACATATTACTCTAGAGGGGTTTGTTTGTGTTTATCTCCATGATTGATTCCTCTTTGCAGTCTCTCTTCGTGATCGGAATCCGAATCCAAATCCACATCTACGTCCGCTTCCTTAAGCAATACATTGGCAACATTGGCACCCAAGGCTCCCTTGGCGACTGTTGGCAGCCGTTGGCTACGTGCGAGGCAATTTTAATTTTGAGTGGCAATAGAGATTTTTAGATTCCCTAAGGTAGGAGGATTTGAACCCACAACCTCCTACTTACAAGGGAAGTACTTTAACCACTACTCCATCTCTTTGAGTTATCACTCTATCTCCCTTTTGTCATATTTACATCAACTTTCACCTCCCTCTTCCTTTTACAATTTCCAAGATGATCTCACACATGTGGAAGCGCCCATCGATTTTCTAGAGTGCATCAAAGAATAGGGCATAATTTACAATATATAACTCAGATTTTAGCATATAATATATGTTTGGAAAGCTCTTGGAATGAGATTTTTAACTAACCTATTAGATTTAGGATACAATATAGTTTGAAAGAGGGGTTTTATTCTCTAGATATGGACCCTACAACAATGGAGGATTTTGGCAATTCACCTTTACCTAGGGTCTCACTCGAGCAACAATTAGAGCTTATGCGACAAGAACTTCAAGCAACTCAACAAGCTATACAAGAACGTGATGTTGTGCTCCAGCAAGTACAAAGTGATGATCATAGCTTAATCAAAGTGGTGAAAGCGATTATCACTCCACAAGAAGAAGGTGCAAATTCCAAGATAGGTGCTAAGAACTTCCAATTCTCTTGATTCGATGGACGAAAAGATGGCAAATTTGTCTTGTCATGACTTTCTCAATTCGAGGATTTCTACTCTAATGAGCCATATTCAGAAAGTGAGAAAGTCAAGTTTGCTACCAATTATTGGGTAGGAAGAGCTCAGCTATGGTGGAATGTTTTACAGAATAGTACCAACGGTCCTACCCCATGGGATGCATTTCAGGCAAAAATTAAGGAGTCTTTCCTTCCTTCCTAGTTCCATCTACATGCATGTCATGCATGGACAACTTTTGGATGGAGAGAAGAAGATAATGTATCCATTTATACTAAACGTTTTTGGCAATGCCTTTTATTACTTTTTTCACTTCAGCAGGTTTGTGAAGCAAGTTTGCAATGAAAATATGAAGATGGCTTGGAGATGGGAATCCAAGCAAAGCTCCATACCCTCCAATCTACAACCTTGTATAAAGCTATCTCTTTCGTGCATGATGCTCAAAAGGAGTTCCAATCTATCACCGAAACACTTCGCTTACAACAATTTCGTCAACGTCAAGCATCCGTCAAAGCCAATTTTCCTTTTAAGCATCCTTTTACTACGTTCGCTTCACCTACTTTTCAACACCCTCCTCAATCCCACTTAGTACCATCCAACAAATCAACCCTTGGCCAGCCTCACAAACCTACCACTCTTCAAAATACGACGATGAATGCTCAACAAAAACAACCTTATATAACTTGTAGATTGGTCATACCAAATCTGCCTGTAGGATGAGACCTACTAATAGGCAACCCATTGAAGCTCAAGTACACAACATGGAGGTTGTTCCTGCTAACACTGAACCTAACTGGTCTGAAGAAGTATTAGAGCAAGAATTAAGTACCTTGGGTAACAAAATTTCTAACCATTCTCTACTCTGCATGCATGGCACCATTAATGGCATAGTAGTAAATGTTTTACACGTGGATGGTAGCTCGCATGATTTTATTCTCATAAGCTAGTTAAAAATCTTAACCTTACTACTCATCCCTCTATGTATAAGGTTAAGGCTGCATTTATAGGGAATAGGTATAACGTTACGAATGAGGTGCATAATGTTCAAATTTGTATAGGCTCATATGTAGATGAACATTCATTTTTAATTTCTCCGTTGCAGTCATATGATGTTATACTTGGCATGTCGTTTTGACATAATTACAACCCCTGCATTGATTATGATACACACACAATTACTTTCAAATTTTGAAATAAATATGTTTCACTCTCTGCTATGCATGATTTTCAACCCTTCCGGTTCATTAGTCATACGCAAGTCAAACGAGCTTTTAGGAAAGGTTATAACTCATGTATTGTCTTTGTGAATAATATAACTGATTATACACATACACTTCCAAGTGCACATAAGTCATTTATGGACTCGTATAAGGATTGTTTTACGGCTGATTTTCCTTATGTACTACCACCTTCTAGGGGATCTCTTGACCATAGGATTGATTTAGTTCCTGGTAGCTCTCCTCCTCATAAAGCACCTTATAGGCATAGACCTTTACACCAAAATGAAATAGCTAGACAAGTTAAAGATTTACTCAACAAAGGACTAATACGGTGTAGCTCTTCTCATTTTGGAGCCCTTGTTCTTTTAGTTGAAAAGAAGAACAAGACGTATAGAATGTGCATTGATTATAGAGCACTTAATAAAATTAGCATTAAGAATAGGTATCCTATCCCTAGGATAGATGACTTGCTAGATAAACTTCGTGGACCTTGTGTCTTTAGTAAAATCGACCTCAAATCTGGGTATCATCAGATAAGAATGACATCGCATGACATTTATAAAACTGCTTTTAGAACTCAAAACGACCATTTTGAATCCATGGTAATGCCTTTTGGACTTACCAATGCACGCGCCACCTTTGAACACATGATGAATAATATTTTCCTTGAATACCAAGATTTCGTTCTTGTCTTCTTTGATGATATACTTATTTATAGTAGGAATGATAGTGAACATGAAACTCATTTAGCACCAGTCTTTGATTTGTTACGTAAAAATAAACTTTATGCTAATTCTAAAAAGAGTTGTTTCTTTCAAAACGAGATAGAGTATCTTGGACAGGTTCGTTTTGAATGATGTCCGTTTGTTTTTAGGATTAGCTAGCTTTTATGGAAAGTTTGTAAAGGGATTTTATTATATAGCCCTTCCCCTTACTTTATTATTGAAGAAAAATCTAAAATTTGTATGGGGAGTAGCCCAACAACAATCTTTTGATAAACTTAAGTATGCACTTTCCCATGCGCCTGTTCTGCAATTACTTGATTTTGCACAACCATTTCATGTAGTTATAGATGCTAGTGGTTCTGGTATAGGTGCTGTTTTAATGCAAAACGATCATCCTCTTGCATTTGAAAGTAGGAAACTCAAAATCCTCTGAACGCAATTATAGTACATATGATAAGGAACTGTTAGCTGTTGTGCATGCATTGAAAATTTGGAAACATTACCTTATGGGTTCAGAAGTTCTAATTAAAACCAACCAACAAGCTATTAAGCATTTATTACATCAACCATTGATTTTCGATAGACATATTAAATGGGCTTCATTTCTACAAAACTTCCAACCTCTAATTCAATATCACCCAAGAAAAGCTAATGTTGTAGTTGATGCTTTAAGTCGTCTCCCATCCCCACAAATAACTACTGTTTCAATTAATAATATTTCTACTATTCAGATTCATTCATTTCATGATATGATTTCCACTTATGCATGTGACCTGTAGTTTTCACAAGCATGGATTGCTTTTAATAATTCCACATCACATAATGAGGATCATTACACATTTCATAATGGATTCTTGTATTTCCAACACAAGTTATGCATTACACAAGTATTCAAAGAGTTTGTTATAAAAGAGATACATGAACCACCATATATGGGTCATAGGGGCATACACAGTACTATTTCTACATGTAAAGATTTCTTCTTTTGGTATAGCATGGAAAAAGATGTTGCAGAGTATGTTTCTCACTGCATTGTTTGTCAGCATGTAAAACAACATCATGCTAAAGCATTCGGATTATTAATGCCTCTTCCTATATCTTATGGACCATAGGAACATATTTCTATGGATTTCATTATTGGTCTTCCTACAACTGCATCTCACAATGATATGATTTGGACAATTATTGATTTGTTTAGTAAACATGCATACTTCATTCCTTCTAACAAGACTTCAACTGCACCTCAAGCTGCTAAGTTATTTATTAAATGCATTTTTTCACATCATGGTTTTCCTAAAGTTATTCTTTCAGATCGAGATGTTCATTTTTGTAACCATTTTTGGGTGGCATTATTTCAACATCTAGGATCAAAAATAGACTTTAGTTCTGCATTACATCCTCAAAGTAATGGTCAAAGTGAGGCTATAAATAGTACTATTTTGGATTTATTATGTTCTTACTTATTAGATAATCCAAGTACTTGGGATGAAAAACTCCCTTTACTTTAGTTTGCATATAATAACACCCCACACACTACTAGTCGTGCACCATATGAACTTGTTTATGGAAGGAAGCTTCCCACTCCCATGAGTCTCACTCAGACTGGCATTCCTATGGCTGATTCTTTTGCACAAGATCATATTTCTACACTTTCTGAAGTGCATGAGCATATTAGGAAGAGTCAAGAATGTTACATGTGTAGTATAAATAAGAAGCGCATAACCAAACAATTTAATGAAAATGATTTGGTTTGGTTACGAATCATTAAAAAGCGTTTATAAAATATTTCTCAACATCCTAAGGTAAAACTTGCCCCACAATATTATGGACCTTTTCGCATTATTGAGAAAATAAATGAAACTTCTTTTTTATTAGATATACCTTCACATTCGGGTATACATAATTCTTTCCATATAAGTTTGTTGAAATCTTTTCAAGTTACTTTACCACTCACGCCTATTTTAGATGATCCTCCTTTACTTGAAGAGGATGTGGAAATATTGATTCCCAAGAAAGTAATAGATTATGACGTTACCACTACACGAACTGGTAAGCAATATCATAGGTATTTAGTCAAATATAAAAATCCCTCACTTGAGGAATCACAATGGATACATAAGATCTCCTTATCACCTCACTATGATCATCTAATTTCTTCATATCATTCCCAATTACATTAAACTTTTAGGTTTTCGATTCCATGCATGTGTTTTACATGGTTCATGCTGAACATTGTTCAGTGATGGGACATGCGACTGATCATCCATGTCTATTTTTATATTTATCAACTTAGGTCAGTTGCATGTCAACTAGGAGGCATGTTCTATTTTATGGAATCATGGAAGGTTAAATGGATTATTAATGTTTTAAATGTCCAGAAGGTTTTAATGTGGTTGTGTTTGATCTAGCAGGTGAAGAAGCATGAGGGCATGGATACAAGTGGATGCGCATAAATAAATAAATTCAAAGACTAAATCGAAGACTTCTAGAATAGTTATATTTAGGTTTATCTTGTTGTAAAAGTAGTGGTTCACTTTAGAAAGCGATGCCTTTTGTAAATAAAGTAGTTTTTCCTAAAAGACGCTTCTAAAAGCGATGGCCCTCATGTAACTTCTATTTTCAGGACGTAATAGAAATAAACCTATAAATATGTGTACTCTGAGAGACTCCTCCATTAGAGTACATGGGGGGAGATTGCACCCAATATCACATCGATTGTTTCTCTATCTCTGATTCCTGTTTCGTCTTCTTTTTGCCTCTGTGTGTGCGTGTGCTAAAGGACCTCATAACATATATACAAGTCTACATGCCTATATGGAAGGCAAATGCTTATTCTACATGATGATCGATGCATAAAAGAGACTTAAAATGCATTTATTGACAAGAAAACTTATCTATGGAGTGAGTAAATCCACTTGAAGAGATGGTATGACGGTTGGAAGTAATCATAAATCCTCCTTCAAATGCTGCTAAGTTGGAAGCAATCGCCCTAGTTTTGCAAATTTTCTCGTATGATGCTCCTAACACATGAACATTCAAGTTTTATGCTCTTTATAGTAGAGTTGATAAGGCCAAAATCTGTCTTCTCGGTGTTTATCAGAAAAATCTCAAAGGAAGGATTCGATAGAACTTTCAATCACTCAATTTGGAGGTTGGATGAAGGAGATTTTCCCAAAAAGGTAAAGATAGGTGCTAGGAATGAGCTCTCTAGAGAAGGGTATGTGAAGTGTTTTACTCCAAAAGGGAGAATTGCAAGCTTTCAAAGAGAGCTATGGCCATAAATGAGTGCACAAGAGCTTCTTCTATCCCACATAGAAGGCAACCCATAGAAGTTTTGCACATATATATGCTGCTATGTCCTTCTTTGCTTACAACTCAAGGAGAGAAGAGAAGAAGGATCTCTCTTACCTATTCAGACATGGATGCCATGTAGATGGCAATTCAATGTGGTTGTCGATGGACCTCGTGTGCTACGAAATGGTTGTGGGTGAAACTCACCTCCCATCCTTTATATCCTCTTACACCCAAGATAGTAATGCTCTAGAATGTTGTCGTATGGACATGTGGCCATCATGCACACTCATTCCATTATCCCTAAGGTGCCTTAGGATATCCCCCTAGCTAGGGACCTTTGCTAACCTTAGCTCTTGTCCCACACACACATATATGATCTCTATAGACCAATGTCTAACACATATATTCCAACTTGTATACCGACTAGGCTATCGACTAAGATGACGGTATGGATATGTATATCACATGTGTTACCAATAGGGCTATTGATGCTTATATTGACGAATTTCCAACAATGGGTCTTCTAACACTTATGCCAACGAGTGCCCTTAGTAGTCCAATCGAAAAAAAGCCCCCTTCTATAGTGATGTATTGAGTGAACACGTGTGTAGAGGAAGCTAAGTATACATTAAAAAATGACTAACCTAAAGAGATGCTAAAAGTTTTGAGAAAATGATACATTTAAATTAAAATCGAATCTTAAAACAACGTAACGACGTTCTTATATATGTGCCGATACTTTTGACATACCTAAGTGTGTGAAAAAATTATTGTGGCAAAAGTATAATGCAGTGTTAGGGTATCAATAATATCATTCAATTTTTTGAACTTTGAAAACTGTTCAAACAGTTTGTCGAAGAAAAAAACATATCAATAGTATTGGCATATGCCGATAGAAAAAGACACATTAATGTTTGTTTTTTACATTTCCCAAAAAGCATCAAAACATGCATGTTTTTGTAGTGTTTCTCTGCATCATGGATGTAGCTTATGGAGTATAGTACTATGCTTATGTAGGTTGAAAGCCATTGTAGCAATTGCAGTTTAGCAGAATGTCTTCATTATGATTTGATTACATGCACTCATTGCGCCAGAATGTAATCAACAAGCTCGGCATCTTTCTAAATCGCATGAAGCTTTTCTCGCATTCCTTTTAAGAGGCATCTACAGCCTGCAGCGAATTTTTGTCAAAATTCCATCAAATCATGGTATGGGATTCCGCCATAAAAGCTCTTTTCGGTCAATACACGACTTTTACATAATGATATGGAGAATCTCCGCAAGACGATGTGGAAAAAAGATTGGATGCATCCTTATCTGGTTTCTTATCTGCCTTAAGAACGCTTGTGATTTGGTCGCATGGATTTCCTCAGAATCAGCACCATACACCAAGATTTTTAGTTTAAGAGAACAAAATCAATAATAAGTATCCATTGTCAGATTACCATATGATTACTCTCATAGCATTAGCAATAATTTTTGCGTGGATTATTTGTAGCAGGCAGAAATTTTGTTTTCATGTTTCGTTAATCTTTTGTGATAAAAGAAGGATGGCTTCAGATACATGCCAATCTTTCTCTAAGTGTGATCATGATCAACCATGATTTACTCCAGCAATCCATTCCTATTCGAGATTCTTCCCTGCAAAACATTCCTGGAATTCTCAGAAAAGGAGAGCAATGTTATTCGAGCAGCGCAGTAAAGATGATCATGTCTGAATCGAAGACCTGCTAATCAGTGCACTATATGTCCAAAAATTTACTAAGAAAGTAAAGATGATCGCACTCAGTCAAGGTGTGCTGCACGAAGCATGAAGACGATTGAAACGAACCTCCTCGAAACGACAGAATCATGCTCCGAAATGTATTTGCACACTAGACGACAGCATGCACGCTGAGAAACAGATACACGCATCCTCATCTCTCGGCGCACAATGCACTCGTTTACGTCATGAAACTGTAGTTCGTTTCTTTTCGTTATTCCACTGTTCTTGAAAGCGTCTCTTCCACCATTGATCTTTGCTGAACAAAATTTCGACTCAGCGTATACAAATCTATTCAGCTGATACATCATATCTGATTTCAGTTGCACGGATTGCATGCTATTTTCTCCCCACCATCGCAAGACACATCGCTGGTTCGTCGACAAAAAGTAGTGGATACAAAGTGAAATGGAGCCTATGTGGAAATCAACACGCCTTGCTCCTTCTCCCCTCCTTTGCCCGCTTGGCTGCTTCTCTATCAGAAAATTTCAATCATGACCGTTTCTGTGAATCGTTCATCTTTTCGAAATCTTCTTCAATGAAGTCATGCTTGAAGTAACGAGAAAGAATACTCCACGGGATGGCTATCATAGGTAGCTCATAATCACATTAAGAATGACATGCAGGAATGTTCTCTGACCGTCGGAGTCAGAGAACATTTTGAAGGTTTCCTTCTTCGTCTCAGTATTACAGTATTACAAGGCTTCTGCTTCCTACTCCATTTCCATTCCAGTTCGCACCACGATTTTTGGAAGATGCCTGATCCAATAATATCCATCAAGCCCCACCATTGACAGCTTTGATCTTTCAATGAAGTCAAAAAAGAGAAAAGAAAAACATAAAAGTTTCTCGCGTGGTTCGAATTGCAAATTCTTTGTTCGCCATGGATCAACATGATGGATCCATTTCATTTCCATTTGAATCTATATGAGTTCATCTCCATTTCATATCGAGGAGATACTCCATGTTCACATTATTGAGTTGTATCTCGTTGTATTTGGCTAGCTTGGCATTTGGTTCTACCTTGTATTCATTCCCCTTCCAGGAGAATTATCCCACATGTGGTGTACTTTAGACAACCTCCACCAAATATATATAAGGAGGGCCTCTCCCCCACTTTATACTTGGTTAGAAGCTTGAAGAGCACACTTCATGATCTAGGCAAGCTCATTTCTATTCCATGTGAGTTTACCCATTCCATGGTCTACTTACTTTGCGTCTCTCACACTCTTTCATTTTGTGAGTACACTCTTGTTTTCATTTTTCTTTTGCATTTGTACTCTCTAATTGCCTTAAAATTTGTGTTGGTATCTGTTTTGTTGTAGAAAGATTAGTCCATGTAGAACAGGTCAACTATGCATGTTGCACATCAAGCTTTCTTAGCTAGATAGAAGGGCAATGACAAATGAAGTTCACCTACTAGTAAGAAGAAATCTACTAATGCTGAGCAATCAAAGAAGGAAGAAAAATATGACAAGGAAATAGAAAAGCAGAAATAATTTTGCAAGTAATGTAAGGTGAATGATCATGTCATAAAGAGTTTTCCTAAACTCTCTGCAAAATGGCTTGCTAATCTTGTTTAGCATGAAGAATGGGCATTTACTACTATTTGCAACTATGACATATCTTCTCATGAGAAGGGTAGTTATGTAGTAGGCTTGGATGATTGGTAATTTGATAGTGGTGCATCCAAACATATCACCTCATAATGGAGTTTCTTCACTTCAATTGAGCTTGGCCATGTAGGGAATACTGTAATAGGCCTCTTTTCTAGTGAAATAATTCATTTTGAACTTTTTGAATTTCATTGTGGAGATAATGCTTAGAATGAATAATTAGGTCATTATATGCATGTAGGAAAAATTGTTTCATATTATCTCTCTAGACCTTATTCGCATCATGTTTTCTATGGGAATTTTGAAGGTGAAGATGAAAGAATTAAGGAAAACTCTGTATGAGAGAAAGGTAGAGCAAGTATAAGAGAATAAAAGTGTTTGTGTGAAATTTTTGTGAATCATGTTTTAAGTACTACATTTAGTTCATTGTAAGAAAATTCCTTGATTTTACTCTCTCTAGAATTTTGAAACTTACAGGGCTCAAAAGTGGCATTTGGAGGTGGATTTGGACCTCGAATGTCTCTAACACTATTGTGCATATCACAAAATTGAATAAAAGTGTCTCTCACAAGCTTAAGCTAATTCCTCACCGTTTTTGAGTTACAGGGCTTTGAAAAGTGCCGTTTTCCAACACTTAAAAAAAACAAGGACTTATCTAATTCTATTCAAATCCATGATTTTGATTCTCACGTGTCACCATGTCTAATTATGGATATTTTCAGATATGTCTTTTGGTGTTTTTCTCCTATTTTTGATAGGTACACTAAAGAAAGAAAGCAGACTACGATCGCATGGCTTTTTGTGAAAGTTTTGGAGAAACTTGACTTTTTCTAAATTTGGTGGATCACACACTTCTTTGGGAGGGCAGCGATCAAACTATGATATAGGGAGACCTATGCATCAACACAGGGGATGCACAGAAAGCTGAGAATTACCTTGTGATTGAGAGCGAGAGTGAGAGTGAGAGTGAGAGTGGGAGTGAGAGTGAGAGTGAGAGTGTGATTGAGAGTGCGAGTGTGAATGCGATTCTGGTAGCTCGGGGGTGGTCGGGAGGTAGAGACTTTGTCAAAAAGCTATTGTCCAAAGCTATTGTAACCATTGATTCGCATCTATAATATCAGAATTCTTCCTTCTTTGCGTCATAATTGTTTCTACTCTTCCGCATCTGATTTTCTCTTGTCTTGTGCAATCTCTGCGTTCTTCTCTCCTCTATTATTTTTGAGTGATCAAAAGATTGTGATTGGGGATAGATTGTGATTGAGGAAACATTAAAATTTTATCACATGTACTAAAAACACCTTTTATCCTATAATGGGAGTTTGAAATTTCATTTTGACTACTATTGATGCTAGTTCTTTTAGATTCTCAAATGCCTTATATGTGCCAAGGATCAAGAAAAAACTCTTCTTAGATTCAACATTAGCCAAGATTGACTTGCTTGTCAAATTTATTAATGATAGGTGCACAATTCATGATCCCTCAAATGATGATGTTATTATTGCTTTTGGCATTCTATGTTGTGGGTTGTATAAGTTCATAGGCTATGCAAAATTTTTGAATGATTCAGCATGTGGAGTTCAAGATTCTTAGGCTATCTTAGATGGACACTTTGGCATGCATGCTTCAGCTATTTGAATGTGATAGTTTGCTTTGCCTACAAAAATATTGCATGATTCTAGAGATGCATTTGTTTTTCTCTATCAACATGTTATTGGATGCTTGATTTACTTATGCATAACTTGGTTTGATATTCAACTTGTTGTCTCTTAGATGAGTAAGTTTATGCATTGCCTAGGTGTCAAGCATTGATAAATGGTTAAGTGCATCTTTCACTACTTGAGTGGTACCTGGCTACTTGGATTGTTTTATCCCAAGGGTGGATCATTACCACCAGAGTTACATGTTTTTTTTGACCCAAAGTAGGCTGGTTGCTACGAGAATCTTGTGTCCACTGGTGGTTTTTTCTTCATGCTTAGTGGCTTATGCATATCTTGGTTGAGGAACAAGAAGTCTATAGTAGCCATTTCAGTTGTGAGGCTAAGTATAGTGCAACATTCACAATAAATGTTTCATGTGTGTGTGTGTGGCTCATACATCTTGTGATTGGTTTGGGTGTTGGTTAGTCTTTTGCCACAACCATCTTTACTAATAGACAGAGCACATGGGAATTTGTGAGGAAACCTATGTTCCATCTTGCCACAAAGCATGTTGAGGTGCACTATCATTATGTCAGGAGAGGTTCTCTATTAGAGAGTTCAATTTGGCTTGTGTGCTATCATAGGATAATGTTGTAGACCTTTTGCAAAGACTCTACCCAAGGAGAATGTTGAAGATTTTTGCAAAGGTTTGGGCTTACTTCCTTTTGTGGATTGATTTCTTTTCACATATCTTGGCACTTGCTTATGCATGAGTACTAGCTCCTTGTTCATAACATGAATCCCACTGGGGATTTATTGATATATTTTGGTAGTGATGTATGTGAACACACTTAGGATTTCCGAGGCACTTTTTTCCATCTTTAGGATTCTTTTCCTCGCTTTTTATATACACGCATATAACCCTAACATGTCACTTATCTTTGTACCTTCACTTGGTAATAGATTCTATGTTGTGTTGTTCTCGAAGCTTCTTCTTCTTCCTTGTGTTGTATGCGTGCTTCTCAAGATCTCAATCTCTAATAGTACTCTCCACCTCCATGAGACCTATGTACGTTGATATAACTTCCTACTTCCTTCTCCACTTGAACTTTGAACTTCTTGAACGATTGGAATACTTTAAATTTTGTTTCATACAAAAGATCCATAGCATCCTAGTAAAACCATGAATGAATCTTACAAACTATTTATCACCTTCAAGTGATGAATGCTTTAATTTTTCCCAAAAATCTATATGTATAAGGTCCAATGGTTGATGACTTACAAACCCTTGCTTCTTGAAGGGTATTCTAGTTTGTTTTCCTCATTGGTGTGTTTCACATATGTGTTTCATATTTTGAACTTCAAATCTCGGCCACCCATTGAGTGATCTTCTCTTATACATATCCTTCATATTTCTAAGTCGATGTGGCCTGCTCTTTTGTGCCACAAGAAAATGAAAACTTACATCTAGAATATAGAAAAATAAATCTTTCTAACAAGCCATATAATAGTGACTACTATATTAAAAAGGATCAACCTTGACAAGAGATCTTAGAAACTCCATGTCACTAGGCATGTGCATGCCGTGACAATCTTCCATAATATAATTGTAAGCAAGCAAGTGGATGGCTTAAGGAGGGGACCTACTACATGGAGTTGGGAGACATAGTAAAATTAGCTTAATAACAAGAAATGTTTTATGACGTTACTTACGGAAGTTGGATCATTAATTTTTAAGGTAGTCAAGAGATTTGGGCTTGAATAGCTAATCACGTTCTAGATACAATGTTTCTAAGGTACAAATCACTTGCATGAGAGATTGAGGGAGGAATTGGTTTCCCTAACTCGCGTCAAAAGCCTTGCTCCTCATTGGTCCAAATGAACCATTCAATTTGAGGATATTGATGCGCTAAATCCCAATGTAGTCAAAACGATACCTTCTAAACATTATGCATATGACATATTCTTTCTAGATTATTAGTAATTTTATAATACAAAATTTATAGAAACGGAAAATGCCTACATTGGATCCTTTTAGCATAACGGCTTTGCGAATCATAAGAATGAGACAAAACCTATTGAATATTCACAACTACCTTATATATTTTTTGATACAAATACAAATTTTTTATCTTCCTTATGCTTATTCCTTTCTATGTTATTATGAAGCTTTAACTTTGTGCCATATTATTTCAAGCCATTCTTACGTGTTACAATTTAGTCAACTTATTTAAGCGTTCAAATGGCTTCCATGAACATGACATAATCATTTTTCCAAAGTTTCTCTATCCATTATCGAATGCTCTGTTGGTAAACATCATTTTATGTCAATATGAGAGATGTTTCAAGAATACTAGTAGGGAATGTTGATTCATTATTTTCATGAAGAACAAAATTCATTTCATGGATAAGTGTTACTTCCAGATTAGTGTTCTTGTATCACTTCTTCTGTTGGGATATCGGATGTCCAATTTTTGTATAAGATGCATTTGAATGTTCCTACGTTTTCAAAGAGATAAAATACATTTATATGATATAAAAAATTTTCAAAGTTATTGACAAACAAAGGGCAAGAAAGAAATATGTTCAAGCTTTATGGTTCTTCGAGTTCTTAGGTCTAATGGGAGAGTTGTTTTCGTCAAAAAACTGCTTGTACGATATCTCATTAATATAATTTACTCTACTATGCGCATCCCATTAATATAATCTAAATCTGTTCGAAAAAGTTAATGACAAACAAAGGGCAAGAAGGAAGCCATGCTTCTTCCTTGTTGTACTGTTAGATTGGAAACCAGTGGTTATGCGGCTGAAGCTTTTTAGCTTCAGGAGTTGGATCATATTTCTTCAGAAGGCTTACTCATTGCGAAAATCATTTTTGATCTCATTTGTGTTTCTTGCTTGGGTGAAAGATTAATCATGTTTCAAACATTACGATTATTGCTAATTGTGCAATTCATCTTAAACATAACGAACAAAGATTAATCATGTTTTGAACATTAAGAACAAATATTAATTGGCAATTCGAACTTTTATGGTTTTCGTTTATCTTTTCTGACTTCATTGAAATATCCGGCATCTTTTGAAATCGTGGTGTGAGCTGGAAAGGAAATGGAGTAGGAAGCAGAGACGAAGAAGGAAACCTTCAGAATGTGCAAATTAAGAAGTGTATATATTTCAGCCCCGTGGTTTTGTGCAGAAGGGGCATGAAAATAAAGTGCGTAGGCTGAAAAAGGCGTTTTATGGTTTTAAGCAAGCACCATGTGCTTGGTATGAAAAGATACATTCATACTTGATTGCACATGATTTTGGGAACATTCGAACTGAGAGAACCTTATATGTTAAGCATGCAAATGATGTACTTCTAATCATTGTTGTATATGTTGATGACATGCTACTTACTGGTCTAAAAAGAAGCATATTTCTAAATTTAAGGCTGATTTGCATGCCTCTTTGAAGTTTTAGATTTAGGGCATTTGCATTATTAGTTGGGCATTGTGTTTATGCAAGTTGAGGGGGAATAACTTTGTGTTAAACAAAATGTATTGAAATATTATTGGAATGTTTTACCCTTGAATATTGCAAAACTATTACCACTCCTATGGAAATAGGTTTATGGTTGATTCTTCATGATTGTGGAGATGCATTTGATGTTGTTCCGTACCAACATGTTATTGGATGCTTGATTTATTTATGCATAACTTGGCCTCATATTTAATTTTCTATCTCTTCAATGATCGAGTTTATGCAATTTCCTAGGTTTCAAGCATTGGTAGATGGTTAAGCATATCTTTCACTACTTGAGTAGTACTCGACTACTTAGATTTTTTAATCCCAAGGATGGATCATTATCGAAATATTTAGAATTAGTATTCCATTCCAAAAACCACTAGTGGTACTTTTTTGGCTTTAAACCCTCTGTTTGTTAATTTTAATCCTTGAAACTTAGGGATCCTTACTATGCCCATGCAGGATTCATTTTGTTTTCCTAATGATGTGTGTATCTAATGAAGGAAAAGTCCAAAGTGTTTATGTGCTTCAAACAATTTCTAGTTTTGGCTGAAAATCTGTTAGCTTAAGGCTATTATGTGTGCAACATATGTATTTAATAGGTTTCCCAAAAAAGCACTGCAATTGATCATTCCATATGAGACTTAGGATGTTTTGAAGTCATCTATTGCTCATGTGCATGTCTTTGTTGTGTAGCATATGCATTAGTGCCCAAACAACAACATGTTGGTAAACATCATTTTATGTCAATATGAAAGATGTTTCAAGAATACTAGTAGGAAATGTTGATTCATCATTTTCATGAAGAACAAAATTAATTTCATGGATAAGTGTCACTTCCAGATTAGTGTTCTTGTACCACTTCTTCCTTCTGTTGGGATATCGGATGTCCATTTTTTGTATAAGATGCATTCGAATGTACCTACATTTGCAAAGAGATAAAATACATTTATATGATATGAAGCATTTTCAAAGTTGTTGAAAAAACAAAAGGCAAGAAAGAAATATTTTCAAGCGTTATGGCCTAATGGGAGAGTTGTTGTCGTCAAAAAGCTCCTTGTACGATTCCTTTGCAAGGCTTCCCTTTTTTACTGCATAGTTCAGCATCTCATTCATATAATTTAAATCTGTTCTGCAAACGTGGAGGATTAAGGACCATAATCTTTTTTTCGAAAAAGTTAATGACAAACAAAAGGCAAGAAGGAAGCCATGTTTCTTCCTTGTTGTACTTTTGGATTGGACAGCAGCGGTTATGCAGCTGAAGCTGTTTAGCTTCAGGAGTTGGATCATATTTCTTTAGAAGGCCTACTCATTGCGAAAATCATTTTGATCTCATTTGTGTTTCTTGCTTGGATGAAAGATTACTCATGTTTTAAACATTACGATTATTGCTTATTGTGCATTCCATCATGTTGATGATGCATGGCGAACAAAGATTAATTGGCGATTCGAACAATGCGCGATAAACTTGTATGTTTTTCATTTCTCTTTTTTGACCTCATTGAAAGATCAAAGCTGTCGATGATGGGGCTTGATGGAGTAGGAAATGTCAGGCATCTTCCAAAAATCGTGGTGCGAACTCGGAAGGAAATGGAGTAGGAAGCAGAAGCCATGTGCTCTGAATGTGCGTGGTATGAAAAGATACATCCCTACTTGATTGCACATGATTTTGAGAACATTCCAACTGAGAGAACCTTATATATTAAGCGTGTAAATGATGGAATTCTAATCATTATTGTATATATTCATGACATGCTACTTAGTGGTCCTAAGAAGCATATTCCTAGATTTAAGGCTGATTTGCATGCCTCTTTGAGCTGTTAGATTTGCGGCATTTGCATCATTATTTGGACATTCTTTTTATCCAAGTTGAGGGGGAATAGCTTTGTGTCAAACAAAAGATATTAAAAAATTATTGAAATATTTTGGCCTTGAATATTGCAAAACTATTGAATTTCCTATGGAAATAGGTTTATGGTTGATTCTTCATGATTGTGGAGATGCATTTGATGTTGTTCAGTATCAACAGGCTATTGGATGCTTTATTTATTTATGGATAACTTGGCCTGATATTTAGTTTTCTATCTCTCTGATGATCCAGTTTATGCATTTCCTAGGATTCAAGCATTGGTGTATGGTTAAGCATATCTTTCACTACTTGAGTGGTACCCAACTACTTAGATTTTTTAATCCCAAGGATGGATTATTACCGACATATTTACATGTCTTTTCTGAATAAGGTTGGGCTAGTTGCTATAACACTCATGTGTCCACCAATTGTTCTCGCTTCATGCTTGGTAGCTCATACATATCTTGTTTGAGCAAGCATAAAGATACTATGGACACTTCTAGTTGTGAGGCTAAGTATAGGGCAACTTTTACGACTATTGAGTATGTGTAGCTCAAACAAATTTTGTCTGATTTGGGTGTCGGTGAGTCCTCTGCCACCAACATTTTCACTGATAGTTAGAGCTCATTGGGAGTTATGAGAAACCTTGTGTTCCTTGCTCAGAAAAGGTGCACTATCATTATGTCAGGCAAAGGTTCTCTATTGGAGAGATTATTTTGGCTTATGTGGCCCTATATGATAATGTTGCAAAACTTTTCAAAAAGGCTCTACCTAGGGAGAAGTTTGAAGGTTTTCGCAAAGCTTTGCGCTTGCTTCCTTTTGTGGATTGGTCTCTTTCCACATATCTGGGCACTTCCTTATACATGAGTACCAACTCCTTGTTCAGCGCATCAATCCGAGGGGAGATTTGTTTATATATTTCATTAGTGATGTGTGTGAACATACTTAGGATCACCGGGGCACTTTTTTCCCTCTTTAGGAGGTTCTTTCCTCTCGCTTGTATATATGCCTATAACCTTAATGGGTGACTTACCTTTGTATGTTTCTATTGGTAATATATTTTTGTACTGTGTTGTGCTCCAAGCTTCCTCTTCTTATTCCAAGTCATGTTCATGAGCATCCATAACTTGAAATCCAACAAGTTCATCCATTTCATTTCCATTTGAATCCGTATGAGTGCATCTCCATTTCATATCTAGGAGATACTCCATGCTCACATTATTGAGTTGTAGCGCATTGTATTTGGGTAGCTTGGCATTTGGTTCCATCTTGTCTTTATTCCCCTTCAAGGAGAATTGTCCCTCATGTGGTGTACTTTGGAAAGACTTCTCCAATTCTATATAAGGAGGGCTTTTCCCCCATGTTATACTTGGTTAGGAGCTTGAAGAGCCTACTTCATACTCTTTACAAGCTCATTTTTAGTCCATGTGAGTTTACCCATTCAGTGGTCTTCTTACTTTGAGTCTCTCAGAGTCTTTTCATTTTGTGAGTGCACTCTTCTTTTCATTTTGCTTTTGCATGTGTCCTCTCTAAAAATCCAAATGCCTTAAAATTTGAGGAGTTGGTCTTTTGTTTTTCCATAGAAAGATTAGTCCATGCAGAACAGGTCAATTATGCATGTTTCTTATAAAGCTTTCTTAGATAGATAGAAGGGCAACAGTAAATGAAGCTGATCTACTAGTAAGACGAAATCCACTAATGCTGAGGAATCAAAGAAGGAAGAAATATATGACAAGAAAATGAAAAAGTAGAAGCAATTTTACAAGTAATGTTAGGTGAACGATGATGTCATAAAGAGTCTTCCTAAATTGGCCGAAAAGGAAGCAAAGAAGAAAGAGGTTGATTATTTTCAAAGTCTTCAAGATGATTGTTGATCCCCTATTTTTCTAGTCCCCAAATACACGATTCAAGCTTTAATGGGCCTTTGAGCGCTGCAGGTGTAATGAGAGAGTTGTTGTCATCAAAAAGGTTCCTTTGGCTCCTTGTATACTTCCTTTTCAAGGCTTCCCTTTTTTACTGCATTATGCGCTAGTTCAACATCTCATTAATATAATTTAAATCTATTCTGCAAACGTGGGGGATGTAGGACCTTAATCTTTTTTCGAAAAAGTTAGTGACAAATAAAAGGCAAGAAAGAAGTCATGCTTCTTCCTTGTTGTACTTTTAGATTGGACACTAGTGGTTATGCAGCTGCAGCTTTTTAGCTTCAAGACTTGGACCATATTTCTTCAAAAGGCTTACTCATTGCGAAAATCATTGTGATCTCATTTGTGTTTCTTCCTTGGGTGAAAGGTTAGTCATGTTTTAAACATTATGATTATTGCTAATTGTGCATTCCATCCTGTTGATCCATGGTGAACAAAGTGATTTGCAATTCGAACCATGCGAGAGACGTTTATGTTTTTCTTTTCTCTTTTTTGACTTCATTGAAAGATCAGATCTATCAACGGTGGGTAATTACCTTCTCTTTACTGCACTGTTTGAATAACATTGCTGTCCTTTTCTGAGAATTCTAGGAATGTTTTGTAGGGAAGAATCTCGAATAGGAATCAACTACTGGAGTAGATTAGGGTTGATCATGATCACATTTAGAGAAGATTGGCATCTTGTGGATGAGCTACACTGAAATGATTCCTATTCTCTAAGACACCCAACCTTGTAAGGTAGGGGACCCATCTTTTGAGGAACTCAGAGATATGTCGAGCCAAGACTTTAACTCAAGACTTCCTCCCAAAGACTGGGAGCATCAAACCACTAGGCTACGCGGGCTTCGACATCACCAAGTTTATTGAAAAGAAAGTGGAGAAAAGAAAAGAGAATGAAATGTGATGTATATAAGTGATTAAAATCACGTTTCCTGCTCTTCGAGATGTCATTCTTCATTCCATATGGTTCCTAATAAGTGATATCAAGAGTGTTGAGAAAGAAAACATCCACATAGCTAAGAGGCTTTAGTCACAATGTCTTCATAAGTGGAATCACCTTTGGAACCAAGATAGAAGACATTGGATCAGATTCAAGGATGTTTATCCTAGCCATAGAGGGGACTATGAATTGGTGTCTATTGCGCATATAATCACTGCTTGGGATGCCTCCAAGATTTCATCTCATGCTCGATTAGTATCTTCCTTTGAAAGTTCTGAAGTGGAAAAATGGAAATAAGTTGGAGGATATTCCAACAATGAAAATAACTTTGGATATTCAGTGATCCTTAAACAAGAAGTGGTGCATAGAATGCTCCTATAGATTAGATGGGAGTTCAAGTGTGGCACACACTTATAGAGAGATTTTTTAGAGGGATGGTTGGATCAGTATCAAAGCTAGTAAGATCTATCGAGCTCTTATAAAAGATGCATAAGCAATAGGGAAGAATCTTGTATAGGAATCGACTACTTGAGTAAATCATGGACGATCATGATCACATTTAGAGGAGATTGGCATCTTGTTGTTGAGCTACAGTAAAATGATTCCTCTTCTCTGAGACATTGAAATTGAGGAATGATTTCAACATGGCAAACAAGAATACGTGGCGAAACAAACACTTCTAGCCAAATATCTATCGAGTATTCATATATCCTTTGGCTGATGAGCCAATTCATATGATCCCGTCACAAGCTTTATTGTTTTGGGAGAGTACAATGAATTGTAAACACACTCACACACGTAATCTCATAAGGTAGAGGCACCCATCTTTGAGGAACTCAGAGATATGTCCAAAGAAAGTGGAGAAAAGAATAGAGAATGAAATGTGATGCATATAAGTGACTAAAATCATGTTTCCTGCTTTTTCGAGATATCATTCTTCCAATTCCATATGGTTCCTAATAATTGACATCAAGAGTGTTGAGAAAGAAAACATCCACATAGCGGAGAGGATTTAGGCCAAATGTCTTCATAAGTGGAAGCACCTTTGGAACCAAAATAGAAGACACTGGATCATATTTGAGGACCTCTATCCTAGCCATAGAGTGGACCATGAATTTATGCCTTTTAAGGCATATAATGATTGCTTGGGATGCCTCCGAGATTTCGTCTCATGCTCAACTAGGATCTTCCTTTGAAAGTTCTAAAGTGGAACAATGGAAATAAGATGGAGGATATTCCAAGAATGAAAATAAGTTTGAATATTGAGTGATCCTTAAACAAGAAGTGGTGCCTAGAATGCTCCTCTAGATTAGATGGGAGTTCAAGTATGGTACCCAATTATAGAGAGATTTTTCACAAGGATGTTTGGATCAATAGAAAAGCTAGTAAAATCTACGGAGCTCCTCTGAGGTGTAAAAGATGCGCAAGCACTAGGGAAGACTTAGGTCACCTTTTCTTTTCTTGTCCTAAGGGAGTGATGATATGGCAACATCTTAGTTCTCTTTATTCTCTCCACAACCCCACCTGAGCCTTGAGAGGGAAGGGGCGCAACCAATAAAGCTAACGAGCACGGATGTCTTTTTGGATATCTTCCTTGGAAGGTTCTTTGTATCTTTATTTGAAAGGCAGTTATTATCCGAAGCCATCCTTCTTTTATCACAAACGATTAACGAAACATGAAAACAAAATTTCTGCCTGCTACAAATAATCCACGCAAAACATCATGCGAATGCTATGAGAGTAATCATATGGCAATCTGACAATGGATATTTATTATTGATGTTGTTCTCTTCAACTGAAAATCTTGGTGTATGCTGAGAAAATTCATGCGACCAAATCACACGCATTGTTGAGGCAGAAAAGAAAGCAGAAAACGAAAATTTATTATCCGTCTGAAGTTTGGAGCATATCAAACTTGATATTTTCTTATTGACGTCTCATTCTTGATCACGAATCATAGGTATGCCATTTTCAAACAAGGGTGCATCCAATCTTTTTCCACATCTTCTTGCGGAGATTCTCCAGATCCTTGTGTGAAAGTCGTTTATTGAGAGAAGAGATCTTTTCTTCATCACAGGAATTGCTTTTATGGCGGAATCCCATACAATCATTTGATGGAATTTTGACAAAAAAAATCGCCCACGAATTGCGTTTCACCTGCGGAATGCATAATGCTGCGCTTTTGCGAGGATGCCTTACTTTTTTCTCATCTATTCTTGTCAAGATCTTGAACAGAAGAAGGGCACAAGTATGGGTTGCGGTTTAAAAACCTCACGCAAGGAACACTGGCGTTTCTTGGATGCCTCTGTTTTGCGCTTGGTAGTCATTATATTCATACACTAGGGTTGTTGTATTATCGTTGTTCCTATGGCTGAAGATGTTGTAACATAGGTTGGGAAGTGCAAACTTGCAACTATCTGGGGCTTGTGTCTCTTCTTTTTCATGTTTGATTTCCTTCTTCTTTTTCTCTTACTAGTTTCTCCCTCCACACAAATCAAGCTAGTCAAAAGGGCAAAGGAAAATGGAGCTCATCTACAAGTAAACAATAATTCCCTAATGCTACACAGTCAAAGAAGGAAGACAAAGATGAGAAGGAAACAAACTTAAAGCAAAAATGGTTTTGCAAATATTGTAAGGCAAATAATCATGTCATACTCTGGACCTAAATTGACTAGAAAAGAGGCAAAAAGGAAAGAGGTTGGAATGGTTGTTGCAGAGAACTCTACACCTAAACTAGAGGCTACTAAAAGATGCAAAAATATTACTTCCAGATTGGTGTTCTTGTATCACTTCTTGCTTCTGTTCCGATACCGGATGTTGCAAAGAGTAAAAATACATTTATATGGTATAAAATATTTTCAAAGTCTTCCAGATGATTATTGATGCCCTATTTTCCAGTCCCCAAATACACGATTCAAGCTTTATTGCCCTTCGAATTCTGTAGGTCTAACGGGAGAGTTGTTGTCGTCAACAAGGTAGGTTCCTGTGGCTCCTTGTACGCTTCCCTCTCAAGACTTCCCTTTTTTACTGCACTATGTGCATAGTTGAGCATCTCATTAATATGTTTTGAATCTGTTCTGCAAACGCGGAGGATTTAGGACCTTAATCTTTTTTCGAAAAAGTTAATGACAAACAAAAGGCAAGAAAGAAGTCCATGCTTCTTCCTTGTTGACACCAATATATGGTTATGCAGCTGAAGCTTTTTAGCTGCAGGAGTTGGATCATACTTCTTCAAAAGGGTTACATCATATTTCTTCAAAAGGCTTACTCATTGCGAAAATCATTGTGATCTCATTTGTGTTTCTTCCTTGGGTGAAAGATTAATCATGTTTTAAACATTACTATTATTGATTATTGTGCATTCCATCATGTTGATCCATGGCGAACAAAGAAAATTTTTTAATTGTTTATTGTGCAATTCGAACCACGCGAGAAACTTTTATATTTTTCTTTTCTCTTTTTTGACTTCATTGAAAGATCAAAGCTGTCAATGGTGGGGCTTGATGGATATTATTGGGTCAGGCATCTTCCAAAACTGCTGGTGCGCCGAACTGGAAAGGAAACGGAGTAGGAAGCAGAAGCCTTGTAATACTGTAATACTGAGACGAAGAAGGAAACCTTCAGAATGTGCTCTGAATCCGACGGTGAGGTGACCTTGGACGCTTAAATTTTATGCCGTCGCACATACCTGCATGTCATTCTTAATGTAATTATGAGCTACCTATGATAGCCATCCCGTGAAGTATTCTTTCTCATTACTTCAAGCGTGATTTCATTGAAGAAGATTCCGAAAAGATGAACGATTCACAGAAACGGTCATGATTGAAATTTTCTGAAAGAGAAGCACCCAAGCGGGCAAAGGAGAGGAGGAGGAGCAAGGCATGTTGATTTCCACATAGGCTCGATTTCACTTTGTATCCACTGCTTTTTGTCGACGAACCAGCGAAATAGCATGCGATCTGTGCAACTGAAATCTGATATGATGTACCAGCTGAATAGATTTGTATACGCTGAGTCGAAATTTTGTTCAGCAAAGTTCAATGGTGGAAGAGACGTTTTCAAGAACAGTGGAATCACGAAAAGAAACGAACTACAGTTTCATGACGTAAACGAGTGCATTGTGCGCCGAGAGATGAGGATGCGTGTATCTTTTTTTCAGCGTGCATGCGTCGTCTAGTGTGCGAATGAATTTCGGAGCATGATTCTGTCGTTTCGAGGAGGTTTTTTACAATCGTCTTCATGCTTCGTGCAGCACACCTTGACTGAGTGCGATCGTCTTTATTTTCTTAGAAATTTTTGGACATATAGTGCACTGATTAGCAGGTCTTCGATTCAGATATGATCATCTCTACTGCGCTGCTCGAATAACATAGCTCTCCTTTTCTGAGAATTCCAGGAATGTTTTGCAGGGAAGAATCTCGAATAGGAATGGATTGCTGGAGTGAATCATTGTTGATCATGATCACGCTTAGAGAAGATTGGCATACAATCAGTGCTTGGGATGCCTCCGAGATTTTGTCTCATGCTCGAGATTTTGAAAGGTTTGAAGTGCAACAATGGAAGTAAGATGGAGGATATTCCAAGAATTAAAACAACTTTGGATATTCATCAGTACTTGAACAAGAAGTGGTGCATAGAATGTTCCTATATATTAGAGAGATTTTTCACAAGGATGTCTTGGTCAGTATCAAAGCTAGTAAAATTTACGGAGCTCCTCTGTGGTGTATAAAAAGATTCGTAAGTACTAGGAAAGACTTAGGTCACCTTTTCTTTTCTTTTCCTAAGGGAGTGGTGATATGGCAACATCTTAGTTCTGTTTATTTTCTCCGCAAGGGGCCCAACCGATCGAGCTCACGAGCACGGATGTCTTTCTGGATATCTTCCTTGGGAGAAGATTTATTTGAAAGGCAGTTATTATCTGAAGCCTTCTTCTTTTATAACAAAAGATTAACGAAACACGAAAACAAAATTTCTGCCTGCTACAAATAATCCACGCAAAAATTCACGCTCATGCCATGAGAGTAATCATATGGTAATCTGACAATGGATACTTATTATTGATCGCGAATCATAATTATGCCAATCCCAAACAAGGGTGCATCCAATCTTTTTCCACATCTTCTTGCGGAGATTCTCCAGATCTTTGTGTAAAAGTCGTTTACTGACCAGAGATCTTTTCTTCATCACAGGCATTGCTTTTATGGCGGAATCCCATACAATCATTTGATGGAATTTTGAAAAAAAAATCGCCCACAAATTGCGTTTCACCTGCGGAATGCATAATGCTCAGCTTTTGCGAGGATGCCTTACTTTTTTCTCATTTATTCTTGTCAAGATCTTGAACAGAAGAAGGATACTGGCATGGGTTGCGGTTTAAAAAACCTCATGCGAGGATCTGGTAAGCAAAAGAGATAAATGGGCGGTCTTGCACATTGGTTTGATGAATGTTTTTGAATGTCTTTTCCGCAGGTTGTAGATGCTTCTTAAAAGGAATACGACAAAAGCTTCATGCGATGTAGAAAGATGGCGAGCTTGTTGATTACATTCTTGCGCAACGAGTACATGTAATCAAATCATAATGAAGACACTCTGGTAAACTGCAATCGCTTCAATGCCTTTCAACCTGCATAAGCATAGTACTATACTCCATAAGCTACATCCATGACACAGAGTCACACTACAAAAACATGCATGTTTTGATGCTTTTTGGGAAATGTTAAAAACAAACATTAATGTGTCTTTTTCTATCGGCATACGCCAATACTATTAATATTTTCTTTTTTCCACAATCTTTTTGGACAGTTTTCAGCGTTTAAAAAAAGAGCAAAAATTTAATGATACTTTTGCCACAATACTTTTTTCACACACTTAGGTATGTCAAAAGTATCGGCACATATATAAGAACCTATAGCTGAACGTCATTACGTTGTTTGATGATTCAATAGTACTTTAAATGTATCATTTTCTTAAAATTTTTAGCATCTCTTTAGGTTAGTAATTTTTTAATGTATACTTAGCTTTGTCTACACATGTTTTCACTCAATACATCACTAAAGAAGGGGGATTGTTTTTTGATTGGACTACTAAGGGGACTGGTTGGCATAAGTGTTAGAAGACCCATTCTTGGAAATCGTCAGTATAAGCATCTATATCCCTGTTGCTAACACATTTGGTACACACATTGGTAGCCTTGTTCTAGTCGATAGCCTAGCCAGTATACAAGTTAGAAGACATGTGTTAGACCATTGGTCTATAGAGATCATATACGTGTGTGTGGGACAAGGGCTAAAGTTAGCCAATGTCGCTAGCTAGAGGGATATCCTAAGGTACCTAAGGGGTAATGGAATGAGTGTGCATGATGGCCACATGTCCACATGAGAGCATTCTAGAGCCATTAGGGCGAAAAACGGCCCAAAAAGGGCCGTGTAAGGATTTCAATTAGTTGTGCTTAATCGGGATTAAAGTTGTCAAATCCTTTAAGAAATTCCGTGTAAGTTCATTTAAAACGTATCTTATGCAAATTTTGAAGAGAGAGAAACTCATATCATATAATCATGAAAAGTTTGTGTGATATCTTACGTTTCGAAGTTTGTGTGATATCTTACGCCTCAAAAGTTGAATTTTCCTCTTGTTCACGGACCTATATAATGTGTGCTGATGACGTTTTGCGCTTTTTTTCTCTACTTTTCATAGCAAGCCTGTTTCTCCCTTTCACGTCATTTTAGACACTTGCTGGTCATGTTTCATAGCAGACCATGGAGAACGTTAACCCAAATACTCTCGCTGAGCTTTCAAACAATCGAAATCATTGTAAAAAGTTCCATATCAACATTGCAGTTAGTCAGGAGTATGCGACGACAAGAAAAGTATTTCGAAGGGCTCTTCATCCTCTTGAAGTGGATGGATTGCGAAAGGAAGGCAAGAAACATATCGACATATGGACAGATGGATCTGTTTATCCAATTGATCCACAAACTGGAAGGTACCCCCCTTTTCATAATCTTCATGATCTGATTAGATTTGTGGGAGATGGTGAGGATGGTTTACGAGGCTATTGTTCAAGGCTTTGGGATATTTCAAGGAATTATGTACAATACATAAACTATTTACAAAACACACTACACCAAAAGAATTTACATATGAGGGAGCTAGAAAACAAATTATCCACTTTATCTTCTCAGTTAGAGTCTTTTTAAAAAATGAAAGAAACTCCTATAGGTTTGAGAATGCAGTCAAAACGAGTAAAACCTTTTTTAGATTTGACTGAAAAATCTGGCCAGAAAAAGAAAAGAATGAAAATTGTTAGAGATCATGTGACAAATGTGCTAGGTTTCAATATGTCGAGCAGTTTTGAGCGCATACATTTCTGTAATGAAATTTTGAGTCAAAACGATGTTTTAAGACTATTGAAACTAAATGAAAATACATGCTTGAAACGCTTTGTTTTTCAAAAACTCATGACAGAAATGAATCTTTTACTAGAACCATCTCAAATTCAAAATATTTGTGATAGTGTCGGAGTGAGTAGGAAAGGTTATAGAGCAATTTCAAAAGTTTGGTGTGAATTTTAAAATTTAACAAAGTTAGAAGTTTTGGATTGCCTAGACCCCATCATGTAGGAAAGTTTCAGCTCTGCTTGAATAAGAAGATCACATCAGTATTTGGTGAATATAAACATATTCACGGTAACATGCCTTACGAAGTAGGAAAACAAAAGTTACATTTCACTTACAATGCATTTAACAACATATGGATAGATGTTATAAAACTTCAAACATACATGGTTCAGTTCTATAATGTAAAAGAGCATGAATGTTCTGGTCTATTGAAATTTGTAATCAAACTTGATGAAGCTGAGCTTAAAAAACATCAAAAGATGGAGAGAATAAGCATTGCACTGATGAACAAAGCTTTGGACTATAGCCTTGGGAAATTGGATACTCCATCTGTCAAAGTACAATCAGAAATGGAGTTATGGTGGGTTGGCTGTGCTCAAGTTCCATCTGAGAGCCATAAAACACTTAAATGGTTATTCTCACAGACAAACATTCCAAATGTTATCCAAGGGCATCATGCAGGAGAATTGTTGAATGTCAAAGACTACGGAAACTTTCAAGTTGAGTGGCATTTGAGTGGAGACCTAAAGACACTCAAATGCATGTTTGGTATAAGTGGGGGAGCAAATTCTAAATACCCTTGCTTGTACTGCATGCAAAGCCCAGGCACAAATGGATGGATTACTAGAGCTGAGGGTGAAGAGGCTCCTTCTAGACAAAATGTTATTCTTCGTAACTACTCATCTTCTTCAATGATTTGGGATCCCATACTTCCAATAGCATTGACAAATGTACACATATGTACACTACATGCAGAGTTAAGAATCATTGACAAGTTGGTCCGTCTTCACTTGGATTATGCATATTCTATCAAGCCTACAACTCTTGCAGATGAATGCATAAAAAAATGTGAATGTCTTCTTTCAGAAATGGGGTTTCATGGTGGTGATGTTCATCTAAGAAAAGATCCAAAGCTTTCACAAAATACAGGTGATGTTTTACAGGATGTCTCAATGGGAGGTGCAAAAGCAAGGAGATTCTTCAGCAACCATGATGGCAAACAACTTAATGCCATGTGGAATTCATGGAAAAAATTTTGTGAGGTCACGACTAATGTAAAAAGCAAACCAGAAATAGCAAAAAAGAGAATGGAGGTGTGGGTCAAACTAGATAATCTTTTAAAGATCATGAGGCAGCAGGTAACATCAAAAAGTTATGTGACAGATTTCAGAAAGGCGACCACAGAGCTTATAGAAACCATCATAGAGGCATGGGGTGCCAAAGACATAACATACTACTTGGTGAGCTCCAAAGATATTTTATTCAATTTATTTATTTTTAATTGAAATAAAGATCTAATGAAATTCTTCTGCTTTCCAGCATATTCTTCTTGTGCATGGTGCATTCTTTGCAGAAAAAGAACCACTTGCCATGTGGAACACCCAAGGCATGGAAAAATCTCATTATCAAGCAAGGACAAGCTTCTTTAGGTGTACAAGGAAAGGAGGAGGAGTAACAAAGAGCAATGCCTTCAGAGAGCTTTTTGATTGGTTCTTTAGAAGACAATTACAAAGGACCTCATGCCAAATATAATCAGAAGGATATGGCTATCTTCAGACAAATCATGTATCAATATCACAAACTGAAAAAGACCACATTTCAAACAGAGCTTTAATATTTGCAATGTCTTCTATTTCTTTGAGAAATAAAAGATGTCATGTATGTACATTTCATGATGTATTTTGCTTTGAAAAGAAATATGTCTACTACCATCAGATGACTTTGACCAGAGAATCAATAACAATTACACCAAAAAAATTTGCAATGTCTTATATCACATTGGGCAATTTCTGTATATGTACATTTGTTGAGATATAGAATTTGAAAAAATCAAGTCATTCCTTGAGCCTTTTTAAAGAGCTTGGCTCTGGCAAATCACCTCTATATCTCAGGAACTCTTTTCTCCTGTATCCAGCAATGCTTTTTAAATCTGACACCCCTGCAGCCATTGCATAGCTTGAATAACAAAGAAAGTACCCTGCCCTTGAAGCATTGAGTCCTGGGGCATATCCAAAAATTCTGAATGCAATTGCTCTTTCAAGTAGTAAAACTCTGAAAGCATTAAAGGGTATTGGAGTAAAACCCATGTATTTTGATAGAGTCCTCAAGCAGAACAATGCAAAGTCTGGCACCTCACTATAGTGCTTGTGAATAACACAAAAAGTGTCTGGGTTCAACTTTGGAAGATAGTGGATAATTGAATGAATATCCACCTTTGCTTTTCCTTTCTCTTCTAAGGCTTTTCTTGTTCCCTTGTAAGATATATTTTATTGATATTTGATGATAAATTTAAAGACGACCGATGAAGCGATCAGGGACATCCGAGCATTTCCGGATGACTACTATCGCTTGCATCGGTCGTGCCTCTGATAGTGGAAAGAGTCATTCATTATAGTTTTCCAATTATCTTTTTCTTAGTGATAATTGAGTATTTTGAATTGTAAGATATATTTTATTGATATTTGATGATAAATTTGAAGACGACCGATGCAAGCGATCAGGGACATCCGGGCATTTCCGGATGACTGCTATCGCTTGCATCGGTCGTGCCTCTAATAGTGGAAGAGTCATTGATTATAGTTTTCCAATTATCTTTTTCTTAGTGATAATTGAGTATTTTGCATTGTAAGATATTATTTATTGATATTTGATGACTAATTTAAAGACGACCGATGCAAGCGATCAGGGACATCCGAGCATTTCCAGATGACTACTATCGCTTGCATCGGTCATGCCTCTGATAGTGGAAAGAGTCATTCATTATAGTTTTCCAATTATCTTTTTCTTAGTGATAATTGAGTATTTTGAATTGTAAGATATATTTCATTGATATTTGATGATAAATTTGAAGACGACCGATGAAAGCGATCAGGGACATCCGGGCATTTCCGGATGACTGCTATCGCTTGCATTGGTCGTGCCTCTGATAGTGGAAAGAGTCATTGATTATAGTTTTCCAATTATCTTTTTCTTAGTGATAATTGAGTATTTTGCATTGTAAGATATTATTTATTGATATTTGATGACTAATTTAAAGACGACCGATGCAAGCGATCAGGGACATCCGGGCATTTCCGGATGACTGTTATCGCTTGCATCGGTCGTGCCTCTGATAGTGGAAAGAGTCACTGATCATAGGTTTTTGAGAGTAAGTTTTGACAGTGGAAAGAGTCAGTGATCATAGTTTTTTGAGAGTAATATTCCACTTTTCCTAATTTCTTGCCTAAAGACTGATTTTTTGCAGAGTATGGCTAGAACCAAAAAGACAGCAAGGAAGTTGTACCCTGAGGGTCAGGAGAAAAATGCCCAAGGGGAAAATGTCCAGGAGCAAAATTCCCAGAAGGTTCAAGCCAATGTGCCAGTATCTTCAAAAAAAAGGGTCAAGTACCATGTAAAGTCCTTGAGGGAAATTAGAAGAGCTCAAAAGTCTGTGGGATTGTTGATCCCAAGACTTCCATTTATGAGAGTTGTCAAGCAGATCTCAGCCAACCTCTGTTCTTTGATGAAGACCTCATCCTTTGTCAATGTGAGGTGGCAAACTCAAGCACTGCTATGCCTGCAAGAAGCTGCAGAGGACTTTGCTATTGATTTTATGAATGATGCCTACTTATGTGCTGCTCATTCTCATAGGGTAACACTAATGGCAAAGGATTATGTTATTGTTTCAAGAATAAGATATAAGTTTGATAAAGCTCTGGTTCCTATTGATCACCACGATAAAAAGTTCTTCGATATTTTAAATATACCTCCAGCTCGAGCACCTAAAACAACAGTTGTCATTGAAGAGATCAACGCTCAAGTCACTCATGATCATGAAACTAGAACTGCATCAAATAGTGAGGAGGAGAGGAAAAAGCAGGGATTATTTACAGAGGAAAGTGCCATCTTAACCCAGATTCAAAAGTTACAGAAAGAAAACAAAGAGCTCCTCAAGAAAGGAGATGGGCAGGTAATAGTTAATGTTGCAATGCCATGGCAAAATGAATTGTTTCTTGACATTAGACCTGAAGACAACAAAATGTTGAGGGAGCTTCATGTTGAAATATCAGATAGTGTGGTCAACATTTCACTGAGGTATATCTAGAGGCCTTAAAATGCTTTTGTTTTGCATAATTTCCTAGTTCCTTAACTGCATTTTTATTTCTTGATTTGTAGGGTTCTTCTTCAACAATGTGAGGAAGCGGTTCAAAGAAAAGTATTTATTTTAGATCCTCTGGTGACACAGTGTTTTTTGCATAAACATGGAGATGCCAAGTCCTTTCTACAGGATTTTACAGAAGAAGTAGAATGTGTTATTTACCCATATATTAAAAAGTAAGTATTCATCTTCATTTTGGAAACATATTTGTTTCATTTAAGAAAGTATATTTACATGCAACTCATTGACAGGGGCCATTGGAGTTTGATTATTGTGGACTTCAATGCATATCAAGCTCTTTTCCTCAATTCTCTTCCATCACAACATGGGAATTGCAAAGTGTAAGTTACTATACATTTTGTTGTTCTCTATTTTAAAGCCATGCCATCCGTTTTGATTTTCACATTACAATGCAGTGCTGCAAAGCTTCTCAAGATGCATATTGATCAGAATTTTCGAGGAATAGCTAAAATGAATGAACAAAAGCAATTTGGATACAGCCAAATTCATGTGCCATTGCAGAGAGACTCAACATCATGTGGCTGGAGAGTGATTGCAAATGCTGTAAGATTCTTGGAAAGAAGGTTCCACAGTCCTGAATTGAATTTATCAGACTACCCAGATGCATGGATCATCTTGATCAGAGAGAGAGCAATAAATAGTATCATGAAACATGCAATCTGCCCATATGATCCAGACTCACCTCCACCACCTCCACCTGATAAAAAACAGTCTGAAGATAAAAAGAAAGGGCTTCCTCTTCACTCACCACTAAAGCATGGGAACAACATAAAAAGTCAAGCTGAAAGCTCCAAAAAGGGACAGAAGCAACAGAGAAAGCAAGGCTCTAAAAAGGATAGAAAGAGTTAAATCAATTTTTGAGTCTTAGATTGAAATCAATTGTAAAACCAACCAAGGTTGGAAGATTCATTTATGTACAAATTGTATGTAGTTATGCCAATCTTCATCTGGAAGATGGTCACAGTTGTATTGAACCTCTTGAGAGTTTAACAAAAGTTCATTGGATGGTCCAATTAAGTTTATTAATGTCACAATTATGAATGCATTGTGGGTTTCTTACTTCATTCCTGCTGGAAAGTGTTTAAATTGGAGAAGTTACAGAAGGACATAAAGAATTAAGAGGACATGACCGATACAAGCGATACGGGGAATCGGAGAATCTTGGATTGCCCCTATCGCTTGCATCGGTCGTATTATCCATTTCATCGTTGTTGCTAGTTTTTATACTCGTGAGTCAAATCTTTACGCAAGGTCACTTCTTGAAGTCTCTCGCGGTAATTTGCTAACACGACCGATGTAAGCGATAAGGGCCATCCGACAATTTCATATTGCACTAGTCGCTTGCATCGATCGTCTTCACTTATCTTGTCTCCTCTGCTTTATGCCTTAAGACATGCTCTTCTAATATTGAAATACCAAACCTTGGATTGGAATTTGCACCAAGTTCTCCACACTCTCTTATATTACTTGTTATGTGTACCATGATAATTTCTCTTGCATTACTTGAGGACAGAAAAGTTGGATAGAATCAAATTATTTAACTGAGACTAGTGTGCACCTTTGATAGACTATAATTATTAAATTGAAATTAGATATTGAATTCTAGATCTCTTCTTCATCTAGAATTAACTTATGCCGTTCTTGTATAATTATTTCTTAGTCATCAATTCACTCCTGCAAAAAAAAAATCAATGGAAATATGAAATTAAGGACCTAAAAAATATCTAAGACATTTAAAATTAATAATTTAACACACATTGTTTGTAACCATCCTGCCAAGAAAATTCAATGGAAGTATCAATAGAAGCTTCTATTAGATGAAGATACATTATGTAAGAATGTCAGGGTTAACTTGTTACAATCTTAAAGGTTGGAACTTAATCACCCTTGGTGGCAGACAGCTTATGCAAGATAATGATTTCTCTGATCTAATGTAAACTATTGCATCATCAATTGAGAATCTACACTGAGATGATACCTCATCAAGGTATTCTAGAAGCTCCCTTACATTTCTGAGACTCCAATTTGCAGTGACAATTATTTTCCTTGATTGAAAATCTGGATGAATCAATACTTCTAACTCAAATTCTGGACAGCTCTCCTCTGAGTCCAAGGCTATCCAAAGTCCAAGCTTTTTTTTCCACCTTCTATAGTCATATCCTGGAACCAGAGATTGTCGACATATCTGATATGAGATTGAAAGAGAATTGGGACTAACTTTACATAAAATAATGTCACCTAGCTTTTGAACTTCTTTGCTATCCCATTCCCTACCTAAAACATCATCAATCTCTGAAATAGGGACTCTCCTATTCAACCACATTGTTTTTGTTTTCTGTAATAACATGTTTTTAAAGCATGCTACAAAGACATGAATAGGCAAAAACCATTGAATCTTTATCCTTCTCGAAATTCGGCCTGCTGACATTGCCTTCTGGATGTCAAATTTAATTTTGCAGAGAAAACTTGAAACTGTTGAATGATCAGGAGCATCCCAATCTAATGAAGAGATGCAAGGACTAGGTACGTGTACAAGAATTCCATAAGAACTCCTCCCTGACGGCACTTGATAATCTGCATAATGGACAAATAACTCTATGCTATTGAAAAATTGAACAGATTTCTCTGCATACATGAGTTCTGCATATTCCTTATGAAGAACTCTGAATGTTCCTGTTAAACATTCAATAGGTTGCCATTCCACAATATTGGAAGGAAAGATATCTGCAGTACAAAAACATATGTTTCATTATACAAAATCAACTGGAATGATAGAAGAGCATTGTCAAACTTCACTTACAGTACGAAGGGAATTGCAGATGATTTTCTAGAACAAGATCCTTAGTGGTGTACACATGCTGTACTCGTGCAAACCAACCGCATCTCTTCAATTTGAAACTGAGAATACGTCCCTTCCAATGGTTTCTTGCGTTGTCTCTTTTGGCACGCTTGACTTTATGGGCACCTCTACAGCTAGGAAGCATAGTTACCCAGTCATTTACTTTCACGGAAAGAGGTTTCCACAAAGAATCCTCTCTTCTGTTGTAAACCTCACATGAAGTTACGCGATTGGAAGGACGACGAGAAGAAGAAGCCATTTGAACTTAGGAGAAGAAGAATGTTCAAAGCGAGAAACCGACGTTCACAAATTTTGGCAGTATTTATAGAAAAAAGGCTTTGTACACGTGGAAACTTTTGATTTGATGTTAACCCTGTCGTTGAATGATCATGACATTTTGTGAACCCAAAAATATTTCGTATCTTCAAACATCAATTCCTTCTGGGAAATTCGAGAATATGCTTTGTGTAGTGTGCAAAAGTATCTTTTTTTGCATCAAACCGAAAAATTGTACACTGAATACGAGACTCTTCATCACTTTAGCGGCACTTTGAAAGAAAATTGTATTAAAAAAAGAAATTCTCCATACGGTTAAAAGAGACAGCAATGTTATATTCTTGTACACGTGGAAAGATGCTATTTGTCGATTTCCTTAATCTCTCATTAGCAAACAGCCCCTTTTCGGCCGTTTTTCGCCCTAATGATTACTATCTTGGGTATCAAGGATGGGAGGTGAGTTGCACACGCAACCATTTCAAGTCATATTTTGGAACCTTTATTTGAGAGTCTTTAGCGAGAAAGTGGATAAATGCTACGTTTGGTATCAAGAGTTATTCAAATTTCCTTGCGAGTTGGTTTTTTTTCCTTTTTTTTCACATAAGAATTGAGTCCACCAATTTTTCTTTGGGCCATTGTCTACTTCATGTAGAGAATGTCTTCCATTGGGAGGAGTTGCAAAGGTTGATTCCATAAAAAAAGAAGAGCCTTTAAGGCCCCTTTGAGAGCCAAAAAAACTCCCCAAGGTGCCCCATGCACACGGGGCACTCTATAGTAGCACATAAGGGCCATTGACAACCACATTGAACTCGCATCCACGTGCCATCACATGTGTGAATAGGTGAGAGAGCTCCTGCTTCTCTTCTCTCCTTGACTTGTGAGCAAAGAAGGACATGGCAGCCTGTATATGTGCAAAACTTCTACCAGTTCCCTTCTATATGGGATAAAAGAAGCTCGTTTGTGCTCATTTATGGCCATAGCTCTCGTTGGAAGCTCAAAATTCCCCGTTTTGGAGTAAATCTCTTCACATACCCTTCTATAGAGAGCTCATTTCTAGCACCTATCTTTACCATTTTGGGCATCTCTCCTTCATCCAATCTCCAAATTGAGTGATTCAAAGCTCTCCAAAGACACATTTTGGCCTTAGTAGGTCTACTATAAAGAGCATAAAACGTGAATGTTCGTGTGCTAAGAGCATCATACGGAACATTTGTGAGACAAGGGCAATCGCTTCCAACTTGGAAGCATTTGAACGAGGATTTATGATTACTTCCAACCTTTGTATCATCTCTAGAACTGAATTTCCTCACTATGTAGATAAGTTTTCTTGTCAATAATTGCATTTTAAGTCTCTTATATGCATCGATCATCATATAGAATAAATGGTTGCCTTCCATACATGCATGTAGGCTTGTATATATATGCTTATGAACCTCTACACATTTTCTTAATTCTGAAATAGGGTGGTCGCATGATCTTATTACATGTACGTTGAGGAGAAAAGAAAGAGCTTGTAGTGATCTTATGTAAAATTTCATATCACATCGCAAGTACATTGACTTTTTACAGGGTGTGTAGTGCCTATGTCTACAAACACATTTAATAATTAAAGTGCATGTAGAAAACTTATTTGGTCTTTTTTAGTTAAGATTATCATTTTTTGTGAAAAGTTTTAAGATTTCTATGCATGCATGATTGTTTGATGCATAAGTAGAAAGCACACTTGTTTTTTTGTTCTTTCTTTCAAAGGCTAGGACTTGTCAGGCTCTTACTTCCAATATTATTCATATTAGATGTACATACACACACATAAACTAAAAAAACGTTGTTTGATTTCATCTTTCTCCTTCAACGACTTGCCGACATAGATATAGCGCTCTGGCCGCCATATATATATATATATATAACGCTGAGGCTTCTGTTAATATTATATGTGTCGCTTATTTCCAAGACTCTCGCATAGCATCTCAGCAACGAATGCGAGCACAGAGAAGTGCTCTGCACATTGACCTTTTGTTTGAAAGGCTTGACCTTTCATTTCTGAGATCACATATGGGATAATAGATATCTTGCGCATGTTTGGTGCTCCAGGAGAAGTGTTCAGAATAATGAATTCCAAGATTCTTTGAAACCATAGTTTAGACTTTTTTTTCATAATTATTCTATTAGCTAATTTATCACGTTTTGGGCCATATCTTGAGCATTCAAGATCCAAAATCTGAGCTTTTTGATGCTATGGAAAGATCTTTCAGAGCTCTTTTCATAGAGTAGCTACAAGCCGATACTTTGGCTTTAATTCACATCACCCTCAGAGTTAGGAGTTGGTTCTTTCCTTGTCAATAACCCTTTTTCGAACATCCTTCTGAAGAACAATTTATTGGGGAAGCCTTAGAGAACTATTCCAACAGAGTGTGGATCATCTTTAGCATCTGAACGCATCTACAAGTACTTCTTCTGAACCTCCATATAAGTCTCTTGTCAATTTATAAGCATTATTGTTCTCTATTTGCATCATATGGCATATAGGACATGCAAGTTTTGCATCGCATCTAGAGTATACACATAGTTTAGACATGGTTTGTCTTGTATGGTGCATGTATTCCTCTTTGCAGGGACAGGTAAGTATTTTTATTGCAAGTTAGCGAGGAAAAAAATCTAAAATTGTCACGATGTGTTATCCCCTTTCGGTCTATTTGTAGATAGATTGTGCTCGTTGCCACCAATATCATGGAAATTGCTTGTCGTAATTTTTCCAATTTTCAAATATGCATTGTTATGCTGCTAAAATTTTTAGCAAATTAGTATGCAAATGCATTCAAGCATACAGAACATATTAAAAGTTTCTTATTTCTTCATGTTCCATTGAGCAAAGGCTTGTAATTTGTTTTCGACTACTACTAATCATTCATGATTTTCCAAAAGTTATTTTATCACATCAAGATATTCATTTTTGTAATCACTTTTGAATTGCATTTAGGTTCCCAAATAGACTTTAACCCTACTTATCATTCACATTCACATTAAATTCTAGTTTTTGAGTTCCATGCATGTGTTTTTACGTGGAACATGCTTATGATTGGTCAGTGATGGGACATGTGATTGGCCATCCATGTCTATTTTATTCTTATCAATTGAGGTCAGTTGCTCGTCAACTAGGAGGCATGTTATACTTTATGGAATATTGGAATGTTAAAGGAGTTTTAATGCCTTGAGATTTTTAATGTGATTTGTGTTTTGATTAAGCAGGTGAAGATCCATAAGGGTGTGAACGCATATGGATTATTCAAATATATTTGGAGGTATTTAGAAGAATATTTTTAGAAGATAGTTATTTTTAGAGGATAGTATTTATAACCATTTTTGTAAAGAAAACAAAAGCAAAAGCAAAAGCAAAATCAAAGCAAAAGCAAAACTAAAAGCAAAAGCAAAAGCAAAAGGCAAAGCACGCTTTTTGAAGTGCGTCCCTCATGTATCTTCTATTTAGGACATAATAAGAAATACCAATAGATACACATGCTCTGATAGGGTTGTCCATTAGGGTATGTGGAAGGGGATTGTACCCAATCCGGTGTCGTCTCTTGTCTCTTTCTATTCTCTGAGTACTTTTATGTGATTTTGTTTTTTTACTATCCTCTACGTTCGTGCGTCTACGAGATCCAATCATGAATAGTGGTACCAGAGCTTTGTTTTCTTAACTCATCCTCTTGTTGTTGTCATCCTGGAGAGATTTTTCTGTCGCCATGATCAGGTCGTCCGTTCAGTTTTATTCTCCACTGTCATCGTTGTGAGTGCTTTGGAGCAAGCGGGAGCTCCATAGGAGCCCCACCGTCAGTGAAGATCTCCGCGATTTGTGGCATGTGAGCCATGCCCAGATGGTCTTAGATTCCACCCAGATAGAAAGCACCATATGGAAACCTCCTGAACCTAAGCATGTGAAGCACGTCAATACAGCTCGTCTTTTTGGGATTTGCCCTTTCATAGACAGCGTTCACCATCCACTCAGAATAAAGCATTTGTTTTTCGTTTTTATTAAAGAGTTTTCTTGCTCGTGCATGGGTCGAGGTTTTTCGTGCATGGGCCGAGGTTTTCCCGCAGTGCTACTATGCAAAACGTCTCACATGCAAAACACGAAGAGATGATATTGATTTCTTCTTTCTCCTTCAGTGGCCTGCCACCCTAGATATAGCGCTGAGACCACCATAGATATAACGGTGAGACTTTTGTTGAGATTTTTGTTAATATATGTGGGATATTGGATTACGTTTGCATGCATATCTACCAGGACCTCAAAAGAGCATCACTTATTTCCAAGACTCTCGCATAGCATCTCAGCAGCGAATGCATACAAAGAAGCGCTCTACATATTGACCTGTTGTTTGAAAAGCTTGAAAGCGCGCCTACCTTTATAGTGAATCATTTATGACATCACATATGGATAATAGCTGTCTTGCGCACGTTTGGCGTTGCAAGAGAAGTGTTCAGAATAATGAATTCGAAGATTCTTTGAAACCATAGTTTTTTTTTTCATAATTATTCTATTAGCTAATTTCTCACGTTTTGGGCCATATTTTAAGCGTTCAAGATCGAAACTCTGAGATTTTTGATGCTATGGCAAGATCTTTTAGAGCTCTTTCCATAGAGTAGTTAGAAGCCATACTTTGGCTTTAGTTCACATCACCTTCAAAGTTAGGAGTTGGTTCTTTCCTTGTTAATAACCTTTTTTCGAGCATCCTTCTGAAGAACAATTTATCGGGGAAGCCTTGGAGAACTATTCCAACAGAGCATGGAACATCTTTTGCATCTGAACACACCTGCAAGTTCCTCTTTTGAACCTCCCAATAAGTCTCTTGTCAATTTATAAGCATTGTTGTTCTTTATTTGCATCATATGGCATATAGGACATGCAAGTTTTGCATCGTACCTAGAGTATACACATAGTTTGGACATGATTTGTCTTATATGGTGCATGTATTCTTCTTTGTAGGGATAGGTTAGTATTTTTATTGCAGATTAGCGAGGAGAAAAATCTAAAATTGGCAAGGTGTGTTATCCCCTTTTCGAACGATTTGTAGATATATTGTGTCTGTTGGCACCAATATCATGGAAATTGCTTGTCGTAATTTTTCTGGTTTTTAAAATTGTGCTATTATGCTGCCGAAATTTTTAGCAAATTAGTATGCATATGCATTCAAGCATACAGAACATGTTAACAGTTTCTTATTTCTTCATGTTCCATTGAGCAAAGGCTTGTAATTTCTTTTAGACTCCTACTAATCATTCATGATTTTCCAAAAGTTATTTTATCACATCGAGATATTTATTTTTGTAATCACTTTTGGATTGCATTTAGGCTCCCAAATAGACTTTAACCCTACTTATCATTCACATTCACATTAAATTCCAGTTTTCGAGTTCCATGCATGTGTTTTTATATGGAACATGCTTATGATTGTTCAGTGATGGGATATGTGATTGGCCATCCATGTCTATTTTATTCTTATCAATTGAGGTCAATCTCTCATCAACTGGGAGGCATGTTATACTTTATGGAATATTGGAATGTTAAAGGGGTTTTAATGCCTTGAGGTTTTTAATGTGATTTGTGTTTTGATTTAGCACGTGAAGATCCATGAGTGTGTGAACGCGTACGGATTACTCAAATATATTTGGATATATTTAGAGGAAAATTTTTAGAAGATATTATTTCTAGCTATTTTTGTAAAGAAAGCAAAAGCAAAAGCAAAAGAAAAATAAAAATCAAAAGCAAAAGAAAAAGCACGCTTTTCAAAGCGCGTCCCTCATGTATTTTCTATTGAGGACATAATAAGAAATACCTTTAAATACACATGCTCTGATAGAGTTGTCCATCAGAGTATGTGGGGAGGGGGGAGGAGATTGTACCTAATCTGATGTCATCTCTTGTCTCTTTCTATTCTCTGAGTACTTTTGTGTCATTTTGTTTCTGTACTATCCTCTGTGTTCATGTGTCTGCGGGATCCGATCGTCAATAGTTTGTGCTATGGATGCTTAGGACAACATTGATTTAAAGATTATCCTAAAAAGAAGAAGATACTTGCAACCATAGTCATAAACCCTATACAGACATGGAGTGATGTAGATGAGGATTTTGGAGATTCCCCATCTTGGATAACATCTCCCAACTTATCTTTGATTCTCCATACCAAGTTGCTCCAATCATTCCGCTTGTTTAGGTTGCTTTTCTTTGGAAATCTTCAGTTGGTTGGCATCCTTTGTTGATCCTTTGAGTTGTAGGCTAATCCTTGTTTTCATGCTTGTAGACCAGTCTTTACTTCATTAAGACTTTGTTTTGGTACCCAAATTTATTTGAGTTGCCTTTGGGCATCCAGGAGCTTCTTTGGCACCAAAGTTTGAATTATCCTTTAAGGGAGTTGCCTTTCAAGTTCTAAAGCTCTAACTTTCTTCTTCATTGTAGGGTTTCTTGGTTGTGGTCTCCTTAGAATAGATTGTTAATCTTTGAGTTGGTCCTTGCATATTCATATCTACTTCACTTTAGTGGTTTGCTTATTCTTGGTCTTCCTTGATATCTTTCCTGGTAAGATTTATCAACTCTCCTCTCAAGAAATTATTTCCTCACTGAATCTCTCTTTAGCAAGTTTTGGGCAAGGAGGGATTTGTAGTGTACCTTTGTGAGAATAGGGTTTTCCAAGGAGAGAGATGTTCAATAGGATGAGACCCTTCTCTATTACCTAATCCATGCACAACCACATTTGACACATTAGGGTTTCCAATATTGGGTTTAGCTAGAGGATTTTCTTCAAGAAGACTAAACATTTCTCAATGCCCTATCTTGGTGCCACTAAATCCTTGGGATAAGTTCAATGTAACCTCAAATTTATACATCCAATCCTATCCTAAGATGAGATCTTCTAGCAAATTTGGGTCTTTGTAGACTAGCAGTTTATGTTGTATGGTGTTATTTCCAAAATGTAAAGATAAAGTTACTTCTCCTAAGGATTTGATATGATTTCCTCCAATTTGAAACATATAGGCCTATGTTAAGGTGATCAACATCTTTAGTTTTTCAACTAAGGAAACACAAACACTTCTTAAGGCTACTTTCATATCAATGAAAGAATCAGCTAAATTGTATTCTTCATTTCCAATCACTGGGTTTACAGAGGGTTGTCTTGGCATGTTACCCAACCTCTTGATGTCCATTGTGTGGTAATTAGATATGGAAATCAGTTCTTCACCCTTGAGATATCTCTCATGTCATTTTCAAATCCATTCTTTTGTTTTCTTATTCTCTCTAGAGATTCCTGTCTAGCTTCCTTGCAATTTTTTTCTTCTTCCCTTTTGCGATTTTGTGCTCCTAAGAGTCTAGTTATAATATGCTTGATAATTGGTTTGATATATTGTTTCACTCGGCATCCAATTATATAATTTTGTAGAATGTCTCCATCAAGTGTTGCTAGGTTAATAGCTCCACCTGAGGAAATTCAGTTGATGATCAAAGGGCCATAACATCTTTTTTGGATTTTCTTTGAATGTTGCTTCAAAGTGCATTCCAATACTGCTCCAACACGAAGACCTTTATCTTTAATGTGGAATCATAGTATGCTTTTTTTTCTTCTCTTGGTAGCATAGATTCTTACTACTACCTATAACCTAGTTTCATATAACTTCTCTATTTGATTGGATCATTTGGACAATTCATGGCCTATCCATTCATATTTCTCTATGAATTGAAGATTAGGGGTTAAGAATTTGATTGGAAGAATTTATTATGTACACATGCTAGGTTGAATAATGTAGTTCCAATAGTCATCTTGTATCCCACTCTAAAAGCCTAAATTGAATTGTGCAATTGTTTACCCCAATGTGATCTACCACTATTGACTATCTTAGTTAAGATAGTGCATAAAAATTTATTTGAACTCTCTACTTGCCCTTTGGCTTGTGAATGATAGGGTACATAATTTTTATGAATCACCAAGAACTCATGAGATATTCAATGATTTTGTTAATGAAGTGTGTACCTCTATTAGTGACTATCTCAATAGGTAGTCCACACCTAATAAAGATGTGTTCAAATAGGAGTTCTACTATGGTTTGAGCATAACGTTTCTTTGTGGCCTTTACTTCAACCCACTTAGTTGAGTAATCAATAGCCACTATGACATATTCAACATGAGATCCTGTTGCTAGAGGGCTAATTGGTCAAATAAAATCTATTCCCCATCTTGAAAAATCTCTTGCACATACCATTGGTCTTAATGGCATATCATCTCTTCTTATTGGGTATTTAGTTTATTTGACAAACATCGCAATTCTTCACATAAGTGTCTACATGCATATGGCCACCATAAGCTTGCAAAGAAAACCATATTTATAGTCTTCAACTCCTCCGACATGAGCCATTTTCAATATTGGAAGGTACTCTCCTTCATGACCATATAGTCATAGTTGATTTATCTTTTCCATGTTTGAAAAGTTGTTCCATAATTATGACATAGTCTTTATTCTACTCTTCCAAGGCTTGTTTTCTAGCTTGGGTACATTCGTGATTTCAAGAACTCTACCAATGATTTGCTCCATTCAAGTGCTACCGTAGAATAAGTTAAGGATGAATATTGTTCTGACGAGGAGATTCGGCAGAAGTTGTAGTTAGAAACATAATCATGTACTTCTTTTTGCATTCTCACTGTTAGACGGCCGACGGAGTAGGACAAATGTATGCCAGATGTAACGGAATTTTTGAATTTTGCGCGAAAAGTCGGTACGCGCATTTTGTAAAAACATCTTTTTAAAGCAATAGAAAAAGAGTGATCGAGACCCGTTTTTCTCAGAAGTTGTTTGAGTACTGTCTGAGTTGTGTGGTGTCATCGAGAGATTGAGTCATATTTCTATATTCTTCTGTTCAATCTGTTCGTCTATTCCTATTGCAATGCAGAGTAATGAATTCGTGGTAACGAGTGTGAATCTGTTTGTTAATAGTTATGTTCTGTATTCACTGTTGATTCCGAGCACAGGGAAGGACTAATATTGGTAGTAGTATGAACTGCGAGTTGGAGCACTAATAAGCTTGGTGATTAGTTAAACTGTGATTAGTATGTTTGTTGATGGAGTTCTGCATACGATCAACCTGTACACCCTCTAGTACGGCCGTCTGTCTGACTACTATCTGGTATACCTATCTGTCCTGAAGAAGTGTGTAGTGATTCGCATAAGTTTAGTAAGTTGAGTAACTCTATGAGTTTGCAAGTCAGAACCAGACTACTGCTCCATTACCATAGCAGATTAGTCTGTAAGTTCGCTGTCCTAATACGCAGAAACAGTTATTGGTCAGTTAAAACTAAGTATCTAAGCTAAGACGCGATAGAGTATTTATGGTTATGTAAGGATTTGGGAAAATAGTACAGGGCCTCTGTCTAACAGACCCCTACCACTCCCAAGAACCCACTGATCTGACAATGCCTTTCGGTAATTGAAAGTTTAATATAGTTTACGGTGAACCTCTATTTTATGTTAAATATTTGCTCGGTACGATTTCGGCTAGTTATTAAAACAACGTAACTTTGTAGTATTTAACACTTGGTGCCGTCTGTGGGAAAGTGGCATCATAGTTGCCAGTCATCTGTCAGAATTAGATTATCGTTCGATTGGCAGTAGCAACAGAACCAGATTGTTGCAGACTGTCCCGTTAGTAATACTACGCGAATAGTACAAAAGATGATATATGCCGGTTACTCGATCCGGTGAAACATATCCCAAGAACCAGCAGTTTGGAGTACTAAAGCCAACTTTGGGAGGTAGAAGTACAACTAAGACTGACCCAGTTATCAAGAAAGTTAAGAACGTTAAAAATGATTCCGGTCAAAATCCGGTGGAACCCGTTCCGTCTCTGGTGGATTCCGGTACTACTTCGGCACAGTCTGTTGAAAATATAGTAACTAAAGAACCTACCAAGACGCAGTTGGAATCTAGTTTAACACTCTTGGGAAAAGATTCGGATACGATTAGAAACGCTTTGGTCAAAGAAATCGGCGAAGGCGAAAAAACACCGAATTTGGGCATAATTTCGGTTCATTTCGGTGGAATTTCGGTATGAGAATCACAGTTCTTCGGTGACAATTCAGCATTTTCTACTGAATCCTTAGCCCATCTTCCGTGCTTGGAAGCGAGTTCCCATACACTGGACATCAAGGAGGAAGGAAGGCTGTTCGAAACAGAGATTCGAAGCATATTAGACAAGATAATCGCACCGGAAAGTGCGTCATCCGACGATACAGATTCCGGTAGTTCAGCAGGAAAGTATAACACGCTCACAATGAACGGACAACAACAGTTATGTCCACCCAGGCCACCTCCAATGGGAGTGACATACACTAAGTTTGGTGGATTTCCAGGAGATGATCCGGATGCTCACGTACGCACCTTCGAGATAAGCTACGCAGTTCTCAATCATCCACCGGATCAGGCCTACAAAGCTATTGTCTTCCAATCTACACTTGTTAATGAAGCAGCTAGATGGCTTACAAAATATGATATTAATCATTTCGGCACTTACGAAGCAGTACGAGATGCTTTTCTGCAGCGATTTAGGCTAAAAAAGAATCCAGCCGAAATTTTTGATTATCTGCAGAATAACAGATAGAAACCAAATCAAATTGTACAGGAGTATGCTACTCTCTTCAGAACACACTTAAGGCAGCTACCACCGGCCCATGCTAACTTACCAGATGATGTTATCACTCAGTGGTTCATCAATGGCTTGGTTCCACAACTTAAGCAGATCATGATCATAAGATGTGTCGGAGCCATGTCCCTCGATGCAGTCATTGCAATGACTTTGCAACTGGAACACAAAGTCGGTGGATTTACAGAAGATTTAGAATGGTTAAAAGCAAACAAGAATGTTGCAGAAGACATAACCAGACAAGTATATTGCATCACATGCAAAAATTCAGGTCACACTAGTGCAAATTGTGCACTAAATCAAACATTTTGCGCTATCTGCAACACTGTCGGACACACCACCGGAAACTGTGTTTACAACGCCAGAATACAGGGAACAACAATGGTCAATGCAGTTATTCAAGAACGTGGCCAGCCAGCAAATCACTACGTGCCTCCGCAATTGAGAAACAATCAACCGCAAGGATATCGGAACTACCGAGCACAGAGGAACAACAATTTTAATGCAAACCGCTGGCAGAACGGAGCACAACCGGAAAATCCCAATCTACCACCACCACGCTGTCATTTTTGCGGCGAATTCGGACATATTAGGAGATTTTGCAAGGATGCAGCTGAGTATGATCAAAGGAAGAAGGAACGCCAAAATCCAATTGCCAACATGGTAAAACTCACACCGGTAGAGACACAGGCTGCTGCAGTCCAGACCCGTTCCGGTAAACAATTGCAACCGGCAGCAGAAATATTTGAACCAGGGGTACGTGAACAACACAGAATGTATAACAAAGCTAGTCAATGGACCACAGCAGAACTACCAGTCTTTCCAGAGCCTATTCCGGTAGCCCAGCCTTCGTTAACAAAGGAAGGAACACAACAAAGGGAGTTAGTAGCAGAAACATCATCAGCAGCAGATGCATTGCCCACCGTAGACTCCTCCACATCAGCAGAGGCATCAACTTCAACATCAGTAGAGCCTGTCAATCAATCTCAACCGGCTTGGGAAATCTTATCTAAGGCATCTATCACTCTGCCTCTGGGCCAACTGCTGGCATTAGTACCTAGAATTCGACAACAGTTCCAACAACAGTTCAGTCCGGTACCTTCTTGTATTCCGGCCACAGCAGTAGCTCAACCGGAACCTGATTCTACGGTTGATCATTCAGTTCCCTTGATTACAGTATAGTATAAGAATCATAAGATTACGCAGGTATTAATTGATGGAGGCTCTGGTGTTAACATTGCGACTGTGGCATTATGCAAAAGATTAGGATGGACCGAAATCGAACAAGTTCAATTTTTTGTCAGAATGGCAGATCAATCAAGAGTCCATCCTGTAGGACTTGTGCGAAATATACCCATCACTTTGCAAGGTACGACCTTTAAAATGACCTTTGTTATACTAGATTTGCCAGAATCCACTTTGGATTACAACCTTCTTTTTGGACGACCTTGGCTGAAACATGTGAAGGTAATACAAGACTGGTCCGCACAAGAGCTTACATTTAAAGATGCCAATCGTAGATATGTGGTAAAATTAGATGCTATACAACCTTGCGAGTTACACGCTAGACCGTATTTTGCTGGACCAGTCCATATGTTAGATGGGCTATCAGATGATGAAGAAGAGGAATTTCTGAAGAATAACGCTGACTTAATTTCACTAGGAACTGTTGATCTACAGTCCATTATAGATAACTAGAACACTTCAATCTGTACAGTAGTACCCATCACCGACGAAGCTAAGAAGGAAGATACTGTCTCTATCCATGACGATGAATTACAGCCACTTTTCAAGTCAACAGACGATACAGAGAGACCTCAACAGTTTTATGTCCCCGAAGATCAACTGACCACATACAATCTAGGAGATGAAGATCATCCGCGTTCTGTAAAGATAAAGCATAATTTACCGGAATTATTCAAAGCAGATTTGATTCGACTACTTCACGAATTCTCAGACGTCTTTGCATGGGATTACAAAGATATGAAAGGATTAGATCCGCGCATCTATCAGCATAGAGTCATGTTGAAGCCTGAAGCTAAACCAAACAAACAGCCTAGCTACCGGATGAATCCCAATTACGCATCACAGGTAAAAGCCGAACTTGATAGATTATTAAAAGTCGGATTCATCGTACCAGTAGAACATGCTGAATGGATTTCACCAATTGTGATCGTGCCAAAGAAAAATAATCAACTAGAATCTGTGTAGACTATCGGAAATTAAACGCAGCAACAGTACCGGATCCTTTCCCGATCCCCTTTCTGGATACCATGCTTGATAAAGTAGTAGGTCACGAAATGTATTCATTCTTAGACGGATATAGCGGTTACAATCAGGTTAGAATGGCCGAAGAGGATATACCAAAAATTGCATTCATTACCAACTGGGGTGTCTTTGCCTGCACCGTGATGTGGTTCGGATTGAGAAATGCACCAAGCACATTTCAACGATGTATGCAGGAGATTTTCTCTCCTTATCTGACTTCATTTATGCAAGTATATCTCGATGACTTCTCAATTTTTTGTAAGATGATGGCACATTTGCTTCATCTACGGTGCTGTTTTCAAAAGTGCAGAGAGTACAGACTCTGTCTTAACCCAAACAAATCCGTGTTTGCGGTCTCATGTGGCAAATTACTTGGCCACATTGTATCTGCCCAAGGAATCCAAGTAGATCCAGATAAAATTTTGGTAGTATTAGAAGCTCCGGTGCCAACTTCTCCAAAAGAAGTTATGCGCTTTATGGGCCAAGTACGGTGGCATGGAAGGCACTTACGGTGGCTTGCTCATCTGGCTATACCACTAAACAAGCTAATCAGCAAAACACCTCGACAATTTGAATGGACCCAGGAATGCCAGATAGCCTTTGATCGTTTAAAGCATTTATTAACACAAGTTCCTATCTTACAACCGCCGGACTGGGATCACCCATTTCATATATTTGTTGATGCTTCAGATATAGCCATAGGAAGTGTATTGATGCAACAAATTGATAAATGGTTCAGACCAGTGTATTATGCAAGTCGAAGATTAGCCCCTGCCGAAAAAAATTACTCTGTCACAGAAAGAGAATGTCTAGGGCTAGTATATTCGGTCAAGAAATTTAGACATTACTTGCTAGGCCGTAAATTCACATTTCATGTAGACCACGCTGCACTTATCTATTTAGTTTGGCAACAACATCTAGGTGGTCGATTAGCGCGATGGGTCTTACTCTTGCAGGAATTCGACTACGAAGTCATTCACCGGCCAGACAGTTCACACGCCTTAGCAGATTTTTTATCCCGCTTAGATTCCGGTGAAGCCCCGGTGGGCATAGATGACACGACACCCACGATTTATGTATCAGAACCAATTAATGAAGAACCTGCAGACCCACCTATCCCATTTTCATATTATGATCAGATCTTGACCTTTCTCACTGATGGTTGCCTTCCATCTCAGAGTTCTACAGCAGTATGCAAGAAAATTGCAGTTTTTAGCCGCCGATTTTGGTTAATTGCTGGAGAATTATATTATGTAGATCACACGGGAATCCTACTTCGATGTATTCCACCGCATGAAGTTAACTCAGTTATCACTTTGGCTCACTCGATTCCTTCCGGTGGCCACTTTGCTGCAGATCTAACTCACCGGAAAATTCTGCAGAGTGGTCTCTGGTGGCCAACAATGTACAGAGATATATTATAGTTTGTCAAACAATGTGATACTTGTCAAAGATCGGGTCAGCCTTTACAACGTCATTTTTTTCCTCTGCAACCCATCTTACCAATGGAACCTTTCCAGAAGTGGGTTCTAGATTTTATCGGTCCAATTACACCACTAGCAATCTTCAGTAACAACCGTTACATACTGACCTGTACAGATTATGCAACTAGATGGGCAGAAGCCTGGGCTTTACGGTCTGCTACAACAGTTACGGTAGCAAAGTGTCTACTAACCGATGTCTTCCCACGTTTTGGCTTACCACTAGAAATTGTCTCAGATCAAGGCACTCATTTTGTAAACAATTTAATGAAGGCACTTACATAGTCGTTCCAGGTTACACATAAATTTAGTTCTCCTTATTATCCTCGTGCCAATGGATTGGCCGAAAGTACAAACAAATCTCTGCTGAATATCCTTCGAAAATTAATCATGGAATCATCGGAAAGATGGGATCAACTGCTACCTGCAGTATTATGGGCATACCGAACTACCTACAAGGTAACAACAGGCTTGACACCTTTCAAACTAGCTTATGGCTTAGAAGCAATAGCACCCATGGAAGTAGCCATCCCAAGTTTGCGTGTAGCAATCACTCAGAAGATGCTACCAGAAGATTCGCTGACAGTACGAATGGAAACACTCAGAGAACTTGATGAGCACCGATGGCTCAGCTTTTTAACCATGCGCGAAGTACAACTAAGGAAAGCCAAGACACATGATCGATATTTGAAAACTCCAATCTTTTTGGTAGGTCAGCCTGTACTTTTCTATAACGCAAAGTCAAATAGATCTGCAGGCAAATTCAAATTACGGTGGTTCGGCCCTTACAAGATCGCAGAGCAAATCGGTCCAGCAACTTTTCGGTTAACTACATTGACCGGAAATCCACTTCCAAAAGTAATCAACGGCTCGAAGCTACGGCCGTATCGAAGCACTACTAGTCCACATTAAATCATTCGGCGGTGGACCGCATTTTTTAAACTTTTGTTTTTTACTTTTCATTCTGTTTTTTCTCTTCTTTTTTAATAGCTGTGTTTTGTCATAAGCAGCCCTCCTTACCAATTACTCAAGTATGCATACCAAATTAAAAGCAATATCATTCCAGCACCGCATAATGATCACCATCACTTCCTACCCCTCCCACCGTAATATCTGTACTTAAGCTCTTCGGTTGCGCCAAAAAACGCTATTGTGTTCTTGTGATTGTAATTTTGTGTTCTGTGTTCTGTGTATCCGTGTGCTCTATCCTGTGTATTCGTGTTCGCAATGGAAGCGTTGGCAAACTACAGAGCCTTTTGTGATGGTATCCCTACCAAGGTAGGAGAATACCTGCGTATTCGAGGGTTGGCCAACTTCGCTGAGTTGCCTTGGCACTCAGTGGACGCCCATCCCTTCTTCGCGCAAATCATACATGCCATCGCCCAGTTCCCCGCCACCGAACGCCAATGGATCTTCCCCTCGCTACCTTTGCAAACATTCATCACCTTCCAAGCCTTCGCTGAAGCCTACCGCCTCAACCCGCAAGGCCGCGAAAATGGCCCAAGTATTCCCCCCGCCCGCATGACCGAACTATTTCCCCGCTCTTCATCCAATGAATACGCCATTCTTTGTCGCCCCGAACCCTAACGATCTGCTTTGCAATTCATAGTCGCCATACTCAATCTGCAGAAGCGCACCTACGGCATCTCCCGACCCTTCTATTCCGCCTTAGATTTAGCAGCCCGAGAACCCGTAAACTTCGCCTCCTACTTTTTCCATAGAATCCACAAAGAGTGCGTAGCTATAGTAAAGCAGGTAAACAAAGGAACCACCCCACGCTCTCGCCTTCCCCATATCATATCATTCCTCTTCCCAGCCATCCTTGCCACACAACCACCTCCCCGAGGACCAGTCTTACGACACGAAGAATCAGTTCAACCACTGGAAGACGATGAAGAAGAAGACAAAGAAATCAACCAGTTATTTCGCAGCAAAAGGATCTGAATCAGTTCATCAGAAAGCAAAGCACAAGGTTCCGCCGGAAAGGATCAGTAAAACGTTAAAGATAACCAAAACCAAGAAGAAACCTTCCACGACACAGCCACTTCCATCCACAACGAATCATCGGCCGATCACCATGACCAGCAGAATCACACCGAAACAGAACCAGTCTCAACCGAAGAAGCGTCAGAACACCAGGATGACGAGCACCAAGCTGTGGACGAAGCTCTCAACAACATGTTAAAGGCCATCGAATCCACCATCGCCCACATCAACAATACCGAATCTATCCGATCACCACCAGTCAACCCTCTTTCCCCGCCATTTTCCGAATCTTCTTCATCCTCCCTCGAATATTCACCCCCGACATCCCCCCAAATCAATACCCAAACCCCTACGCAACCACAACATCCCCTTCTCTCCTCCGTTCCGGTCTTTTCCGAGCTTGCTACCATGGGCCAATTACTTATTTCCCTCTCTCAACAACTTCCAGTATAGCTTAGTGAGGTCGCAAATACCATTCATCAAGAGTTTCAACACAAGGTCGACCTACTGGAAGCCGACATCACTCCCCTCCAGGAAGAAGTTGATGCCGTCAAAGCAGAGAACCATCAATTACAGATGAAAGTAGCAGATCTCCAAGGCCAAGTTTCGGCACAACAGGCCTTGATACAGCAAAAGGATGCAGCACTGGAGAAGCTTGCCACCAAAGACCAGCTATTACACGCAGCACACAAAGAAATCCGGGAATTGAAGACCGCACTCCAAGAAAAAGAAGACATCAGTTCATCCCTCGAGGAATTGGTCAAAGAAACGAAGGCCCAATTGCAGGAAACTATCCAGAAAAATCAAGACCAACAGAGAGAAGCAGAACAAGTCAAGGATGAGCTACGAAGAGCCCAGGAATGTTTGGACGAGGTGAACAGAATGCTACGACATCAATTAACCAGGGAAGCCAAATACCAAAAAGACCTAGCAAATATTCGAAAAGAACGAGATGCATACTCCAAAACGATCAAATTTCAGAACCAGCAACTCGAACGACTAGATAATCAATTGCGAAATCAGAAAGATCGAGTCACGGATATGCAGCAGAAAGTCACAGAAATGAAGACATCCCGCGACGCTGCATTATCCAACGAATTCTATTTACAAGAGGCTTTCTTACAGACTCAGGCCGAAATTTTGTTAACCCAAGCCATAGCTAGTAGCTCCGTTAGGACAGACGCTCAGTTATTAGAACCGACTACTTTAGTTCAGATGATAGAAACCATTAAAAAGAAAATTACCCGAACGTTTAGGCTCGCACGACACATGTATTTAGAAGGACTTGTAGCAGAACCATAGGAACCTGCGGGTTCGATTCCACCGTGCGTGCCATTGTTAGATGGCTGACGGAGTAGGACAAATGTATGCCGGATGTAACGGAATTTTCGAAATTTGCGCAAAAAGTCGGTACGCACATTTTGTAAAAACATCTTTTTAAAGCAATAGAAAAAGAGTGATCGAGACCCGTTTTTCTCAGAAGTTGTTTGAGTACTGTCTGAGTTGTGTGGTGTCATCGAGAGATTGAGTCATATTTCTATATTCTTCTGTTCAATCTGTTCGTCTATTCCTACTGCAGTGCAAAGTAATGAATTCGTAGTAACGAGTGTGAATCTGTTTGTTAATAGTTATGTTCTGTATTCACTCTTGATTCCGAGCACAAGGAAGGACTAATATTGGTAGTAGTATGAACTGCGAGTTGGAGCACTAATAAGCTTGGTGATTAGTTAAACTGTGATTAGTATGTCTGTTGATGGAGTTCTGCATACGATCAACCTGTACACCCTCTGGTACGGCCGTCTGTCTGACTACTATCTGGTATACCTATCTGTCCTGAAGAAGTGTGTAGTGATTCGCATAAGTTTAGTAAGTTGAGTAACTCTATTAGTTTGCAAGTCAGAACCAGACTACTGCTCCGTTACCATAGCAGATTAGTCTATAAGTTCGGCGTCCTAATACGCAGAAACAGTTACTGGTCAGTTAAAACTAAGTATCTGAGCTAAGACGCGATAGAGTATTTATGGTTATGTAAGGATTTGGGAAAATAGTACAGGGCCTCTGTCTAACAGACCCCTACCACTCCCAAGAACCCATTGATCTGACAATGCCTTTCGGTAATTGAAAGTTTAATATAGTTTACGGTGAACCTCTATTTTATGTTAAATATTTGTTGGGTATGATTTCGGCTAGTTATTAAAATAGCGTAACTTTGTAGTATTTAACACTCACCAATAAAGTCCTAAACATCTTAGCTCTTGAGTAGTTCCCTTTATTCCCTTATGAAACTTCCACTGATTTTAAATGAGCTTGTGGAATCATGTTTATTCTTCTTTGGCCTCTACACATCTCAATAAGACTCCATTTGATTCTTTGAAATACAAGCTACCCACCGATATGTGAAGGTTTCTTATGCTCCAAATTTCTTTGTCCTCCTTAAGGTCATTTTTATGCATTGGTCCATGTGTAAGCATCACTACTAATTTTTCAGCCCATGATGGACATGCTTCTAGGTTGAATAGGTAAGTATCTAGAAGTTTGTCTAACCAAACCTTGATAAATGATCGACTCTAATATGCATATTTCCTTTGTTGACCATTACTTCAAAATTGAATTACATCAATAAACGAAACCATATAATTAGCCTTCGTGTATTGCAAGTTTTGTTGAACAAGTACAACAAAGCTTGACGATCAATGAAAAACTTGAATTTGTCGGTTAGCAGGTAGTATCAAAAATTCTTCACTATCCTTCTCTCTTTGTTATAGTATAATTTCTCTATTCTTGGTTCAATTGTCTACTCACACATGTGATAGGATAATCTAGTTTGTCCTCATTTGTAGGCTGTGCCAATATACATCCAATAGCTAAATTGGAAGCATCCACACGACTATGGAATGTATTACTCTTATTACACACTTTCAATATTAGTGCAAATCTCAATCTTATCTCCAATTCATTGAATGCTTGCTCACATACATCACTCCATTTGAATTGAGTTAGCAAACCATTTATGATGGCATAGATCAGGATAAATCAATGATAATATCCACAATGGCCCATAAAAGCTTGCAATTCCTTTACATTCTAGGGACTTGGTAACTCTGGGATTGATTTGATCTTGTCTTTATCTGTAGAGATACAATTCTTTGATATTATGTGTCAAAGTATCACACCATCAAGACACATTTTTCAAGATTCAAGCATACTAGATATTTTCTACATTTATCAAATATGTGCCTTAACTTAGGTATGTGAGTAGATCTATGGGAAGAGTAAGCATAAAGGTCATCCAAATATACTTCCATACTCTTCCTCAAGAATTCTTTGAAGACATGACACATCAATCTTTGGAAAGTGGTTGGTTCATTGGTTAGGCCAAAAGGCATAACCTTGAAAGCATATACACCCAATTCAAAAGTAGTTTTGTGTTGGTCTTTGGTAGCAATGGCTACTTGATTATAGCTTGAAAAACCATTAAGTAAGCTATACATTTCATTACCTACTACTTTTTCCAAGAGATGATCAATGATAGGTAGTGTGTAGCTATCTTTAATGGTGGAAGCATTAACTTTTTTCAAATTGATATAAACTCTAAGTCATCCATTCTTCTTGGGTACTACCACTAATGGAGAAATCCATTATGTATTCTCAATCTTGTATCTGAATAATGTTGCTAATAATTTGTCTATCTTGTCTTTAGTCTTGGCTGAGTAGACATCATTATAGGTGTATGGATTTTTTATTGAAGGCTTTGCCTCACGAGTCATATGAATCAGATGAGAACAGAACTGGGTCTACTCCTTTTAAATCCTTGTAAGTCCATGCGAAGACATCACCATACATTGGTCTCACTCTTTTGTATCATTATTCTCTTTATCTGAGTTATCAATGTATTCTTATACTAAGAAGATATTACAATATTCTTTTGTGTTTGTTAGTCCAATTTTTCCTTTAAATATTGTTTTTTTGAGTCAAAATTAGGTCCCATTATTATGCTATCACAATCATCATCTTCCTCATTCACATCTTCAACCTTATCTTCTTCTTTGATCATTACAATGAATAGAATTAAATCATAACCTTCCTCATCCACACACTCAATCATGGTAAGAATTTCCTCATTCACACAAACATCTAGGGTTGCTAATATTTCCATCGAGCCATGAGGTTCAAATGCTTCATCAAGAGATATTTGAGGCATGTAATTTGGATCCTCTATAGGCCGTTCTCCATCTTGCTATGGCTCCCAATATTGAAGCCTTTTCTCTTCTCTTAAGGAAGCTTCACAAATCCATAGTTGAGTATCCTCATTCATCCAAGATTGATCAGTAGGGGCTACACTATGGATTGATATGTCATCTTGCTCTTTATGGATGGGATTCCATTGAAGAGGTGGAACATCCCTAAAAGAGAAATGTTGGAGATTTATCTTGGTTGTAGTGTCTTGGTGTTGAAGGTATATGGCATCCCTTCCCAAATCTTCAAGTACTTTCAATTGCCAAATAAAAGTTCTTCCTAAGCTCCTTTTGTAGATTTCTAACTTCCAAAAATGACAGATGGCTAAGGTATGCTCAAACTCTACTCGGAATGTAGTCAAGATTACATTTTCTAGGAGTCCTAGGGGGTGTTCTACATGACCATCTGCCAATTGTAATTTCATTTTCATGGGTCTTAATGCAGGTTTTCCATATTTTTCCAATTTATTTGTAGCAATTGCTACTCTTGCTCCTGTGTCTAGTATTGATTTTGTCATGTAGCCTTAGGGGATTGGAAGAAATGTGTTTGCTTTATCACCTTCACTAAAATCTTTCACTTGGTCTATAGAAATTTTCACAATAGGGGTGTCCTCTTTTGCCTTCTTTTGTGAGCTAGTTTGATCTTGAATGTTAATTTGTGTGTCTAAATTTTTCCAGAATTGTGGCTTGAATTGCAGTAGTTCTTCTAAGGCCAAAGAACAATGTATTCTAGTCATTTTCACTCTTTTGGAATTTTAGACACTTCCTCCAAGGTTCTCTTTTATTTGCATCTTAAAGTGGGATCATGAAAGAAATCCGATTTCTATTTGTACTCACCCATGTGATTTGGAAGTACGGTTAGGCTAATGGCTTTTTTTGGTCTTGAAGCCTTGATCAATCAGATCTCTGAACTCTATATCCTTTTCTACCATCGATTGGTTTATAGAAGTATCCAATTCAATAATGGGAGGGATCTCCCCTTTAGCCTTCTTCCATTTGCCTTCTTGAGATGTGGCTCAAAGGTGTTGTGGAAAATTTGCTTCTACCTAAGGGATTATGGAATCAATGTCAATGGTTTCTAACTGTGATTTTTCTCCAACATATGTGGTTCTTCTTGTGCTTTTTGGTATGGGTAATAATTCTCTAGACATTCTTGAAATTTCTTATATGGATTCTTGTTTCAGGAATCATTGGAATCTAGTTTTTTAACATTGTCTTAGCAAATTCAATAAGTATCTTGCATAATTCCAATATTTCTTTTTCCAGGTATCCAATAGGGGTAACATCGGTCATGTTGCTCTAGACTAGGTCCTATTGCTATTCTTGGCTGATAGGCGTTTAACAACGTTTGTAGATCTTCAAGCATATGGTATGCTAGAATTGATCTTCCCTATTCCTACATTTGTTCTTCCTTTACCACATCATTTCCTTGTTTGGTTTGATTCTATTTTGTAGAATCTTTTTGTCTTTATTCGCTCTTGCTTTTCTTCAACCAATTTCTTCATCCATTTGATTTTAATATTTTTTCTTGTAGAATTCCACTTTTGAGATTTTCTCTTCTCGGAGCATTTGGAAAGCTCTTCGAAATCTTCTACCACTAAGGGTGAGGATTCTTCCCTCTTTTCACTCATTGGACTTTTCCACCTATGATCACTAAATGTTTCTATCTTTTCCTTGGCTTGGCTCTTGTTATAGCCGTCAATGGTACCACGTACTCTTGTTCACTACCAGATGAATCAATCACTTCAATCACATTGATCTTAGTAGTCAAAGATGCTTTGGAAGGGTTATTGGGACAATCTCAAAAGAGATGTTCCTTTTCGTAGTCATTACAATATCCTTCCAAAGATCTCTTTAGAGGTGGATGGTGGGCCATCGTACAATCCCTAATGAAATGATCTCCTCTGTATATATAATAGGGTCCTCTTGGCATGGGTGTTCTTACTAGTTGTCTCACTAGAACTAGGGTTCTAAGAGCAACATACATCTCATTGGCATATTCTAAACCATAACACTCTCCATAGCCATCATATTCATAGTATTGCTGCTCATAAGTGGATTCATATTCTATGGGATTATGAACACAATTGTGCTAAAACTTGGACCCTACATGGATGGTCTTCCATAGGGATACTGTTGTGGTTAGGCATGCCCTCGTCTTGCAATGCCTGACTCAACTGGTCATAATAGTTCGACTTTTCCTATCTATTTTCAAATTTCAACTTAATTTCTGTGCCCCTTTTGCTCTCTTCTTTCTCATATGTGCTTGGATTGCAGAAAGTCAAACTATTTCACCTAGAATTGTCTACAATTCTCTCACAATATCTACACTTCTTCAAATGAGTTTTGAGATATCATTTTTGGTTTTTCACCCTAACCAAGGTCAGTTTCCACAAAGAATCTCAAATCTTATGGTTTTCTAGAGTTTGGGTGGTCCTAGCCTACTCAAATGCAATCTTTTCCTAATTCACAAGACTTCCAAAGTCCTGATCTACTCATAAAAACATGTTACACACATACACACACACTAGGAGTATGAGAAAACAAGTGCAAGTAATTGATGACTTTTCACAATGGTAAATTCCTTCTTCGTGTATGCTACCTCCACGATGACACTCTAACCATCACTTAGGCACCCTCATCCCTAGAAATGACTTAGACCCTCATCCCTAGAAATGGGGCCAAAAATGTGTATCAGATTTGCAAAGTCCTTACACAAGTGACAAGTGAGGCTAGCTAGCAAAGTCCGATAAGTGCACTATATTTGTGGTTTGACACACACACACACACATTAAATTATCAAACCAAGAGTATGACCTAACCAAGTGTATAGAAACACATGCTCCACATGCATACATACATACATACATACATACATACATACATACATATATACACACATACATACACACACATACATACATACATACATATATATATATATATATATATATATATATATATATATATATATATATATATATATATATATATATATATATATATATATATAGTGTGTGTGTGTGTGTGTGTGCGATTGTGATATAATTCTCTTTTGTGTACATCATTCTTTATCTTATGTGTTTCCTAAAAGTAGGTTGAGACCTACAAAACTATTTATACATCAATCTTACATGTTGGTACAAGAGAAACCAAGCCCACATACTTGGATGATTAGTATATTTCTCATGGAACCTTATATGATCAATCCATTGTAAAATCTTTGTAAAAGAATCTTACTTCCATGAGGAGTTAGGAAGCATCAAATCTCGATCCATTTGGTAGTTGATTGATGAAATAATATATCCTATAGTTTAGTATTTACTTTTAGGTGGATGTTTGAATTTAAATTCAAAAGATTGGCTCCAAAAAAAAACTATAAAAAGAGAAACAAATGACTTGCATGACATCTCGACTTGAGGAGATCATTTTGAAGGGGATACATTGTGATTGGAGAGCTCACCCCATAGCTCAATCACCCTTCTCACATTGTGTAATAGATTATTGCCAATGACATCGTATTTTTATATTATTTAATACATACATTTTCATTACATCTTCACTTCACTTCTCTGCCATGGCTACATCAGTATTGTAACCTTCTCAGAGCTTGTTCTCAATGTATGATTGATCATTCTTCATGATTCAAAGCATCATAGATTCAATATACTATCTTGTTTATAGCTACAAAATATCATTATCATTGCTTCTTTGAATCGTGAGATATTATCATTTCATTACTCTCTGGTCTGTTGACTAATGCATCCCAAAAATGCCGGGACACTCCCATGATTTGCTAAACATCATACTCAACGTATAGTTCATCTTTTTTATTGAAATCATTCATGATTGATAGCTGTCTAAGTTGATTAGACATCATCAAAAGGAATTAGACTAATTACTATCATGCTCAGAGCACTATTCAAAATATTGAACAGGTGTAGAGACTAACATAGCAAGTCTATGACCTTGGATCAATTTCCTACCTATCTGTTTTGATCCTTTGATTAGTGGATCATGTTACAAACAACATAGGTGATTAGTTATGACCAATAGCAAGATAAAGAGGCCCACTACACTCTGCAGCAATTGTTCTCGGCTCGTGTGAAGCAGGTTTAAGCAACACCACTTCATCTCTGAAGAGTATCCACCATCTCCTCCAACAGTGGTATGAGAGCAACAAGAAGCAAGATGGGGGATGGATTTCCATCATTCATTGACAAATTGGACAGAAGCAACTACCCAGCATGGTCACTAAGGATGCAAGCCTACCTTCAAGGGAGAAGCCTGTATGGATACATCTCAGGAGATGAGGTGATGCCAACATTCAGAAGCAAACACCTACCCAGAAGGGAAGAGCAAGAAAGGTTGACTGCATGGTGTGCAAAGGATGCTCTTGCCGAGTCCTATCTACTGAACTCAATATCTGATTTCTTATTGCCTTGCATTAGGAATTGCAAGACCTCCCAAGAAACTTGGAAAGTACTCTCATCATATTTCTCATCAAATACAAGAGCTAGGAAGAACCAATTATGGATGGAGTTTACAACCCTAAAAAATCAACCAAAGCAAAGTGTGGTTGATTATGTGATCAAGATGAAGGATGTGGCTGACCAGCTTGCAAGTATTGGAGAGTGGATAGAAGAAGAACACATAGTAAGGCAGATCATCAATGGTATCAAGGCTGATGATAAGTGGGAGTCATTCACTACAACAATGGACATGTACATGGATATGTAGATACCTGACCTCAACACCTTGATGGGGCAACTCTTCACCCATGAGACAAAGCTCAATAAGAATGGTGAAAGCTCTAGAGGTAAACAATCTTCTACCCTTTATATAGATAAGAATAAAAGTAAGGATAAGGGTAAAAGCAAAAAGAATGAAGAAGAGGCTAGTATCTCTCAAGTTAACTACATAGGTAGAGGAAGAGGTACTAGAGGAAGGTTAGAGGAGGAAAGAAAGGAAAGGGGAGATCCTACAATACTCCACCTTGCAACGTCTGTGGCCTTACCAACCACACCACAGAAGAATGTTTCAAGAACACAAGGAATCAAAGGGGAAGAGGCTTCCATAGAGGGAGCTATGGACAGTTTAGAGGTAGATTCAACAATGGAGGAAGCAATTACAATCACAACTACAACCAAGGCTACAACAACAATAATTATGAAGGAGGTTTCAGAGGTAGAAGAGATTATAACAACTACATAGAAGACAAAGGGGATTCTCTACTCATCATGAACATGAAATCCAAGCAAGGTAAAGATGATGAACATCTTTTCTATATTGATTTTGGTTGTTCCAATCATATGGATGGAAATGTAGCATTGCTATATGATCTCGAAGAATGCAAAGGGAAGCATGAAGTATAGACAGGTGATGACACTAGACACATTGTCAAAAAAATTGGAAATGTCAAAGCTTCTGATGGTAATATGAACCTCTTAAGTAAGGTTTTATATGTACCAATTATAACAAAGAACCTAATCAGTGTTGGATAAATTGTTGAGAAAGGTTTACATGTCAGATTCACAAGGCATGGAGCATATGTGGAAGACCCTCAACAAGGCTTCAAGAGGATTGCAAAAGGTGAGAAATCCGGTAGAATTTTTACATTTTAGATTGAAGACACCAGAAACATAGCACTCTTCAATTAGAAAGATGAGACTCTATCTGAACTAGAGATATGGCACAAAAGGCCAGGTCATATAGGAGGAATAACACTAAAGAAAATATGTAGGGATTAGAGTGTGCTTGGCATTCCAAATGTGTCCAAGCAACACATGATATAAAAATGTGGAGCATGCCAATTTGGCAAAGCTCACAAGCAACCATTCAACAGAAAGGGGTACACGTATGAAGACTACTTGGAGCTTGTACACACTGATGTGTGGTCCTAGCAAAGATCCATCAATCTCAGGCTCAAGGCACTATGTTTCATTTATATATGATTACAGTAGATGGACAATTCTTTACTTCATGAAGCATAAGGATGAAGTATCTACATGTTTCAAAAAGTATTTGGTACTATTTGAGAACCAAACTGGTAGAGGCTTGAAGAGGATCAGATCTGATGGAGGTGGTGAGTATTTCTCATATGAATTTGATTCATTCTTACAGAATAGAGGTATAAAAAGAGAAGTCACAACAAGTTATACTCCTGAACTAAATGAAGTGGCAGAGAGAAGGAACATGTTGATAGTAGAGGCTGCAAGATCAATGTTGCATGAGAAGAAACTACAGCTACATACTTAATTAATGTCCTTGTATGGAATGACACCCTATGAAGCGTGGAATGGGAGGAGACCTTCATTGGACCATTGCAAAATCTTTGGGTTCATTGCTTATGCACATAAACTCTCACAGATTAGAGGGAATCTTGATCCTAAGTCTGAAATTTTTATATTCATTGGGTATGACCAAAACCAAAAGGGTTATAGGCTATGTAATCCCACTAAAAAAGGATTTATAGTTAGTAGGGATGTAGTGTTTGATGAAAATAATTCATGGTTTGAAGATGATTGCAGGAAGATCAAGTTACCTTATTATTTGGGAAAATGACTTTCCAACTCTCACTCAAGAAGATCAACAATTACCAAAAGATACCAATTCAGAGGATGAAGAGCTGACTTTAAGGCTTGGAAGCCAAGAGGCAAGACTAAGTTCAACCAATTGGAAGACATTCTAGAGTCCTCCAATCAAGCACTCAGGAGATGTCAAAGGGAGAATAAAGAGCCCATAAGGTATGGCTATGACACATTATTAGTTACCAAGCATTCTGTGTATATCACGAAAGAATCAATGAAGAAGAAAACTTCTCCATATAAAGATGCCAATAATAAAGAATGGAGGCAAGCCATGCAGGAAGAAGTTGAAGCACTTCACGAGAACAATACTTGGGAGTTGGTTCCCAAGAAGCCAAGCATCAAGGTAATAGGATCCAGGTGAATTTATAAAATCAAGAAAAATACAGATGGTTCTATAAACAAATACAAGGCAAGGTTAGTGGCAAAAAGCTTTGCTCAAACCCATGGAGTGGAAAATGAAGAATCTTTTTCACCTATTGCTAATATGGCAATAATTAGGGTTTTGGTAAGTATTGTTGCTTCCAAGAACTGGAACCTATATCAGTTAGATGTTAAGAATGCATTCCTAAATGGATGGATCTCAAATGAAGTGTGCATAGATCAACCACTAGGGTATGAAGATAAGGATAAACCAAGTTTTTTATGCAAACTAAGGAACGCACTCTAAAACAAGCTCCTAGAGCTTGGAACCATAGGCTTGTTACTTATTTGCAAGATCAACGTTTTGTGGCTAGCAAAGCAGATTCTTCTTTATTTATAAAGAAGACCAACTCATAAGTTATCTACTTATGTGTCTATGTGGATGAAATTATCATTAAAGGGAATGATGCTAATGGAATCAAGCAAGTTAAATCTCAACTAATGGAAGAACTTAAAATCAGTGATCTTGGTTTGTTAACATACTTTCTTGGTCTAGAACTTGTGTATACAGATTCTAGTGTGTTTATCACTAAAAGAAAGTATATCCATGATATGTTGGTAAAATTCAATATGGAGAACACCAAAATTGCAGGTACACCCATGGAACTCAATCATAACTTAGTTTTCATGAAGGAGAACTTCTTGAGGATGCTATAGGTTACCAAAAACTTATTGGGAGTATCAACTATGCAACCCTAACAAGAGTAGACATTGCCTATGGAGTAAGTACATTAAGTCAGTTTATGCATGCACCAAGAAAGCCTCACATGGAAGCTGCCAATAGGGTGCTAAAGTATCTAAAGGGTACCATGAATGAAGGGTTGTTCAATCCTTTCACTTCTTACTTGGACATAAAGATGTATTCTGATGCGGATTGGGCTGGCTCGAAGGATGATAGGAGGAGCACTTCAGGATACGTGTCTTTTGTAGGTTCAAAGCTTTTATCATGGTCATCCAAGACGCAACCAACTGTGCCATTGTCATCTACAGAGGCATAGTATAGAGGCCTAGCAAATGCAACTCAAGAGGCTATGTGGCTCAAGCAAATCTACACAGATTTGGGATTGCACTATTACACTCCAATAATTTTTGGAGTCAATACTAGCTCACTTCATTTGGCTGCTAATACTGTATATCATGCAAGGACTAAGCAATTGAAGTGCACTATCATTATGTAAGGGAGAAATTGCTTAGCAAGTACATTCAATTGTCCTATGTATCAACTCATTTACAATGTGCAGATATACTCACAAGATCTTTGGATAGAACCAAGATGAACAGGTTCAAATAAATAAAGGAGGAATGAATACCAAGCATGTCAAGGGAGTTGTGGGTACAAGAGAAACCAAGCCCACATACTTGGATGACTAGTATATTTCTCATGGAACCTTATATGATCAATCCCTTGTAAAATCAACTACATTTACCTTTGTAAAAGAATCTTACTCCCATGAGGAGTTGGGAAGCATCAAATCTCGATCCATATGGTAGTTGATTGATAAACAAATATATCCTATAGTTTAGGATTTATGTTTAGGTGGACTTTTGAATTTGAATTCAAAATATTTGCTCCAAACTCATCTATAAAAAGAGGATCAAATGACCCACATGACATCTCGACTTGAGGAGATCATTTTAAACGGGATACATTGTGATTTGAGAGCTCACTCCATAGCTCAATCACCATTCTCACATTGTTCAATAGATTATTGCCAATGACATTGTATTTGTATATGATTTAATACATACATTTTCATTACATCTTCAATTTACTTCTCTGCCATGACTACATCAATACGGTGATCTTCTAAGAGCTTGTTCTCAGTGTATGATTGATCATTTGTCATGATTTAAAGCATCATAGATTCAGTATACTGTCTACTTTTATACCTATAGAATCACATTATCATTGCTTCTCTGAAGCGTGAGATATTATCATTTCACTACTTTCTGGTATGTTGACTAATTCACCCCGAAAATGTCGGGATACTCCTATGATTTTCTAAATATCACACTCAGCATATAGTTCATATATCTTGTTGAAATCACTCATGTTTGATAGCTATATAAGTTAATTAGACATCATCAAAACGAATTAGACTAATTGGTATCATGCTCATAGCACTATTCAAAGTATTGAACAGGTGTAGAGACTAAAATAGCAAGTCTATGACCTTGGATCAATTTCCTACCTATCTGTTTTGATCCTTTGATTAGTGGATCATGTTCAAAACAACATAGGTGATTATTTATGATCAATCGCAAGCTAGAGAGGCCCACTACACTCTCCACCAATTGTTCTTGGCTGGTGTGAAGTAGGTTTAAGCAACACCACTTCATCTATGAAGACTATCCACCATCTCCTCCAACATTGCACAAATAATTTTACTAAGGAACCTTCAAGGTTTCATTGAATAAGATTGGAGGATCTTATAATAAAAAAAAAATATTTCTAATCTTTAACAAAAGTGTTGTTGGGCATCATAAGATTTATGAAGCTCGCTTATTTGACACGAAAAATATGTGTGTTTCAACATCTATGTTAGAAAAATGGATGGGTGTGAAATGGACTTTGAGGGGTCCATGTTCCATAAGCACTTCCTTGAGTTTTAGTGTCTTTGTTTCGGGCATTACTCATTTTTAAATGTTGGAACCCTTGTTTTGGAGAGAAAATAATGTGTTTATCTCTTTTTTTGGAGTTTTTTTTATATGGGAGTTTCATATCTTTAAGATAGAGTTCCATTGGAGATAGCTCGGATTTATAACTACAGCTTACAAATACGTATAATCGATGTGGATGCTCGTCCATATGAGAGTATAGAGGGTTCTGTCACTTCATTTACATGTACAATGGCATTTTGGTTTCTACTTTAGTTAATGCTAGTTTGAATTGATCTTCGTTTTTTAATGGATGTGTCATGGCATTGTGGTTATCCCTTTCATTATGCCATGCAAATTTGGGTTTTGATTTTCCACATGCACACAAATTAATTGATAGAGGTTCTTTAGAACTTGGTTGGTACTTGCGTTTCAATTTTTTTTTGAAAATACATGATCCATTTTTTAGCCTTGTTTCACATCCCATTTGTAGCACTATGGATATTATTTTATTATTTATCCATATTTCATGAATAAGTTTTCTAATGACCAATGGATATTATTTTATTGTTGTGCTCACCATAATGAATAATTAGAAATATTTATATAATAGGGGCACGAGTGGCCCATCCATTTGTCCATGTAACTATATCCAAAGTCTAACCCTATATATGTTTTGAAAAAAAATTGCTTTTGGCCCTTCCCTCCAACTTCTCTCCATAACCTAAAGAGTGGATGTGAAAATTATTTCTAGGCTTTGTCAAGCTTATGATCACCTAGATTTTGAGACTTCCTCCATATTTTTGATGTGGAAAATGAAAAGCACTAGATGCACTATTGATCCATCATGTTTTCATTGAAGTTGATGAGGATTATGCAAAATTCCAAAATAGATAAAAAAGGATTAATCGTACTAAACTAGATATGGATATCATGAGGGAATAGGGTGTTTGAAACATTGATCTATGATGTGATGGGAGGATCTATCCGCCTCTTCCAATATACAAATCAACTTGCTGAACCCTACACAACTCATCTGATTTGTTGGAGATGGTCCTAATGGACTACTTGCAGAATATAGTAATGCTCACATTAGGCAAGCTCAGTATTTTAATAATCTTTTTTAACATGAAAGCAATAAAAATATACAATGAGCTAAGGAACATGATGAGCTTGAAAGATGATTTGAGGAGAGAAAGATGATTGTGCTTGAAAGTTAAGAAAATGGTTAAGAAGCTTATATGAAGACAACATCTAACGATAGCCAAAGAGGACGAACATTAGAAAATGTATAAGACTTGAAGTTCGCATCTATTTGATGTAAAATATGACTCCAAATTTCCAAGTAAGTTCATGATCTCATCAATATGAGAATCATCTTTAACATACGGCTAGGAAATCATGAAGAGAAAGATGTGCCTTAAAACGTGTTGTGATGTGTTTGAATTGAAAAGGAAAAGTTCTTCACATTCTAAAACACCGGCTCACCATTTATAGATGGCATATTGTGCTTTGTGCAGTACTAGATGCGCTACTAGATTCTAAAATGATTCTCATATTTCAAAGCATACTGTTTAACTCACATTGATAATAGTACATCATTAACCTTATAGGAAAAATCACATGTAGATCCATCCTGTTGCCTAAAACAAATCCTACTCCATCATCTGCCTTACTTTCTACAAGATTTGTGAAGTCTTTTTTGAACAACTCATCTATGAGTGAGGTGCTCAAGCTAGAGAGATTCAAAGGATTGAGAAGACATAAAATTGTGAAAGACTTTCTTGAGAACACATGTTGATGTTGATGATATCCACAATGTTATGGACAATGCGATCTTGACTATGAGATGATATAAATCAATCTATAAGGTAGCTTGCTTGCACTTGAGGGCTCAAGAATTTAAAGGAGTGTTGTTGATATATTTAGCTAGTGATGTGTGTGACCACACTAGGACTGCGGGGGCACTTTTTTCCCTCTTTAGGAGGTTTTTCCCCCCAGCATGTATTTACGCTTGTTGCCCTAATGGGCTACTTATCTTTGTACATCCTAGTGGTAATATATAGGTTTTGGTTCACCAGTATAAGCATCCTGAAGTCTACTACAGGTTTAGCAAAACTTGACAGGGTAGTTCTGTTCAAGTTTTTGAGATATAGTCAATTTTTTGCGTCAAGGTATTTTAGTCACTAGCCATGGCTAAAAGCAATGATGTATTTTGTATGTTGGCTATTGAGGATAAGTTGGATGGTATGAATTACCCATTATGGGCTTATGTGATGCGTCATGTATTGGTTAGAAAATGACTATGGAATATTGTGCAGGGTGTTGAAAAACGTCCTATTACACCTGCAAATACAGGTATTGAAGCTGATGCAGATGGGGTTAAAGATGGTGATATTCTACAGATTCCTATTCATGCCCTGGTTTTTGCCACACCTATTGTAGATCAAATTCATTAAGATGGTAGAGATGCTCATACACATGTATTGAGAGCCTTGTCTATCAAACATGCCATTATTTCTCATATTCGCTCATGCAGAATAGCTAAGGTTGCTTGGGATACACTTACCACTTTATACCAGGCAAGGAATGAGACCCGTGTTGCTTACCTCTGAGAAACACTAGAGAGTGAGAACATGAATGAAGATGATTCTATGGACAGTTTTTTGACAAAGATCAAAGACTTGAAGGAACAGTTGACTTGCGTTGATGAAGTTATACTAGATAGCTCACTTGTGTAGACCGTTTTGAATGGTCTTCCTGATTCATATCAGAGTTTTGCTTCTACTCTTTGTTTGATGATGCAGCATAAGTCAAGATTGGCTTGGTTGTGAAATTTCTTGATGACATATGAATAGTTCATGATGTGTCAAATGGCAACATGATTATTGCTTCTAGCATTTTATGTCATGGGATGTATAAGCTCATCGACTATGAAAAATCTCTAAATGATTCAGCATGTGCAGTACATGATTCTCATGCTATGCCATATGCAAAGCTTTGGCATGCATGCTTTGGTCATCTCAATTTTGCTAGTCTTTTACACCTGCAGAAATTTGAAATGGTGTGCTCTCTGCCCAAACTTTAGGCACCCGATAAACATGTATGTGAAGATTGTATTTTTGGGAAAATGGAGCATTCCTCATTCACAAACGATGGTTCAGTTGGAGCTACTAAAAAATTGCAGCTTGTTCATAGTGATGTCTGTGGTCCTATGCATACACCCTCTTTTGGAAACTATCTTTACTTCGTGACTTTCATTGATGATTTTTCCAAGCATGCATGGGTATTTCCACTCAAAGCAAAGTCTGAAGTGTTTATGTGCTCTAAACAGTTTTTGGTTTTGGCTAAAAATCTATCAGCATGTAAAATGGGCACCCTTTGTTTTGATCGGGGGGGATGTATGTCTTCCAAATTTAATGCATTTCTAGCTCAAAGTGGGATAAAACATCAGTGTATAGTGTCGTATACAGCTCAATAGAATGGAGTTGCAGAACGAAGGAACAAGTCACTCATGGAGATGGCGAAGTGTATGGTCAAGAGTCAGGTTTTACCACATAGTTTCTAGCTTGAGGCTGTTACGTGTGCAACATATGTACTTAATAGGTGTCCCACTAAAGCGTTGGAGTCTATACTCCATGTGAGGCTTGGCATGGTCACAAGCCATCAGTTGCTCATGCATTTTTTTGGTTGTTTGGCATATGCATTAGTGCTTGAACAACAACACAAAAAATTGAATGATAAAGCAATGAAATGTATTTTCGTTGGGCACAGTTCTAAAAGCAAAGGCTATCTTCTATATCATCCATAGATTAAATGTATTTTGGTGAGCCGTGATGTTGTTTTTTTGGAAGATGCTTTTCAGCCCCTACTTTCATGGACTAAGGAGACATCTGTTAGCTCCAAAAATGTGTATAATACTTTGCTACCTCTTTTAACAAGTGGACAATCTAGTGCTGGTCCTAATGAGGCAACTTGTCAACCTTTACAAGTTTCATGTGATGATGCAGATCATTTTATTTATGATGCAGATTTGCATGATGTAGTTATTGATGAGAGAGTTGATATTAAGGAGGCAAAAACTATGCCAAAATGGCTAGTGGAGACTTTGCATGATAGCAAATTAGATGCACCTTTGTCATATCATATTCATTCAGCCTCTCATAGTGCCTCTTTTGCATCAGATTGCAATGCTATGGCTGCCTCTAGTCTCTATGATGAGGCTGACCCTATTTCATTTGATGAAGCACGAAATTCTGAACATTGGATGGCTACAATGCAATGTGAATATGATGCTATCATGAAAAATGGTACCTAGTCTTTATGTCACTTGCCTTATGGCAAGAAGGCCAATGGCACTAAGTGGGTATACAAGCTGAAGTGTAAACGTGATGGAACAATTGAAACATATAAGGCTAGGCTTGTTGCAAAGGGTTATGCTCAGGAAAGAGGCATTGATTTTGATGAGACCTTTGCTCCTACTTGCTGAATGACTATTGTTCATAGCATCTATGCACTTGCAGCTCATCATGGTTGGAATGCACATCAGTTGGACATTAAAACTACATTTCTAAATGGTGACTTGCATGAAGAATTGTATGTTTTTCAGCATCGTGGCTTTGTGCAGAAAGGGCATGAGAACCAGATGTGCAGGTTAAAGAAGGCATTATATGGTTTAAAGCAAGTGCCATGTGCATGGTATGAAAAGATACATGCCTATCTAATTGCACATGGTTTTGAGAGCACTTCAACTAAAAGTGCCTTATATGTTAAGCATGCTAATGATGTGCTTCTAATCATTTTTGTGTATGTTGATGAAATGCTACTCACTGGCCCTCATGAGAAGCATATTGCTGATTTTAAGGCTGATCTGCATGCCTCATTTGAGATGTCAAATTTGGAGCATTTGCATTGTTATTTGGGCATTCAATTTATGCAATTTGATGGCGGAATAGCTTTGTGTCAAACAAATTATATTGACACATTATTGCGGTGTTTTGGCCTTGAAGATTGCGAACCTATTGCCACTCTTATAGAGATAGGTTTATGATTGAGTCTTCATGATGCTGGAAATGCATTTGATGCTACTCTCTAACAGCATGCTATTGGATGCTTCATTTACTTATGCATTACTCGGCTAGATATTTAGCTTCTTGTCTAACAGATGAGCACTTTTATGCATTGCTTAGATGTCAAGCATTGGCAAGCGGTTAAGCACATCTTTTGCTACTTGAGTGGTATCCGACTACTTGGATTGTTCTATGCGAAGGGGGGATCACTACTACCAGATTTACATGCTTTTTCTAACTTTGAGTTGGTTGGGTGCTATGACACGCATGTGTCCACTAGTGGCTTTTGCTTCATGCTCGGTAGCTTTATGTATATCTTGGTTGAGCAAGAAGCATGCTACTGTGGCCACTTCCAATTGTGAGGCTGAGTATAGGGCAGCTTTGTCAGTTACTGTTGAGTGTGTGTGGTTTAGAGGCCTTATGGCTGATTTGGGTGTTGGTCAATCTTTTGCCACCACCATCTTCACTAACAATCAGAACACATTGTTAGTTGCAAAGAACCTTGTGTCCCATGCTGGCACTAAGCACATTGAGGTGCATTATCATTATGTCAAGGAGAGGTTTTCTACTGGAGAGATCAGCTAGGCATATGTGCCCATGCAAGAGAGCATTGTAGAACTTTTCAGGAAGGCTCTGCCTAGGGAGAAGTTTGAAGCTTTCCGCAATGCTTTGGACTTCCTTTTGTGGATTTGCACTTCCTTACACATGAGTGACAGCTCCTTGTTCACCGCATCACTCCTAGGGGAGGTTTGATGATATATTTAGGTAGTGATGTGTGTGAACATGCTAGGACCATCGGGGCACTTTTTTCCCTCTTTAGGAGGTTTTTTCCCCCGGGTTGTATACGGGCCTAGTTCCCTAACAGGCTACTTATCTTTGTACATGCTATTGGTAACACATTCAGTATTGTGTGTTGTGCTCCAAGCTTCTTCTTCTTCTTCTTCTTCCTTTGTGCTCTTCCCATGCTTCCGTAGACCTCAAACTCCAAGAAGTGCTTCTGCCAAGTCATACTAAGGTTTGGAGGCTTTATAACCTATGATTGATGAGCTCTTGGACTATATAGGTACCTACAACAAACATAATAATATCTTTGTGGATTTTAAGCTACTCCAATGTAGAATCATGGCATTCTATGATGCTTCCATTGTCAAACACAATTGGATTTTTAAGTTTGTAACCAATTTTGATGTGTAAAGTCCTAAAGGTTTGGAAGTGGGAGAGAGTTACTTTTATCCCAATGAATAGAGAAATTGACGGATACATTTTGGAGATAGATATAAAATATTGTTGGAATTCGAGGCATTCGTAAGCACGTGAACAACACAAGGAAGAAGAAGAAGCTTGGAGCAAAACACACAATATGTATTACCAACAGAATGTACAAAGCTAAGTGACCTATTAGGGTTATAGGCGTATATAAATCCAAGGGGAAAAGCCTTCTAAAGAGGGAAAAAGTGCCCCAATAGTCCTAGTGTGTTCACACACATCGCTACCTAAATATATAAATAAATCCCCCCTCGGAGTGATGTAGTGAACAAGGAGCTCGCACTCATGTGTAAGGAAGTGCCAAGCTATGTGGAATCAATCCACAAAAGGAAGTATGCCCAATGCTTTGTGAAAAGCTTCAAACTTCTCCCTAGGTAAAGCCTTTGTGGAAAGGTCTACAATGTTCTTCTCTGTGGGCACATACACCAAACGCATCTCTCCAGCAGAGAACCTCTCCTTGACATAATGATAGTGCACCTCAATGTGCTTAGTGAGAGCATGGAACACATGGTTCCTCACAACTGCGAATGCGTTATGACTATCGGTGAAGATGGTGGTGGCAAAAGATTGACCAACACCCAAATTAGCCATAAGGTTTGTAAGCCACACACATTGAAAAATCACTTGGAAAGCTCCCCCATACTAAGCCTCAAAAATAGAAGTGGCCACAGTAGGCTTCTTCTTGCTCAACCATGCATGAGCTACCAAGCATGAAGCAAAAGCCACTCATGGACACACCAATGTCATAGCAACCAACCCAATCCGAGTTAGAAAAAGCATGTAAATATGGCAATAGTGATCCCCCTTGGGATAAAACAATCCTAGTAATCGAGTACCATTCAAGTAGTGAAAGATGCACTTAACCACCGACATTTAGGCAATGCATAAAGTTGATCATCTATGAGACGACAGATTGAATATCTGGCTAAGTAATGCGTAAGTAAATCAAGCATCCAATATAGAACAACATCAAATGCATCTCCAACATCATGACGACTCAATCATAAAATTGTTTTTATCGGATGGTAATAAGTTTGCAATCTTCAAGGGCAAATTGTTGCAATAATGTGTCAATATATTTTGTTTGGCACAAAGCTATTCAACCATCAACTTGCATAAACTGAATGCCCAAATAATGATGCAAATGCTCCAAATCTGACATCTCAAACGAGGCATGCAAATCAACCTTATAATCAACAATATGCTTTCCATGAGGACCAATGAGCAACATCTGATCAACATAGACAATGATGACAAGAAGCATATGACTCACATGCTTAATATATAAAGTTCTCTCAATTGGAATGTTCTCAAAACCACGTGCAATCAGGTAGGCATCTATCTTTTCATACCAAGCACGTGGTGCTTGCTTCAAACTATATAATGTTTTTTTCAACCTGCACACTTTGTTTTCATGCCCTTTTTGCACAAAACCATGGGGCTATAAAACATACACTTCTTCATGCAAGTCACCATTCAAAAATGTCGTTTTAATGTCTAACTGATGTACATTCCAACCATGCTAAGCTACAAGTGCACAGATTCTATGAACAATAGTCATTTGGCATGTAGGAGCAAAGGTCTCATCAAAATCAATGCCTCTTTCTTGAGCATAACCTTTTGCTACAAGCCTCACCTTATAAATATCAAATATTCCATCACTCTTATGCTTGAGCTTGTATACCCACTTAGTGCCAATGGCCTTCTTGCTAGGAGGCAAGTCACATAAACACTAGGTACTATTTTGCATGATAGCATCATATTCTTATTGCATAACAACCATCCAATTTTTCGAGTTTTGTGCTTCATCAAACGAAATAGGCTCACTCACATCACAAAGACTAGAGGCCCCCGTAGCATAGCAATGTGATGGAAAAGAATCACTATGAGAGCCTGAATGATATAACAAAGGTGCATCTAATTTGCTATCTTGCAAAGCCTATTTAAACCACTTGAGCATAGTTTTTGCCTCCTCTATATTAGTCCTCTCATCAACAAGTGCATCATGTAAATCTAGATCCAAAATGGAATGATCTACATCATCATGCGGAACTTGTGAAGGTTGAGAAATTGCCTCATGTGGATGAACACTAGACTGTCCACCTATAAAAACAAGCACCAAAGTGTCACACACATCTTTGGAGCTAATTGATGTCTTGTTAGTACATGAAAGTAATGGCTGAATTGCAACTTCCACAAAAACAACATCACGAATAACCAAAATACATTTAGTCTATGGATGATATAGACGATAGCCTTTGCTTTTAGAACTATACCCAAAAAATTACATTTCATTGCTTTATCATCTGATTTCCTGCATTTTTGTTCATGCATTAGTGCATATGCTAGACAACGAAAGATATTTAGATGAGCAATGGATGGTTTGGGACCATTCCAAGCATCATATGGAGTGATAAACAACAATGATTTAGTGGCACACTTGTTAAGTACATATGTTGCCCACATGATAGCCTCAAGCCAAAAGCTATGTGGTAAAGCGTAACTCTTGACCATACACCTTGCCATCTCCATGAGTGATCTATTCTTCCTTTGAGAATCTCCATTCTGTTGAGGTGTATTGTTGAGGAATCACTCACGAATTTGACAAACGGACATAAAAAGGAAAAAAAGAAGGCGGAATCTTCAGAAAATCAAAGCCTTCAGTTGTACAGTGTGCGATGTCAGAACGCGGTGTGCGCATAACCAGAGTAACAGAGCAATAGAGCAATAAACCGCGGTGTGCGCATAACGCTCACATTAAAGAATAGGAGCGTAGAAGAGCGCAGAGGAAAAAGTGTATATATACACCAAGCATTGAAGGACTTAAGGAGAGGAGAAGAAGAGATGAGAAGACTCGGAGAGATGGTGAACAAGATGAGGATGATGAGAGATCACGTATGAGTGAAGAGAGAGAGTGAGAAGTTCTCAGAAGACGCCGTAGATCGCGTATGAACAGATGAATAACAGAAGCCTGAGATATCGGGTATTCATCTGAGAGGGATGGTAATAAGAAACTACTCAGTATAGGAGAGTTTCTGCAGCTTGAGCAACAAGAGGCCAAGCTAATTTGTACACATCTTCTCTAATAGAAAACACATGTTCATGTGGAAGTTTGCGCGCATTGTTCACAGGTGAAGAATCTGAGTTTTCTTTTCGTGTTACGGTAGAACGTTCGTTAACCATTAAGAGTTACGATTCGTTACTAAATGTGTACTCTCTCAGTAAACGAATGTTTCGGTCAAAGATATCACAATAAACGTATTTTCGGTCAGTGACAGTTCTTACAGTAAACGAGTAATTTCCGATAGAAGAACGAAGTAGATCTCGCAGAGTAATGCGAAGTTTTGTGTGAGAGATAGCTCATTCTGTAGCTAGACATCTCTACTTTCAGTTGATCAAAGTTTCTGGTGGAAAAGATATCCACACACAGTACAAAGTCTGACCGGAAAGAGGCCATCTGAACTAGAGGAGTTTTTCTTAAACCTCAGAAAGAGTTCAGTAAGTTAAGGAAGCTTTGCATCACTTCCTTACTTTATGTATGTTCGCTTGAAGTTATTATAAACAGAATTGAAGTTCATTTCGGTACAATTCCGGTACAATTTCGGTGACGTCTCAGTGACAGTCCGGTGAAGTTCCGGTGGAATTTAAGTCACAGTTTAACACAGTTAAGCGACAGTAATCCTGCTAAGCTACTGCTGATAACAGAGGTGTTCTATTTCACTTTAGCTTAGTTCTCTATTCGGCGGAGCGGCAATTTCCGCAAGCCTGACAAGGTTCAAGCCTTGTCGCGAAGACCATCATCGGCGATATCTGAGCAAAAGTTAATCGCCAACAATTGGTATCAGAGCCGGCATATCTATCAGACCTGGTTAGTCCCACGAGCGGCATCAAAGCCAAAAACTCTCAAAGGCAACCTAAAGCAAACAAGAAAATCATGGCAGATCATGTCCAAATTGAAATGCTGGACAGAGATAATTATCCTGCATGGGTAATGCGCATGGAAGCCTTACTTATGAGTAAGGACTTAATGATGTATGTGACCGGAGAAGAAAAGAAGCCGACCTTCGAAGATGATAGCCAACCGGAAAAGGAAGAGTTAGAAGCTTTGAAGCTGTGGCAGAAGAAAGATGCAACGGCAAGAGCCTACATCTACAATACTGTTTCAGATCATCTACTATCGCACATTAGAGGTCTAGAGATAGCAGCGGACATATGGAGTGCATTGGAAGACCACTTCCAAAATACTACGAAAGCTAGAAAGGCTAGCTTATGGTCCGAGTTCACAACCCTCAAAAAGAAGCCGAGTCAAAGCATTAGTGACTACGTCACTAAAATGAAGGATCTAGCAGATAGTCTTGGATCCATAAATGAAGATGTCGAAAATCACAGATTGATAGCGCAACTGTTAACAGGGTTAAGAGGAGATGAAAGGTGGAAACCTTTCGTACTCTCAACTGAACTTTCCTTAAATCACTTTGTACCAGATTTAAATCAGTTGCTTGGTTTAATGCTCACATATGAGCAAGATCTGAAGGGAGATGCAGATAAAGGACAAAGCTCTGCAATGTACATGAAGAACAAGAAGAAAGACAAAGATAAGTCAAAAGACGAAGAAGAGTCAAGCTCTCAGACCTATTATGCAAGAGGTAAAGGCACTGGCAGAGGAAGAACAAGGTTTTTGGGAAGAGGAAGAAGTAGCCAGAATACCAACAAGAAAGCTTGCTGGATTTGTGGACTAAGTAATCATCTGGCGCATGACTGTTGGCACAGCCAACAGGGATCAAATCAAAATCAGAACAGTAATAGTAGAGGCAGAAGCGGAAGATATCAGAATAATTTTCAAAGAGGAAGACAAAATCAAAGAGGAGGCTATGGTAGAGGTGGAGTAAGAAGTTGGGGATAGAATCAATCCTACAACACCACCTACAACAACTACGCAAACGACACGCAGAATGAAAGTCATACATTGTTGATGATGAACTCAATCAGCACATCTAATAACGAAGATCTAAAGGTATTTTACATTGACTCTGGATGTTCTAATCACTTGTCAGGAAATATAGAACTAATGTCAGAACTAAAAAAGGGTAGTTCTAGTCACACTGCTCAAACAGGTGACAATACGAGACATAGCGTAAATTCAATTGGAAAAGTGAAATGCAAGAGTGGAGCAGATTTGCTAACTAATGTTTTGTATGTTCCGACAATACCGAAAAATTTGATCAGTGTGGGACAGATAGTTGAGAAAGGTTTTAGGTCAGATTTACAAACAAAGGCGTATTTGTAGAAGATCCCGAGAACGGATATAATCAGATCGTCTCTGGTAAGAAAGAAGGAAGACTCTTTACCTTAAGAGTACAAGGGAACATTGGCCAAGCGTTGCTCACACATGGTGAGACGGTTATTACAGAACTTGACCTCTGGCACAAGAGATTAGGTCATTTCAATGAAAAAGGAATCAAAGCTATGATAGCGAATGGGTCTGTACTGGGATTACCGAACGTACAAAACCAACATATGATTCACAAATGCGAAGCTTGTCAGATGGGAAAAGCCCACAGGTTACCTTTCCAGAAGAAAGGATTCAAACATGACGGTGTGCTAGAACTCATACATACAGATGTATGGGGACCAACAAAAGAAGGATCAATCAACGGATCGAGGTACTATGTCTTATTCATTGATGATGCAACAAGATGGATAACTCTTTATGTTTTGAAGGAAAAGTCAGAAGTGTTTGGAGCTTTCAGACATTTTCATGCATATGCTGAAAGACTCACAGGTCAAAAGCTTAAAAGACTGAGGTCTGATGGAGGTGGAGAATACTTCTCCTGAGAATTCAATGACTATCTTTGGAATACAGGAATTAAGAGAGAAATAACCTGCAGATATACACCACAACAAAACGGTGTAGCAGAAAGAAGGAACCGAACTCTAGTCGAGTTTGCACGAGCTATGCTGAAAGAAAAGAATTGCCTTGATTATCTTTGGGTTGAAGCCGTAAATACAGCTACATACTTGGTAAATAGATTACCATGTACAACATTAGAAGGAATGACCCCTTATGAAGCCTGGTGGGGAAAGAAGCCAACACTTGATCATTGTAAAGTGTTTGGATCACTAGCATACGCTTATGTACCGTCTCAACTGAGACATAAGCTTGAACCGAAAGCAGAGAAATATGTGTTCGTCGGATATGATGAAAAGCAGATGGGTTACAGGTTATGGAGTCCTCTAACCAAACAATTTACTATTTCCAGAGATGTAACGTTTGATGAACAGAAAAGCTGGTATGCAGATCAGAGTCATACAGCTGAAGAATTTGAAGAAGAGATAAAAAGGAAAGAGAAAGGAAAATCAATTGTGCAGGTGAACAGAGATGAAGATCATATGCAGGCGAGTACGTCCAGGAGCAGATCAGGTATGAGAAACGAAGATGAAGACGTGTATTCAGATACACATGAAGAATATGAGCTAAGAAGGTCAAACAGAGTAAGAAGACAACCCGAAAGGTACTCGTATGATACATCGTATATAACTTAGAAAGATTTTGCATATATGATCAAAGATGATGATGAACCTCAGAGCTATGATGAAGCTAAAAGCAAGAAGCAATGGCAAGAAGCAATGGAAGAAGAATTCAGCGCACTGGAAGAGAACAAGACATGGGAGCTTGTTCCTAAACCAAATGGTAAGAAAGTGATCGGAAATAAATGGGTTTTCAAAGTTAAGAAACTTGCAGATGGAAGGATAGCCAGACATAAAGCGAGACTAGTTATCAAGGGCTATGCTCAGACGCATGGCATAGACTATGATGAAATGTTTAGTCTAGTGGCCAAGATGTCAACTATAAGGACAATGATTGCTATAGCAGCATCAAAAGGTTGGAAGCTAACTCAGCTAGATATAAAGAACGTATTTTTGAATGGATATATATCAGATGAAGTCTATATGGAACAACCGGAAGGGTTTGTAAGTTCCAAATACCCAAACTTTGTTTGCAGATTAAAGAAAGCACTTTACGGACTGAAGCAAGCTCCAAGAGCTTGGAACTACAGACTTTTGAACTATCTCAATGAACTTGGATACCAAAGTTTGAAAGCAGATGCAAGTCTACTCATCAAAAGAACAGAAGAAGGAATGATCTACATTTGTATCTATGTAGATGACATAATAATTACAGGAACCTCAGATGAAGGAATCCGAGAGGTGAAGAAACTGCTCGAAAAGGAATTCAAAATCAGTGACCTGGGAAAGTTATCATACTTTCTAGGTATGGAAATCACATATACAGATTATGGTGTATATGTTACGCAAAAAGGATATCTCCTAAACCTACTAAAGAAGTTTAATATGGAGAACTGCAGAGAAGCTTCAACACCACTTGACGTAAATCATAAACTCAGCAAATATGATGGTACAGAATTCAAAGACATGAAGAAGTATCAGTCGTTAGTAGGAAGCTTAATTTACGCTACGCTAACAAGACCGGATCTCAGCTATCCGGTGGGAGTTCTTTCACAGTTTATGCATTGTCCGACAGATCAACATTGGGTTGCAGGACAAAGAGTTCTTAGATATATCAAAAGAACTATAAAGGAAGGATTATATTATCCTTTTACATCAGACATAAAGCTGAAAGCATTCAGCGACTCAGACTGGGCAGGAAGTCAAGATGACAGAAGATCGACACATGGGTATATGATATACCTAGGAGATAAGATAGTAAGTTGGTGCTCAAAGAAACAGCATACAGTAGCGTTATCGTCAACAGAGGCCGAATACAAAGGACTCGTAGAGGCAGCGAAAGAAGTAATATGGATGCAGACCTTGCTCAAAAGCATGGGTATTGATCCAGGTGTACCAATTATACATGGAGACAATATGAGCTCTCTATATCTTGCAGCGAATCCGGTGTTTCACGCAAGAACAAAACACATAGAGATTCAGTATCATTTCCTGAGGGAAAAGGTAATGGAGAAGGAGATAGAAATAGTCTACACTCCTATGAAAGATCAGATAGCAGATATCTTGACAAAAAGCTTGGATGGAACAAAGACAAGTAGATTCAAAGAAATGGCAAGTATAAAAGAAAGAAAGACCGGAAGAGGTCAAATTAGTGATTGAGGGGGAGCTGTTGAGGAATCACTCACGAATTTGACAAACGGACATAAAAAGGAAAAAAAGAAGGCGGAATCTTCAGAAAATCAAAGCCTTCAGTTGTACAGTGTGCGATGTCAGAACGCGGTGTGCGCATAACCAGAGTAACAGAGCAACAGAGCAATAAACCGTGGTGTGCGCATAACGCTCACATTAAAGAATAGGAGCGTAGAAGAGCGCGGAGGAAAAAGTGTATATATACACCAAGCATTGAAGGACTTAAGGAGAGGAGAAGAAGAGATGAGAAGACTCGGAGAGATGGTGAACAGGATGAGGATGATGAGAGATCACGTATGAGTGAAGAGAGAGAGTGAGAAGTTCTCAGAAGACACCGTAGATCGCGTATGTACAGATGAATAACAGAAGCCTGAGATATCGGGTATTCATCTGAGAGGGATGGTAATAAGAAACTACTTAGTATAGGAGAGTTTCTGCAACTTGAGCAAGAAGAGGCCAAGCTAATTTGTACACATCTTCTCTAATAGAAAACACATGTTCATGTGGAAGTTTGCGCGCATTGTTCCCAGGTGAAGAATCTGAGTTTTCTTTTCGTGTTACGGTAGAACGTTCGTTAACCATTAAGAGTTACGATTCGTTACTAAACGTTGTCGGGATGAAATCCCGCAGGGAGTGTGCACTGAGTTTTTTTTCAAAAGTTCATTGTTTTTGAGTTTTTGTGTAATGTTTTGACTTAAGAGTGGTATATTTCATGCATAATTTGGCCGATTTGATTGACTGTGTGATGCGGAAACATGTTTGAGATGTATGTTAGACGAGTGTGTAAAAATAACTAACATTTGACCCATGAAAACGTAGGTTTGACCCTTCAAAACCCCTGAAAATGAGGGTTTACCCCCCTAAAAAATGAACGTGAACCCTTGGAAACCCTTGGAATTTAAGTCGAAACTGTAAATAAACCCATGAATTGGCGAGTTTGAGATAACTGTGAGCAAACGCCTAATTTTCCCGACCAAAAACCCGACGTCGGACCCTTGGAAATGGCGGTTTCTGTAGGCCAAACCCTAAAAACCCATTAAATTGCGAATATCCAGTGTGAAATCAAAACCATAGTCTAATGGAAAAATTAAAAGACCGCCAAAATTAGAAAGTTAATTGAGGAGGTGGGAACGTTCTAGAAGCGAGTCCAAGGGGGGGGCCTATAAATAGGGGCCCAAGCTTCATTTGTTCTCCCCGTGGGTTTCTTCTATGAAACGCTTCTCGAGGTAAACTTCTATCCCCCTCTCTTGTTCATTCTTATTCATATTCATCCATTACTTTTGAGTTCATTTTATGTTTGAGAGAGAGAGGGAGAGAGTAGCCGAAGTAGATGATGCTTGAAGATGGCAAGCTTTTGTGATGCTATCATGTTTGTTCATCATGTAGCTCCTGAGCATAAGTATCCTACAACAATCGATTATGGTTTTGAGGTTTTGAACGATGAGCATATTAGTCTGCATAGAGGACCGTTTGCTATCAGAGAGTGAGATTGTAGATAGAGATGACCCGAAGGCGGCAGAGATGGTTAAGGAGATTAAGGTGGCCCTGTGCGCAGCTCTCAAGAGAGACAGAGAGAGAGTCGACGGTGCAAAAATGATAGAGAGAGAGAGCGAGGGATGAATTGGCGCACTCACAAAGAAACATATGGAGGCCGTTGAATGGTACGACGAGAGACAAGAGGGAGAGGCTCTGTTGAACGACGCTACGCAGGTAAAAACGGATGAGAGAGAGAGAGAAAGAGAAGCGGCTACGCGCTGGTGGTAGCTGTCGTTGAAACAGAGAGATTGTGAGAGAGAGAGAATATTGGGTACATCATGAATGGGCTGTATGCAACGTGTCACAGAGAGAGAGATTTGGCTTCATCCGTGTTAGCGTGTACAGATGATCGACGGAGGAGATGAAGATGTTGGAGGGATGAGAGATGAAGTCGGCACTGCTATATCCTGCTAGAGAGAGATGGTGCCAAGCGGCGCTAGACTTGTTGACAGCACCAAAATTGCGGGAGAGAATATCTCCCCCCCTCCCACGGCGGCGCAGCGCGCACGCACGCTGGAGGAGGGAGAGAGAGAGAGAGAGAGAGAGAGAGAGAGAGAGAGAGAGAGAGAGAGAGAGAGAGAGAGAGAGAGAGAGAGAGAGAGAGAGACAGTCGATGGAGAGAGAGAGAGAGAGAGAGAGAGAGAAAGACACACGAAGATGGCCGCCTCCTGCGCATCAGAGAAGAGAGATATACGGGCAGGTGACAGTTGACTGAAGGCGACGCTTATTGGAGGAGAGAGAGAGATTAGCTTCAGAGAGATACTCGGGCAGGCACTGCAGATCCGGCATGACAGCACGGGACTCCTGAGAGATGCCTGCGGAGAATCGTTAGAGAGAGGTAGGGTGTATGGGCTGCTGCGTGTCACAACAGGAGCGGAGAGAGAGGGCAATTGCGTGCAGCACATAAACAGAGAGAGAAGGCGACATCAAAATTCGGCGGCGCAGTAGAATTGGATGATGGAGAGAGAGAGAAGGAGAGAGAAGTCGACAGAGAAAACAAATAAAAGAAATAAAGAAAGAAAGAAAGTAAAAACAAAAACGAGAAAGAAAGTAAAAAAAAAAGAGAAATAAAATAAAGAAGGAAGAAAGAAGAAGAGGAAAGAGAAAAGAGATGGAGGGTAGAGAAGAAGGATGAAAGGAGAAAGAGAGATGCAAGGAAGAAAAGAGAAGAGGGAAAGAAAAGAAGATGAAGAGAAAGGGTGTTTATGATTGAGGTCATGAATGTCCGAATATGACTTGAATGTGTCTATGGGTATACAATTGAATATGAGTGCAAGGGAATTTACGTATCTAGAAAACTCATCATGTGAAATTGCTTGAAATATGAAATAATGTACAAATTAATGGGTATGTATGCGAATATGCACCTGCTTGTGATTGTAAATGGTTAGAAGGGTTGTTTCTATACACATAAATATCCGTTTCCATGTAAATATTTCACTTGTGTGTGAACATTACAAAAAATTACTAAGTGGAAATGAATAAGATGTTTTTATCATGAGTTTTTGAACTAACATGATTTGTACCCCCCGTGGGTTTCTTCTATGAAACGCTTCTCCAGGTTATTGCGGTTTCTGATTATCTGAAGTAAAGAGAAGGAAGGCCATTGCGGAGGATACTTGAAGAAAAGAACGGGCCGAAGTAAAGTTGGAAGAAAAGCTTGGACCGTGAAGATCGAAGCGGAATCTCGTGGGTGATTTCTCGCACTGTAGCGAGGGATCTAGAGTATACACTAGCCGGCCCGCACTGTAGCAGCGGCGTTTATCTTGTATCATCGCACCGCACTGTAGCGGTTTTATTGTACCATCGGCCCGCACTGTAGCGGCCTGTTTGTATCACTCATTTTTATTGGAGTACTTCAGTTTCATATTTCGTTGTATCTTTGAGCTTGATCTACATCACGTGTATCATTGTGGTACCCGATCGTCTCTTTCCGACGCCCACGGTCCCACGTCTCGACACTTCCGAGGGGCGAGGGTCCCACACCCTACGAGGATCGCGCACGCTCCGGAGAGCACAGGCGAGGCGCCCAGCGCGCAGACACCGCTCGCAGGACAGCGGGAACGGTGCACCAGAGCGGGGCCTGATCCAACCCCAGGCGCCGGCTTCCCGCCACGACCTCCTTCTTCCCGACACCTGAACCCGACGTGAAGCGAGGTGGTTGCCCGGTGATCCTCATCGCGTCACCTACTCCTTGAGGAAAGAGACAAGAACCTCGGCATCAGACAGAGATTTCCAGGTACTAGCACTTCAAGTTATTTGAATTTTGCATTGTTTCACACACACATTGAACAAAAAGATTGTCTTGCTGCTTGAGTTTGAGCATCCACACTTTGCATTAGTTTAGTCCATGCGTGTGTGATTTTTTTTCCCGCTTAGATTAGGGATTTGTTGATTTCTAGCTTAGACAAAACGTTAGAAAACATTAGAAAATTCTCATTGAAAGAGGGGAAAATACATTGAAATCTTGGGAATCGAAGAGAGGACAGTTCGACTAGACTTTGGCCTAGGCAAATCAGAGTGATTAGACTTACCTTTACCTCCTGGCTCGCGACTCATTGAGCTTCTCTGATCTTTGCTCTGAGCTTAGAGAGATAATTGAACCACTTACGCTGGACCTTGTGTTACGTTCTAGGACAGAGCAGAGAAGAGAGATGGAGGATATATTCAAGGAAATGGTAATAGAGAAACAGGGGGCTCGCGTAGTTCTAGCAGTATTGAGAGAAAAAGGGAAGTTTACAGGCTTGAACGTAACCGAGTACCTAGATGTTTTTGAGGAACAGGCACGAATTTATGGTCTACCCGAGGATGTGTTTACGCATTACTTTACACGGGTAGTATCAGGATCCATTTTAGCCCCTATTACAGCACATATTGCAAAGCCTTGGGCTGAGTTCAGAAAGGAATTGCATAAAATCTTTTATCTAGAAGACTTTTCCCAACACAGTAGAGAAGGGTTCTTGCGGTGGATAAGCTCTCCAAAGCCCACTGCATCCCTCACTCAACTTTTGAATGAGTTCTTGAGAAGATATGAACAACTTCCACAGGCCGATTTAGATGCTTTGAAACCTGATCTAGTTATATATTTCCTTAGGATCCTAAGTCTTGAAGACAGGACTGAGGTCGAAAGGAGGATTGAAGAGCCTGGGAAGAGATTTGGATTGACTGAAGAATGGGGTGTAGTGAGGAGAGAGGTAGAAGCGGTTGCCCAAATGAGGCAATGCCAAGCGGTGTTATACGATAGACCTGCAGTGGTAACACCACAACCGCCTAGGGAAGCTCCACTTCCGGCAATTCCGAATGTGCCTGCAACGTCAGCTTTTGCTAACGTTGCATCCACTTCGCGATCGCCAATCAAGCTACAGGTTGAGATTCTCAGTCGACAGATAGAGAATCTTATTACGATGCAAGCGTCTATGTCAAAAGAAATGGCGAGTATTCACAATAAAGTTAATTCTATGGGATATCATGACCCCACTCCACCTCAGGCGAATATGAGTTATGCAGATACATTACAGAGAGGCACTATGCCCATTCCAAATATGCAAGGCTATGTGATGCCACAGCCTGCACCTCCAGTGCAGCCTGTTGCCCAACAGATACCTACACCACCAGTGCAAACCACATTTCAAAGAAACACTGGACCTTTTGAGAGACGAGCGACTGGTGGGTTTGGAGGGGCTAAGAGATGCGTATGGTGAGCACAAGAGCATTTTTCATATGCCTGTGAAGAGCTTAAGCTAGCAAAAGAGCATCAACTGGTGATAGATATCGATAAGAAGTTATGTGACTTCAGGACCCGCCTTCCTCTACCTGTGAATTGGGGAAAGGGGGGAATGAAGAAGTTTTATGAAGATTTATCTGGCAATAATGCAAGTACATCAGCTGCACGATTAGAACCTGTTGAGGAGGAAGATGAAAAAGTGCCTAGACCTCGACCCCAAAGAAATTATTCCATAGAGGCTTTAGTGAGGGCTAGGGATGCCATTATGCAGAAGACTGCCTGGAAGTCTCCTGTTGATGAATCCTCGGTCTATTCGCACATAGCAAATGTGGAGGAAAAGAGGAAAAGAGATGAGAGCCAAGAAGAGACTGAGCCTGAAAGAAGAGTGACTAGAAAGCAAAGCCAAGAGGCCGAAGAAAAGGCTAAAGAGCCAGAAAGGAAAGTACAATTCAAAGAGCCTGTTGTTTCAAAGGAAGAGGCAAAGAAGAAAGAGATAAGAGAGGGAAAGAGGCCGGCTGGGCCAACTAAGATTCAAGAACTGACTAAAGAGAAAGAGAAAGAATCTGAACCTGTTCAAAGGAAAGATGAAATTCAAGAAAGTACTCAAGAGGCTGAAAAAGAAAAGAAGAAGAAAAAGAAGAGAACTCCAAAGGCTGTATTAATTTCTGAGTTGGAAAGGAAAAATGATGCAAGAGAGATATTAAATGACATTTTACTGAAGAGCCAAGTGACCATGTCCTTGGAGCAGGTCTTCTCCATAGCGAAGCCTGAGTTCAAGGACAGTTTTATAAAGCTGGTTAAGAGAAAGAGGTTTCCACTACCTGAAGATGTAGAGATGGAAGAAGCAACTGAAGATATTCAAGTGATAAATGAAGCAGTTACATTGAGTGATACATCTGATGATGATGATGATGAGGTTGTCAGGTGTCATAAAAATTCTCTAGGTCCTATTATACCTGATGATGAAATGAGGAAGATAGAAAGTGAGTTTAGCAGGACCTTTTGGGCGAGAGGAACTCCAGAGATGAAGATAAAGTTAGGGAGCAACGAGGAGCCATGTTTTGCTCTGGCCTTGATTGACTCAGGATCAGAGATAAACGTGATTTCTAAGAAGCTCTATGATAAGTTTAGGTGGCCGATTGACAAAGATCATGGATGGAGGATGAGGACAGCGGATAATGGTTTAGGAGCACTGCTTGGGGCATGCGCCTTTGTGCCTGTGACCATAGGTGGGATTTCGGAGGAATTTCACTTCTTTGTCCAAGACCATTGTTCATATGAGGCTATCCTTGGGCAGCCCTTTATAGCCGAAGTAAGAATGGAGACTAAGGCCATGGATGATGGATCTTCCTATGCACGAATCCGTTCTAGATCTGGCCTTCATTCTTTGCAAGTGATGATTGTGTGTCCAAATCACTCCAGGAATAGAAAGAATATAAGAAAGAAACCTATTAATTCACATGACCATGATGAGTGTATGCCTGTTGGAGAGTATGGAGCTTCTGCTGATCAAAATTTCTGTTAGGATCCACTATTGAGCGAGACAACAGTGGGAGTTGGTTTGATGTCTCGCATGACTTTGTACAAAGATTTGAAAGTTTTTCTATTTATTCATCTGCATTCAAGTTGCTATGCTTACAGAAAGAAAATGTTTCAAATAAATTCAGAAAAGTTCATGAGAGACACTATAAGCATTTAGGAATGATGTTACCTGATGACAAGATTGAAGATGTGATCCAGTTGGAGAGAAGTTCGACTACTCTGGAAGAGCTTGAGCAGGCATTTGAGAGAAATGAGAAATCAGAAATCATTATGCTCAGCTCTATCCAAGAGTATGAGATGATTAAGGAGTTTATGAGAGAGCATGAAGTAAATGTAAATACAAAGTATAAGACTGTGGATAAGAAAGTAAAGCCTATAGCTCAGCCATTGCCAGAAGATAGTCATGAGAAATATTTACGAGTGTCAGATGACCCTATGCTGAGACGAAGAGAACTCATAGGGCATCATTTTACTGATGAGACTATTAAAGAGATCAAGTTTGGAGAGAAACCATTCCTGAGAGAAGAAGAGAAACAAAAATTTATTGAAGTCATCAAGAAACACGAAAAAGCATTTGCACGTTTCCCTCATGAGATAGGTTGTGCGGACCCAAAACAAGTACCTCCCATGATTATCTTTACAGTGCCACATATACCATGGAATATCCGGCCTATACCAGTCCCAAAGGCTCACTTACCTGAGCTGATGAGGTTGCTAAAGGAAAAGATTTCCATGCGGATATTGGAACCCTCCTCGGCTCCATATTCGAATAGGTGGTTTACTGTGCCTAAGAAAAATGGGAAGCTTTGTTTCATTCAGGATCTGCAACCTGTGAATAAAGTCACAATTAGAAACGTAGGGACAGGACCCATAGTGGACGAGTTTGCTGAAGCATTTGCTGGGCATTCCATATACTCTATGGGGGACCTATATTCAAGTTATGACCAGTTTCAGTTGGCTATGGAGAATGGACAGTAGAGACATTACGACCATGAGGACTCCACTGGGCCTTCTACGCATGTGTACTTTGCCGCAGGGAGCGACGAATTCTGTGGCTCACATGATGAATGCCATGAATCTGGTTTTACGAGACTTTATACCATCTGTGACTATGCCATTCATTGATGATGTTCCAATAAAGGGATGTGAGGAAAGAGTGAAAGATGCGAGTTTAGATGCTTCAGGATGTAGAAAGTTTGTGAGAGATCATATTGCTGATTGTGAGAAGATCTTTGAGAGGTTTGAAGATGTGGGGCTAACACTTTCTTTAGAGAAATCGGTCTTTGGCGTTGATGAGGTCCTCATTGTAGGACATATGTGTGGACATTATGGCCGCAAGCCATACCCACAGAAAGTTGAGGCCATTAGCAGGATCTCTGAAGTGTGTCGTAATGTCAGTGAGGTGAGAAGGTTTTTAGGAGCCTGTGTATTCTATGTGATATGGATTCCTCACTTTGCTCACGTTGCGAACCCCTTATATGATCTCCTGAGAAAGAGAAAGAAGTTTGTATGGACAGAGAAACAGTCGAGAGCTATGCGTAAACTGAAGCAGGTGCTAATTGAAGCTCTGATTCTAAAGCGTGTTGACTATTCAGGTCAGAGATCTATCATTTTGACCGTTGATACCAGTCCTATTGGCATAGGCTGGGTCATAGGGCAAGATGATGATGAGGGGCAGAGATATGCAGTGCGCTTTGGTGCTAAGATCCTACATGATACCCAAAGAAAATATCCACAGATTAAGAGAGAGTTATGGGGATTGGTGACTGCTTTAAAGAGTGATAAAGAGTATTTCATTGGGGCGAATGTGATAGTTGAGACTGACTGTCTTCCACTGATTGGCATGATTGCAAATTGTTCATCTCCGGATATTGCTATGCTTAGATGGATCTCTTATATAAAGTTTATAAATCCTGCATTTGTACACATAGCTGGGAAGTCGAATACAGTGGCTGATATGCTTTCAAGAGCGAAATTTGATGATGAGTCTGATGATGATGATGAGGTAGAAAAGGATATACATATGATGAGATACGATCCATTGGTGTATGTTTATGAGCAGTTCCGTGAGAATGAGTATGATGGTGAGTGGAGAGATATTGGGAGATATCTGAGTACCCTGAAACCTTCCCCCGGTTGGTCCACAAATAAGTATAGATCCATCAGGAAAAAGTCTTACAACTTTTTCTTGAAGGATGGGCTTATTTGGCGACACGCTAAAGGCAAGGTGAAGAGTCCACAGAGATTACTAAGTTCGAGGAGTCTTCAGAGAAAAGTTATGAGAGAGATGCATGAGACCTTATGGGCAGGTCACAAAGGATTTTATGCTATATATGAGAAGATTAGGGAAGCTTACTGGTGGCCAGGGATTTATGTAAGTGTGAGAGGTTTTGTAGACACTTGTGCTACATGCCAGGTGCATTCATCAGTTAGGCATAGAGACCCGTTACATCCGACTTATCCTCCTTGTATCCATTACAAGTGGGTGGTCGACCTTGTAACCATGCCCAAAGGGATAGATAAGATGAGATACATTGTACTTGCTAGAGAGGACTTGACCAACCATGTGGAAGGTCGAGCCCTTCGTACAAAGACTACTTATAATGTATGCAAATTCCTTTTAGAAGAAGTGATCTCAAGATTCGGATATGTTGAGAAAGTGGTCGCGGACAGGGGAGAGTTGGATGCGAGAGAGGCAAAAGAGTTCTTTGATCGTCATGGAATTCGATTGTCTCTCACCACTGCCTATAATCCAGAGGCAAATGGGAAAATCGAGAGAGGTCACCCTTCCATTGTGAAGGCGATCTCTAAGGCTTGCAGCGATGACATCAAGCAGTGGCCTAGGTTTCTTCCATTCGCGTTATGGGCTGATAGGATGACTTACACTCGATCCACAGGTTTCATGCCTGCTGAATTGATGTATTGTCAGAAGCCAGTCTTCCCCATCCAGACTCAGATAGTGACATGGTTGACGCTCCCATGGAATGATGGTATGACGAGAGAAGAGTTATTATCATTGAGAATAAAGCAGTTAGAACAAGGAAATGAAAAGTTGAAAGAAGCAGTCCAAAAGATAAAGGAGTCAAGGTTAAAGAACAAGATCTATTTTGACAAAACCCATCGACTGAGACCACGTAGGATTGAGATAGATGATTGGGTGTTGGTGTACGACAATACATTCGATACTCAGTATGATGCTAGGAAGAAATTGACCAAACGATGGTTTGGTCCGTATGTGGTTACGTCTGTGTTTGAGAATGGTACGTATGCACTTCGTGAGTTAGACAATACTCCTTTGAGATCTTTGATTGCAGGAAAGAGGATAAAATTATTCAAGAAAAGAAATGAAGCGGATTATGAGATTGAGCAAGAACTTTTGGAGGGAACTGATGACACTGAGGCTGATGCTGATGAAGAATGATAGACCATGGAATTAAAGAGAAGCTGGATCAAAATGAAGAAAAATGACCAGGTGAAACGTTTTCGATTTAAGATGTGTTTTCTTTCTGATAGAGCATATGCATTGCATTGATGTGTGTGATAAAGATATGTATGAATTATGAAAATCATGAAGAATGAAGATAACAAAGATCTATTATGGGTTTGCATGAAGCATGAGCGACTAGAAATTATATGAATAGGGTCAGTTAGTGGACTAGAGACTTTTGGGAGTGAAAGCTTGGGAATGTGATGACATGCTTAGACCGAGTACATGTATATGCTGATTGATTTGAACACTTAGTGAAGTGGGAAACTTTGGATCTTACTATTTGTTTCTTATGAGATCTTACCTCCATATGGATCATAATTTATAAAGAAACATTCATACTCATGCCAGCTTATATGTGCGTGTATGTTGTTGGTGCGCTACGATGGGCTAGTAGGCGGGTGGAACCACCTTGGTCGGGTGATCAAGGCCACGAGTCGTAGCTAGTTTCGTCGTAGGCCTAACCTATATGTTGTCATGCACCTGTATGGGTCGGTAGGCGGGTGGAGTCACTCTGATCGGGTGGTCAGAGCCACGAGCTGACGTCGATTTCATGCAGGGCTGATGTTGTGTATGTCGTGCGCTATGCCGGGTCGGCAGACAGGTGGAATAAACTTGGCCGGGTGGACAAGTCCATGAGTCGCACCCGATTTCGACATAGGCCGATTTGTGAAAAAAAAAAGATAAAAAGAAATGCTGAGCTGAGATGAAGTGGAAAAGGAAAAGAAAAAGAAAAATGAAAAAGAAAGAGAAAAAGAAAGAAAGATCTACTGGAGAGTTGGACAAGTAGGAGATAAATAGTGGGAATCAAGGTATATTCTACAAACTGAGTTAGTAGAAACATATGTATATGCTAGTGCTTAGAATGAGAAGTTGGATCTGAACCAGTTGAACGAACAAAAGATCTAGAAAGCCGACGATTTATTCATGTGATTACTTGTCAGATTGCAGATGCAAAAACATAATATGATGTTTGTGAAGCTTGAATCTACCTAATTTTCTAAAATTCATACCAATCTTTATAAAAGATTGCATGACTGCATGAGATCATGATTTAAGAAAGGCATAAAAAGTGTAAAGAGATTTCGAAAAGAACCCTGATACTCTTCTGTTGGATCTTGCAGGTTGGCCCATCGGGACGATGTGCAGGTTTAGCGGGGGCGAATGTCGGGATGAAATCCCGCAGGGAGTGTGCACTGAGTTTTTTTTCAAAAGTTCATTGTTTTTGAGTTTTTGTGTAATGTTTTGACTTAAGAGTGGTATATTTCATGCATAATTTGGCCGATTTGATTGACTGTGCGATGCCGAAACATGTTTGAGATGTATGTTAGACGAGTGTGTAAAAATAACTAACATTTGACCCATGAAAACGTAGGTTTGACCCTTCAAAACCCCTGAAAATGAGGGTTTACCCCCCTGAAAAATGAACTTGAACCCTTGGAAACCCTTGGAATTTAAGTCGAAACTGTAAATAAACCCATGAATTGGCGAGTTTGAGATAACTGTGAGCAAAGGCCTAATTTTCCCGACCAAAAACCCGACGTCGGGCCCTTGGAAATGGCGGTTTCTGTAGGCCAAACCCTAAAAACCCATTAAATTGCGAATATCCAGTGTGAAATCAAAACCATAGTCTAATGGAAAAATTAAAAGACCGCCAAAATTAGAAAGTTAATTGAGGAGGTGGGAACGTTTTAGAAGCGAGTCCAAGGGGGGGGCCTATAAATAGGGGCCCAAGCTTCATTTGTTCTCCCCGTGGGTTTCTTCTATGAAACGCTTCTCCAGGTAAACTTCTATCCCCCTCTCTTGTTCATTCTTATTCATATTCATCCATTACTTTTGAGTTCATTTTATGTTTGAGAGAGAGAGGGAGAGAGTAGCCGAAGTAGATGATGCTTGAAGATGGCAAGCTTTTGTGATGCTATCATGTTTGTTCATCATGTAGCTCCTGAGCATAAGTATCCTACAACAATTGATTATGGTTTTGAGGTTTTGAACGATGAGCATATTAGTCTGCATAGAGGACCGTTTGCTATCAGAGAGTGAGATTGTAGAGAGAGATGACCCGAAGGCGGCAGAGATGGTTAAGGAGATTAAGGTGGCCCTGTGCGCAGCTCTCAAGAGAGACAGAGAGAGAGTCGACGGCGCAAAAATGATAGAGAGAGAGAGCGAGGGATGAATTGGCGCACTCACAAAGAAACATATGGAGGCCGTTGAATGGTACGACGAGAGACAAGAGAGAGAGGCTCTGTTGAACGACGCTACGCAGGTAAAAACGGATGAGAGAGAGAGAGAAAGAGAAGCGGCTGCGCGCTGGTGGTAGTTGTCGTTGAAACAGAGAGATTGTGAGAGAGAGAGAATATTGGGTACATCATGAATGGGTTGTATGCAACGTGTCACAGAGAGAGAGATTTGGCTTCATCCGTGTTAGCGTGTACAGATGATCGACGGAGGAGATGAAGATGTCGGAGGGATGAGAGATGAAGTCGGCACTGCTATATCCTGCTAGAGAGAGATGGTGCCAAGCGGCGCTAGACTTGTTGACAGCACCAAAATTGCGAGAGAGAATATCTCCCCCCCCTCCCACGGCGGCGCAGCGCGCACGCACGCTGGAGGGGAGAGAGAGAGAGAGAGAGAGAGAGAGAGAGAGAGAGAGAGAGAGAGAGAGAGAGAGAGAGAGAGAGAGAGAGAGACAGTCGATGGAGGAGAGAGAGAGAGAGAGAGAGAGAGAAAGACACACGAAGATGGCCGCCTCCTGCGCATCAGAGAAGAGAGATATACGGGCAGGTGACAGTTGACTGAAGGCGACGCTTATTGGAGGAGAGAGAGAGATTAGCTTCAGAGAGATACTCGGGCAGGCACTGCAGATCCGGCATGACAGCACGGGACTCCTGAGAGACGCCTGCGGAGAATCGTTAGAGAGAGGTAGGGTGTATGGGCTGCTGCGTGTCACAACAGGAGCGGAGAGAGAGGGCAATTGCGTGCCGCACATAAACAGCGAGAGAAGGCGACATCAAAATTCGGCGACGCAATAGAATTGGATGACGGAGAGAGAGAGAAGGAGAGAGAAGTCGGTAGAGAAAACAAATAAAAGAAATAAAGAAAGAAAGAAAGTAAAAACAAAAAGGAGAAAGAAAGTAAAAAAAAGAGAGAAATAAAATAAAGAAGGAAGAAAGAAGAAGAGGAAAGAGAAAAGAGATGGAGGGTAGAGAAGAAGGATGAAAGGAGAAAGAGAGATGCAGGGAAGAAAAGAGAAGAGGGAAAGAAAAGAAGATGAAGAGAAAGGGTGTTTATGATTGAGGTCATGAATGTCCGAATATGACTTGAATGTGTCTATGGGTATACAATTGAATATGAGTGCAAGGGAATTTACGTATCTAGAAAACTCATCATGTGAAATTGCTTGAAATATGAAATAATGTACAAATTAATGGGTATGTATGCGAATATGCACCTGCTTGTGATTGTAAATGGTTAGAAGGGTTGTTTCTATACACATAAATATCCGTTTCCATGTAAATATTTCACTTGTGTGTGAACATTACAAAAAATTACTAAGTGGAAATGAATAAGATGTTTTTATCATGAGTTTTTGAACTAACATGATTTGTACCCCCCGTGGGTTTCTTCTATGAAACGCTTCTCCAGGTTATTGCGGTTTCTGATTATCTGAAGTAAAGAGAAGGAAGGCCATTGCGGAGGATACTTGAAGAAAAGAACGGGCCGAAGTAAAGTTGGAAGAAAAGCTTGGACCGTGAAGATCGAAGCGGAATCTCGTGGGTGATTTCTCGCACTGTAGCGAGGGATCTAGAGTATACACTAGCCGGCCCGCACTGTAGCGGCGGCGTTTATCTTGTATCATCGCACCGCACTGTAGCGGTTTTATTGTACCATCGGCCCGCACTGTAGCGGCCTGTTTGTATCACTCATTTTTATTGGAGTACTTCAGTTTCATATTTCGTTGTATCTTTGAGCTTGATCTACATCACGTGTATCACTGTGGTACCCGATCGTCTCTTTCCGACGCCCACGGTCCCACGTCTCGACACTTCCGAGGGGCGAGGGTCCCACACCCTACGAGGATCGCGCACGCTCCGGAGAGCACAGGCGAGGCGCCCAGCGCGCAGACACCGCTCACAGGACAGCGGGAACGGCGCACAAGAGTGGGGCCTGATCCAACCCCAGACGCCGGCTTCCCGCCACGACCTCCTTCTTCCCAACAACGTGTACTCTCTCAGTAAACGAATGTTTCGGTCAAAGATATCACAGTAAACGTATTTTCGGTCAGTGACAGTTCTTACAGTAAACGAGTAATTTCCGATAGAAGAACGAAGTAGATCTCGCAGAGTAATGCGAAGTTTTGTGTGAGAGATAGCTCATTCTGTAGCTAGACATCTCTACTTTCAGTTGATCAAAGTTTCCGGTGGAAAAGATATCCACACACAGTACAAAGTCTGACCGAAAAGAGGCCATCTGAACTAGAGGAGTTTTTCTTAAACCTCAGAAAGAGTTCAGTAAGTTAAGGAAGCTTTGCATCACTTCCTTACTTTATGTATGTTCGCTTGAAGTTATTATAAACAGAATTGAAGTTCATTTCGGTACAATTCCGGTACAATTTCGGTGACATCTCAGTGAGAGTCCGGTGAAGTTCCGGTGGAATTTAAGTCATAGTTTAACACAGTTAAGCGACAGTAATCGTGCTAAGCTACTGCTGATAACAGAGGTGTTCTATTTCACTTTAGCTTAGTTCTCTATTCGGCGGAGCGGCAATTTCCGTAGGCCTGACAAGGTTCAAGCCTTGCCGCGACGACCATCATCGGCGATATCTGAGCAAAAGTTAATCGCCAACATGTATATGGCATTGTATACTGATGTTTTATCCCATGTTCAACCAAAAATGCATTAAAATCAGAAGACATATATTTGTGCCCTTGATCACAACAAAGGGGGTCATTTTACATGCAGACAGATTTTTAACTAAAACAAAAATTGTTTGAAGCACATAAATACTTTAGAATTTTCTTTTAATGGATGTAACCATGCATGCATGGAAAAATCATCAATAAAAGCCACAAAGTAAGGTAGTTCCCAAAAGAAGGTGTTTGCATAGGACCATAACATCACTATGAACAAACTACAATTTCTAAGTAGCTCAAACTAAACCATCTTTTGGGAAGGAGGAATGTTGCATTTTTCCCAAAATAAAGCCTCCACAGATGTGTGTATCAAGTGCCTCACGTTTGGGAAAAGAGGACAACATTTCAGATTTTTGCACGTGTAGCAAACTAGCAAAATTTGGATGACCAAAGCTTGCATGCCAAAACTTTGCATCTGATATAGCTTAAAAATCTTCAACTACACATATTGAATCATTCATAGATTTTGCATAATCTATGAGCTTATACAACCCATGACATAAAATGCAAGAAGCAACAATGACATCGCCATTTGATAGATCATGAACTCTACATCTGTCAGTAGTGAATTTCACAACCAAAATCATCTTGGATAATGGTAAAACAGATAACAAGCTTTTCTTGAACCTTGGCAGAAAGAAAGCATTCAAAAATGTAAAATAATTACCATCAGTGGTAGTCTGAATGATTTTACTAACTCGGATGAGAGGATAAGAGGAGTTTTTGGTGCATATGATAGTATTCTCTATAGGGGCCGACTCAAGTGAAGTGAAGAAACTATGTTGTGAGGTAATATGTTTGATTGCCCCACTATCAAAGTACCAAACATCTGAGTCCACTACAGACATACATTGTTCATGAGAAGGGGTAAAAGTACAAACAATAGTAAATGCCCCCATTTCTTCATTCTGCACAAGATTTGTAGACTCTGATTTTGGGTGTAGTGGCTTCTACAACAACCATTCTAGCCTCTTTGTTCTTTGTCTCTTTTGTAGCGAGTTTTGGACAACTCTTTATGATGTCACCATCTCATTTACAATATTTGCAAAAAAAATTTTGCTTTTCTATTTCTTCTCATCTTTGTCATCCTTCTTTGATTGTGCAGAATTAGTAGATTTCTACTTACTATTAGATAAGCTCCATTTACTTTTTTCCTTATGATTAACTAAGAAACCTTGATTGGCAACACACATAATGGACCTGTTCTACCTAGATTGATCTTCTTATAATAGAATAGAGACTAACACCTCAAATGTGAAGGCATTTGGATTGCAATTCATCATCAATCGAAGAGTGGAAGAAAAACTCTGATATGAATATGGAAGACCATTCAGAATAATATGCACAAGTGAACTGTCAGGAAAGAATTCATTAGCAGACATCAACTACTCCTTTAAATCTTTGATCTTTGTCAAAAAACTATCCATGGAATCTCGTACATTCATGTGCTCACTCTCGAACTGTTTTCAGAGGTAAGCAACACGAGCCTCATTCCTTGCCTTGTAAAAAGTGGTAAGTGTATCTTAAGCATCCTTTGATATTTTTTAGGAGCAATGTGATGAATAATGGCAGGCATCTACGTATCAAGTTTCATTAATTTAGGTTTAGCAAATCTTGAGATATGGAGTAAGCAAATCGACTATGTATGCATATCTTCTTATTCCTGAAATGTCAGGATGACCCCCTACATTACTAGATTCATTACTCAAGTGTATGGTGCCTCTAAATTCATGAAATAACTTGCTTGTGTTAGCTATACTCTCTAATTAGATGTGTGCAAAAGCTCTTTGGTCAATTGATACTAGGTTATGAGCTCTGAGAAAAATATTGAGCACCTACATTCCCAATATAGAAGGTTTCTTCACATTCCTTACATATGCAAGTTATCTATTTTGATGCAAACTTTTTGGAATGATGTACAAAAGCAATTAGTGGTTGTTAATGCATTATTGTGAAGCCAAAGGAGTCTACTAAGCATCCCAAGAGTTGACTTGGTAGGTGTAGAACAAGATTTTTGCAACACCAGCTCATCTCTTGAACATACCAATCCATCTCCAAAGAGTAGTATCAGAGCAACAACAAATCAACATGGGATATGTTTTTCCTTCATCAATAGACAAATTGGATCGAGGTCACTAGTCAGCTTGGTCACTCAGAATGTCAGCTTATCTTCAAGGGAGAAACCTCTATGGTCACATTTCTAGAGATGAAATGATGCCAATCCTCAGAAGCAAAGGACAACCAACTCAAGAAGAACAAGAAAGGTTAAGCACATGGTTCTCAAAGGATGCTCTAGTGGCGTCATCATACATTCTAAACTCAATCTTTGACTTTTTACTTCCACACATTAGGAGTTGCAAGACTTCACAAGAGTCTTGGACTGCTCTTGAAGCATTCTTCTCATCAAGTACCAAGGTTAGGAAGAATCAACTCTGGATAGAGTTCACCACACTCAAGAAGATGCCCAATCAAAGTGTGACTGATTTTGTCACCAAGGTGAAGGATATAGCAGAACAACTTGGAAGCATCGGATAATTCATAGATGAAGAGTAGATAGTGAGGCAACTAATCTATGGAATAAAGGCATATGCCAAATGGGAAGCTTTCACCACAGCCATGGATCTCTACATGGATCTATAGGTTCCTGATTTCAACACCTTCATGGGACAATTGCTCACAGATGAAGAAAAGCGCATGAAGAAGGGAGATAAATCAAAAGGTAATCAATCCTCTACCCTATATAGAGATAAGAATAAGAATAAAGAAGGCAAAGGCAAAGGTAAAAATTGTGATGATGAAGGTAGTACCTCTCAAGAAAATTTTGTGGGAAGAGGTAGAGGCTCTAGAGGAAGAGATAGAGGAGGAAGACAAGGCCGAGGGAGATCTCAAAGCTCCTCTCCATGTGCCATATGTGTCTTAACTCATCACATGACTGAGAATTGTTTTAGGAATCCTAGAAACCAAAGAGGAAGAGGACACAACAGAGGAGGCCATGGAAGCTCAAGAGGAATATTCAACAACAACAACTCACACAACAACAATTATCAAGGAGGATACAAAGGAAGGAGAGACTGTAACAACTATAGATGATCAAACTCAAGAGGACTCATTACTTTTGATGAACATGACCATGAAGCAAGGTAAAGTAGATGAACATGTATTATATATAGACTCAGGTTGCTCAAATCATGTAGCAAGGAATGTAGCTCTACTCTCAGACTTGGAGGACCCAAGGAATAGACATGAAGTCCAAACAAGAGATGACACAAGGCATCTAGTGGAAAATATACGAGATGTGAAGACTTTATATGGTAATATGAATCTATTGAGCAAGGTATTGTATGTGCCAACCATAACCAGGAATCTCATAAGTGTTGATCACATTGTTGAGAAAGGATTGCAGGTCAAATTCAAAAAGAATGGAGTATTTGTTGAGGATCCACATCAGGGATTCAAGAGGATAGCAAGAAGATAAAATTCAAGTAGACTATTTATATTTGAGCTCCAAGACACTAGAAACATTGCGCTATTCAATTATGGCAGTCAAACAATATCAAATTTGGAAATTTGGCACAAGAGGTTAGATCATATAGGTGAAAGGGCTCTGAAGCAAATCAATAGGGATCAGAGTGTGCTTGGTCTACCAAAAATCACCAAGCAACACATGATTTACCAATGTAGTGTTTGTCAATTTGGCAAGTCTCACACACAACCATTCACAAAGAAGGGATATATTGATGGAAACCTATTGGAGCTAGTCCATACAGATGTAAGGGGGCCAAGCAAGGAGCCATCAATCTCTGGATCCAAGTATTATGTGTCATTTATTGATGATTGTAGAAGATGGATAGTATTATACTTCATGAAACATAAGGATGAAGTGTTCTCATGCTTTAAGAAATATCTTGCATTAGTGGAAAATCAAACAGGTAAAAATTTGAAGAGGCTAAGGTTAGATGGAGGGGCAAAATATATCTCCCATGATTTTGATTCTTATCTCCAAGAGAGAGGGATCAAAAGAGATATTACAACTAGGTATACTCCAAAGAAAAATGGAGTGGCAGAAAGGATGAATAAAACCATAATGGAGGTTGCATGATCAATGCTAAATGAGAAGAATTGCCTAATTACCTATGAGTAGAGGTTATTTCTAAAACCATGTATCTAATCAAAAGACTCCCATCAAAAGCATTGGATGGGAAGACACCATATGAAGCATGGAATGGAAGAAGACCCAACCTTGACCATTGATGGATCTTTGGGTGCATAGCATATGCACACATACCTTCACAAATCAGAGGCAAATTGGTTCCAAAGGTAGAGAAATGTATATTCATTGGCTGTGAGCTTAAGCAAAAAGGTTATAGGCTATATAATCCAAGCAATAAGGGTTTTATTTTGAGTAGAGATGTTCTTTTTGATGAAAACAGATCTTGGTTTGAATATGATTGTAGGACAATCAAAATTTCCTATGAAATTGAGGAAGACTTTCCAACATTGTCAAAAAGGAATGAGCATACATATGAAGACTCAAGTGATTATGAAGAAGACCAAAAGACTCCAATAAGAGAAATCAACTCTTGGAAATCTAAAGTTGAAGCAAAAGTGCAAGAAATGAGAGATGTAGCAAAATCATCTTAACAAACTATAAGGAGGTCTACTAGAGAGAAAAAGAAGCCAGAAATGACACTTCCTTGTTCATTAAGCATTCTATTTACATAGCTCAGGACACAAAATTAGGAGAAGCATCTACATATGAAGAAGCCAAGAAGAAACCAGAATGGAGAAATGCCATGGAAGAAGAGATAGAAGTTCTACAAGAAAATCAAATTTCAGAATTGGATCCGAAGAAACCATGTACAAAGGTCATTGGATCAAGATGGATTTACAAGGTAAAGAAGAATTCTGATGGTTACATTAATAGGTACAAAGCAAGGCTTGTAGCAAAAGGGTTTGCTCAATTATGAAGAGACATTATCACTTGTGGCAAAGATGCCTACAATTAGAGTACACATGAGTGTAGCATTTGTTACGAATTGGAATATCTATCAAATGGATGTTAAAAATGCTTTTCTAAATGGTTAGATTTCATAGGAGGTGTACATGGCTTAAACTCCTTGTTTTGAAGATCAATCATGTCCAAAATATGTACACAGATTGAATAAAGCCTTGTATGGCTTGAAGGAAGCTCCCAAAGCTTGGAATCATAGGCTAGTCACTTATTTGGAGGAAAAAGGATTTATGGTGAGCAAGGCAGATCCTTCCCTCTTCATAAAGAGGAACCACTCAGAGGTCATATACCTTTGTGTATATGTAGATGACATTATCATTATAGGTAATTATGAAGGTGGAATCAAGAGGATCAAAGTTCAGATGAAAGAGGAATCCAAGATTAGTGATCTTGGCCTTCTCACATACTTCCTAGGTTTGGAAGTAGTATATACAAAGAAAGGTATGTTCCTAACTTAGAGAAATTACATTGGAGATATGCTTACCAAGTTCAACATGGAGAATACAAACGTTGCACTTACACCCATGGAGGTAAATCAGAAGCTAAGTGCTCATGAAGGTGAGTTAATTGAAGATGTGACTAGTTAGCAAAGCTTAGTTGGTAGCTTGAACTATGCTACTCTAACTAGAGTAGATATATGCTATGGAGTTAGTGTGTTGAGTCAGGTCATGCACACTCCAAGGAAGTCTCACATGGAAGCAATCAAAAGATTCCTAAAATATTTGAAGGTCACTATTAGTGAAGGGTTATACTATCCTTATACATCTGATTGGTGCATCTAAATTCATAGTGACACTCTCTAATTAAATTTGTGCAAAAGCTCTCTATTCAATTCATACTAGGTTGTGAGCTTTGAGCAAAATACTGAGCACTTGCATTCCCAAAATAGAAGGTTTCTTCACATTCCTTGCATATGCAAGTTATCAATTTTGATGTAAGATGTCCCAAAGTACTTAGTGGTTGTAAATGCATTATTGTGAAGCCAAAGGAGTCTACTAAGCATCCATGGAGTTAACTTGGCAGGTGTAGAGCAGGGTTTGTGCAACACCAGCTCATCTCTACAACATATCAATCCAGGATTGAGTTTACCACTCAAAGGAAGCAACCAAAGCAGAATGTTTCAGAGTATGTGACCAAGGTTAAAGATGTGGTTGTTCAATTGGCAAGAATAGGAGAGGAGATTGAGGAGGATCAAATAGTGAGACAAATAATCAATGGCATCAAGGCAGATGATAAGTGGGAAGCTTTCACAACTGCTATGGACCATGGACATGCAAATCCCTGACCTTACCACACTCATGGGACAAGTCTTTACCCATGAAGCCAAGCTCAACAAAAATGGAGAACCATCAAGAGGTAACAATTCTTCTGCCCTATATACAGCTAACAGAAAGTCTAAAGATAAAGGAAAGAGCAAGAAGGTTGAAGATGAAGGATCTACTTCTAAAGCTAACTATGCAGGGAGAGGTAGGAACCCAAGAGGAAGGGGCAGAGGAGGTAAGCAAGGTAGGGGGAGACCTTGGCACTCTTCCCCATGCAATATATGTCGACTATCTAATCACACAACGGATGAGTGCTATAGGAACTTCAAGAACCAGAGAGGAAGAGGATTTCAAAGAGGTGGGTATTCACAATCAAGAGGAAGATTCAAACATAATCAAAGCTACAACCATGTCTACAACAACAATTATCAAGGAGGATACAAATCAAGAAAAGACTTCAATAATTATACAAAGGATAAAGAGGATTTTCTTCTCATTATGAACATGACTTCAAAGCAAGGTATGAATGATGATGTACCTCTTCTTTATTGACTCAGGTTGTTCAAACCATGTAGCAGGCAATGTAGCTCTTCTTTTTTATCTTGAGGAGCCCAAGAGAAAGCACAAAGTGCAGATAGATGGTGATAGCAAGCATTCACTAATCAAGGTAGGAAATGTCAAAACTTCTGATGGGAATACAAATCTATTGAGTAGGGTTCTTTATGTACCTACTATCACAACGAATCTGATGAGTGATGGAATGATAATGGAAAAGGGTTTGCACGTTTGGTTCAACAAATATGGAGCTTTTGTGGAGGACCCCCAACATGGATTCAAGAGAATTGCCAAGGGAGAACAAATAGGTAGATTATTCACATTTGAGCTTGAGGACACTAGAAACATTGCACTTTATAATTACAAGGATCAAAGTTTGTCTGAGTTAGAGATTTGGCATAAAATATTGGGGCACATTAGTGAGAGAACCTTGAAGCAGATATGTAGAAATCAATGTGTGTTTGGGATATCTAATGTATCCAAGCAACACATGGTCTATAAATGTGGTGCATGTCAGTTTGGTAAATCACACAGGTTTCCCTTTACAAAGAAAGGTTATATGCATGAGGATTACTTGGAACTTGTCCACATAGATGTGTGGGGACCAAGCAAGGACCCTTCAATTTTAGGCTCAACAATTATATGTCATTCATTGATGATTTCAGTAGGTGGACTATCTTGTATTTCATGAAGCACAAAGATGAAGTGTTCACTTGTTTCAAAAAATATCTTGCACTTGTGGAAAATCAAACAAGGAGAAGTCTAAAGAGGATAAGGTCAGATGGAGGAGGTGAGTTTTGCAAGACAGAGGTATCAAAAGGGAGACTACTAAGTATACTCCTGAGCAAAATGGAGTAGCAGAGAGGAGAAACAGGTTGATTGTGGAAGCAACTAGATCAATGCTTAATGAAAAGAAATTGCCTAATTATTTGTGGGCAGAGAGTGTTTCTACTTCCACTCATCTTATTAATAGGTTACCCTCTAAGTCACTTGATGGAATGACCGCATATGAAGCATGGCATGGTAGAAAGCCATCACTTGATCCTTGTAGAATATTTGGATGTGTTGCTTATGTGCATGTTCCATCTCAAATCAGAGGTAAGCTAGACCCTAAGGCTGAGCAGTGCATCTTCATAGGGTATGATTTAAATAAAAAAGGATACATGTTTTATAATTCATCCAACAAAGGCTTTATGGTCAGTAGAGATGTGTTTGATAAGAATGATTATTGGTTTGAAAGGGAAAGCAGGAAGGGCAAATTGCCATATGATTTGGAAGAGGAATTTCTAAGTCTCACCAAGGAGGAGCCAAGCACAATTGAAGACATCAAGTCAGATGATGAGGACATCATCAACTTGGAAGTATTCAAAGCATGGAAATCAAAGGGCAAGGCCAAGATGAAGAGGTTGGAAGACATACCTGAATCCTCCAACCAAGCTTTGAGGAGATCACAAAGAGAGAGTAAGAAGCCAATCAGATATGGGTAAGATACTTCCTTAGTTACTAAGCATTCCATTTATCTTGCTAAGGATTCATCACTTGAAGAACCTTCTTCTTATGAAGAAGTTGGTACCAAATCAGAATGGAAGGAAGATATGGATGAAGAAATATAAGCACTCCAAGAGAATGATACTAGGGAGCTAGTACCCAAGAAGGCATCAATGAAGGTAATTGGTTCAAGATGGATTTACAAAATCAAAAGGAAGTCAGATGGATCCATAAACATGTATAAAGCTAGACTTGTAGCTAACGGTTTTGCACAAACACAAGGAGTTGATAATGAAGAAATGTTTTCACTTGTGGCTAAAATGACATCCGTCAGAGTATTGGTAAGTGTGGTTGCATCTAGAAATTGGAATGTGTATTAATTGGATGTGAAAAATGCCTTTCTCAATGGCTGGATTTCAGAGGAGGTTTACATGGCTCAACCTCCTAGCTATGAAGACCGAAGCAAGGTAAATTATGTGTGCAAATTGAACAAAGCTCTTTATGGGTTGAAGCAGGCACCTACGACATGGAACCATAGGTTAACAACCTATCTTCAAGATCACAGATTCATAATGAGCAAGGCAGATTCTTCTCTATTTGTCAAGAGGAGTAATTCAAAAATGATATACTTATGTGTATATGTTGATGACATCATCTTGATAGGTAGTGCTGCCAATGGCATCAAACAAATCAAGAACCAAATGATGCGGGAGTCCAAAATCAGTGATCTAGGGTTTCTGAAGTATTTTCTTGGACTTGAGTTAGTCTACACAAATTCTTGAATTTACATCACTCAAAGGAAATATGTGCGGGACATGGTGAAGAAGTTCCACTTGGAGAATGTAAAGGTAGCTCATGAAGGTGATTTGCTTGAAGACATTGCAGGACATCAAAGCATAATTTGAAGTCTAAACTATGCAATATTAACAAGGATAGATATATCCTATGGAGTAAGTGTCCTGAGTCAATTCATGCATAAACCTAGAGCACCTCACTTGGAAGCTGCTAAAAGAATTTTGAAGTATCTCAAAGGTACTCAAAATTAAGGTCTTTTCTTCCCATACACATCAGATTTGGACATTAAGCTATACTTAGATGCAGATTGGGCAGGTTATAAGGATGATAGAAGGAGTACTTCTAGATATCTTTCTTTTGGAGGTGATAAGCCCATTTCATGGTCTTCCAAGTAGTAGCCTACTGTTCTCTATCTTCAAAAGATGCTGAATACAGGGGATTGGCAAATGCTACACAAGAGGCTATTTGGATTAGATTGCTCTATTCAAATTTAAGACTTCACACTCATTCACCAATGATTTTTGGTGACAACACAAGTTCTTTGTATCTTGCATCCAATACCATTTACCAAGCAAGAACCAAGCATATAGAAGTGCACTATCACTATGTTAGAGAGAAGCTATAAAGCAAGGAGATTCAACTTGCATATGTATCCACAAATATGCAATCTACAGATTTTTTAACCAAAGCTCTTGATTGTACTAAGCTTTGTAGGTTTAAAAGGATGATTGGATTGCAGGATATTCAAGAGAATTGATGAAGATATACAAGCCAAGATGTTTGGCTTGAGGGGGAGCTATTGGTGCAATACACAAGCCTTCACATTTGGCTTGGCATGGAAAGTAATGTGTGCAACCATGTGATGATACATGTGAGCCATAGTTTATAACACTTGTTCATCTACCACTTGTAGCAGATATTGGTAGAATCACTCCTAATTTGGAGGAAGCACTTTTAGGTAGAGCCAAGTTTGAATTCAAATTCAAACTTGGAGGTAAAACACTTATAAAAGGATTAGTAAAAAGTCATGGTTGGGTGGCCTATTCTTGGAGCTCTTTGAATGATCATTTGTTGGATTTGAGTAGCTTACACCATAGCCTAGGCATCTCACTATCATTGGCCATCATCATAATGCCAATGATCTTGTAAAATTGTGTGTCTTAATAGATTTACTTCATTGATCATTTCTTTTCAATTCTCTGCTATGACTACTCAGAACAGTGAACTTTGCATGACCATATCTCAGTGATCTCCCAACCATTTTGCACGTTCTATATCTTGTTGGAACCAACTCAACGTCTATTTTATGTTGTCAAGATTTCCTTACAATTACTTCATCCAATTGGGATAAATCTAGGTCGAAGTGCTCTTTGGTCAATTACTACTCAATCCCTAAAAAGTCGAGGGTAAGCGTTGGATTGCTAACTTGATTTCTCAGTGTATGGTTTGTCTTTTTAGATGATTTCACTTGTAATCATTAGCTATCTAAGCTAATTCAGTTTCCTCAAAAGGAATGTAATCAATTGCAACTGTAGTGTGAGAATTGAGCAAAACAGGTATCTAGACCCAAATAGCAAGTTTTGTGAGACTAGCTATTTGTGAAGTAGTCTGTTTTGATTCAATTCTTTGAAGGATCAACTCCAATGTACATAGGCACTTTCTTGGTGTCATTTTCAAGCGAAAAGGGCCTACAACATAACTCTGGAGTTTGATAGGGCAGGTACAAAGTAGGTTTTGGCAGTACCACCTCACTTCCTTGAGGTATCCATCCATCTCTTCCAACAGTGGTATCAAAGTAAGTTAAGGTAAAATGGGAGATGGTTACCCTTCTTTTATTGAAAAATTGGACAGGAACAATTATCCAGCATGATCCTTGAGGATGAAGACCTATCTACAAGGAAGGAGTCTCTATGGATACATATCAAGAGATGAGGAGATGCCCATATTCAGAAGCAAAATTCAACCTACAAGAGAGGAGCTAGAAAGACTCAACTCATGGTGTGCCAAAGATGCTTTTACAAGGTCATATCTACTTAACTCTATGTATGACTTCCTTCTTCCTCACATTAGGAATTTTAAAACTTCCCAAGAGACTTGTGATACATTATCTTCATATTTTTCTTCCAACATAAGAGCAAGAAAAAATCAATTATGGATTGAGTTTACCACTCAAAGGAAGCAACCCAAGCAGAATGTTTCAGAGTATGTTTGACCAAGGTTAGAGATGTTGCTGATCAATTGGCAAGCATAGGAGAGGAGATTGAAGAGGAGCAAATAGTGAGACAAGCAATCAATGGCATCAAGGGAGATGATAAGTGGGAAGCTTTCACAGCTACTATGGACCTTTACATGGACATGTTCCAAGATCTTACCACACTCATGGGACAAGTCTTTACCCATGAATCCAAGCTCAAAAAAAATGGAGAACCATGAAGAGGTAACAATTCTGTTGCCCTATATACAGATAAAGGAACGTCTAAAGATAAAGGAAAGAGCAAGAAGGTTGAAGATGAAGGAACTACTCCTCAAGCTAACTATGCATGGGGAGGTAGGAACTCAAGAGGAAGGGGCAAAGGAGGTAAGAAAGGTAGGGGGAGACCTTTCAACTCTTCCCCATGGAATATATGTGGGCTGTATAATCACATAAAAGATGAGTGCTATTGGAAATTCAAGAACCAGAGACGAAGAGGATTTCAAAGAGGTGGCTATTCACAATCAAGAGGAAGATTCAACCATAATCAAAGCTACAACCATGGCTACAACAACAATTATTAAGGAGGATACAAATCAAGAAAAGACTCCAACAATTATACAGTGGATCAAGAGCATTCTCTTCTCATTATGAACATGACTTCAAAGCAAGGTATGAATGATGAACACCTCTTCTATATTGACTGAGGTTGTTCAAACCATGTAGCAGGCAATGTAGCTCTTCTTCCTGATCTTGAGGAGCCCAAGGGAAAGCACCAAGTGCAGAAAGGTGATGACATCAAGCATTCAGAGGTCAAGGTAGGAAATCTCAAAACATATGATGGGAATAGAAATATGTTGAGCACGGTTCTTTATGTACCTACGATTACAAAGAATCTGATGAGTGTTGGAGAGATAGTGGAAAAGGGTTTGCAAGTTCGGTTCAAAAAATATGGAGCTTTTGTGGAGGACCCTCAACATGGATTCAACAGAATTTCCAAGGGAGAAAAACACGTAGATTATTTACATTTGAGTTTAAGGACACTAGAAACATTGCACTTTATAATTTTTTGGTGTAATTCACAAGCCTACACATTTGGCTTGATGGATAAATTGAATTCCATACACATATGTAGAAGCATAGGAACTATTGCTAGTGGTTAATTACCACTTTACTTCATTGTAAAAGTCAAATTGACTTGGAATCTTTGTAAACACCTACCAAATGAATTCGTGGAAAAAGGTAGATTTGATTGATGGAATAGCTCCTAGGATATAGGAGCTTGATCATAGGGAGCCAAAAGTTTGAATTTGAATTCAAATTCTTACTCAATCACTATAAAAGTCACGAACATGAAAAAGTCGCGGTTAAGACTCATCATTCCCGAGCTCATTATTGTCAATTCTGAGTGTGTGTGAGGCCTACACTCTAGCCCACACATATCTACACCATTAGGCAATGATCTTCATGCCAATGGATTTGTATACAAGTGTTCATTAATACATATATCTTCATTAGTGATTTCTGAGTTCTCTGTCATACTACTTGAAAGTCTGTCAACTTGTGGAGCTCATATCTCAATCATTTCTTCACCACATTCAAAGATCTAAAGCTTGTTGGATTCAGATCGAAGATGTCTACATGCTATCAAAATTTGGAGAGATTCTATTCAGCCAGTTGAGAGAAAAACTCGTCGAGGTGATCACTGATCATTGTCTGCTACAGTCCTAAAAAATCGGGGGTAAAGTTTAATTTGCTAAAAAGATTTCTCTGAGCTTAGTTTATCTTTTTACATCATTCCACTTGGAATAGTTATCTTGCTAAGCTAATTAAATACCCCTAAAAGGAATTTTTTCAATTCCTATTGTGTTGGTCATACTGAGCAAAAGATGTAGCAAGTGTCAAGACATAAATAGAAGGTTTTGTTGAGATTGTTGAGTTTCAAAGTCATCTGATTTGATTCAATCATTACACACATCATTTCCAAAGTACATTGGCCATTTTATGGTGTCATTGGAAAGCTAAGGAGGTCCACTTATCAAGTCTGAAGCACTAGGGGGCTGGTACAAAGCAGATTTGGTAGTACCAACTCAATCTCTTGGAGTGTCCATCCATCTTTCCCAACAGTGGTATCAGAGCAAACTAAGGTAAAATGGGAGATGGTTTTCCTTCATTTATTGATAAATTGGATAGAAAAAACTATCACGCATGGTCTCTAAGGATGAAGACCTACCTACAAGGAAGGAGTCTCTATGGATACATCTCAAGAGATGAGGAATTGCCCTCATTCAAAACAAGAGGATTGCCAACAAAGGAAGAACATAAAAAGCTCAACACATGGTGTGCAAAGGATGCATTAGCAAGGTCTTATTTACTCAACTCCATCTCTGATTTTCTTCTGCCACACATTAGGAACTGTAAGACATCCCAAGAGACTTGGGAAACCTTTTCATCTTATTTCTCTTCCAACACAAGGGCTAGGAAAAATCAATTGTGGATTGAATTTACCACATTAAGGAAACAACCTAAGCAAGTTGTTTCAGTATTTGTGACCAAGATTAAAGATGTAGCAGATCAGTTAGCAAGCATAGGAGAAGAGATTGAAGAAGAGCAGATTGTAAGGAAAGTGATCAATGGGATCAAGGCTGATGACAAATGGGGAAAGCTTCACCACTGCTATGGACCTTTACATGGACATGCAAATTCTAGATCTCACAACTCTCATGGGACAATTGTTTACTCATGAAGCAAAGCTCAACAAGAATGGACACACATCCAAAGGTAATAACTCTTCTACCCTATACACTGATAAGATGTCTAAAGATAAAGGCAAGAACAAGAAGGTGGAAGATGAAGGCTCTACCTCCCAAGCCAACTATGTAGGGAAAAGTAGATCATCAAGAGGAAGGGGCAGAGGAGGTAAGCAAGGAAGGGGGAGATCCTATAACCCCTCACCATGCAACATTTGTGGTTTATCAAATCATACTACGGATCAGTGTTTCAGGAAGTACAAAAATCAGAGAGGAAGAGGATACCAAAGAGGTGGATACTCACAGACAAGAGGTAGATTCAACCATCACCAAGGCTACAACAACAATTACAACAACAATTACAATGGAAACTACCAAGGAGGATTCAAATCCAGAAAGGATTACAACAACTATATAGAAGAGCAGGATGATTCTCTTCTAATCATGAACATGACTTCAAAACCAGGTACAAATGATGACCACCTATTCTACATTGACTCAGGATGCTCAAATCATGTGGCTAGCAATGTAGCACTACTCTCTGATCTTGAGGAACCAAAAGGTAAGCATCAAGTCCAAACAGGTGATGACACCAAGCACTCAATAGTTAAAGTTGGAAATGTTAAGACTTGTAATGGAAATGAGAACTTGTTGAGTAGGGTACTCTATGTACCAACCATTACAAAAAATCTGATGAGTATTGGACAGATTGTGGAGAAAGGTTTGTAGGTTAGATTCAACCAATTTAGAGCATTTGTGGAGGATTCTAAGCAGGGGTTCAAGAGGATTGCTAAAGGAGAAAAATCAGGTAGACTTTTCACTTTTGAGCTAGAAGACACAAAGAACATTGCACTATACAGTTATAAAGACCAAACGCTTTCAGAACTCGAGATTTGGTACAAAAGATTAGGGCATATAGGAGAAAGAACCTTGAAGCAGATATGCAGGGATCAATGTGTAATTGGAATACCCAATGTTTCCAAACAACACATGATATATAAATGTAGTGCTTGTCAATTTGGGAAGTCTCACAGGTTACCCTTCTCAAGGAAAGGTTACATGCATGAAGACTACCTAGAACTTGTACATACAGATGTATGGGGATCAAGCAAAGATCCCTCAATCTCAAGATCCAGGTACTATGTATCTTTTATTGATGATTATAGCAGGTGGACTGTATTGTACTTTATGAAGCACAAGGATGAGGTGTTTAATTGCTTTAAAAAATATCTTGCACTTGTTGAGAATCAGACAGGGAAGAATTTGAAGAGACTAAGGTCAGATGGAGGAGGTGAGTACTTCTCCAATGAGTTTGAAGAATTCTTGCAAGACAGAGGCATCAAAAGAGAAACCACCACAAGGTATACTCCTAAACAGAATGGGGTAGCTGAGAGAAGAAATAGGTTGATTGTTGAGACAACTAGGTCTATGTTGAATGAGAAAAAGTTACCAAACTATCTATGGGTAGAAAGTGTTTCTACTCCCACTTACCTCATAAACAGGTTACCATCTAAGTCCCTTGATGGGATGACACCCTATGAAGCATGGCATGGTAAGGGACCCTCACTAGACCATTGCAGGATATTTGGATGTGTAGCATATGTACACATTCCTTCTCAGATAAGAGGTAAGCTAGACCCAAAGGCTGAGAAGTGCATCTTTATTGGATATGACCTAAATAAAAAATGTTACAAGTTTTACAACCCTTCCAATAAGGGATTCATGGTTAGTAGAGATATTGTCTTTGATGAAAATGATTCTTGGTATGAGAATGAATGCAAGAAGTTCAAACTACCCTATGACTTGGAAGAGGAGTTTCCAAGTCTTGCTAAAGAGGAACCTACTCAGAATGAAGACTCAACATCAGATGATGAAGATGTTATCAACCTTGAAGAGTTCAAGGCATGGAAGTCCAAGGGAAAAGTCAAAATGAAGAAGCTTGAAGACATACCTGAATCTTCAAATCAGTCAATCAGAAGATCACAAAGAGAGAGAAAAAAACCTATCAGATATGGGTATGCTACATCTCTTGTTACTAAACACTCTGTTTATCTTGCCAAAGATTTGTCAATTGAAGAACTAGGATCATACGAAGAAGCCATAACCAAGTCAGAATGGAAAGAGGCTATGAATGAAGAGATTGAAGCACTCAAGGAAAGTGACACATGGGAGCTAGTACCAAAGAAGGACTCCATGAAAGTAATAGGATCCAGATGGATCTATAAACTTAAAAGAAATTCTGATGGGTCAATTAATAGGTACAAAGCCAGATTGGTAGCCAAGGGTTTTGCACAAACCCAAGGCATTGACTATGAAGAGACATTCTCTCCTGTGGCCAAGATGCCAACAATCAGAGTGTTGGTAATTGTGGCTGCATCAAAAAATTGGAACATGTACCAATTGGATGTCAAGAATGCTTTCTTGAATGGATGGATTTCAGAGGAGGTATATATGTCACAACCTCCTAGCTATGAGGACCCTAAGAAGGTAACATATGTTTGCAAATTGAAAAAGGCTTTATATGGATTAAAGCAGGCACCTAGAGCATGGAATTACAGGTTAACTACATACCTTCTAGATCAAGGTTTTGTTATGAGCAAGGCAGATACTTCTCTATTCATCAAGAGAAGTAATTCAGAGGTAATACACCTTTGTGTTTATGTTGATGACATCATACTTACAGGTAATGATGTCAATGGAATCAGACAAATCAAAAGTCAGATGATGAAGGAGTTCAAGATCAATGATCATGGTCTACTAAAGTATTTTCTTGGACTTGAGTTAGTCTATACCAACTCAGGGATATACATTACTCAGAAAAAATACATATAGGATATGTTGAAGAAGTTTCATTTGCAGGATGCCAAGGTTGCAAGTACTCCAATGGAGGTAAACTTCAAACTAAGTGCCCATGAAGGTGATGAAATTAATGACATTACAGGCTATCAAAGTATGGTGGGTAGCTTGAACTATGCTACCTTAACAAGGATAGATATTGCATATGGACTTAGTGTGCTAAGTCAGTTTATGCACAAGCCAAGGATACCTCACTTAGAGGCTGCCAAGAGAATCTTGAAGTATCTCAAGGGTACACAAAACCATGGTTTGTATTTTCCTTACACTTCAGACATTGATATCAAGATCTATTCAGATGCAGATTGGGCAGGATGCAAGGATGATAGGAGGAGCACTTTTGGATACATTTCATTTGCAGGTGATAAGCCAATATCATGGTCTTCAAAGAAGCAACCTACTCTTGCTTTATCCTCTACAAAAGTAGAGTATAGAGGATTGGCTAATGCCACACAAGAAGCCATATGGATTAAGCTATTGAATACAAACTTGGGTTTATATACTGGGTCACCAATAATCTTTGGAGATAATACAAGTTCACTTCACCTTGCAGCTAATCCCATCTATCATGCTAGGACCAAGCATATAGAGGTCCATTATCATTATGTGAGAGAGAAGTTGTTAAGCAAGAACATTCAACTAACCTATGTATCAACCAATATGCAGTGTGCAGATTTGTTGACTAAAGCTTTGGATGGAACCAAACTTTGCAGGTTCAAAGCAACGATTGGATAGCAAGATATACATGAAAATTGAAGATGAAGACCAAGCCAAAATGTTTGGCTTGAGGGGGAGCTGTTGGTGTAATTCACAAGCCTACACATTTGGCTTGATGGATACATTGAAGTCCATACACATATGGAGAAGCATAGGAACTATTGCTAGTGGTTAATTACCACTTTACTTCATTGTAAAAGTCAAATTGACTTGGAATCTTTGTAAACACCTACCAAATGGAATTCGTGGAAAAAGGTAGATTTAATTGATGGAATATCTCCTAGGATATAGGAGCTTGATCATAGGGAGCCAAAAGTTTGAATTTGAATTCAAATTCTTACTCGATCACTATAAAAGTGAACATGAAAAAGTCACGGTTAAGACTCATCATTCTCGAGCTCATTACTGTCAATTCTGAGTGTGTGTGAGGCCTACACTCTAGCCCACACCTATCTACACCATTCTGAGTTCTCTATCATACTACTTCAAAGTTTGTTAACTTGTGGAGCTCATATCTCAGTCATTTCTTCACCAAATTCAAAGATCTAAAGCTTGTTGGATTCAAATCAAAGGTATCTACGTGCTATCAAAATTTGAAGAGATTCTATTCAGCCATTTCAGAGAAAAGCTCGTCGAGGTGGTCACTGGTCATTGTCTACTACAGTTCTAAAAAATCGGGGGTAAAGTTTAATTTGCTAAAGTGATTTCTTTGAGCATAGTTTATCTTTTTACATCATTTTACTTGGAATAGTTAGCTTGCTAAGCTAATTAAATACCCCTACAATGAATTTTTTCAATTCCTACTGTGTTGGTCATACTGAGCAAAAGATGCAACAGGTGTTAAGACATAAATAGAAGGTTTTCTTGAGATTGTTGAGTTTCAAAGTCATCTGTTTTGATTCAATCATTACATACATCATTTCCAAAGTACATTGGCCATTTTATGGTGTCATTGGAAAGCTAAGGAGGTCCACTTATCAAGTCTGGAGCATTAGGGGGCTGGTACAAAGCAGGTTTTGGCAGTACCAACGCAATCTCTTGGAGTGTCCATCCATCTTTCCCAACATAATTACAAGGATCAAACTTTGTCTGAGTTAGAGATTTGGCATAAAAGATAAGGGCCTATTGGTGAGAGAACCTTGAAGCAGATATGTAGACATCAATGTGTGCTTGGGATACCTAATGTATACAAGCAATACATGATCAATAAATGTGGTGCATGCCAGTTTGGTAAATCACACACGTTACCCTGTACAAAGAAAGGTTATATGCATGAGGATTACTTGGAACTTGTCCATACAAATGTATGGGGACCAAGAAAGAACCTTTTAATTTATGAAGTGTTCTCTTGTTTCAAAAAATATCTTGCACTTGTGGAAAATCAAACAGGGAGAAGTCTAAAAAGGATAAGGTCAGATGGAGGAGGTGAGTACTTCTCCAAAGAATTTGATGCATTTTTGCAGGACAGAGATATCAAAAGGGAGATTACTACTAGGTATACTCCTCAACAAAATGGAGTAGCAGAGAAGAGAAATAGGTTGATTGTAGAAGCAGCTAGATCAACGCTTAATGAAAAGAAATTGCCTAATTATTTGTGGGCAGAGAGTGTTTCTACTGCCATTTATCTTATTAAAAAGTTACCCTCTAAATCACTTGATGGAATGACCCCATATGAAGCATGGAATGGTGGAAGGCCATCACTTGATCCTTGTAGAATATTTGGATGTGTTGCTTATGTGCATGTTCCATCTCAAATCAGAGGTAAGCTAGACCCTAAGGCTAAGAAGTGCATCTTCATAGAGTATGATTTAAATAAAAAAGGATATAGGTTTTATAATCCATCCAACAAAGGCTTTATGGTCAATGGAGATGTTGTGTTTGATGAGAATGATTATTGGTTTGAAAGCGAAAGCAAGAAGGTCAAATTGCCATTTGATTTGGAAGAGGAATTTCCAAGTCTCACCAAGGAGGAGCCAAGCACAATTGAAGAGATCAAGTCAGATGATGAGGACACCATCAACTTGGAAGAATTCAAAGCATGGAAATCAAAGGGCAAGGCCAAGATGAAGAGGTTGGAAGACATACCTGAATCATCCAACCAAGCTTTGAGGAAATCACAAAGAGAGAGTAAGAAGCCAATTAGATATGGGTATGATACTTCATTCTTTACTAAGCATTCCATTTATCTTGATAAGAATTCATCTCTTGAAGAACCCTCTTCTTATGAAGAAGCAAGTACCAAATCAGAATGGAGGGAAGCTATGGATGAAGAAATCAAAGCACTCCAAGAGAATGATACTTAGGAGCTAGTACCCAAGAAGGCATCAATGAAGGTAATTGGTTCTAGATGGATTTACAAAATCAAAAGGAACTCAGATGGATCCATAAACAAGTATAAAGCTAGACTTGTGGCTAAAGGTTTTGCACAAACCCAAGGAGTTGGTTATGAAGAAACTTTTTCACTTGTGGATAAAATGCCAACCTTCAGAGTATTGGTAATTGTGGCTGCATCTAGAAATTGGAATATGTATGAATCGGATATGAAAAATGCCTTTCGCAATGGCTGGATTTTAGAGGAGGTTTACATGGCTCAACGTCTTGGTTATGAAGACCCAAGCAAGGTAAATTATCTGTCGAAATTCAACAAAGGTCTTTATGGGTTGAAGCAGGAACCTAGGGCATGGAACCATAGGTTAACAACCTATCTTCAAGATCAAGGACTCATAATGAGCAAGGAAGATTCTTCTCTATTTGTCAAGAGGTGTAACTCAACAATGATATAATTATGTGTATATGTTGATGACATCATCGTGAGAGGTAGTGATGCCAATGGCATCAAACAAATCAAGAACCAAATGATACAAGAGTTCAAGATCAGTGACCTAGGGTTGCTGAAGTATTTTCTTGGACTTGAGTTAGTCTACACAAATTCTGGAATTTACATCACTCAAAGGAAATATGTGCAGGACATGTTGAAGAAGTTCCGCTTGGAGAATGCAAAGGTAGCTAGCACCCCTATGGAGGTAAATCATAAATTGAGTGCACATGAAGGTGATTCGCTTGAAGACATTGTAGGATATCAAAGCATAATTGGAAGTCTAAACTATGCAACATTAACAAGGATAGATATATCTTATGAAGTAAGTGTTCTGAGTCAATTCATCCATAAACCTAGAGCACCTCACTTGGAAGCTTCTAAAATGATTTTAAAGTATCTCAAAGGTACTCAAAAGTAAGGTCTTTACTTCCCATACACATCAGATTTGGACATTAAGCTATACTCAGATGCAGATTGGGCAGGTTGTAAGGATGATAGAAGGAGTACTTCTAGATATCTTTCTTTTGCAAGTGATAAGCCCATTTCTTGGTCTTCCAAGAAGCAAGCTACTATTGCTTTATCTTCAAGAGAGGTTGAATAAAGGGGTTTAGCAAATGCTACACAAGAAGCTATTTGGATTAGATTGCTCTGTTCAGATTTGGGACTTCATATTCATTCACTTATGATTTTTGGTTACAACACAAGTTCTTTGCATCTTGTAGCCAATCCCATTTATCGTGCAAGAATCAATCATATATAAGTGCACTATCACTATGTTAGAGAGAAGCTATTGAGCAAGGAGAGTCAACTTGCATATGTATCCACAAATATGCAATGTGCAGATTTGTTAACCAAAGCACTTGATGGTACTAAACTTTGGAGGTTTAAAAGTATGATTGGATCGCAAGATGTTCAAGAGGATTGATTAAGCTATACAAGCCAAGATGTTTGGGTTGAGGGGGAGCTATTGGTGCACTATACAAGCATTCACATTTTTCTTGGCATGGAAAGTAATATGTGCAATGATGTGATGATACATATGAACCATTGTTTGTAACACTTGGTCATCTACCACTTGTAAAAGATAAATTCTTGAGAGAATCTTGTAATCCCATACATCTTGTGGAGTTAGGAGAGATAAGATTTAAAAATTTCATTTGGTAGAATCACTCCTAATTTGGAGGAAGCACTTTTAGGTAGAGCCAAGTTTGAATTCAAATTCAAACTTGGAGGTAAAACACTTATAAAAGGATTAGTAAAAAGTTACAGTTGGGTGTCCTATTATTCGAGCTCTTCCACTCATCATTTGTTGGATTTGAGTAGCTTAAACCATAACCTACACATCTCACTATCATTGGGCCTCATCATAATGCCAATGATCTTGTAAAATCATGTATCATAATACATTTACTTCATTGATAATTTCTGTTCAATTCTCTACTATGACTTCTCAGAATAGTGAACTTTGCATGACCATATCTCAGTGATCGCCCAACCATTGTGTGTGTTCTATAGCTTGTTGGAACCAGCTCAGAGTCTACTTTATGCTACCAAATTTGCATTGTAACTATCTTAGCTAATTGGGAGAAATCTGTGTGAAAGTGATCTTTGGTCAATTACTACTCAGTCCCTAAAAAGTTAGGGGTAAGCCTTGGATTCCTTAATTGATTTTGCAGTGTATGGTTTGTCATTTTAGATGATTTGAATTGTAAGTATTAGCTATCTAAGCTTAATAAGTTCACTCAAAAGTTATTCAATCAATTACAAGTGTACTGAGAGCACTAAGCAAAAGAACCAGCAGGTGTCTAGACCAAAATAGCAAGTTTTGTGAGACTAGCTATTTGTGAAGTAGTTTGTTTTGATTCAATTGTTTGAAGGATAAACTCCAATGTACATAGGCACTTTCTTGGTGTCATTTGCAAGCTAAAAGGTCCTATAACATAGCTATGAAGTTTGATAGGGTAGGTACCAAGCAGGTTTTGGTAGTACCACCTCACTTCCTTGAGGTATCCATCCATCTCTTCCAACAATTTGCATGTATAACGTTATGTGTGTATATGTGTTTGACTCTATATGCCTAAGGGGAAGGGTATAAACCCTATGTTTAATCCCTAATTTTAATATCCTATGTATTTATATGGCTCTCCATTTGTGGTGAAGCAACCGTATATATTTGTGTGTGTCCTAATGTTTGGGTATGTATATTTATGTGCCCTAATGCTTGGGTATGTTTTGTGTATTTATGTATATGCATGTAGATGTGTGCTTGTGTCTCTTAATTTATGTATGTATGTCTATGTTTGTGATTCTAACTACATATGTGAGTTATGTATGCTTGAGGAGGTGCATGTCTATATGTTTATGGATGTGTGTGTGTGTGTGTAAATATTTAACATATATTCTAATTTAACCTTAATCTAAAATATATTAAAAAAATAAAAATAATAACATGAATTAAAAAGAAAAGCCTTAATGGCATAAAAACATCTAAAAAGTGTGTGCATGTATATATAGCTAAGTGTGAGTTAACTAAGATATGTGCAAGTGAGTGTTTGACTAATATGTGGTATGCATGAGAGTGCATGTGCATGTGTAGTGTGAATGGAATGTAGGTGTGCGAGAAGTGAGCTAACTAGATGATGTGTGTGCATGAATTAAGTGTCTCTATCTATTTAAATATGTGTTTAATGTGTGTTTTATTTTCTAATCTACTTTTTTGCAGGTATAACTTTCAATGTTCTTGAGAGAGAGAGAGAGATGTTTCCCATTGTGTCTTGAGGCTTTATATTTCTTCATTAAGAGACATAGATGTTTCTATTAGTTGATTCAGTAATAAGGAAGTCATTAATTCCTTATTTTTGTGCCTTAGCAAGTCTACCTCATCCATGGATCCTTTGATTTGTGTCTCAAAGATTTTTCTTCTGGTAGAGAAACGTACCTTTTTCACTTTAGATTGTGCTTATTGTCTTCGTAGCTCTGTATGCTCTAACTTCCAACTTATCTGAAACTTGATTAGTAGCTTCAATTGTGGAATATAAGGTAGCATTTTCATTGCTTAATGTATCAATTTTGCTTATTGCTATGGTTAATTATTCGATCACTCTATCAAGCTCTGCTTGGTTCTTCAATACTTGATCTCATAGGTTCTCAATTAGTTCTTTGAACTTATTCTTTTCTATATGAATGTGTTCATAATCTTTGTTCGCCTCCAGCAGTTGTTGTGGAGTGTCCATGGAACTTTGAATCATATGGATAACGAGTGGTTTTATCTCTGCCACATCCATGTTTAGCCATGTTCTAGTTATAATTGGAGTTTCTCTTGTTTGCACATCATTTACCTTGATTGTATGTAATGTTTCATGAAATGCTACCGGATTTGTAATTGAACTTTTGGCTCAACATCGTTTTATGGGACTACTTTAGAGTTGATGTTTGCATGATGCACATCCATAGGAGATGGCTCTGCCATAAATCTTATTGGAATAATAAGTACTTGAGTTAGAGTTTCTCCTTGTAGTTGTTCCTCGGCTTTGGGATGGACTGGAGCCTTTAAACCTTCCAATTTGCTTCTTGAATTTGTAACTTTGTGGTATCATTTACTTGAATAGTGAATTGTTTGTTTGGTGTTGGCATATAGAGGACTTGTTCATCAGCTTCTTGTTCGTCATTTTCTTGTTGATCCATCATTTGCTCCAACTCATCCCATCGACCATCATCATTTATATCCGTATTTAAATCATCATTGAGTGTTGATCTATCATCATTATTCTCTACCTCTAAAATTGAGCTTGAATTCTCTAAGCCCTACTCGTTATAGTGAATCATCTTTGATATTCTCTTGCATGTCTGTTTCTTTACTTTGGACTCACTCATTTGCTGATAATGTTGACCATGGACATTAAGATTTACTTGCCCTTCCATCTATGTGTGTGTAGATTTGAGGGCTTCTTCTAACTTGTCCTTTGTAATCAGTGGTGGTTGAGAGAGTTGATGGGGATACTGCATGGACCCTTTTTGTAGAAGGCATACTAGATAATTTCTTCAAGCTCCCTTAGTCTTTTGGATCCTCTCATTAGCAGTTGTGAACTTGTTCCCGCATCATCAATTACCACTATGCCTCGTTTCTTCTTAGGTATCATAGCTGGTTTGACGTATTTTTCCATTTCCAAAGTTGATGGCATTTCTGTTGAGTACTTGCATATTTACAAAGGATGATATATCAAAATTACTAATGCAATGCTACCATTCAGAAACTTCCTGATACCCCATTGCCTCTTAGCTTCAAATAGCCTTTCTTGGACATAAGGGTTAGATTAATTTGATTGCCAATTTGTTTCATTGCATGTAGTAACAACTGAAGTATACTTTTATGTGGGACTGTGTATCTGTGCATATTTGCAAAGCAAAAATGTTGATGCATCCAGTGTACTTCCTCCTCTATGTCCATCCAATTGATATCCACAATGGTTTGATTTTTTCTTTGTGGATTTCATCCTTCAAGTCCAAAATATAATCTTTGACACAGATAATGCTTCTTTAATTAATTTGTGTGTGAATCAAATGGTTCTCTAGTTTCCTTGTAAATCCGTAACTCTTGCTTCTAACACTGATGGCTTATCTGCTACACAATGTAAGGTATTCATCACTTGATTTGAAATCAAGCTTATAAATGGGAAGCTTCAAGTAAGCTTTGATTCCAGCTTTCATCCATGTTTAGATGGTTTTGGACATATCATGTAGGATGCAGAAGTCCTCACTCATCAATAGGAATTGATGGTCATGATCCATAATTTATATGGTGATTCGGAATAGGTGATCCTCTACTGATTGGTCATCTCTAAATCAATGACCACGAGCTTTTATAGCACACTCCAAGGGAAATTCATTGACTTCCATTGGTTGCATTGCCTCAAAATCTTTGGAAGCCATATCCACTTAAACCCAATATTTTATTGACATGAGAGAGTATGAACACTTTTATCTTCCATAGAGCTCATGCATTCAATTTTCTTCCTTTAAGTGAGTCCCCTATCATAGTGGTTGCGAGAATCATGATAATTGAATATACCTATTTTTTTGATTTTTTATTTGTTGAAAAGAAACATAAAATGGTTAGTCCTAGTCAAAACAACAAGTTAGTTGTCATTAGTAGAAATCCTATACTTCTATAGTACAAGTGATGATCTATTTCCTTTGAAGGAAATGTGAAACATTTATGAGTTTAAATAATCTTGTGTTGAATGAGAGGCCTTGTAGTGTGGCCCTATAGTGCATACTCTATGTGTATTCAGCTTAGCATGAGTGGAATCATGACTAAGCTCATCAACAACCCTCTATAAGCACCTAGGCTCTAGAAGCTATCCGGATTGGTGTAGATTCACAAGAGGTAGTAGCTTTAGAGATGAAAATTGAAGAATTACAATCCAAGTTATTACAATACGAGAGGCCATGGTCACCACAAGAGGTAATTGACCTTGAAGAGTTAGTGGAGATCCCTATAGAAGAAACTTTGGAAGATTCTTATGAGCCCCAAGCAGTGCCAAGAGGACCTCTCATTGAGGAAGGCCAAGAAATGTATGAGGCACCAAAGCCACAATGGCTTAAACTAGAAGAGATTGGATGTACCCATGATGATTGTGTGACCTTACGGATTCAGGCAATGGCCAATCTTGAAGAAGCAATGCTTCAATGAAAATTCCGAGATAAAGTGAGTGGTAGTCAAAGACTCAACTTCTACCACTCAATTCCAACCTTGCAATGTTCTTGAGGGAGCTCAACAAGGAACCATATTTCAACCAAATTGGCATCACAATTTGTTAGAAATCTACCCAAAGATGATGCAAGCATGGCCCATTGTACTACATATCATGTACAATCCATGTTATGGGCTAGTACCTAGAAGACAACCATGGCCAGCTTTGTAGTCAAAGTTAGGAACAGTCCCCATTGTTCTAATTGGTTGAATTACCTGTACTTTTCTCCACCCCCCTATTGGTGCAAGTTTTCAAGCCTACACATTTGGCTCAGCATGGATGACAATGTGTGGAACTAGCACTTGAAGATTCATGTGAACTATAGCTTATAACTACTTGATCATTTACCACTGTAAAAGATTAATTCCTTGGAGAATCTTGTAAAATCTTATATCTCATGGAGTTCAAAAGAATATAAGCTAAAACTCCAAACTGAAGGGATATTCCTAAATTAGTGGAGTTACGTTTTTATTGGAGCCAAGTTTGAATTGAAAATTCAAACTTAGAAGAAACTCATATAAAAAGGCTTGTAAAACTCTCGCGGGGTAGTGCGCCTCATTCTGAGCTCATTCCTTGATCATTCATAGAGCTTGAGTAGCTCACACCTTACCTCACTCAATTCATCATCATTGAGCATCATTACAATGCCAATGACTTTGTACAATCATGTTCCATAATACATATAGCTCATTGAACATCGTTGTCTACTTCTCTGCTATGACTACTCAGAACAGTCAACTTCGTTTGGTCATATCTCAGTGAATACTCAACCATTTTACATAATCTTTGGGTTGTTGGAACCAGCTTAAAGTCTACCTTATGCTGTGAAAATGCAAGGCATTTGGTTTAGGCACGTGAGAGAAATTGTCTTCAAAGTGCTCACTAGTCATCTACTAACTGTTCCACTACAATAGATCGATGGTATACTGAGGGTTTTACCGAGGAAAATGAAGGCGGCTTTATTTGCCGCGACGCCGGTGTAAAGGTCGGTTTGCACGTCGGTACCAAAGAGTCGGTATAGGCATCGGTATATGCGTTGGTATATACGTCCGTATAAGCGTTGGTATATGCATCAGTATAAACGTCGGTATATGCATCGGTAATCGGCTTCTGCTGCATCGCCTCTTGGGTGTATCGACGATTATTCCGATGACACTACTGGGAGTACCGTCGCGTATACCGACAACCATACTTGCAAAATTTTTTTTGGGTAGAGTGTTTTGTCTTTTGCTACAACAACATTACCATGATGTTGCTTAACAAAAGACAATACACTCTGCCCAAAAAAACCGAGTACATGTGATGTGTACTCTAATGACAACCGAAATATGATTTCATGAAACAGAGTATTATTGTACACAAAAGAGATAATCAGAATGAACAATGAACCATGTACAAAAGAAGTTATATATTTCAAGAATGAAGCATGTACAAGAGTGTGGCAAACCACTATCATATATGACGCTTTTACAAAATGTTGCAAAGCAACGTATTTCCATATGGAAATCAAATACAAAATATTGGTCTTCCACTGCCATACACATGCAAAGAACGTTCCATATCAATAGTCCTACAACAAAGAACATTAATGGAATGAGATAAATTCACATGAAAATTACAAACAACAAGTAAAAACCAAGTTTATAAATTAATTACCTCATCACAAATGCTCCCATGAAACTACCCCACCGCGTCCCTCCAAGTCCTGCAATAGTGCAGTCAACCCATGACTATATCCGTAAGACTCCTCCATTCTGTTAGAAAACAATGTTCCTATTGGTCCTAAGTCCAGAATTGAAAGCATCTGTAGCATCTTTTATGCGTTCTTATACAACAAACGGCGACTAGCCCCTTGGTTACTTCGTCAACCTCTCATCCTTGTGACCAGGGATCAAATCCCGTGAGCTGCAGCACAGAAAATATGCTTTTATACAGCTTTTCTTTATTAAAAATACCACGCAAACAGGCGACACGCTTTCTGAAAGGCATCGAACAATGGACGGAGATCAATTAGCGATCGCGTTTGTTTTTCGCTATGAAGCTTTATTATAAGCTTTTCAAGAGTTCACAAATCCTATATAAGACAAGCTTGGCTTATTGTCTTGCATCCTTCACCTAGGATCAACACAAGCTTTCTAGAGCTTGTACCTCAGTAGAGGTGGTGTTTCTTCTAGCACATGGGGCAGCCATGATGCTAACTTGAAGCATGTTGAGGAGCAGCTATGGAGTTCTTCTTGGTGATTCTTCTTGGGGAAGATGAAGGGTGTGCTCACACTCTACCTCATGGAGAGGAGGTTATCTCTTGTTCATGGCAAGAAGACTTGATTATTAGCAGCTTGATGGTGAGGATCGCCCATCTACATGATGTATTTGAAGATCATCTTCTACAAGAAGATGTTAGGTTGAAGATTATCTTCTACAAGAAGATGTCTGGCTACTTCAAAGACATTGGATGGGACCATCTACATGATTTTGAAGATTATCTTCTACAGGAAGATATTAGGTTGAAGATTGTCTTCTACAAGAAGATGTCGAGCTACTTCAAAGACATTAGATGGAGATTAACATAAGATTCACATCTTATGTTAAGTATTCAGGTACATATTCTCTTTATGCACACAGGTACTACTTGAAGTTTATGGAGGCTGTGGCGTTCATATCAAGAGGAGTCCTATTCGGCATAGGTACAAGAGAATCAGTACTTATATGCTTTATGCATATTTTTATGAGGTGTTTGAGAAGGTGTGTTCACATGAGTTTGAGGATTTTCGGCAACAATCTTGTTAGCATTCTATGCTACTTTATAAGTATGTGATCTTTTCACACACGTATCTAACTTAGGGTCTTCCATAGCCTAAGTTTAGATGTAGGTTTGTTGACCATCAGTTTCACACTGATCCTTCCTCATTCAGTCACTCGTATTCACTCTTCTATAACCTATAAGGTCACACATCTCATGTATATTCAGATTATTGCCCACACATCTGAATGTGTTTGTTACATTGTACATTCACTCATTCATCTATTTCTCATCACATAGAATGGTTGAGAATTTTGCTCCCACATTGTACATTGAACATTGGTATATATGATACTATGAGTAAGCGATGGCTTACGTAACACCTTACACATGTCGTCTATTCTTTCTCTATCTTTATCTCATCATCTGTATGATTAAGTTGTGATATGTTCATGTTTTGTCAATATGGAAGATTGCTGGAATTAATGTTGTACATGACTGGAACTATGGAACCATGGACCTGTGACATGAGCCTAAGGGCCTACCTCACTTCCAACATTTGGTATCAGAGCTTTAGGGATTTGGTATCAGAGCACTAAGGTTTTGGTTTCAGAACTTTAGATCTTTGGCATCAATGCATTAAGGCTCTCATATTCACAGGTTTCCAGAATTCCAGATTTACAACATATGATTTGAAAGCATCTTCTAATATTTGACATTTGACATACACTTGGTCATGATTTAGTAGATTTGACAAAGAATTGCATTGAGAGAAAGAAAAGCAGCAGATATATGTTTTAACTCATATATGTATGAGTTATGTTTTAGTTGAAGCTTTTAAGCAGGCAGCTTATACGTTCCCTCAAAGAATTCTTGGACTGTTAATACAGAGCTACTTGGTATATGACAAGTTGCAGAGAAGTATATTTCTTCTTTATCTAACTCTTGAGGTAAAAGAGTTTTTTGTAGCAGATGTTGAAGACTTGCGTTGAGGTTTTATGTTTGGAAAAGGTTACCTCATACTCAATATTTTCAGAAACTTCAGAAAATTCAGATTTGCTGATGTAGAGGTCATTTGAAGAATCTACTTTTTATGATTGTCTTGATTTTTGGATACATGCTTGTATTCAAAAAGGTGTTCCATCATATCCTATCACTTGATTGAGAAGTGGAGTTAGCCAAAAGAAAATCAAGCAGGTACTATCACATTTCACCCGGGTAAAATATGAAAGTTATGAAGTATCAAACTTGTAGCTTTTGGAGTTCTCAAGGTGAGAAGTTTGTCCACTTATGTTTGAAGTAGGAGTTACAGATTCTTGGGAAGGATTTGTTTGAAGAAAAGTTTTACAGCTTTTTGAGAAGCATGGACACTTGGAGACATTCAGGAAGTAAATCAAACATTCAGTCATGAAGGTTTGATGACAGTAGATTCTACACAGGAGAGATCATTGATCTCGTATAATCTTATATGATCTTGAGTATTTATGATTCAGTTGTCTATCCTTTGTTTGTGAAGATTCTTAACATTGGAAGAAGTAAGTCAAAGATTCAGGTTCTATCAGATTTGTCTTGCAAAGAGATAGAAATACTTGTTATGTTGCAGAAGGTTATGAATCCTAAAAAGCTTTCAGCAAGGTTTTATTATGTTAGGTTCAGTTAACCTTATTCTAGATTTTGGAAAGCTGAAGAATGACATGGAAAGCTATTGGCATGTGCACAATGCTAATAAAAAGGGTTCAGAGATTTTGTTTCAGATACAGGTATTGATCACTGAACATCAGATTTATGAAGGAAGACGTTCCATATTTCATAAAGTCTGATATATTTGAAGAATACTGGACACTAGTGTTAAGTCATCTAGGGGGTGATGAAACATGAAGACTTATTTTCAAGACATATGTGAAAGAATGCTGAGTCATACCTACAGGTATTCCTATTTCAGGTATTCCTATATTTCCTTTGTCAGGTTCTCTTTATGTTCCAGCTTTGAAAGAAGAAGGAAGAAGAAGAATGTTTGGAGAAAGTTCCTGTTAGGATGTTCCTGTTCAGGAGAAGGTTCCAGAGTTCTATTGAAGAGAAGCTTGATATTTCAGAAAGGTATATTTCAGACGTGCGCACATATATGTTTATACCAAGTTCTGAAGGAAAGAGGTATGAAGGATTTAAAGGATGAAGACATGATGACATCATAGATTTTTGACTCATATTTCAGTTGATTGCAATTGAGATGAGTTGACATGACTTGAGTACAGTCAGAGATGAACCAGCAGTGTTCATAATGCACTAAGTTGTGAGTTGACAGTCACAGGTTCCAGGATTCAGTTCCTGATTTTGTTTAGTGTATTTACATGACGCAGTAGAAGTACGTTGAGAAACCTTTTTGGAAGGTAAATGCAAATATGTGGATCCTAGTGTATGTTTTCAGGTTTTTGAAGACAGGAGATAGCAGGTTCAGGAGACAGTTCATGCTATATTTGTTGTCAAGCAGTGATTGCTTGATGTATACACATTGGATATCTAGTTTGCATATTTTCTCAAGTATTATGGTTCATATTCAGCAAGTTCAAGTTTTTTGAAGGAAAGTCAAATTCAGTTTTGAAGAAGACTTTTGAAGAACAAGTTCTGAAGTGCGGAAGTACAAGCTTGAAGCTTGTGGTAATTTGCAGCTTTGATAGTTTGCAGATCCAGTCCAGATTGTACCAATATGACATTGCGGGGGGGATTGTTGGAAAACAATGTTCCTATTGGTCTTAAGTCCAGAATGGAAAGCATCTGTAGCATCTTTTATGCGTTCTTATACAACAAACGGTGACTAGCCCCTTGGTTACTTCGTCAACCTCTCATCCTTGTGACCAGGGATTAAATCCCGTGAGCTGCAGCACAGAAAATATGCTTTTATACAGCTTTTCTTTATTAAAAATACCACGCAAACAGGCGACACGCTTTCTGAAAAGCATCGAACAATGGACGGAGATCAATTAGCGATCGCGTTTGTTTTTCGCTATGAAGCTTTATTATAAGCTTTTCAAGAGTTCACAAATCCTATATAAGACAAGCTTGGCTTATTGTCTTGCATCCTTCACCTAGGATCAACACAAGCTTTCTAGAGCTTGTACCTCAGTAGAGGTGGTGTTTCTTCTAGCACATGGGGCAGCCATGATGCTAACTTGAAGCATGTTGAGGAGCAGCTATGGAGTTCTTCTTGGTGATTCTTCTTGGGGAAGATGAAGGGTGTGCTCACACTCTACCTCATGGAGAGGAGGTTATCTCTTGTTCATGGCAAGAAGACTTGATTATTAGCAGCTTGATGGTGAGGATCGCCCATCTACATGATGTATTTGAAGATCATCTTCTACAAGAAGATGTTAGGTTGAAGATTATCTTCTACAAGAAGATGTCTGGCTACTTCAAAGACATTGGATGGGACCATCTACATGATTTTGAAGATTATCTTCTACAGGAAGATATTAGGTTGAAGATTGTCTTCTACAAGAAGATGTCGGGCTACTTCAAAGACATTAGATGGAGATTAACATAAGATTCACATCTTATGTTAAGTATTCAGGTACATATTCTCTTTATGCACACAGGTACTACTTGAAGTTTATAGAGGCTGTGGCGTTCATATCAGGAGGAGTCCTATTCGGCATAGGTACAAGAGAATCAGTACTTATATGCTTTATGCATATTTTTATGAGGTGTTTGAGAAGGTGTGTTCACATGAGTTTGAGGATTTCCGGCAACAATCTTGTTAGCATTCTATGCTACTTTATAAGTATGTGATCTTTTCACACACGTATCTAACTCAGGGTCTTCCATAGCCTAAGTTTAGATGTAGGTTTGTTGACCATCAGTTTCACACTGATCCTTCCTCATTCATTCACTCATATTCACTCTTCTATAACCTATAAGGTCACACATCTCATGTATATTCAGATTATTGCCCACACATCTGAATGTGTTTGTTACATTGTACATTCACTCATTCATCTATTTCTCATCACATAGAATGGTTGAGAATTTTGCTCCCACATTGTACATTGAACATTGGTATATATGATACTATGAGTAAGCGATGGCTTACGTAACACCTTACACATGTCGTCTATTCTTTCTCTATCTTTATCTCATCATCTGTATGATTAAGTTGTGATATGTTCATGTTTTGTCAATATGGAAGATTGCTGGAATTAATGTTGTACATGACTGGAACTATGGAACCATGGACCTGTGACATGAGCCTAAGGGCCTACCTCACTTCCAACACATTCGTGTTGGAGGACGACCCATTGCCAGCTCCTGAAACAAATATAAAAAGATTAGAGAAACATATATGAGAAATTTAACACAAATAAATTCAATAAATGAAATGGTACTTACAAACTCATGATGCATCGTGTCATATCTGCCGTTGCCCAAATGTGACAGTCCAATCGTGTCTAGACGTGTGGATGCGGCATTTTGCTGCTGATGATATCAATCAGGAGTGTGCTACTGCTCGTCATGAATCATGTCCCACTCCTCAGCATCTAACCATACAGGCTTTGGTAAGCCTTCTCTGAATGCATCACGAGCCTCAGATCATCGATACGACATGACCTCACGTGCGGTGTGCAGAATCCACTCTGAACTGACAATCGACTGTCCATCGACTGGTCGGAACTCCTGGTAAATCGTCTGTGTGATATAATTCGTCCGATCTTTATCCTGTTCACTCCATTTCATCATGATGGAGTGTCCAAGCTGGATGGAGCAAAGCTATCGTATGCGTGCACGCATTGCTTTGCCAGCCCCATCCATCACCGGAGCTCCATCTCGGATACTATACACCTTGGAGTCATCATGTTCATGAGCACCCCAAGGTGTACGTGGTGTACTGCGTGGTGTACCTACATCTGAGGTACTCGTCCTAGGAGTAGAAGCGGGCGACACAACGTCCGTCGCATTGCTTCCACAACAACCACCTCCTCCACCTCCAGACCTACTTGTAGATCCACTCCTAGAACCTCCTGCTCCAGAGCGTGACCTCGATCTATGTGACGGGCCAGACCCTGTATCGCACTGAGGTGTCAAACGCACATGTCTACTAGTAGACCCAGTAGGAGATGGCTGCAAAGATGGTCGTGGTGGAGTCACAAAGCTAGGAGACATACCTCCTACGGGAGTAGCACCACCCGTAGGAGTGACACCGGCAAGAGTGACACCGGCGGGAGTGACACCGGCGGGAGTGAGGCCAACGGGAGTGAGGCCGGCAGGAGTAAGGCCGCCAGGAGTGAGGCCGGGAGGAGTGCTACCACGAGCGATCCAATACTGTGTTGCAGCGGCCATATACGCAGGAGGGACCGGAGAGATGAACTCCAAAAACTGCTCCTCTGTCATGGAATGTGGAGTGACTGGAGGACTGTCTCCCATCGTGCTCTGTTATAAAAGAACTCAAATAATTAGCATGCGATAAGAAAAATAATATAGGGAATAAACAAAAAAAAAACCAAAAATTAGTACGTACAAGTGTTTTATTCAAAAGTCCTCTATTCTAGCATCCTCTTGAAGATCCGATGCACCGAGAATATCTATCTCTATATTGATGGCTTCTAAATCGCTTGCTATGCTGGTTTCCTCCTGATCATCGTCTATTTCTTCGTCTTCTCGAACAATGACCTCTTCTTCAATGACCTCTTCTTCTCGAACAATGATCTCTTCCTCCTCAACTATCGAATGAATCTCTGAGTCCACTAGAGATGGACTTTCTTCTACATCTATGTTTTCAAAAATTTATCTACTACGTGGAGCGACTTGTAAAACAAATAGCCACTCTGGGTCTTTTGAATCTGGTATAAAAACAACTTGCTCACGGTGTTCTGGAAGTACAAATGTATCCCTTTCATCTGTCCATAATCTTGTGGAGTCGACTTGAAGCAAACCGCTCTTATCCCGTCTCACTGTTACGTTTCTTCCAGAGGTGACTACTTTGAACCATTTCACGTCAAAAACAAAGTAATCAAACTTTCTGAAAGATAGTTTCAAGATGTCTTGAATCACACCACAATAATCTAACTCGCCTTCTAGAGCATTATCATCTCTTGCACTCGCTCTACTTTTTTGCGAAAAAATCACCATCACTCCACTATCAAAAGTAGACCTATTTTGATCGATTCGTGCGATTCAAAAGTGTCGTCCATGAGACCATAGTGCACCGTATTTAAATATACTCCCAATCACATCCTTTTGCGAGTTCTTCTTCTTCTTCAGAGATATCTTCACCCGCTCCCTTTGCTTGTGAAACCGCTGCATCTAGCCATCTGCTCGTTGAAAAAGGTGGGAGAGGTCGAAGATTTTCCAAAAGAGGCAAAAATCGAGTGGAACAATTTCTTTGAAACTGAGCTCTTTCCTTTGCGTTAGTTTCCTTGGCAAGTTCATACCTTTCTAACCACTTTTGCATAGGCTCAGAATTAACTATGCAAAACTTCATTGCCTTCTCTCTGAAAGCTGCATCCATTTTTCTTTGCAATCCTTTACCTTGTGGTTCATCGCCTACGAGACGATCTTCATAATTGCTCCATAAGCAAGGCATTTTGGGATCCGATATACGTAGAAACTCAGTTATGAATACAAGAGATTCTTGTACAAGCCATCCCTCTCCCATGCTACCCTCTGGACGTGCTCTCTGTCGAACAAACCCTTTTAATGTCTTCATAAAGCGCTCTAAGAAGAACATCCATCGACTATGGACAGTTCCTGCTATTGCAACTTCATCTACTACATGAACCAGTAAATGAAGTTGAATAGTGAGAATACTTGTGGGAAAGTATTTCTCTACCATACAAACAGCCTCGATAGTGTTGATATATTTAGGTAGTGATGTGTGTGAACACTCTAGGACTGCCGGGGCACTTTTTTCCCTCTTTAGGAGGTTTTTTTCCCCCGGCTTATATATACGCCTATTGCCCTAATGGGCTACTTATCTTTGTACATTCTCTAGTAATACATTCAGTCGTGTGTGTTGTGCTCCAAGCTTCTTCTTCTTCCTTGTGCTGTTCGCGTGCTTCCGCAGACGTCTAACTCCAACAATTGGTATCAGAGCAGGTCGTCGCTTCTTCTAGGGCGCCGTCGACACTCCTCTGTTTGCAGTCTCAGATTCGCACGAAATTTGGTGAGCATACTCAGGGTGTTTCCGAGATCAAAACAACTTTGCTGTGTGGTGCCAAAATCGCGATCTGAGCTCGTTTCGACCTCCGAACGCACTATCACAGCGCTTGTGCAGGCTATTTCGTCCTTTTGTGCCAAAGGTATATACCAGTTTCTGTTCGCCAGTTTAAGCGTCTCGAAGTCTGCTACAGGTCTAGCAGAACTCGTTTGGGCAGTTCCGTTCAACTTTTTTAGATACAGTCAATTTTCTGCATCAAGGTATTTTAGTCACCGGCCATGGCTGAAAGCAGTGATGTATTCCGTATGTTGGCTGTTGAGGATAAGTTGGATGGTACCAACTACCCATTATGGGCTTATATGATGCGACATGTACTGGTTGCAAAAGGATTGTGGAACATTGTGCAGGGTGTTGAAAGACGTCCTGTTACACCTGTAATGACAGGTACTGCAAATACAGGTGTTGGAGCTGATGAAGATGGTGTCGAAGATGATATTCCGCAGATTCCTGTTCGTGCTGCTGTTTCTGTTGCACCTACTGCAGAGCAGATTTGTTGGGATGGCAGAGATGCCCAGGCACATGCATTGATAGCTTTGTCTGTCAAACGTGCCATTATTCCTCACATTCGCTCTTGCTGAACAGCAAAGGATGCTTGGGATACACTTACCACTTTGTACCAGGCTAGGAATGAGGCTCGTGTTGCTTACCTCCGAAAACAGTTGGAGAGTGAGCACATGAATGAAGGTGATTCTATGGACAGTTTTCTTACAAAGATCAAAGACCTGAAGGAATAATTGATTTCTGCTGATGAGGTTATACCAGACAGCTCACTTGTGCAGACCGTTCTGAATGGTCTTCCTAATTCATATCAGAGTTTTGCCTCTACTCTTCGGTTGATGATGAAAGGCAATCCGAATGCCTTGTCATTTGAGGAATTAGTCTCTGTTCTATTGCAGGAAGATCAGTCCAGGCAGAACATGTCCATTATGCGTGTTGCAGATCAAGCTTTCCTGGCTAGTCAGAAGGGCAAAGGAAAATGGAGCTCTTCTACTAGTAAGCAGAAATCTGCAAATGCTGCACATTCAAAGAACCAAGACAAAGATGAGAAAAAATCAGAAAAGCAGAAATTGTTTTGTAAGTACTGTAAAGGCAATGATCATATCATAAAGAACTGTGCAAAACTGGCTGCTAAAGAGGCAAAGAAGAAAGAGGCTGGAATGGTTGTTGCAGAGGCCTCTACACCAAAAACAGAGTCTGCAAATCTTGTGCAGGAAGAAGAATGGGCGTTTACTACTGTCTGCAGTTTTGACCCATCTTCTCCTGATCAGTGCATGTCTGCAGTAGACTCAGATGTTTGGTACTTTGACAGTGGGGCGACCAAACATATTACCTCGCAGCACAGTTTCTTCTCTTCACTTGAGCCTGCTCCTACAGGGAATACTGTCACATGCGCCAATAACTCCTCTTATCCTGTTATGGGAGTTGGTAAGATCATTCTGACTACTGCTGATGGTAGTTCTTTCACTTTGTCAGATGCTTTATTTGTGCCAGGGATCAAAAAGAATCTGTTATCAGTTTCTGCATTAGCCAAGATTGGCTTGGTTGTGAAATTTGTTGATGACAGGTGTACAGTCCATGATCTCTCAAATGGCGATGTGATTATTGCTTCTGGCATTTTATGTCGTGGGCTGTATAAGCTCATAGACTATGAAAGATCTGTGAATGATTCGGCATGTGCAGTTCATGATTCTCAGGCTATGTCAGATGCAAAGCTTTGACATGCACGCTTTGGTCATCTGAATTTTGCTAGTTTGTTACGCCTACAGAAATCTGAAATGGTGTCCTCTTTGCCCAAACTTGAGGCACCTGGAAAACATGTTTGTGAAGGCTGTATTTTGGGCAAAATGCAGCGTTCTTCCTTTCCAAAAGATGGTTCAGTTCGGGCTACGCAGAAATTGCAGCTTGTACATAGTGATATCTGTGGTCCTATGCAGACACCCTCTTTTGGAAATTACCTTTACTTTGTGACTTTCATTGATGATTTTTCCAGGCATGCATGGGTATATCCACTTAAAGCAAAGTCCGAAGTGTTCATGTGCTTCAAACAGTTTTTGGTTTTAGCTGAAAATCTGTCAGCATGTAAAATGGGCACCCTCCGTTTTGATCGAGGGGGGGAATATATGTCTTCAGATTTTAATGCATTTCTGGCTGAACGTGGGATAAAACACCAGTGTACAGTGCCGTATACACCTCAACAGAATGGAGTTGCTGAACGAAAGAACACGTCACTCATGGAGATGGCGAGGTGCATGGTGAAAAGTCAGGCTTTACCACATAGTTTCTGGCTTGAGGCTGTCATGTGTGCAGCATATGTACTGAACAGGTGTCCCACTAAAGCGTTGCAGTCTATCACTCCATATGAGGCTTGGCATGACCGCAAGCCATCTGTTGCTCATCTGCGTGTTTTTGGTTGTTTGGCATATGCATTAGTGCCTGAACAACATCGTCGAAAATTGGATGATAAGGCAGTAAAATGTATTTTTGTTGGGTATAGTTCTGAAAGTAAAGGCTATCGTCTGTATCATCCATAGACTAAATGCATTCTGGCTAGCCGTGATGTTGTCTTTGTGGAAGATGCTATTCAGCCATTGCTTTCATGTACTAAGGAGACATCTGTTAGCTCCAAAGACATGTATGATACTTTGATGCCTCTTTTTACAGGTGGACAGGCTAGTGCTGGTCCTAATGAGGCAACTTCTCAGCCTTTGCAGGTTTCATATGATGATGCAGATCATTCCATTTCTGATGCAGATTTACATGATGCACTTGTTGATGAGAGAGCTGATATTGAGCAGGCAAAAACTATGCCAAAATGGCTGGTGCAGACTTTGCGTGACAGCAAATTAGATGCACCTTTGTCATATCGTACTCGTTCAGGCTCTCATAGTGCCTCCTTTGCATCAGATTGCTATGCTATGGCTGCATCTAGTCTCTGTGATGAGAATGAGCCTGTTTCTTTTGATGAAGCACAAAATTCAGAAAATTGGATGGCTGCTATGAAATCTGAATATGATGCTATAATGAAGAATGGTACATGGTCTTTATGTGACTTGCCTCCTGGCAAGAAGGCCATTGGCACTAAGTGGGTATACAAGCTGAAGCGTAAACCTGATGGTACAGTTGACAGGTATAAGGCTAGGCTTGTTGCAAAGGGTTATGCGCAGGAAAGAGGCATTGATTTTGATGAGACCTTTGCACCTACATGCCGTATGACTACTGTTCGGAGCATTTGTGCACTTGCAGCCCATCATGGTTGGAATGTACATCAGTTGGACATTAAAACAGCATTTCTGAATGGTGACTTGCATGAAGAAGTGTATGTTTTTCAGCCCCGTGGCTTTGTGCAGAAAGGGCATGAAAACTAGGTGTGCAGGTTAAAGAAGGCGTTATATGGTTTAAAGCAAGCACCACGTGCTTGGTATGAGAAGATACATGCCTATCTCATTGCACATGGTTTTGAGAACAGTCGAACTGAAAGCACCTTATATGTTAAGCGTGCTAATGATGTGCTTCTGATCATTGTTGTCTATGTTGATGACATGCTGCTCACTGGTCCTATTGAGACACATATTGCTGATTTTAAGGCTGATTTGCATGCCTCATTTGAGATGTCTGATTTGGGGCATTTGCATCACTATTTGGGCATTTAGTTTATGCACATTGATGGTGGAATGGCTTTGTTTCAAACGAAATATATTGACACATTATTGTAGCGTTTTGGCCTTGAAGACTGTAAGCCTATTGCCACTCCTATGGAGACAGGTTTACGATTGAGTCTTCATGATGCTGGAGATGCATTTGATGCTGTTCTCTATCAGCAGGCTGTTGGATGCTTGATTTACTTATGCATTACTCGGCCAGATATTCAGTTTGCTGTCTCACAGATGAGCAGGTTTATGCATTGCCCAGGAGTCACGCATTGGAAAACGGTTAAGCGCATCTTTCGCTACTTGAGTGGTACTCGGCTACTTGGGTTGTTTTATCCCAAGGGGGGATCACTACCGCCAGATTTGCATGCTTTTTCTGACTCAGATTGGGCTGGTTGCTATGACACTCGTGTGTCCACCAGTGGTTTTTGCTTCATGCTTGGTAGCTCATGTATATCTTGGTTGAGCAAGAAGCAGCCTACTGTGGCCACTTCCAGTTGTGAGGCTGAGTATAGGGCAGCTTTCACAGCGACCGTTGAGTGTGTGTGGCTCAGACGCCTTATGGCTGATTTGGGTGTTGGCCAGTCTTCTGCCACCACCATCTTCACTGACAGTCAGAGCGCATTGGCAGTTGTGAGGAACCCTGTGTTCCATGCTCGCACTAAGCACATTGAGGTGCATTATCACTATGTCAGGGAGAGGTTCTCTGCTGGGGAGATCAGCTTGGCATATGTGCCCACGCAGGAGAACATTGCAGACCTTTTCACGAAGGCTATGCCTAGGGAGAAGTTTGAAGCTTTCCGCAAAGCTTTGGGCTTACTTCCTTTTGTGGAGTGATTTCCACATAGCTTGGCACTTCCTTATACATGAGTGCCAGCTCCTTGTTCACCGCATCACTCCCAGGGGGGATTTGTTGATATATTTAGGTAGTGATGTGTGTGAACACTCTAGGACTGTCGGGGCACTTTTTTCCCTCTTTAGGAGGTTTTTTTCCCCCGGCTTATATATACGCCTATTGCCCTAATGGGCTACTTATCTTTGTACATTCTCTAGTAATACATTCAGTCGTGTGTGTTGTGCTCCAAGCTTCTTCTTCTTCCTTGTGTTGTTCGCGTGCTTCCGCAGACGTCTAACTCCAACAGATAGCATTGAGTTTCGCACTCTCTATGCTATCTCTATTTATCTCTTTAGAAGATATCCACCGTACTAAAGAAGTAATTTTATAAATGGTTTTTCATACATCCTCTGAAAGACAATCTTTTAGGGCTACAGGGAGCACAAACTGTAAAAACATGTGCCAATCATGAGACTTGAGTCTTGCAAGATCGTTGTTTCATGTGAAAGCAGTCTTTAGACATCTCATGCATCCAGTAGGTGTACGAAACTCTGAAATTGTTTTCTTCACTTGTTGCTCTTCCATCCTGCAAAGCACCCAAGGAGCTCTCGGTAACGATACTGTTCCGTTGGGCTTAGTAATTGCCCACAACTCTCGCATACGACCTCGCTCTTCTTGCTTTGCTTTCTTTCTTTCCAATCAAAGTTTTCCAAAGAATCTCTCCCACATTCTTGAAAATATGCATCGGCTCTACCAAATGATTGATCACCAATTCACTCCAATAAGGGAGTTCATGAAAAATGGACAACCGTTTCATGCCAGCAACTGGATTTTCTGAATCCCACAGTTGTTTCCAATGGCTAGCTTTCATTTGGTGTTGCGCTTCTCGACCAATTTGTCCTTCACGTAAAACATGCCCATCAGGCAAATATCTATGATGTCCTTCATAGACAGTTTTACGTAGTTCTTTGGAATAGCGTGCTTCGAGCCGTGGTCTGCATAAAGGACAAGCATGGTAACCCAAAATCGATAAACCTGAACATTCACCATAACCAAGCCAATCATGCATTGTCCACATAAGTATGCCTTGCACTCGCACGTCTCATCTTCTTATAGGTTGAGACATGTCACGCACAGTAATCCCATCCCATAAAATGCGCAGTTCTTCCACAACTGGTGCAAGATATACATCCATTTTTTTTACCTTATACTTACCTGGTACAATAAGAGCTAATAATAAATGACCTTTCTTTGTGGCCAACCATGGTGGGATATTATAATTGACCAAACATACAGGCCATGTGCTCCATGAAGAACTGCGTAATCCAAATGGATTCACTCCATCCATAGCTAGGCCTAGACGTATGGACCGAGGCTCACTAGCAAACTCTGGCCACTTACTATCTATGTGCTTCCAAGCATCAGAGTCAGCTGGCACTCGCATTAAATTATCTGTAGACTTGCTCTTTGTATGCCTTGACATTAACTCAGCTATAGATCTGCATCTAAACATGTTCTTAATTCGTGGAATGATAGGAAAGTGGCGAAGAACCTTTGCCGAGATTGCTTCGCCTATAACGTCTTCTCTAAATCTATTTGCTCCACACTTTGGACATACGTGGAGATGCTCATACTCATTCCGAAAGAGAATGCAATCATTCAGACAAGCATGAATTTTAGTATAATCCATTCCAATTGACTGTAAAATTTTTTTCGCATCTCCACGTGTTGGAGGCATGTCATTGCCCTCTGGCAAAAATTGATCTTTATTAAGAAGCCTGCAATAAGCAATTAAAATGATATTAGTAAATGAAGTTATTATGATACAACAATGAAAGCCAATTTGTTCTCCACTTACCTGAACAATTCAGTGACACTACTATCTGACCATCCATAAATGGATTGCAGATTAAGCATCGCGAGTGAAGGACGTACAGATATCTTTGCTCCATTGTAAAGTGGTAAACAAGCTAATCTTTGCATGTTTTCATATTCTTCATCAACTTCTGATCGTGGAATTTTTGTTGTGTCCATGAAACTCTCAACACCTTCTTCACCATCATGATCTTCATCCATCTCATAAAATGCTTCAAGCATCTCTTCCATATGTTCATTCTGTGTAATATTATTAGTGCTTGCTTGTACGTCTAAGTCCTTTTTTGCTCTCTTTTGTCCACGAGAGGTTACCGGTGCAATGTCGTTTGGGTCCATCTGCTCACTTGGGGGACCATGTGAATGATAGCGTAGGTTTTCCAATCGACTCCTATCAAAGGATCCATACTCTCTAACATGTGCAGTACAAATCTCTCGTTTTTGATAAATTTGATACTTGCACTGTGTGCAAGGACATGCCATTCTCTCTTCAGGATCCAAAGAAGCCATATGCTACAATATGGACATTTTAGAACATTTGTTTTTTTATTAAACCTAAAAATCTAACTCTTAAAGACTTAAATATGAAATATTAAACCTAAATACTTAAATACCTAAAAAAACTTAAAACCCTAATCTATATAGCTATCCTATTTTATCTATATATTCAGATTTTTTCTTGATTGATCCTCTTAATTAAGTTATATTTATGCCTAAACCCTAAAACCCTAAATTTAAAGATCTATACCTAAATTATGTATATTTCTATACACATGTGTATATACATGTATATATGTATTATATGTGTATGTGTATGTGTGTATATATGTTATGTAAGTGTTAAAACCCTAAAACCCTAATCCAAATGACCTAGAACTAAAACATGTATATATATGTATGCATGTGTATATATATGTGTATATGTATATATATGTGATTATAGATAGGTATATAAGTATGTGTGTTTGTGTATTGTATATATATTCACTCTATTTAAAATGATTAAATTTAAACCTATTTTCATATATTTAATCATATATATTTCATTTATTTATTTAAATGACTAGTTCTTATCATATTTTATTATCTATATAATTATCCTACCTTATATATATATTTATTTATATATTCAGATTTTTTCCTTACTTAATCCTATTTTTATATATTTAATTATAAATATTTAATTAAATTATTTAAAACACTAGTTCTTTTTATATTTATTTATGTATATAATTATCTTATTTTATATATATATTTATTTATATATTCAGATTTTTTCCGTACGTAATCCTATTTTTATATACTTAATTTTATATATTACATTATATATATTTAATTAAATTATTTAAAACACTAGCTCTTTTTTATTTATTTATGTATATAATTATCTTATTTTATAAATATATTTATTTACATATTTAGATTTTTTTTCCTTACGTAATCCTATTTTTATATATTTAATTATAAATATTTAATTCAATTATTTAAACACTAGTTCTTTTTATATTTATTTATGTATATAATTATCTTATTATATATATATATTTATTTATATATTCAGATTTTTTTCCTTATGTAATCCTATTTTTATATATTTAATTATATATATTTAATTAAACTATTTAAAACACTAGTTCTTTTTATATTTATTTATGTATATAAGTATCTTATTATATATATATATATATATATATATATTTATATATTCAATTTTTTTCCTTACGTAATCCTATTTTTATATATTTAATTTTATATATTTAATTAAATATATTTAATTAAAACCCTAATCTTAAAATTCTAGATATGAAATACTAAACCCTAAAACCCTAATCTTAAATATCTAGACCTAAAATATGTATATTTCTGTATACATGTGTATATACATGTATATATGTATTACATGTGCATGTGTATGTGTGCATATATCTTATTTAGGTGTTATAACCCTAAAACCCTAATCTTAAAGATTTAAATCTAAAATATGTATATTTTTGTATGCATGTGTATCTACATGTATGTATGTATTATATGTATATGTGTGTTTGTGTATATATGTTATCTACGTATTAAAATCCTAAAACCCTAATCAGAAAGACTTAGACTTAAATCTAAAATACTAAACCCTAAAACCCTAATCTTAAATATCTAGACCTAAAATATGTATATTTCTATATACATGTGTATATACATGTATATATGTATTATATGTGCATGTGTATGTGTGCATATATGTTATGTAGGTGTTATAACCCTAAAATATTATATGTATATGTGTGCTTGTGTATATATGTTATCTACGTATTAAAAAGCTAAAACCCTAATCAGAAAGACTTAGACTTAAATCTGAAATACTAAACCCTAAAACCCTAATCTTAAATATCTAGACCTAAAATATGTATATTTCTGTATACATGTGTATATACATGTATATATGTATTATGTGTGCATGTGTATGTGTGCATATATGTTATGTAGGTGTTAAAACCCTAAAACCCTAATCTTAAAGATTTGACCCTAAAACCCTAATCCTATTTTTATATATTTGATGTAAAAAAAAACTTCAAAATAAAAATAGGATTATATGTGTGTATGTATGCATGTGTATATATATGTGTGTGTATGTATGCATGTGTACATATGTGTGTGTGTATGTATACATGTGTGTGTATGTGTATGTGTGTGTATGTAGGCATGCATGTGTGTGCATGTGTGTGTACGTGTGTGTATGTATGCATGCATGTATGTGTATGTGTGTGTATGTGTATGCATGTGTATACATGTGTGTGTATGTATACATGCATGTGTGTATATGTGTGTATGTATGCATGTATGTATATATGTGTGTATGCCGGTATATGTGTGTGTATGTATGCACGCATGTGTGTATATGTGTGTATATATGTGTGTGTGTGTGTATGTATGTGTGTATATGTGTGTGTATGTGTATGTATGCATGTGTATATATGTGTGTGTATGTATGTGTGTATGCATGTGTGTGTATGTATGCATGTGTGTAAATTTATGTGTGTGTGTATGCATGCATATGTGTATATGTGTGTGTGTATGTAAGCATGCATGTGTGTATAGGTGTGTGTATGTAAGCATGCATGTGTGTACATGTATGTGTGTATGTATGCATGTGTAAATTAATGTGTATCTTCCTTTCTCTTCTCTCTCTCTTTCTCTCTCTCTCTCTCTCTCTCTCTCTCTCTCTCTCTCTCTCTCTCTTCTTCTCTCTCTATCAATAGAGAATAAAAGAATCACTTACAAGTATGTCCCTCTTTGAATCGTTGTCGTCAAAGCGTAATGTAGGTCGTCTCTCGTCCAATTCCAAACAATCGACGCCAAAGCACTTCTGCAAAATCAACGAAAAGAGAAATTAGAAACCCTAAAGCATAGAGAAACACAAATGCTAACAGTACGTGTAGCACTTACCAAGATGTGAGATCTAAGCTGAGAGAGAGTGTGTGTGTGTAGAGAGAGAGAGATCCGTGTGTGTGTGCACAAGACAATGCATATTCGCGCGTGCAAGTTCGACAGTAGACCGACAGTACTCAAACACGCGCAAAAATGTGAAGTTTTGCTCTCGGGTTCGTGGTATGTTTAAAACTCACCGCTGGTATAGGCGCCAGTATGGATGTCGGTATACGCATCGGTAGTTCTCAGTGTTGGTAGTTCTCAGTAAATTACCAACGCTCATACCGATGCTCATACCGACGCCTATACCGACACTTATACCGGCGGTTGCGGGCCACACTGACGATCCGTTTAAAACGGTCATACCGACGGTCACTTGACCGTCGGTATCTCTTAGTGAGATTTTTCGAGGGCTATACCGATCCCGACTATGACCGTCCGTATATGCAGCGTCGGTATGCCCTTCATATGTTGTAGTGTTCCCTAAAAAGTCGAGGGTGCGATCTAATTTGCTAAAGTTATTTCTCACAGCATAGTTGATCATTTTAAATTATTCCACTTGCAATCATTATCTATTGAAGTTAATTGAATTCCCCCAAAATGAATTTTATCAATTGTTACCATGCTGTGAACTCTGAGTAAAAAAACCTAGCATGTGTATGGACTAAAATAGCAAGTTTTTCAACACTAGCTATTCTTGAACTAGTCTCTTTTGGATTAATTGTTTCACGCATCAATTCCAAAGTACATAGGTACTTTCTTGGTGTCATTTGCAAGCTAGAAGGGCCTACTTTATAACTCTAAAGTACATCAAGGCTGGTACAAAGCAAGTTTTAGCAGTACCACCTCACTTCCTTGAAGTATCCATCCATCTCTTCCAACAGTGGTATCAGAGCAAGTTGAGGTAAATTGGGAGATGGTTTCCCTTCTTTCATTCACAAATTGGACAGGATTAATAATCTAGCATGGTCCTTGAGGATGAAGACCTATCTACAAGGAAGAAGTCTCTATGGATACATATCAGGAGATGAGGAGATGCCCACATTTAGAAGCAAAGATCAACCTACAAGAGAGGAGCAAGAAAGACTCAACTCATGGTGTGCCAAAGATTCTTTAGCCATGTCATATCTACTTAACTCTATTTCTGACTTCCTTCTTCCTCATATTAGGAATCCCAAAACTTCCCAAGAGACTTGGAATACTCTATCTTCATATTGTTCTTCCAATACAAGAGCTAGGAAAAATCAATTGTGGATGGAGTTTACTACTCAAAAGAATCAACCTAAGCAGAATATTTCAGAGTTATGACCAAGGTAAAAGATGTGGCTGATCAATTGGCAAGCATAGGAGAAGAGATTGAAGAGGAGCAAATAGTGATAGATAATCAATGGCATCAATGTAGATGATAAGTGGGAATCTCTCACAACTACAATGGATCTTTATATGGATATGAAAATCCCTGATCTAACCACTCTCATGGGGCAATTCTTCACCCATGAGGCCAAGGTCAACAAAAATGGTGAACCATCAAGAGGTAACCTTCTGCCCTCTATACATATAAAGGAAAGTCTAAAGATAATGAAAAAAGCAAAAAGTTTGAAGATTAAGGTGCTACTTTTCAAGCTAACTATGCAAGGAGAGGTAGGAATTCAGGAGGAAGTGGTAGAGAAGGTAAGCAAGGTAGGGGGAGACCTTTCAACTCTTCCCCATGCAATATATGTGGATTGTCTACTCGCACAACACATGAGTGCTATAGGAACTTCAAGAACTAGAGAGGAAGAGGATTCCAAAGAGGCGGCTACTCACAATCAAGATGAAGATTCAATCATAATCAAGGTTACAACCATGGCTACAACAACAATTATCAAGGAGGATACAAATCAAGAAAAGACTTCAATAACTATACAGAGCACCTCTTCTATATTGACTCTGATTGTTCAAACCATGTAGCACGCAATATAGCTCTTCTTTCTGATCTTGAAGAGCCCAAGAGAAAGCACCAAGTGCATACAGGTGATGATACCAAGCATTTAGTTGTCAAGGTAGGAAATGCCAAAACTTCTAATGGATAAGAATCTATTGAGTAGAGTTCTTTATGTACCTACTATCACAAAGAATTTAGTGAGTGTTGGACAGATAGTGGAAAAGGGTTTGCAGGTTAGGTTCAATGAATTTGGAGCCTTTGTGGAGGACCCCCAACATGGATTCAGGAGAATTGCAATGGGAGAGCAAACAGGTGGATTGTTTACATTTGAGCTTGAGGACACTAGAAACATGCACTATATAATTATAAGGATCAAATCTTGTGTGAGTTAGAGATATGGCACAAAAGACTAGGACACATTAGTGAGAGAACACTGAAGCAGATATGTAGAGTGTTGGTGCAAATGCCAAGCCTTCACACTTGGCTAGGCATCAAAGAAGCTATGTGCAAACTTTTGAAGGACCACATGAACCATTGCTTATGATATTTTACTATTAACTTTTGTAAAAGTCATTTGACTTGGAGGAATCTTGAAATGCCACTAAACTCGTGGAGTTATTTTTTTTATAAATTTAAAAATATAAAACTCTTGTCTTTCTTACCTGAGTTAGTGATCATAAAAGATCCTTAGAAAATACCATAAATGTATATTAATGAAGACTCTTCAATGAGTATCTATGGTACCATCTAAATGATGGTTTTTTATGTAGAGCAAATCCACCTCAAGCATAGTGTAAGCTTGATGATCATTAATACCTAAAAAGTCTTAACCATGATATAAGAAAAACAAAATGCATACTCTTTGAGTTTTGAGGAGATGTAGCATTCCTCTTTCTAATCATATAGTCACACATACCTATGTTATAAGCCATACATATGTTTTGACAAATCGTGCATACTCTCATGTTATAAGCCATACAAATGTTTTTACAAATCACACATACCTATGTTTATATGTACATAAATTTCTCTTCTTTTTTATACTCAAAACTAACAATATCCTGCCAAAACTGCAAGTTATTGTTTCTAAAATCATGCAGCCATATAAAGCTACTTTATCAAGCAGATGAGACCTCTTCCTATGGTAACCATGTGCTTCATGCACAACTCTATCCTTTGCACCATACTACATCCTCTTGCACTTCAAGTATGCATCCAATATAGGGCCATATAAAGGACCTTGCAAAACACATGATTGATCAACTCCTACACACAAGAGTTGCTGGGGGATTCTTTAGCTGAAAGGGGTTTGAATGTTTGTAGGAGAAGAATAGAGAAGAAGAAGAAAGATACTTGTCTAGAATGAGACAAAATGTTATGTGTTGATAGTAGTTAAGCCAATGAACTACACACAATTACTTGTGCAGTCAACCTCTGTGCCGGTCCTTCACCTTGTCCACTTTGTTGCCCTTGTGCACTCCTTGCACTCAAGCTTCCAATAAGGTTGACGGCTTGGTCACTTCTATCATCGACCTACAACACCTCCTTGATGATGATTTATCACACTTTACTTGCTTCGTGAACTCTCTTAGCATGTTTTGTCACCTCCTTTGCACACTTTGTCTCTCTTTTTGCCCACCTTGCCTCTCTGTGCACTATCCAAGTGTGGGTGTCTTGCTATCTGTTACTCTCAAAGTGTAGAGTATGCTCTTTCTCTCTTATTATATCTCTAAGAATACCTCTTTATGGTTTGTCGATTCCTCTTATGTACATCGCTTCACTTCCCAACTACTTGTCTATCTTGATGCTTACTTTATTTTCCCAAGAACCTTCTCATGTAAAGACCAATGACTCCCTATTTTTTCCTATAGTGACTTTATGGAAAGTAAAATGGGGGGACCACATATAAGCTCTTGCATACCATCTTTACTTTTATCTTTTCTACTTTTGAACTTAGTTTCTTCGAAATGTGTGCATAAGGGAGGATTCACCTAGACCTTCCATAACACTTTAGAAACCTAAAAATCCCTTCAAAAAGACCTTTTGCAACCTGAATTTAGCTTTTCCTACAAGCCCATTTTGAAGTTTGAAAAACTATTTGTGCACTACCTATACACCCATGTCCTTGGCCACTTGTGCACCACTTTTCCAAGTCATCACTTTTACGGACTCAATAGTTGCCTACCACCTAATGGGCTCTCCATCCCCAAGATCTAAGAGCCAATCCACGAGCAAAAATGTGCCACCTCAACACAAGAGAGGGTAAAACCTTGACAATAACATATGAGAAATGCATAAAGAGAAGGAAAGAAGTGGAGTGTGCAACAAAAATGGAGCACAGAGCATGTGCCAGTGAGCCGCTAATAAGGAAAGGGTAGGGAGGGGTGAGGGTCAGGTCTGGGTCTTGGTATAAAGGAATGGGCAAGGAGTAGAATGTGGGGTTGAGGACATGAAAAATTTGCAAAAGCTTTAAAGCAACATTTGATACAAATGAAAAATGTGTAACGTGTGGAAAAATAAAGAGATAATGGACCATGTGAAACATGTGTAAGTCACAAATCACACGTTAAATGTGTGCAAAACATATGGGTTTCTACCAAAAGAAGGAAACCATGATGGAGTTTGGGTAATCTAATGATAAAATGAGTTCAAGGGTGTCATAAAACATGAAAATGACTCCAAGTTTGAAAAAACGACCACCCAAAATGCAATCTAGAGTCATGTATCTTAAAAAAAAAAATAAAAAATGTTCCAAACCATAGATAAAAACTTATCATATGGTTTGGGCGTGGGAGGATATGAGAAATAGAAAAATAAAGTTAAAAAAAATATTTTTTGCCAAGAAATAAAATAAAAATAGCAATAAAATAAAAGTAAAAATATCAAATGAAAATTAATTTTACCATAAATAAATAATATAAAAATAACAAAAAATAAAAAACCAAATAAAAATATACCTCATGATATGTATTTAAAGTAAGCTACACGGGGTGTGGATGGGCGGTGGGGTAGAGAGAGGTGTAGAGAGAGGGGAGAGAGCTAAAGAGAGAGGTAGAAAGAGGAGAGAGAGGTAGAGAGAGGATGAGAAAGATAGAGAGAGGAGAGATGGAGAGGGTACAAGAGAGAGAGAGAGAAAAGATAGAGGTAGAGAGAGGGAAATAAAGGTAGAGGGAGAAGGCTTTGTTTTTAAATAATTTGGGGTTGAGAAAAATTAAGGGACCTTTTTTTGAAATAATCCCAAAGAAATCAAATAAAATGCCAAAATATCCAAAAAATGATAAAAAAAGAGATCAAATTGTATAAAATGGGATACAACCTCCACACACCTTCCCACACTCAAAACATTAGAGAATTTCCTTTTGTCATCTAATTCAACAAGAAAAAGTGCATTTGAAAAAAGAAAATAAGTTCCAAAAAAACCCTTATAAATTCTAGAAAAAATCTAAAATATTTCCAACAACATTCCCATGCATTTGCCTATGGAATGACATCTAAATTACATGAAAAATGTAAATGAGAATCATAAAAAATGATGAAAATGAAAAAAACTAAGTAGAAAACGGTACGAGAAGAGTTATGTACTACCTGGAAAGATATTGCAAGTGCCATGTGATACAAATGAGCTTCAATATTTTTGAAGATGATAGTCCGTGAGCTTGGCGATGTTGACTAGTGGTAGTTCCTAGCCATCCAAAGTCTCTAACTACACTGCATCCGATTGTAGCATTTCTCTAATTGTGTATGGCCCTTCCCAAAGAGGAAGCCACTTGCCTCAATTTTTTATGTAATTGTGGTCTATTTAAGAGGACAAGCATACCAGTCTGTAATTTGTTTGTCCATAAATTTCTATCATTAGCTTCCTTCCTTTTTCTTTGTGTCTCCTTCAACTACTTTACTGCATCTAGCTAAACTTCCTCTAATTGGTTGAGCATTGATAGTCTAGCAGAGACCCTAGGATCCTTTGTTATATGCACAGAATCCGTTTTATGAGATCCATGTAAAAGCGCAAAGGGTTCAATTGGGATTACTCCATCGACCAATTGAAAGGGGGAGTGTCTTATGGATTCTTTGCATGCCAACTTGTAGGCCCATAGTGTGTCATGCCCCATGTAGTGAGCCTTAACATACATTCCTTCCTTAGCAGAGCTATCAATACTTTATGTGTGGACTCTGATTTTCCATTAGCCCTTGCATAATATGCACAAGAAGTATGATGGAGAACCTTGTACATGTAAAATACTTCATAGAGAATGTTATTAATAAAGTGTGTTTCTTGATCAGTGCAGATTTCAAGTGGACAACCAAATATGCAAAAGCTGTTGTTGTACGAGAAATCAACAATTCTTTGGGTTGTGAAATTTTGAGAAGCAATAGCCTCGACCCACTTAGTTGCATAGTTAGTGGCAACCAAAAAGTACTTATCATTTCTTCGAAAAGATGCAGGATAGATATGACCCTTAAAAACTAACGTGAACTTCTCAAATGGTTGCCATGATGTGAACACAACCAATGGATATTGTCTGTGCTTTGTGGGTTTCGGTCCACATTTTTGACATACATCACATGCATAAGCCCTTTCATCTACATCTCTAAATAATGTTGGACACCGTAAACTAGCATCTAGGGTTCTATGGTTCAAATTATGGCTAGGGAGGTGCCCACCACCTAGTCCTTCATGTGCCCTCTTGATGATGTGCCATGCCTCCTCTTCTTCCATGCAGTTCCTAAGTAGATTATCCTTACCATATCTATATAGTTTTCATTCAATAAATGTAAAAGGGCTAGTCTTGATTAGCAACCTCTTCCTTTGCACCAAATTATCTTTATCTGGATGCTTACCTATCTTGATAAGCTCTTTCACATCATCATACTACCCTTGTGCTTTAACTGAGATTAGCTGATCATCTGGGAATTCATTCTTTAAATAATATAAGTAACCTCCATACTCTTCTTTTTTCTTTTGGCTTGTTTAATAGATACCTTAGTGGTTGGTGATTAGTAACCGTGATGAATTTTGCCCCTAGCAAGTAATGGTGGAATTTCGGGATGGCAAATAGCATTTCCAAGGCCTCTCTCTCCATAATACTATAATTCTTTTGTTTTGGTGCAAATGTACAAGCCATCACATTTGGCTTAGCATGGAAAACATTATGTGGAAGCACAAGATGGATCATGTGAACCTTGACTTGTAATCACCTGATCATTTACCAATTGTAAAAGATTAAAACCTTGAAGAATCTTTCAAGAGTCTAAATCTCGTGGAGTTAGGAAGAACAATAGATACGAGTTTCAAATGAGAGAATAACTCCTAGATTAAGGGAGTCACTTTTAGTTGGTGCCAGATTTGAATTCAAAATCAAACTTGGAAGAACTTCTTTTATTGATCATTTGTAGAAGGTGAGTGGCACACATCATAGCTCACTCAGTCCACCATCATTGGGCATCATTACAATGCCAATGATCTTGTACAATCATGTTTTATAATACATATAGCTCATTGATCATCTATGTCTACTTCTCTACTATGACTACTCAAAATAGTAAATGTTTTCTGGTCATATCTCAATGAATTCGCAACCATTTTGCATGATCTATAGCTTGTTGGAACCTCTTGAAGTCTACTTTATGCTGTAAAAATCTCAAGGTGTTTAGTTCAGCCATCTGGGAGAAATCATTGTCCATGTGCTCATTGTTCATCTACTATTTAGTCCCCAAAAAGTCGGGGGTAAGCCTTGAATTGCTAAACTTATTTCTTAGTTTATCGTTTTAGATGATTCCACTTGCAATCATTAGATATCTAAGCTAATTGAATTCCCTCAAAAGGAATTTTATCAATTGTTACTGTACTGTGAGCTTTGAGCAAAAGAACCAGCATGTGTATGGACAAAAATAGCAAGTTTTGTGAGACTACCTATTCATGAAGTAGTCTGTTTTGATTCAATTGTTTCAAGAATCAACTCCAAAGTACATAGGTACTTTTTTGGTGTCAATTGCAAGTTAAAAGGTCCTATTATATAACTCTCAAGTATATTAAGGTAGGTACAAAGCAAGTTTTAGCAGTACCACCTCACTTCCTTGAGGTATCCATCCATCTCTTCCAACAATGGTATTATAGCAAGTTGAGGTAAAATGGGAGATGGTTTTCCTTCTTTCATTGATAAATTGGATAGGAATAATTATTGAGCATGGTCCTTGAGGATGAAGATCTATCTAAAAGGAAGGAGTCTCTATGGATACATAACAGGAGATGAGGAGATGCCCATATTCAGAAGCAAAGGTCAACCTACAAGAGAGGAGCTAGAAAGACTCAACTCATGGTGTGCCAAAGATGCTTTAGCCAAGTCATATCTACTTAACTCTATTTTTGACTTCCTTCTTCCTCACATTAGGAATTGCAAAACTTCCCAAGAGACTTGGGATACACTATCTTCATATTTTTGTTCCAATACAAGAGCTAGAAAAAATCAATTGTGGATTGAGTTTACTACTCAAAGGAAGCAACTTACGCAAAATGTTTGAGAGTATGTGACCAAGCTAAAAGATGTGGCTGATCAATTGGCAAACATAGGAGAGGAGATTGAAGAAGAGCAAATAGTGAAATAGATAATCAATTGCATCAAGGCAAATGATAAGTGGGAATCTTTCACAACTACAATGGATCTTTACATGGATATGCAAATCTGTGATCTAACCACTCTCATGGGGAAACTCTTCACCCATGAGGCCAAGCTCAACAAAAATGGTGAACCATCAAGAGGTAACAATTCTTCTACCCTCTTTACAGATAAAGGAAAGTCTAAGGATAAAGGAAAGAGCAAGAAAGTTGAAGATGAAGGTACTACTTCTCAAGCTAACTATGTAGGGAGAGGTAGGAATTCAAGAGGAAGGGGTAGAGGAGGTAAGCAAGGTAGGGGGAGACCTTTCAACTCTTCCCCGTGAAATATATGTGGACTATCTAATCACACAAAAGATGAGTGCTATAGGAACTTCAAGAACAAGAGAGGAAGAGGATTTCAAAGAGGTGCTAATCACAATCAAGAGGAAGACTCAACCATAATCAAGGATACAACCATGGCTACAACAAGAATTACAACAACAATTATCAAGGAGGAAACAAATCAAGAAAAAATGTCAACAACTATATAGAAGATCAAGAGGACTCTCTTCTCATTATGAACATGACTTCAAAACAAGGTATGAATGATGAGCACCTCTTCTATATTGACTCAGGTTGTTCAAACCATGTAGCAGGCAATGTAGCTCTCCTTTCTGATCTTGAAGAACCCAAGGGAACGCACCAGGTGCAGACAGGTCATGATACCAAGCATTTAGTTGTTAAGGTAGGAAATGTCAAAACTTCTGATGGAAATAGGAATCTGTTGAGTAGAGTTCTTTATGTACCTACTATCACAAAGAATTTTATGAGTGTTGGACAGATAGTGGAAAAAGTTTTGTAGGTTAGGTTCTATAAATTTGGAGCTTTTGTGGAGGACCCCCAACATGGATTAAAAAGAATTGCAAAGGGAGAGAAAACAGGTAGATTGCTTACATTTGAGCTTGAGGACACTAGAAACATTGCACTTTATAATTATAAGGATCAAACCTTGTCTGAGTTAGAGATATGGCACAAAAGATTAGGGCACATTGGTGAGAGAACATTGAAGAAAATATATAGAGATCAATGTGTACTTGGGATACCTAATGTATCCAAGAACACATGATCTATAAATGTGGTGCATGTCAGTTTGCTAAATCACACAGGATACCCTTCACAAAGAAATGCTATATGCATGAGGATTATTTGGAACTTTTCCACATAGATGTGCGGGGACCAAGCAAGGACCCTTCAATTTGAAGCTAAAGGTACTATGTGTCATTTATTGATGATTTCCGTAGGTGGACTATCTTGTATTTCATGAAACATAAGGATAAAGGGTTCAGTTGTTTCAAGAAGTATCTTGCACTTGAGGAAAACCAAACAGGAAAGATCTTAAAGAGGATAAGGTCAGATGGAGGAGGTGCGTACTTCTCCAATGAATTTAATGCATTTTTGCATGACCGAGGTATCAAAAGGGAGATCACTACTACATATACTCCTGAGCAGAATGGAGTAGCAGAGAGGATGAACACATTGATTGTGGAAGCAGCTAGATCTATGCTTAATGAAGAAAGGTTGCCAAATTACTTGTGGGTAGAAAGTGTTTCTACTGCCACTTATCTTATTAATAGGTTACCCTCTAGGTCCCTTGATGGGATGACCCCCTATGAGGCATGACATGATAGGAGACCATCACTTGAACATTGTAGAATATTTGGTTGTGTTGCTTACGTGCATGTTCCATCTCAAATCAGAGGTAAGTTAGACCCTAAGGCAGAGAAATGCATCTTCATAAGGTATGATATAAATAAAAAATGATATAGGTTTTATAATCCATCCAACAAAGGATTTATGGTTAGTAGAGATGTTGTGTTTGATGAGAATGATTCTTGGCTTGAATGTGAATGCAGGAAGGTCAAATTGCCATATGAATTGGAAGAAGAATTTCCAAGCCTCACCAAGGAGGAGCCAAGCACAATTGCAAACATCAAGTCAGATGATGAGGACACCATCATCTTGGAGGAATTTAAAGCATGGAAATCAAAAGGCAAGGTCAAGATGAAGAGGTTGGAGGACATACCTCCCCAAGCCTTAAGAAGATCACAAAGAGAGAGCATATCAATAAGATGGTTTACCTTTCCATCCTCCATTGATAGTGCTATGTTTCTTGTATGCTCAATAGGATGTGATACATATCTAGGAACTGGCAATTTTTGCAAAGTACTAAACCATTCCGCATGACTGGTCATGTGATTTGAAGCACCTGAATCAACATACCAGACATTATCATTTGATTTTGAAACACTAGCATACATAATATTCATCATGTGATGTTGAACCATGAACAGCTTCGCAGAATCATCTGCACTTGTGGATGCATAGTTATTCTACTAGCTTCTATTATTTTGATTCTTCAACCTGCAATCACGTTCAAAGTGTCCAAATTTACCACAATTCCAGCATCCTTTATTGTCATTACCTGAAACATTTCTTTGGAAATTTCTACGGCCTCTTTGGCTCCCCCTGCCTCGAAACTGTCCTCTTCCTCCTGCATGATTCTGTTGTTGACCTTGGTCTTGGTTATTGTTTCCTCTTCCACTTCTGAAACCTCTACCTCTTCCTCTACTAGAGTAGAATATCTACTCAGAACTAGATTTTCCTTGGGAGTTTGAATCCTCACCAAGATTCTTTTCTTCAATAATCAGCATAGATACTAGATCAGCAAAATTTGGACAAGCAGGATGGACAATTAGTCACCAAAGGAAACAAAGTGGGTAGGATGTTCACCTTAAATGTGAAAATTCCTTAAATGAATGCAGCCATTTTGCAAAAGGTGCAGGAGTTATTGCTGATATAGAGATGTGGCACAAACCGATTGGACATGCAAACTTGCAAAGGCTGAAATTGATGAAGTCGAAGGAGATTGTCCATGGACTACCAAATTTCAAGGTTGCAGAGATGGAAAAGGTATGTGCAGCATGTCAATTTGGTAAACATTCAAGATATTTGTTTTCGCATGACAAGCATGTTAGTGAGAATGTGCTAGAAATAGTACATACAGATGTTTGGGGTCCTACAAAGACGACATCTATGGGTGGTTGTAGGTTTTATGTTACTTTCATTGATGACCATACACGAAAAGTGTGGGTCTATTTCATGAAAGAGAAGAGTGAGGTATTCACTCACTTTCAGAATTTTAAAGCTATGGTGGAAAAGCAGACAGGAAAATATATTCAAACATTAAGATCTAATGGAGGAGGTGAATACATGTCAAATGAGTTCAATACTTTTCTTAAAATTCATGGAATTCGACGTCAGTTTTCATGCAAGTACACACCACAATAGAATGGTGTTGTTGAACGCAAAAATAGACATATTGCAGAAATAGCAAGATCCCTGATGGCTGAGAAGAATATGCCTCATTGTTATTGGGAAGAAGCTGTTCATACTATTGTATACATCATGAACAGAACTCCGACTGCTTCTGTACATCAAGTTACACCTGAAGAGAAGTTTACAGGTAAAAAGCCGAACTTATGACATCTGAAAGTTTTTGGTTGTATTGCATATGTACATGTGCCAGATGAATTGAGGACGAAGCTTGATCCAAAAGCAGAAAGGTGTGTCTTCATTGGATACTCCCTTGAGCAAAAGGGATATAAATGTTATAACCCACTCATAATGACAGGTGAAGGTGAGCATAAATGTGGTATTTGATGAAATGTCAAGCTTCTATGTAGATGCCAAAGAAGGACTGAATCTTGAACCAAATGACAAAGAAAATGTTGAAAAATCAAGTGCAGAATCTGAAGTTTTGAGTGGACTGGATGCATCACCAAGAAATAGTTCCAACTCAAATCCATGGAGTGGAAGATTGCGTGGAAATTTCAGTCCATCAAATTCATCAAATACATCCAAGAAAGGTAAAGAAAAGCTTTCTGCTGGTCGTAAAAAATGTGCAAGTTTTGAAGAAGTTGATGGAGATTCAAGTGGTTCAGAAAAGAGTCTTGATGAGGAACTTGGATTGCCCTCTATAAAGACTCCAGGAGTTAGAAAGGCACATGCAGATGGTACAAGGAGAAGTGACCCAGGACCAAGAAGATCAAGGAGGATACGGAATTCTGCACAACAATTAACATATGATAGTTACATGGCTCATCATTGTGCCTACATGACAAAGGTAATACAAGATGCTGAACCTTCTTGTTTTGAAGATGCAATTGGAAATGCAGATTGGGAAAAAGCTATGGATGAGGAGATGGCTGCACTTTATGGAAACAAAACATGGAATTTGGTTTCATTGCTGCAAGGAAAGAAACCCATAGGCTGTAAATGGATTTACGAGGTAAACCATAATGCTGATGGTAGCATAAGCAGGTATAAAGCACGATTGGTAGCTAAAGGATATGCACAGACATATGGCATTGATTATGAGGAAACATTCAGCCCTGTAGCAAAAATGTCTACTGTCAGAACACTTGTTGCATTAGCTACAACAAAAGGATGGACTTTGCATCAGATGGATGAATGCTTTCCTACATGGTGAGTTACAGGAAGAAGATGCACCAGCCACAAGGATATGAAGATTCAAAGCATCTAGAATATGGTTGTAGGTTGCAAAAGGCTTTGTATGGGCTGAAGCAAGCCCCTCGTGCATGGCATGCAAGGATTGTTGATTACTTAACTTGCATTGGGTTTTCTATGTGTGATGCAGATCACTCACTATATGCAAGGAAGGTTGACGATGGCATCACTATTGTGGCTATTTATGTTGATGACCTGATTGTAGGTGGTGATAATGAAGGAAGCATCAAAGAGGTAAAGCAACTTCTTATGTAGGAATTTGATATGAAAGATCTTGGTGTGCTACGCTATTTCTTGGGCATTGATTTTATACATACAGAAACAGGTATATGGATGCTGCAAAGGCAATATGCCTTCAATATGCTGCAAAAGTATGGTATGGCTGATTGTAAGCCGATTTCTATGCCATTATATTAGAATTTTAAGTTGGATACTACATCAGGTGAAGCATTGGAAAATGCTACTATGTACAGGAAAATTATGGGAAGTCTTATATATCTCATAATTACAAGGCCTAATCTAACTTATACTATTGGACTTGAAAGTTAGTTTATGGAGGTTCCGAGGAAGCCACATTTGGATGCTCTGAGGCACACTCTACGTTATGTGAGTGCTACTTTGGATTATGCATTGTTTTATGAGGTTGGTGTAGATTTGCAGGTTTATGGATACACTGATGCAGAGTGGGCTGGTGTTGAAGCTCAAAGTCAAGGACAAAGCATGGAAGCACATCAAAAGGTGGACACACAAGGAAAGGGAGCAAGTAGGGAGCTCCAAGAAGTGTATGTCAAATTTTCAGAAGAATCCCCTACAAAAATAGTGATTTTCATCACTAAAAACCATTGTAAATACCATTATCTATTTTTAGTAACTCCATTTTGTTCAAGCCGAGGAGTCCTCGAGCTTGAGGAGTATTAGAAGTACCATCGTACCAATTTTCATAATTTTTAGACTTCGTTTGAGCCCTCAAATAAGCCCTGGAACCTAATTTTTAACTAGGCTGGACACTAGGTCTGGACAGGGCCAAAACTAGTCAAAAAACTATAAAAAGAGCTAGAGAGCTCATTTTTGGGGTTTGGCTTGTTAGAGAGTAGAACTTTTCTAAGAGAACTCTTTTGCAATCTAAGCTTTCCATTGTTCCTCTCTTTGATCTTACTTTGTGCGCGTGTGTGTGTATGTATGTGTGTGCATGTTTGTGTGCTTTCACTCACGCACTTGTGCCTTCACTTGCTCGTGGTCTTCATACCGGTCCTCACGTCTCCGCGGATTGACAAGTAAAGGAGGTGGTGCTTACGCTTGAGCTACACCAAATTTTGGCGCCGTTGCCGGGGAGAGAGCTTCGAGGACGAGCGTTGTGATGGTAAGATCGTAGATTTGCGACGTTGGAAGGTAAAAAAACTGTCATTTCAGTTCATTTTCTGTTTTTTCCTCTTCATCTTCATCATCATCATCATCTCCACCTTCTTCCATCTTCTTCTTCATAGAAAATTCTTGTTTTTTAGTGCATTTTCACCATCTTCATACCATTTTTCATGCATTATTGTGTGGGAAGGAGTTAGGAGAAGCAAGGGAGAGCAAGCGCTGTGTTTTTTTTATGATTTTCTGCTCATACGAAGCTCGCCATAGCCAGCGCTCAGAAATTTGAATTTCCCGCCAAAAAACACGATTCTGTGATGAAAATCGCGATTCTATGAAAATTCAAAATTTTTTGAAAAATCACGATTTTCTGTTTTCCCGCCTAAAAGTTGGCTAAAAAAAATCACGATTCTGTGATTGTGCTCAAAATCGCGATTCTCACAAATCACGATTTTCAGTCAAAAAACACGAATTTGAGAAAACACGATTCCCTACTCAAAATCGCGATTCTCAAAAAATCACGATTTTCAGTAAAAAACACTATTTTGTGAAAAAAGGCGATTCTGTGAAAACACAAATTTTTGCTCAACATCGCGATTTTCAAAAACACGATTTTGTGCTCAACATCGCGATTTTCATGTCAAGAACACGATTTTGAGAAAATACGATTTTCAGTGGGCTCAAAATCGCGATTCTCACAAATCACGATTTTCAGCCACAAACACGATTTTGTGAAAAAAAGGCGATTCTGTGTAATCACGATTCTCTGAGTCAAAATCGCGATTCTCACAAATCACGATTTTGTGCTCAACATCGCGATTTTCAAAAACACAATTTTGTGCTCAACATCGCGATTTTCAGAAACACGATTTTGTGCTCAACATTGCGATTTTCAGAAACACGATTTTGTGCTCAACATTGCGATTTTCAGAAACACGATTTTGTGCTCAACATCGCGATTTTCAGAAACACGATTTTGTGCTCAACATCGCGATTTTCATGCCAAAAACAGGATTTTGAGAAAACACGATTTTGAGAAAACACGATTTTGTGAAAAAAACACGATTTTGTAAATCACGATTCTCTGAGTCAAAATCGTGATTTTCAAAAACACAATTTTGTGCTCAACATCGCGATTTCCATGCCAAAAACACGATTTTGAGAAAACACGATTTTGTGAAAAAAACACGATTTTGTAAATCACGATTCTCTGAGTCAAAATCGCGATTTTCAAAAACACGATTTTGTGCTCAACATCGCGATTTTCAGAAACACGATTTTGTGCTCAACATCGCGATTTTCAGAAACACGATTTTGTGCTCAACATCGCGATTTTCAAAAACATGATTTTGTGCTCAACATCGCGATTTTCAGAAACACGATTTTGTGCTCAACATCGCGATTTTATGAGTTCACAAAATCGCGATTCTCTGAAAGTTCACAAAATCGCGATTCTCTGAAAGTTCACAAAATCGCAATTTTCTCCAAAGGTCCTGTTTGCCTGTTTTGACCCCAGGAGCCTGAATTGGCATAACTTTTTCATCCAAAGTCCATTTTTTGAGCTCTATAGCTCGTTGGAAAGCTCGTTTCAAATCCTACATGACCTCAACTGTTTTTTTCAAGAATAACGCGTTGATTTTGAGATAGGATAATTTGAAGTTGACCCTCAAGTGGGACTAGGGAACCAAGGGGACTCCAAAGATTTTTGAACCATACCAAGGGGAAAATTTGGACTCTTGACTAAAGCTTATGAACCTGAGATCTGGTAGAAACTTAGGCAAGGATAAACAAAGCATTAGATCTTCTGAGGCTAGTGTCAACCATACATCCAAGTCTTGGGCACAACAACTAAGTGGTCATCTTTTACTAAGTTCAGACACAAGTGATTCAGAAATGTCTTTTAGTATGGGAAAACCTGCAGGTGGCTCAGGGACTGCCCATCTACAAACACCAGAAGGGCCCTATAAGACACAGTTGGAATATATTCGGACCAACCAATTAGGTGCTCGCATCTATGAGGATGGTCTGAGGCGATCAGTGGTCCAACTCAAAAATCTAGATCAATCCTTTGGACTTGAACACCCGGTGGTCAAGTTCGAAGAGGGTTCATACATTGATAAGGAAGGAACCATGTATGTGGTCACCAACCTACCAGATAGGACTGATGAGTTTGGAAATGTCATTCCTGAGAATGAAATAGGAGACCTAGAACAAGGAAATGTAGGACAAGGACCCCAGACTCCTAGAGGTAAGTCAGTTTTGACCCGAGTGATCACTCCAGACTGGATCCCTCAAGATAACAAAAGCATAGAACTATTTTTTAATAGAAAAATAGAGGAAGCCTTTTGGAGATTCAAGCCAGATCAACCTAGCCAATTGGGCATAGTCATCATCTACGAGTTCAAGGATCCAGAGATGCCAGGCAAAGTTGTTTACCTGGATAACACATCAGAGAAAATTTTCTTGGTAACAGAACATGATAGACATGCATATACTTGGAAGAATGAATTGATTTTCCCCCCACCAAGATCCAATGTTTCCCGTGGCCTCCAAGGTGTAGGATCTTCCCACGCTCATGAAGCCCAGAGAGAAAGAACTAGAGAGAGACCTGAGGTAAGTTTTGCACACACCGTGGGCAGGAATAGATCAGGATTTGAAAATGAAAGACCTGAAAGAGAGAGACATCAAGCACATAGGCAAAAAAGAGATGAACATGATTTTCCATTGCCTAGACCCCGAGAGCACCCAAGAACCCTTAGACCCACTCAAGTGATCAAGGCAATGAAGAATTATTTTGACGGGTCAGGAGATCCTTATGATCATGTGGCCGAGTTCAAACAAGTGTTAAGAGCTGAACAGGTTGAGGATTTATTCACCCAATACGAGGCATTTGGTTTGACTCTTAAGGGCACTGCCTTGGCTTGGTTTCAACCATTGAGTAGTCGCAACTATCGCGATATAGGTCAACTGCTAGACGAATTCATTGTAGAATTTTCCAAGAGTGGTATCAGGCATAACACATCATCCTTGATCCACAGTTTCAAGCAGACACCCCAAGAAACAGTGCAACTAGCAGGTAGAAGGTTCAGACAGGACCTAGAAAGATGCCCTGCTCCCGAGTTACCCACACCAGCCAAACAAGTGGCTTTGTTCTTAGATGGCTTACTGAGCACAAAGTTAAGATCATATGTATATTTGAAAGAGCCTAGATCCATAGAAGAGTGCGTGCGGACATGCATTGACATAGAAGATAACTTGGGTGAGGAGTTAGGATTATCCAAACTCTATAAGGATTCAGATAGTTCTACTAGTCATACTTCAAAAATCTCCACGGAAATAGAGGAGATAGCTGAACAAGTTGCCAAGAAGCTGGGAGTCCAAAATAAACAAACACAGAGAGTCACTCCAGTGAATCGGTGTTATACTTGTGGGGGCGACCACATGACTAATGTATGCCCAATGCAAAACCAAAACATTAGAGAAAGGAATGCTCCATATTGCACTATTGAGAGAAAATACACAAACCACACGGCTCAAGATTGTCCCTACAATAGGCAGGCTGTTAGACAGAATTATCAGCAACCTTACCCACAAGGTAGGTATCAGAACCAATACCAACAGCCATATTATAGGCCACAACAGCAATATCAGGTACCATATAGGCCACAACCTGTCTTGGGAAACCAACCACCAGCTCCAGCCAACGTGATTCCAGTCAAATATGCTGTGGGAGAGGAAAATCCAAACAGAGCATTGGTGCCCCTAACCCCATTGATACCAGATAATGATTCTCATGCTCATAGTTCAGACTACTCCCATGAAGGTAGTCCACATGCGTATTACACAGAGTCACCTGAACATAGTGAGATTTACTCGTATCAATATGAGGCACCACCTATGGAGCGAAATTGGGAGCCAGAATACTCCAATGTCATGTACACAAATCCTAACCCTAGGCCCCAATTGAGACAAATGAGACCACAAGCCCCTAGAGGATCTTGTTTTAGATGTCAAGGTGATCATTTCATTCGTGACTGTCCCCACCCATCATCTCCGAGTCAAGGACAGGCTATCACAATACAGGCTTTTTGCCCTGATTGTGGCAAAGACCATCTCCCTAGAGATTGTCCAAGAAACCCCTCCAGCGCACCCAAGATTACACCCATTAATGCGGTAGGCTTAGTGGCGGATTCAAGTTCAAGTAGCAGTAATGTGGCACCTATACAGGCAGTTACTAGGGCACAAGCATTAAAACAGGATAAACCAGTAGAACAATCAGAGTTGAGTGACTCGGGAGAGCCTAGTAAGAGGAAAACAAGAACATGGAAGGATACCAGAGAGAAGGCCAATCGCAAGTGGAATAAAAAGTTATCGGAACTAGAAGAAAGCTTAAAAGAAGCAAAAACAAAAATAGAAGACATTGCATCTCAAAGCCCCTCGCATGCCGAAACTCCATCCACTCCACCTCATCCCACCCCACCACCCATTGTAAATAGACCACAACCAGGGTCTGTTCTTGCAGATCCAACCCCAGAAGGCTTGGACATGATGTTCAAGGCCTACCAGGCTCGACTTCAAGAAGGGCCTACAGCTGCAAACCTAGACAAGAGTTACCCTAGAGCGGACTTAGAGATTGAACGGATGAAAATGTGCATGAAAATGGTAGAACAAGCTCAAGCTATACTTGAGACTAGTCAAAAGTTCAATCAGACAAACTCTGTCAAAGGGGATTTGCATTTCCAGGGCTTACTAGAACGATTAGAGCAGTTGGTAAACAAACCACAAGTTTCTTTACCTCCACAGGCTCAACCAGTTAATGAAAGAGGAAGCTCACCACCAATGGGAGCTTATGTTCCTAATTCCACGGATCCAGGAATACCTCCTTCAATTCAACAGTACTCTCAAGAATTCTTGCGGGAAATACAAGAAGAGAAATGGGCCAAGGAGAAGGGTAATTCCCCTCCTATTCCTGAGATTGATGATCTTCATGATCAATTTCCCCAAGACATTCCATCTATTTACGGAGATGAAGCAGAACAACATGAAGACGAAAGGTTAGATTTTGAATCTAATACCCTAGAAGAACTGCCTCAATTTCCAGGCCCATGGGAATCTGAATCTCTCCAGATTAGAGCTCCCACAATACTAGTAAGAAATGAAGACTCAGTGGTTCCAAGGAACATGGATGTCGTGAAGAACACAAAGGTTCAGTGTCATCTCACTGTAGAAGAGCTGCTCAAAGCAAAACCTGAGCTTTGGAATCATGTGAAGGATCAAGTTCCAGAACTTGATTCCGACATGCCAAAAGCAGGCTCCAAGCAAAGGGTACCAGAGATACCTCTAGACAAAATAGGGGACATGTGTGAGGGTGAAGAAGGTAATACTTATCTTCCAATCACCTACCAAGGTTACACAACCAAAGCAATCATAGATTCAGGTGCTGGTGTTGCTATTGCGACCACCTCCTTGTGGAAGCAATGGGACAAGCCCACATTAAGACCAACTAGAATGAAGCTTCAAATGGCTGATGGTCATTTTGAAAGACCTCTAGGATTGCTAGAAGGGATCACTCTAACCACTTGTGGTGTAGAGTTTGAGCACACATTTGCTATATGTGACTTTGAGAAAAATAATGTCTATGAGATGATCCTAGGAAGACCCTTCCTACGACAATTGCAAATAGTACAGGATTGGGGAACTAACTCCTTGTACTTACAGCACTTAGGGGTCACCACCAAGGTCAATTTGAAGGATTACACCTTCAGAGATGTACCACCCCTACAGTGGAATTCTATCCACAAAGCGAAAGAAGATTCCATCTCTGTGCATTCTGAAAGTTCACCTGATCCATCATGGCTGCATGAAGATACTCATTTGTGGATGTGCAAGGTCACAAAGGAAGAGGAAAAACGTTTAAAGGCAAGAGAAGAAGGAACTTCGCTAGGAGATAGACCAGTTAGAGACCCAACCTACACACCGATGATCTTTCCAGATGAGGAGTTTGAGCCTCATGGCTGGCCAGAAATCTTAGCCACCATGGACATTGCTGTCAATGAGGAATAGTGGACACCTCATTGTGATGAGGAGGGTTATGATATCTCAGTGTTCATGTGTCAACCCTTGCTAGAAGAATGTGACCCTAGTGATGTCATAAAAGAAGAAGAGAATGACGATGATCTGGAGTCTATTGTGATGGATAGTTGCTTTAACTCAGAGCAGCACTATCTAGAAGATATAGGAGTGTTCACCCAGAAAGAAGAAGAACCTCTCACAAGTATTAAAACAGTAAACTCAAAGGATGGAAGTGAGAGTAGTCAAAAGAAAAAGAAAAGAAAAGCAGTGAAACAAGAAGAGGAGGAATCATTGTTTGAAGTACCAGAAAACTTCAAGAAATATGAAGTTGACGACCGCAAAATTTTGGTACGAATGCCTAAGAGAGAGGCCATCATAGGAGAATCATATGATAATAAAGAAAAGACCAAGAAGATTGTAGTGACCATTGAAGAGAACGAAGAGAGATGCACATATATAGGAGATGACCTAAGTGCAAGAGAAGAAATGGAGCTCATAGCTCTATTAAGGGAATATAGGGATGTGTTTGCATGGCACTATAGAGACTTGAAAGGGGTAGATCCAAGAATTTGCTCTCATACTATCCCCATGACTGCTGATGCTAAGCCCACCAAACAGAAGCCCTACACATATAATGATACCTATGCAGCCAAAATAAAAGAAGAAATTGATAGGTTGATTGAAGCTGGATTCATCTATGAGATTGAGCATACCGAATGGGTGTCCCCCATTGTTGTGGTACCCAAGAAGAACGGGAAGTTGCGAGTGTGTATTAACCTTAAAAAAGTTAAGGCCGCTAGGATTAGAGATAGTTATCCACTTCCAATCACAGAACACCTATTGGAGCGTGTTGCAGGCAAGGAAGTTTATAGCTTCCTTGATGGATTTTCAGGTTACAATCAAGTAGCCATTGCCCCAGAAGATCAACACAAAACAGCTTTTGCTATAGAGTGGGGAATCTTTGCATTTTGTGTGATGCCATTTGGGCTCACCAATGCACCTGCAACATTCCAAAGGCTCATGTGTCATGTCTTCAAAGAGTTCTTGCAAAAGAGCTTAGAAGTGTATGTGGATGATTTATGTGCTCATTCCCAAGAAAGAAGGTTTCACATCCCTGAGCTCAGACAAATCTTCAACAAGTGTAGAGAATATCGAGTGTGTCTGAACCCAGAAAAGTGTGTGTTTATGGTGCGTCAAGGTAAAATCTTAGGTCATATTGTTTCTAAGAATGGAATCTCAACAGATGAAGATAAGGTACGAGCCATAGCGGAGCTACCAAGGCCAAGGAATATTAAAGAGGTACAAGCCTTTATGGGCCATTGTGGATACTACCGTAGGTTTATCCACATGTACGCGATCATAGCTAGACCCCTTTATGCCTTGTTGTCTAATTTTGAGTGGAACGACGAATGCGAGAATTCTTTCAACGAACTGAAGAAACGTTTGTGCACGGCACCAATACTCACCACTCCTGATTGGAATAAACCCTTCCATGTCCATGTGGATGCATCCAATCATGCCATAGGATGTATGCTAGCACAACCCACAAGTGAAGGAAACTTAGATTTGCCCATAGCATATGCTAGTAGACAGCTCACTGCAGCTGAACGGAACTATACCACAACTGAGCAAGAGGGCTTAGGCATGGTATATGCTGTGAAGAAGTTTAGACACTATTTATTGGCCAACAAGTTCAAGTTTTTCACTGATCATCAAGCTTTGTTATATTTGGTCAATAAACCTTGCAATACTGGACGCTTAGTAAGATGGTTCCTCTTACTAATGGAATATGACTTTGAAGTTGTTGTCAGGAAAGGTAGAACCCACCTTCGGGCAGATCACCTTTCTCGCATCACTTCAGGAGAGTCACCGCAAGGAGTGTCTGACGAATTACCCGATGCTTATCTGTTCAATTTAGAAGTTGTTCCTAAATGGGCAAATAAGTTGGTACCAGTCCTAACCTTTGGCCCTGCAAATAAGAATGTGAAAACATCACAAGAAGAAATTGTAAAATCACAAAAATATCACATATTAGCAGGAAGCATGTACAAACAAGATACTGAGGGTGTATTAGCTTGTTGTGTGGAGGATGATGAACATAGTAGTTGGTTGCAACAGGCCCATGAAGGAATGCTAGGAAATCACTATTCTAAGCAACGAACATTGCAGAATCTAAAGCGTTTAGGAGTGTATTGGCCTAGCATGGACAAAGAAATACATGAGTGGATTAAGAATTGTCCAAGGTGTAGAGAAAGACCCCCAGTGGAGCATGCGACCCTTTATCAAGTGTCATTAATTCCAGATTGGAGTGCTCCATTGGTAGAGTTTATGAGATCGGGAAGATTACCCAAAGAGGCTAGTCTAGCAAGAAGACGAAGCATGGAGCAAGAGGCTCAAGGCTATGCCTTAGTAGGGGACAACCTATACCGAAGAGGCAAAGATGGTTACTTAAGACTATGCGTTCATGAACCAGACTATTTAAAGGTCTTAGAGACTGCACACAGCGGTGTTGCAGGTGGACATTTTGGTCCTGACCGAGTGATCAAGACCATTCTATTCTCAGGACTTTGGTGGCCCACTCTTCATATGGACGCACATACCTATGTGAAGAAATGTGACACATGCCAACGTGCACAATATCCAGTGAGAAAAGACCAGATGCCCTTGAGGCCAATGATGGGAGGACGTGCATTTTCGAAGTGGGGCATAGACTTCATAGGTCCTATTAACCCCCCAGCTAGAAACTCCCATGCAGAGTACATCATTGTAGCCACAGATTACCTTACAAAGTGGGTAGAAGTCAAAGCCACAACAAAGAATGATGCTCAGACTACGGCTAAGTTCTTATTCGAGAATGTGTTCACGAGATATGGACTACCAATAGAGTTGGTGAGCGATAGAGGCACACACTTCTTGAATGAAGTCATTGAAAATCTTCTCCAAGAATTCTTGGTGATACATAAGAAATCTGCCCCCTATCACCCACAAGCCAACGGACAAGCCGAGAGTACCAATAAGATCCTCTGTAACGTATTGACAAAACTGGTAAATAATAAACGCTCTGATTGGGACAAACAACTTCATCATGCTGTTTGGGCTTATCGAGTTGCCTACAAAACGGTACTCAACGCCACCCCATTTCAGATGGTCTTCGGACAGAACGCTATGCTACCATTAGATTTCTTAATCCCTGCCTTAAAAGTAGCACAAGAGTATGAGTGGAATGGGCATGAATTGTCCTCTAGGATCTTTGATCTCGAACGCTTGGGTGAGACGAGGCTACGAGCGGCAGCAGGCATCTACGCTGCAAAAAAGAGGCAAAAGGCATACTTTGATGCACACATCAAGGATAAGGGATTGAAAGAGGGAGATCTAGTGTTGGTATACACACTAAAGCAACATGCCCGTAAGTTGGAAAAAAGAGGATACGGACCCATGATCATTAATAGAATTTCCACTAGTGGTGCAGTTCAGTTGGCCACGCTAGAAGGAGATATCTTGCCAAACTATATTAGTGGCTGTAGAGTCAAGCTATATCAAGAACCTCTTACTGAGGATATGCTAATGAGACTCAACACTGCTAAGAAGCGAAAAGATGAAGAGTTAAGAGTGAGAGAAGAAGCACAGGTAGAGGCCAGAGAGCGTATTAGGCGAAATAAGTTAAGGCGATTAGGCCTAGAAGTCAACTCAAAAGCCCCAAAATATCACATGGATATGTGTCAAAAGTCAGGCATAGCGACTTCTCAGGTCATTGACCGAAGACCCTTTGTGACCATAGAGATAGGACAAGGGAAGGGTGCAAGGACGGTGAAAGCATTGATTGACTCAGGAGCAGCAAGTAGTGCAGTTAGACTTTCCTACTGCCAAGACTTGGGGTTGAACATCAATCCCATAGAAGCTTATCTCATAGGATTGGGAGGTGTGGAAACCCCTTGTTTGGGTGAGGTGGAACTTCCCATCTACCTTCAAGATGTTCCAATGAAAGTCAAAGCGCTAGTATGTCAAGATGAGAACCTTACAGAACCACTTGTCTTGGGTCAAGATTGGATCTATGACCATGCAGTTAACTTAAACCTAAGAAGTCAAATTCTTCAAGTTTGGGTACATGAACAATGCATTACATTAGAATTAGAGAACTGCATGCTCCTAAATCATGGCACCACACACTCTCTTAGTTCTTCCAAGACTAATCATATGAAAGAAGATGTTGTATGTGTCAAAAGCTCTATGATGCAGAAGGAGCCAATCGTGGAAGACCAGGTTTGAAGGCGGGTGGATCTTTCTTCTTCTCCAAAGAATCAAGTAGCCACAGTAGTGAGTCCACCACACAAGCAAACACAACCGTTCACAACAACTGCTACATCAAATAGAAAGACACCATTCGATAAAAAAGCAGTTCCGAGCATGAAGCAGAGATGGGTACGCAAAGGAGAGCAACCACCAACCTTGCCCCCACAAATTCCATCCATGCAAACTGTATCGCGGCATTTCCCTGCCTATCTCTTTCATCTCTCCTCTCTCTCTCTCTTTTCCCCCACCACCACCACCACCACCACCACGATCCCCCACCACCACCACCACCACCACCACCACCACCACGACTCCCCACCACCACCATCACCACCACCACCACGACCCCCCACCACCACCATCACCACCACAACCACCACCACCACCACTACCACCACGACCCCCCACCACCACCACCACCACCACCCCTACCACCACCACCACCACCACCACGACCCCCCACCACCATCACCACCACCACCACCACGACCCCCCACCACCACCACCACCACCACCACCACCACCACCACCACGACCCCACCACCACCACCCACCACCACCACCACCACCACCACGACCCCCCACCACCACCGCCACCACCACCACGAGTGATCACTCCAGACTGGATCCCTCAAGATAACAAAAGCATAGAACTATTTTTTAATAGAAAAACAGAGGAAGCCTTTTGGAGATTCAAGCCAGATCAACCTAGCCAATTGGGCATAGTCATCATCTACGAGTTCAAGGATCCAGAGATGCCAGGCAAAGTTGTTTACCTGGATAACACATCAGAGAAAACTTTCTTGGTAACAGAACATGATAGACATGCATATACTTGGAAGAATGAATTGATTTTCCCCCCACCAAGATCCAATGTTTCCCGTGGCCTCCAAGGTGTAGGATCTTCCCACGCTCATGAAGCCCAGAGAGAAAGAACTAGAGAGAGACCTGAGGTAAGTTTTGCACACACCGTGGGCAGGAATAGATCAGGATTTGAAAATGAAAGACCTGAAAGAGAGAGACATCAAGCACATAGGCAAAAAAGAGATGAACATGATTTTCCATTGCCTAGACCCCGAGAGCACCCAAGAACCGTTAGACCCACTCAAGTGATCAAGGCAATGAAGAATTATTTTGACGGGTCAGGAGATCCTTATGATCATGTGGCCGAGTTCAAACAAGTGTTAAGAGCTGAACAGGTTGAGGATTTATTCACCCAATACGAGGCATTTGGTTTGACTCTTAAGGGCACTGCCTTGGCTTGGTTTCAACCATTGAGTAGTCGCAACTATCACGATATAGGTCAACTGCTAGACAAATTCATTGTAGAATTTTCCAAGAGTGGTATCAGGCATAACACATCATCCTTGATCCACAGTTTCAAGCAGACACCCCAAGAAACAGTGCGACTAGCAGGTAGAAGGTTCAGACAGTACCTAGAAAGATGCCCTGCTCCCGAGTTACCCACACCAGCCAAACAAGTGGCTTTGTTCTTAGATGGCTTACTGAGCACAAAGTTAAGATCATATGTATATTTGAAAGAGCCTAGATCCATAGAAGAGTGCGTGCGGACATGCATTGACATAGAAGATAACTTGGGTGAGGAGTTAGGATTATCCAAACTCTATAAGGATTCAGATAGTTCTACTAGTCATACTTCAAAAATCTCCACGGAAATAGAGGAGATAGCTGAGCAAGTTGCCAAGAAGCTGGGAGTCCAAAATAAACAAACACAGAGAGTCACTCCAGTGAATCGGTGTTATACTTGTGGGGGCGACCACATGACTAATGTATGCCCAATGCAAAACCAAAACATTAGAGAAAGGAATGCTCCATATTGCACTATTGAGAGAAAATACACAAACCACACGGCTCAAGATTGTCCCTACAATAGGCAGGCTGTTAGACAGAATTATCAGCAACCTTACCCACAAGGTAGGTATCAGAACCAATACCAACAGCCATATTATAGGCCACAACAGCAATATCAGGTACCATATAGGCCACAACCTGTCTTGGGAAACCAACCACCAGCTCCAGCCAACGTGATTCCAGTCAAATATGCTGTGGGAGAGGAAAATCCAAATAGAGCATTGGTGCCCCTAACCCCATTGATACCAGATAATGATTCTCATGCTCATAGTTCAGACTACTCCCATGAAGGTAGTCCACATGCGTATTACACAGAGTCACCTGAACATAGTGAGATTTACTCGTATCAATATGAGGCACCACCTATGGAGCAAAATTGGGAGCCAGAATACTCCAATGTCATGTACACAAATCCTAACCCTAGGCCCCAATTGAGACAAATGAGACCACAAGCCCCTAGAGGATCTTGTTTTAGATGTCAAGGTGATCATTTCATTCGTGACTGTCCCCACCCATCATCTCCGAGTCAAGGACAGGCTATCACAATACAGGCTTTTTGCCCTGATTGTGGCAAAGACCATCTCCCTAGAGATTGTCCAAGAAACCCCTCCAGCGCACCCAAGATTACACCCATTAATGTGGTAGGCTTAGTGGCGGATTCAAGTTCAAGTAGCAGTAATGTGGCACCTATACAGGCAGTTACTAGGGCACAAGCATTAAAACAGGATAAACCAGTAGAACAATCAGAGTCGAGTGAATCGGGAGAGCCTAGTAAGAGGAAAACAAGAACATGGAAGGATACCAGAGAGAAGGCCAATCGCAAGTGGAATAAAAAGTTATCGGAACTAGAAGAAAGCTTAAAAGAAGCAAAAACAAAAATAGAAGACATTGCATCTCAAAGCCCCTCGCATGCCGAAACTCCATCCACTCCACCTCATCCCACCCCACCACCCATTGTAAATAGACCACAACCAGGGTCTGTTCTTGCAGATCCAACCCCAGAAGGCTTGGACATGATGTTCAAGGCCTACCAGGCTCGACTTCAAGAAGGGCCTACAGCTGCAAACCTAGACAAGAGTTACCCTAGAGCGGACTTAGAGATTGAACGGATGAAAATGTGCATGAAAATGGTAGAACAAGCTCAAGCTATACTTCAGACTAGTCAAAAGTTCAATCAGACAAACTCTGTCAAAGGGGATTTGCATTTCCAGGGCTTACTAGAACGATTAGAGCAGTTGGTAAACAAACCACAAGTTTCTTTACCTCCACAGGCTCAACCAGTTAATGAAAGAGGAAGCTCACCACCAATGGGAGCTTATGTTCCTAATTCCACGGATCCAGGAATACCTCCTTCAATTCAACAGTACTCTCAAGAATTCTTGCAGGAAATACAAGAAGAGAAATGGGCCAAGGAGAAGGGTAATTCCCCTCCTATTCCTGAGATTGATGATCTTCATGATCAATTTCCCCAAGACATTCCATCTATTTACGGAGATGAAGCAGAACAACATGAAGACGAAAGGTTAGATTTTGAATCTAATACCCTAGAAGAACTGCCTCAATTTCCAGGCCCATGGGAATCTGAATCTCTCCAGATTAGAGCTCCCACAATACTAGTAAGAAATGAAGACTCAGTGGTTCCAAGGAACACGGATGTCGTGAAGAACACTAAGGTTCAGTGTCATCTCACTGTAGAAGAGCTGCTCAAAGCAAAACCTGAGCTTTGGAATCATGTGAAGGATCAAGTTCCAGAACTTGATTCCGACATGCCAAAAGCAGGCTCCAAGCAAAGGGTACCAGAGATACCTCTAGACAAAATAGGGGACATGTGTGAGGGTGAAGAAGGTAATACTTATCTTCCAATCACCTACTAAGGTTACACAACCAAAGCAATCATAGATTCAGGTGCTGGTGTTGCTATTGCGACCACCTCCTTGTGGAAGCAATGGGACAAGCCCACATTAAGACCAACTAGAATGAAGCTTCAAATGGCTGATGGTCATTTTGAAAGACCTCTAGGATTGCTAGAAGGGATCACTCTAACCACTTGTGGTGTAGAGTTTGAGCACACATTTGCTATATGTGACTTTGAGAAAAATAATGTCTATGAGATGATCCTAGGAAGACCCTTCCTACGACAACTGCAAATAGTACAGGATTGGGGAACTAACTCCTTGTACTTACAGCACTTAGGGGTCACCACCAAGGTCAATTTGAAGGATTACACCTTCAGAGATGTACCACCCCTACAGTGGAATTCTATCCACAAAGCGAAAGAAGATTCCATCTCTGTGCATTCTGAAAGTTCACCTGATCCATCATGGCTGCATGAAGATACTCATTTGTGGATGTGCAAGGTCGCAAAGGAAGAGGAAAAATGTTTAAAGGCAAGAGAAGAAGGAACTTCGCTAGGAGATAGACCAGTTAGAGACCCAACCTACACACCGATGATCTTTCCAGATGAGGAGTTTGAGCCTCATGGCTGGCCAGAAATCTTAGCCACCATGGACATTGTTGTCAATGAGGAATAGTGGACACCTCATTGTGATGAGGAGGGTTATGATATCTCAGTGTTCATGTGTCAACCCTTGCTAGAAGAATGTGACCCTAGTGATGTCATAGAAGAAGAAGAGAATGACGATGATCTGGAGTCTATTGTGATGGATAGTTGCTTTAACTCAGAGCAGCACTATCTAGAAGATATAGGAGTGTTCACCCAGAAAGAAGAAGAACCTCTCACAAGTATTAAAACAGTAAACTCAAAGGATGGAAGTGAGAGTAGTCAAAAGAAAAAGAAAAGAAAAGCAGTGAAACAAGAAGAGGAGGAATCATTGTTTGAAGTACCAGAAAACTTTAAGAAATATGAAGTTGACGACCGCAAAATTTTGGTACGAATGCCTAAGAGAGAGGCCATCATAGGAGAATCATATGATAATAAAGAAAAGACCAAGAAGATTGTAGTGACCATTGAAGAGAACGAAGAGAGATGCACATATATAGGAGATGACCTAAGTGCAAGAGAAGAAATGGAGCTCATAGCTCTATTAAGGGAATATAGGGATGTGTTTGCATGGCACTATAGAGACTTGAAAGGGGTAGATCCAAGAATTTGCTCTCATACTATCCCCATGACTGCTGATGCTAAGCCCACCAAACAGAAGCCCTACACATATAATGATACCTATGCAGCCAAAATAAAAGAAGAAATTGATAGGTTGATTGAAGCTGGATTCATCTATGAGATTGAGCATACCGAATGGGTGTCCCCCATTGTTGTGGTACCCAAGAAGAACGGGAAGTTGCGAGTGTGTATTAACCTTAAAAAAGTTAATGCCGCTACGATTAGAGATAGTTATCCACTTCCAATCACAGAACACCTATTGGAGCGTGTTGCAGGCAAGGAAGTTTATAGCTTCCTTGATGGATTTTCAGGTTACAATCAAGTAGCCATTGCCCCAGAAGATCAACACAAAACAGGTTTTGCTATAGAGTGGGGAATCTTTGCATTTCGTGTGATGCCATTTGGGCTCACCAATGCACCTGCAACATTCCAAAGGCTCATGTGTCATGTCTTCAAAGAGTTCTTGCGAAAGAGCTTAGAAGTGTATGTGGATGATTTATGTGCTCATTCCCAAGAAAGAAGGTTTCACATCCCTGAGCTCAGACAAATCTTCAACAAGTGTAGAGAATATCGAGTGTGTCTGAACCCAGAAAAGTGTGTGTTTATGGTGCGTCAAGGTAAAATCTTAGGTCATATTGTTTCTAAGAATGGAATCTCAACAGATGAAGATAAGGTACGAGCCATAGCGGAGCTACCAAGGCCAAGGAATATTAAAGAGGTACAAGCCTTTATGGGCCATTGTGGATACTACCGTAGGTTTATCCACATGTACGCGATCATAGCTAGACCCCTTTATGCCTTGTTGTCTAATTTTGAGTGGAACGACGAATGCGAGAATTCTTTCAACGAACTGAAGAAACGTTTGTGCACGGCACCAATACTCACCACTCCTGATTGGAATAAACCCTTCCATGTCCATGTGGATGCATCCAATCATGCCATAGGATGTATGCTAGCACAACCCACAAGTGAAGGAAACTTAGATTTGCCCATAGCATATGCTAGTAGACAGCTCACTGCAGCTGAACGGAACTATACCACAACTGAGCAAGAGGGCTTAGGCATGGTATATGTTGTGAAGAAGTTTAGACACTATTTATTGGCCAACAAGTTCAAGTTTTTCACTGATCATCAAGCTTTGTTATATTTGGTCAATAAACCTTGCAATACTGGACGCTTTGTAAGATGGTTCCTCTTACTAATGGAATATGACTTTGAAGTTGTTGTCAGGAAAGGTAGAACCCACCTTCGGGCAGATCACCTTTCTCGCATCACTTCAGGAGAGTCACCGCAAGGAGTGTCTGACGAATTACCCGATGCTTATCTGTTCAATTTAGAAGTTGTTCCTAAATGGGCAAATAAGTTGGTACCAGTCCTAACCTTTGGCCCTGCAAATAAGAATGTGAAAACATCACAAGAAGAAATTGTAAAATCACAAAAATATCACATATTAGCAGGAAGCATGTACAAACAAGATACTGAGGGTGTATTAGCTTGTTGTGTGGAGGATGATGAACATAGTAGTTGGTTGCAACAGGCCCATGAAGGAATGCTAGGAAATCACTATTCTAAGCAATGAACATTGCAGAATCTAAAGCGTTTAGGAGTGTATTGGCCTAGCATGGACAAAGAAGTACATGAGTGGATTAAGAATTGTCCAAGGTGCAGAGAGAGACCCCCAGTGGAGCATGCGACCCTTTATCAAGTGTCATTAATTCCAGATTGGAGTGATCCATTGGTAGAGTTTATGAGATCGGGAAGATTACCCAAAGAGGCTAGTCTAGCAAGAAGACGAAGCATGGAGCAAGAGGCTCAAGGCTATGCCTTAGTAGGGGACAACCTATACCGAAGAGGCAAAGATGGTTACTTAATACTATGCGTTCATGAATCAGACTATTTAAAGGTCTTAGAGACTGCACACAGCGGTGTTGCAGGTGGACATTTTGGTCCTGACCGAGTGATCAAGACCATTCTATTCTCAGGACTTTGGTGGCCCACTCTTCATATGGACGCACATACCTATGTGAAGAAATGTGACACATGCCAACGTGCACAATATCCAGTGAGAAAAGACGAGATGCCCTTGAGGCCAATGATGGGAGGATGTGCATTTTCGAAGTGGGGCATAGACTTCATAGGTCCTATTAACCCCCCAGCTAGAAACTCCCATGCAGAGTACATCATTGTAGCCACAGATTACCTTACAAAGTGGGTAGAAGTCAAAGCCACAACAAAGAATGATGCTGAGACTACGGCTAAGTTCTTATTCGAGAATGTGTTCACGAGATATGGACTACCAATAGAGTTGGTGAGCGATAGAGGCACACACTTCTTGAATGAAGTCATTGAAAATCTTCTCCAAGAATTCTTGGTGATACATAAGAAATCTGCCCCCTATCACCCACAAGCCAACGGACAAGCCGAGAGTACCAATAAGATCCTCTGTAACGTATTGACAAAACTGGTAAATAATAAACGCTCTGATTGGGACAAACAACTTCATCATGCTGTTTGGGCTTATCGAGTTGCCTACAAAACGGTACTCAACGCCACCCCATTTCAGATGGTCTTCGGACAGAACGCTATGCTACCATTAGATTTCTTAATCCCTGCCTTAAAAGTAGCACAAGAGTATGAGTGGAATGGGCATGAATTGTCCTCTAGGATCTTTGATCTCGAACGCTTGGGTGAGACGAGGCTACGAGCGGCAGCAGGCATCTACGCTGCAAAAAAGAGGCAAAAGGCATACTTTGATGCACACATCAAGGATAAGGGATTGAAAGAGGGAGATCTAGTGTTGGTATACACACTAAAGCAACATGCCCGTAAGTTGGAAAAAAGAGGATACGGACCCATGATCATTAATAGAATTTCCACTAGTGGTGCAGTTCAGTTGGCCACGCTAGAAGGAGATATCTTGCCAAACTATATTAGTGGCTGTAGAGTCAAGCTATATCAAGAACCTCTTACTGAGGATATGCTAATGAGACTCAACACTGCTAAGAAGCGAAAAGATGAAGAGTTAAGAGTGAGAGAAGAAGCACAGGTAGAGGCCAGAGAGCGTATTAGGCGAAATAAGTTAAGGCGATTAGGCCTAGAAGTCAACTCAAAAGCCCCAAAATATCACATGGATATGTGTCAAAAGTCAGGCATAGCGACTTCTCAGGTCATTGACCGAAGACCCTTTGTGACCATAGAGATAGGACAAGGGAAGGGTGCAAGGACGGTGAAAGCATTGATTGACTCAAGAGCAGCAAGTAGTGCAGTTAGACTTTCCTACTGCCAAGACTTGGGGTTGAACATCAATCCCATAGAAGCTTATCTCATAGGATTGGGAGGTGTGGAAACCCCTTGTTTGGGCGAGGTGGAACTTCCCATCTACCTTCAAGATGTTCCAATGAAAGTCAAAGCGCTAGTATGTCAAGATGAGAACCTTACAGAACCACTTGTCTTGGGTCAAGATTGGATCTATGACCATGCAGTTAACTTAAACCTAAGAAGTCAAATTCTTCAAGTTTGGGTACATGAACAATGCATTACATTAGAATTAGAGAACTGCATGCTCCTAAATCATGGCACCACACACTCTCTTAGTTCTTCCAAGACTAATCATATGAAAGAAGATGTTGTATGTGTCAAAAGCTCTATGATGCAGAAGGAGCCAATCGTGGAAGACCAGGTTCGAAGGCGGGTGGATCTTTCTTCTTCTCCAAAGAATCAAGTAGCCACAGTAGTGAGTCCACCACACAAGCAAACACAACCGTTCACAACAACTGCTACATCAAATAGAAAGATACCATTCGATAAAAAAGCAGTTCCGAGCATGAAGCAGAGATGGGTACGCAAAGGAGAGCAACCACCAACCTTGCCCCCACAAATTCCATCCATGCAAACTGTATCGCGGCATTTCCCTCCCTATCTCTTTCATCTCTCCTCTCTCTCTCTCTTTTCCCCCACCACCACCACCACCACCACCACCACCACGACCCCCCCACCACCACCACCACCACCACCACCACCACCACGACTCCCCACCACCACCATCACCACCACCACCACGACCCCCCACCACCACCATCACCACCACAACCACCACCACCACCACCACCACGACCCCCCACCACCACCACCACCACCACCACCACCCCTACCACCACCACCACCACCACCACCACGACCCCCCACCACCATCACCACCACCACCACCACGACCCCCCACCACCACCACCACGACCACCACCACTACCACGACCACCACCACCACCCACCACCACCACCACCACCACCACCACGACCCCCCACCACCACCGCCACCACCACCACCACCACCACGAGTGATCACTCCAGACTGGATCCCTCAAGATAACAAAAGCATAGAACTATTTTTTAATAGAAAAACAGAGGAAGCCTTTTGGAGATTCAAGCCAGATCAACCTAGCCAATTGGGCATAGTCATCATCTACGAGTTCAAGGATCCAGAGATGCCAGGCAAAGTTGTTTACCTGGATAACACATCAGAGAAAATTTTCTTGGTAACAGAACATGATAGACATGCATATACTTGGAAGAATGAATTGATTTTCCCCCCACCAAGATCCAATGTTTCCCGTGGCCTCCAAGGTGTAGGATCTTCCCACGCTCATGAAGCCCAGAGAGAAAGAACTAGAGAGAGACCTGAGGTAAGTTTTGCACACACCGTGGGCAGGAATAGATCAGGATTTGAAAATGAAAGACCTGAAAGAGAGAGACATCAAGCACATAGGCAAAAAAGAGATGAACATGATTTTCCATTGCCTAGACCCCGAGAGCACCCAAGAACCCTTAGACCCACTCAAGTGATCAAGGCAATGAAGAATTATTTTGACGGGTCAAGAGATCCTTATGATCATGTGGCCGAGTTCAAACAAGTGTTAAGAGCTGAACAGGTTGAGGATTTATTCACCCAATACGAGGCATTTGGTTTGACTCTTAAGGGCACTGCCTTGGCTTGGTTTCAACCATTGAGTAGTCGCAACTATCGCGATATAGGTCAACTGCTAGACGAATTCATTGTAGAATTTTCCAAGAGTGGTATCAGGCATAACACATCATCCTTGATCCACAGTTTCAAGCAGACACCCCAAGAAACAGTGCGACTAGCAGGTAGAAGGTTCAGACAGTACCTAGAAAGATGCCCTGCTCCCAAGTTACCCACACCAGCCAAACAAGTGGCTTTGTTCTTAGATGGCTTACTGAGCACAAAGTTAAGATCATATGTATATTTGAAAGAGCCTAGATCCATAGAAGAGTGCGTGCGGACATGCATTGACATAGAAGATAACTTGGGTGAGGAGTTAGGATTATCCAAACTCTATAAGGATTCAGATAGTTCTACTAGTCATACTTCAAAAATCTCCACGGAAATAGAGGAGATAGCTGAGCAAGTTGCCAAGAAGCTGGGAGTCCAAAATAAACAAACACAGAGAGTCACTCCAGTGAATCGGTGTTATACTTGTGGGGGCGACCACATGACTAATGTATGCCCAATGCAAAACCAAAACATTAGAGAAAGGAATGCTCCATATTGCACTATTGAGAGAAAATACACAAACCACACGGCTCAAGATTGTGTTGGAGCAAGTCTATGACAAGCCTAAGTATTGGCTTGAGTCTCACAAAGTCTTGGAAGAAGCCTTAAAATGAAGACTATGTAAAGTTCACTTGTGAACTACCTCTTGTAACTTTTGAAGAGTTTACTTAATGTAAAAGTAAGAGAATCTTAAGTGGTTGAGTCCACTTGATCAAGAATGGAAAGAGGAGCCACGAATTCGTGATTTGTGGTAGGTAGAGAATCAAATCAATCATTGATTGATTGGAGAGTGATTGAGGGAAGTTAGCCTCCCAAACTCAACTATAAATAGATGGCAGTTTTAGTCGTGGTTAGAGAGACCTATGTGAAGACCTCCAAGAGCTGAGCTTTATGCCATATCAAGGTGTGATTACAAGGCACACATATGTATCAGTAAGTCATTGTATTGTACAAGCAATATACTTTCATTTTCATGATTATTTGAGTTCATCTTTCCATGTTCTTGTGATGTGTACTACTCACTGCCATTACTTCAGTTTTTCTCAGTCAGCTTGCAGAGATTGTTTCTCTACACTTGGTTCATCATTTTCAGTGATTTAACTTGGTAAAGTTAGCTCTATAACGCTACTATATGCTCACAAATTTTCATGTCATTTGGATGTTGGAATCTTCAGTTATGTTCATTTGAAGTCAACAGGGTATGTTCATCTTCACTTCTCTGTCAGGTACCCGACTTTTTCAGTCATCTTGTCAGAGTCATTTCTCAGTGTTTACTCATCCAAATTCAGTGATTTTAAGCTTGTTGGATTCAGCTTACTGTCTAGTATAAGCATACAAATTTTCATGATCATTGGAATCTTACATCTTGAGTTATGTTAATTTTTCTACTCACTGGTCTATTTCTGTAGCAGCCCGTGAAAATCGGGATGATGTCATCACTTGTTAAAAGTCATTCTCAGTGTGTGGTTTGTTATTTTTGATGCGATTACTCTCTAAAGTTAGCTCTTTAAGCTACCTAGCCTTCCCCAAGAGGAATTAATCTAATTGCTGCTGTGCTCAGAGAATTATGTAAAACACTGGACACGTGTATTAACCAAGAATAGCAAGTTTTCACCTCTGAGCTAACTCCAACTTATCTGTTTTGATCTATCTTTTTGAGAGTGATCTTCCAAGGTACATAGGGTGTCTAATACATCCATTGGCAAGCTAAAAGGGCCCACCATCTACTCCTGGAGTTCATTTGGCTAGTGTAGAGCAAAGATTTTGCAACACCTCTTCATCTTCAACACATACCTATCCATCTCTTCACAAGGCTTGGAATGGAAGAAGACCAAGTTTAGATCATTGTAAAATTTTTGGATGTATTGCTTTTGCTCATGTTCCTTCACAGGTTAGAGGCAAGATGGATCCAAAAGCAGAAAGGTGTGTATTTATTGGATATGACAACAATCAAAAGGGCTACAGGTTATACAACCCTACCAACAAAGGATTCTTGGTAAGCAGAGATGTAGTTTTTGATGAGAACAATTCATGGTATGAAGATTCATGCAGGAAGGTCAATTTACCATATGATCTTGAAGAAGATTTTCCAAAGCTTGGTAGAGAACAATCAAAGATTGAAGAACAAGACACCTCAGAGGATGATGAAGAATGTCAGATGGAAAAGATCAAAGCATGGAAGTCTAAAGGTAAAGCAAAATTGCAGGAACTTGGACATGAGGCAGAATCATCACATCATGGCCTAAGAAGATCTATGAGGGAAAAGAAAAAACCAGAAAGGTATGGGTTTGACACCTCATTAGTAACTAAACATTCTATCTACATAGCACAGGACATAAACCAAGAGGAGCCATCATCATTTGAAGAGGCCAAAGCAAAAACAGAATGGAAGCATGCAATGAAGGAAGAGATTGAAGCACTTGAGGAAAACAACACTTGGGATTTGGTGCCCAAGACTTCATCCATGAAGGTAATAGGCTCAAGATGGGTCTATAAACTCAAGAAAAATTCTGATGGTTCAATTAACAGGTATAAGGCAAGGCTTGTGGCAAAAGGCTTTGCACAAACTCAGGGAATTGATTATGAGGAGACTTTCTCTCCTGTGGCAAAGATGCCTACTATTAGGGTTTTGCTTAGTATTGCCTCTTCCAAGAATTGGAAGATACTTCAACTAGATGTAAAGAATGCATTTTTGAATGGTTGGATAACAGAAGAGGTATATATGGCACAACCACCTGGTTTTGAGAATCAAGTTTATCCTGATTATGTGTGTAAACTTAACAAAGCATTGTATGGTCTCAAGCAAGCTCCAAGAGCTTGGAATTTCAGGCTTGTTTCATTCTTGCAGGACAAAGGCTTTCAACCAAGCAAAGCAGATCCTTCACTCTTTATTAAAAAGAGTAATTCTGAGGTCATCTACCTATGTGTATATGTAGATGATATTATATTGACAGGAAATGATGCAGATGGTATGAAGAAGATCAAAGATCAGATGAGAGAAGAGTTCAAGATAAGTGATTTGGGTTCACTTACCTACTTCCTAGGTTTGGAAGTTGTCTACAAAGATCATGGTTTGTTTCTCACTCAAAGAAAGTACATTAAGGACATGTTGGCAAAATTCAAGATGCAAGATTGTAAGATTGCAGGTACTCCAATGGAGGTTAATCACAAATTGAGCTCACATGAAGGTGAACTCATAGAGGACATCACATCATATCAAAGTCTAGTGGGTAGTCTCAACTATGCCACATTGACAAGAGTAGATATATGTTACAGTGTGAGTGTGCTAAGCCAATTTATGCACACACCAAGGAAACCACATATGGATGCTGCCAAAAGGATACTCAAATATCTCAAAGGAACCATAAATGAAGGACTTTACTATCCTTATGTATCTGATTTAGGTTTGAAGCTATTTTCTGATGCAGATTGGGCTGGCTCCAAGGAAGATAGAAGGAGCACTTCAGGTTATCTTACCTTTGCAGGTTCAAAGCTTATTTCATGGTCATCCAAGAAGCAACCCACAGTTGCTCTCTCTTCTACTGAAGCTGAATATAGAGGTCTTGCTATAGCTACACAAGAAGCTATGTGGATGAAGACATTATTCAAAGATCTTGGATTGGAGTTTGGAACTCCAACTATTTTTGGTGACAATATGAGTTCTATTCATTTGGCTGCTAATCCTATTTTTCATGCAAGGACTAAACATATTGAAGTTCATTATCACTATGTACGAGAGAAGGTTCTAAGCAAAGAGATTCAAATATCATATGTGTCCACTCATCAACAATGTGCAGATATTCTAACCAAAGCATTGGATGGTACAAAGCTTTGCAAATTCAAGGCTATGATTGGTTTGCAGGTAATCTTGGAAGATTGAAGACCTCAAGCATACTTGGCTTGAGGGGGAGCTGTTGGAGCAAGTCTATGACAAGCCTAAGTATTGGCTTGAGTCCCACAAAGTCATAGAAAAAGCCTTAAAATGAAGACTATGTAAAGTTCACTTGTGAACTACCTCTTGTAACTTTTGAAGAGTTTACTTAATGTAAAAGTAAGAGAATCTTAAGTGGTTGAGTCCACTTGATCAAGAATGGAAAGAGGAGCCACGAATTCGTGATTTGTGGTAGGTAGAGAATCAAATCAATCATTGATTGATTGGAGAGTGATTGAGGGAAGTTAGCCTCCCAAACTCAACTATAAATAGATGGCAGTTTTAGTCGTGGTTAGAGAGACCTATGTGAAGACCTCCAAGAGCTGAGCTTTATGCTATATCAAGGTGTGATTACAAGGCACACATATGTATCAGTAAGTCATTGTATTGTACAAGCAATATACTTTCATTTTCATGATTATTTGAGTTCATCTTTCCATGTTCTTGTGATGTGTACTACTCACTGCCATTACTTCAGTTTTTCTCAGTCAGCTTGCAGAGATTGTTTCTCTGCACTTGGTTCATCATTTTCAGTGATTTAACTTGGTAAAGTTAGCTCTATAAGGCTACTATATGCTCACAAATTTTCATGTCATTTGGATGTTGGAATCTTCAGTTATGTTCATTTGAAGTCAACAGGGTATGTTCATCTTCACTTCTCTGTCAGGTACCCGACTTTTTCAGTCATCTTGTCAGAGTCATTTCTCAGTGTTTACTCATCCAAATTCATTGAGTTTAAGTTTGTTGGATTCAGCTTACTATCTAGTATAAGCATACAAATTTTCATGATCATTGGATTCTTACATCTTGAGTTATGTTAATTTTTCTACTCACTGGTCTATTTCTGTAGCAGCCCGTGAAAATCGGGATGATGTCATCACTTGTTAAAAGTCATTCTCAGTGTGTGGTTTGTTATTTTTGATGAGATTACTCTCTAAAGTTAGCTCTTTAAGCTACCTAGCCTTCCCCAAGAGGAATTAATCTAATTGCTGCTGTGCTCAGAGAATTATGTAAAACACTGGACAGGTGTATTAACCAAGAGTAGCAAGTTTTCACCTCTGAGCTAACTCCAACTTATCTGTTTTGATCTATCTTTTTGAGAGTGATCTTCCAAGGTACATAGGGTGTCTAATACATCCATTGGCAAGCTAAAAGGGCCCACCATCTACTCTTGGAGTTCATTTGGCTAGTGTAGAGCAAAGATTTTGCAACACCTCTTCATCTTCAACACATACCTATCCATCTCTTCACAGATTGTCCCTACAATAGGCAGGCTGTTAGACAGAATTATCAGCAACCTTACCCACAAGGTAGGTATCAGAACCAATACCAACAGCCATATTATAGGCCACAACAGCAATATCAGGTACCATATAGGCCACAACCTGTCTTGGGAAACCAACCACCAGCTCCAGCCAACGTGATTCCAATCAAATATGTTGTGGGAGAGGAGAATCCAAACAGAGCATTGGTGCCCCTAACCCCATTGATACCAGATAATGATTCTCATGCTCATAGTTCAGACTACTCCCATGAAGGTAGTCCACATGCGTATTACACAGAGTCACCTGAACATAGTGAGATTTACTCGTATCAATATGAGGCACCACCTATGGAGCAAAATTGGGAGCCAGAATACTCCAATGTCATGTACACAAATCCTAACCCTAGGCCCCAATTGAGACAAATGAGACCACAAGCCCCTAGAGGATCTTGTTTTAGATGTCAAGGTGATCATTTCATTCGTGACTGTCCCCACCCATCATCTCCGAGTCAAGGACAGGCTATCACAATACAGGCTTTTTGCCCTGATTGTGGCAAAGACCATCTCCCTAGAGATTGTCCAAGAAACCCCTCCAGCGCACCCAAGATTACACCCATTAATGTGGTAGGCTTAGTGGCGGATTCAAGTTCAAGTAGCAGTAATGTGGCACCTATACAGGCAGTTACTAGGGCACAAGCATTAAAACAGGATAAACCAGTAGAACAATCAGAGTCGAGTGAATCGGGAGAGCCTAGTAAGAGGAAAACAAGAACATGGAAGGATACCAGAGAGAAGGCCAATCGCAAGTGGAATAAAAAGTTATCGGAACTAGAAGAAAGCTTAAAAGAAGCAAAAAGAAAAATAGAATACATTGCATCTCAAAGCCCCTCGCATGCCGAAACTCCATCCACTCCACCTCATCCCACCCCACCACCCATTGTAAATAGACCACAACCAGGGTCTGTTCTTGCAGATCCAACCCCAGAAGGCTTGGACATGATGTTCAAGGCCTACCAGGCTCGACTTCAAGAAGGGCCTACAGCTGCAAACCTAGACAAGAGTTACCCTAGAGCGGACTTAGAGATTGAACGGATGAAAATGTGCATGAAAATGGTAGAACAAGCTCAAGCTATACTTGAGACTAGTCAAAAGTTCAATCAGACAAACTCTGTCAAAGGGGATTTGCATTTCCAGGGCTTATTAGAACGATTAGAGCAGTTGGTAAACAAACCACAAGTTTCTTTACCTCCACAGGCTCAACCAGTTAATGAAAGAGGAAGCTCACCACCAATGGGAGCTTATGTTCCTAATTCCACGGATCCAGGAATACCTCCTTCAATTCAACAGTACTCTCAAGAATTCTTGCGGGAAATACAAGAAGAGAAATGGGCCAAGGAGAAGGGTAATTCCCCTCCTATTCCTGAGATTGATGATCTTCATGATCAATTTCCCCAAGACATTCCATCTATTTACGGAGATGAAGCAGAACAACATGAAGACGAAAGGTTAGATTTTGAATCTAATACCCTAGAAGAACTGCCTCAATTTCCAGGCCCATGGGAATCTGAATCTCTCCAGATTAGAGCTCCCACAATACTAGTAAGAAATGAAGACTCAGTGGTTCCAAGGAACACGGATGTCGTGAAGAACACTAAGGTTCAGTGTCATCTCACTGTAGAAGAGCTGCTCAAAGCAAAACCTGAGCTTTGGAATCATGTGAAGGATCAAGTTCCAGAACTTGATTCCGACATGCCAAAAGCAGGCTCCAAGCAAAGGGTACCAGAGATACCTCTAGACAAAATAGGGGACATGTGTGAGGGTGAAGAAGGTAATACTTATCTTCCAATCACGTACCAAGGTTACACAACCAAAGCAATCATAGATTCAGGTGCTGGTGTTGCTATTGCGACCACCTCCTTGTGGAAGCAATGGGACAAGCCCACATTAAGACCAACTAGAATGAAGCTTCAAATGGCTGATGGTCATTTTGAAAGACCTCTAGGATTGCTAGAAGGGATCACTCTAACCACTTGTGGTGTAGAGTTTGAGCACACATTTGCTATATGTGACTTTGAGAAAAATAATGTCTATGAGATGATCCTAGGAAGACCCTTCCTACGACAATTGCAAATAGTACAGGATTGGGGAACTAACTCCTTGTACTTACAGCACTTAGGGGTCACCACCAAGGTCAATTTGAAGGATTACACCTTCAGAGATGTACCACCCCTACAGTGGAATTCTATCCACAAAGCGAAAGAAGATTCCATCTCTATGCATTCTGAAAGTTCACCTGATCCATCATGGCTGCATGAAGATACTCATTTGTGGATGTGCAAGGTCGCAAAGGAAGAGGAAAAACGTTTAAAGGCAAGAGAAGAAGGAACTTCGCTAGGAGATAGACCAGTTAGAGACCCAACCTACACACCGATGATCTTTCCAGATGAGGAGTTTGAGCCTCATGGCTGGCCAGAAATCTTAGCCACCATGGACATTGCTGTCAATGAGGAATAGTGGACACCTCATTGTGATGAGGAGGGTTATGATATCTCAGTGTTCATGTGTCAACCCTTGCTAGAAGAATGTGACCCTAGTGATGTCATAGAAGAAGAAGAGAATGACGATGATCTGGAGTCTATTGTGATGGATAGTTGCTTTAACTCAGAGCAGCACTATCTAGAAGATATAGGAGTGTTCACCCAGAAAGAAGAAGAACCTCTCACAAGTATTAAAACAATAAACTCAAAGGATGGAAGTGAGAGTAGTCAAAAGAAAAAGAAAAGAAAAGCAGTGAAACAAGAAGAGGAGGAATCATTGTTTGAAGTACCAGAAAACTTCAAGAAATATGAAGTTGACGACCGCAAAATTTTGGTACGAATGCCTAAGAGAGAGGCCATCATAGGAGAATCATATGATAATAAAGAAAAGACCAAGAAGATTGTAGTGACCATTGAAGAGAACGAAGAGAGATGCACATATATAGGAGATGACCTAAGTGCAAGAGAAGAAATGGAGCTCATAGCTCTATTAAGGGAATATAGGGATGTATTTGCATGGCACTATAGAGACTTGAAAGGGGTAGATCCAAGAATTTGCTCTCATACTATCCCCATGACTGCTGATGCTAAGCCCACCAAACAGAAGCCCTACACATATAATGATACCTATGCAGCCAAAATAAAAGAAGAAATTGATAGGTTGATTGAAGCTGGATTCATCTATGAGATTGAGCATACCGAATGGGTGTCCCCCATTGTTGTGGTACCCAAGAAGAACGGGAAGTTGCGAGTGTGTATTAACCTTAAAAAAGTTAATGCCGCTACGATTAGAGATAGTTATCCACTTCCAATCACAGAACACCTATTGGAGCGTGTTGCAGGCAAGGAAGTTTATAGCTTCCTTGATGGATTTTCAGGTTACAATCAAGTAGCCATTGCCCCAGAAGATCAACACAAAACAGCTTTTGCTATAGAGTGGGGAATCTTTGCATTTCGTGTGATGCCATTTGGGCTCACCAATGCACCTGCAACATTCCAAAGGCTCATGTGTCATGTCTTCAAAGAGTTCTTGCGAAAGAGCTTAGAAGTGTATGTGGATGATTTATGTGCTCATTCCCAAGAAAGAAGGTTTCACATCCCTGAGCTCAGACAAATCTTCAACAAGTGTAGAGAATATCGAGTGTGTCTGAACCCAGAAAAGTGTGTGTTTATGGTGCGTCAAGGTAAAATCTTAGGTCATATTGTTTCTAAGAATGGAATCTCAACAGATGAAGATAAGGTACGAGCCATAGCGGAGCTACCAAGGCCAAGGAATATTAAAGAGGTACAAGCCTTTATGGGCCATTGTGGATACTACCGTAGGTTTATCCACATGTACGCGATCATAGCTAGACCCCTTTATGCCTTGTTGTCTAATTTTGAGTGGAACGACGAATGCGAGAATTCTTTCAACGAACTGAAGAAACGTTTGTGCACGGCACCAATACTCACCACTCCTGATTGGAATAAACCCTTCCATGTCCATGTGGATGCATCCAATCATGCCATAGGATGTATGCTAGCACAACCCACAAGTGAAGGAAACTTAGATTTGCCCATAGCATATGCTAGTAGACAGCTCACTGCAGCTGAACGGAACTATACCACAACTGAGCAAGAGGGCTTAGGCATGGTATATGCTGTGAAGAAGTTTAGACACTATTTATTGGCCAACAAGTTCAAGTTTTTCACTGATCATCAAGCTTTGTTATATTTGGTCAATAAACCTTGCAATACTGGACGCTTAGTAAGATGGTTCCTCTTACTAATGGAATATGACTTTGAAGTTGTTGTCAGGAAAGGTAGAACCCACCTTCGGGCAGATCACCTTTCTCGCATCACTTCAGGAGAGTCACCGCAAGGAGTGTCTGACGAATTACCCGATGCTTATCTGTTCAATTTAGAAGTTGTTCCTAAATGGGCGAATAAGTTGGTACCAGTCCTAACCTTTGGCCCTGCAAATAAGAATGTGAAAACATCACAAGAAGAAATTGTAAAATCACAAAAATATCACATATTAGCAGGAAGCATGTACAAACAAGATACTGAGGGTGTATTAGCTTGTTGTGTGGAGGATGATGAACATAGTAGTTGGTTGCAACAGGCCCATGAAGGAATGCTAGGAAATCACTATTCTAAGCAACGAACATTGCAGAATCTAAAGCGTTTAGGAGTGTATTGGCCTAGCATGGACAAAGAAATACATGAGTGGATTAAGAATTGTCCAAGGTGCAGAGAGAGACCCCCAGTGGAGCATGCGACCCTTTATCAAGTGTCATTAATTCCAGATTGGAGTGCTCCATTGGTAGAGTTTATGAGATCGGGAAGATTACCCAAAGAGGCTAGTCTAGCAAGAAGACGAAGCATGGAGCAAGAGGCTCAAGGCTATGCCTTAGTAGGGGACAACCTATACCGAAGAGGCAAAGATGGTTACTTAAGACTATGCGTTCATGAATCAGACTATTTAAAGGTCTTAGAGACTGCACACAGCGGTGTTGCAGGTGGACATTTTGGTCCTGACCGAGTGATCAAGACCATTCTATTCTCAGGACTTTGGTGGCCCACTCTTCATATGGACGCACATACCTATGTGAAGAAATGTGACACATGCCAACGTGCACAATATCCAGTGAGAAAAGACGAGATGCCCTTGAGGCCAATGATGGGAGGACGTGCATTTTCGAAGTGGGGCATAGACTTCATAGGTCCTATTAACCCCCCAGCTAGAAACTCCCATGCAGAGTACATCATTGTAGCCACAGATTACCTTACAAAGTGGGTAGAAGTCAAAGCCACAACAAAGAATGATGCTCAGACTACGGCTAAGTTCTTATTCGAGAATGTGTTCATGAGATATGGACTACCAATAGAGTTGGTGAGCGATAGAGGCACACACTTCTTGAATGAAGTCATTGAAAATCTTCTCCAAGAATTCTTGGTGATACATAAGAAACCTGCCCCCTATCACCCACAAGCCAACGGACAAGCCGAGAGTACCAATAAGATCCTCTGTAACGTATTGACAAAATTGGTAAATAATAAACGCTCTGATTGGGACAAACAACTTCATCATGCTGTTTGGGCTTATCGAGTTGCCTACAAAACGGTACTCAACGCCACCCCATTTCAGATGGTCTTCGGACAGAACGCTATGCTACCATTAGATTTCTTAATCCTTGCCTTAAAAGTAGCACAAGAGTATGAGTGGAATGGGCATGAATTGTCCTCTAGGATCTTTGATCTCGAACGCTTGGGTGAGACGAGGCTACGAGCGGCAGCAGGCATCTACGCTGCAAAAAAGAGGAAAAAGGCATACTTTGATGCACACATCAAGGATAAGGGATTGAAAGAGGGAGATCTAGTGTTGGTATACACACTAAAGCAACATGCCTGTAAGTTGGAAAAAAGAGGATACGGACCCATGATCATTAATAGAATTTCCACTAGTGGTGCAGTTCAGTTGGCCACGCTAGAAGGAGATATCTTGCCAAACTATATTAGTGGCTGTAGAGTCAAGCTATATCAAGAACCTCTTACTGAGGATATGCTAATGAGACTCAACACTGCTAAGAAGCGAAAAGATGAAGAGTTAAGAGTGAGAGAAGAAGCACAGGTAGAGGCCAGAGAGCGTATTAGGCGAAATAAGTTAAGGCGATTAGGCCTAGAAGTCAACTCAAAAGCCCCAAAATATCACATGGATATGTGTCAAAAGTCAGGCATAGCGACTTCTCAGGTCATTGACCGAAGACCCTTTGTGACCATAGAGATAGGACAAGGGAAGGGTGCAAGGACGGTGAAAGCATTGATTGACTCAGGAGCAGCAAGTAGTGCAGTTAGACTTTCCTATTGCCAAGACTTGGGGTTGAACATCAATCCCATAGAAGCTTATCTCATAGGATTGGGAGGTGTGGAAACCCCTTGTTTGGGCGAGGTGGAACTTCCCATCTACCTTCAAGATGTTCCAATGAAAGTCAAAGCGCTAGTATGTCAAGATGAGAACCTTACAGAACCACTTGTCTTGGGTCAAGATTGGATCTATGACCATGCAGTTAACTTAAACCTAAGAAGTCAAATTCTTCAAGTTTGGGTACATGAACAATGCATTACATTAGAATTAGAGAACTGCATGCTCCTAAATCATGGCACCACACACTCTCTTAGTTCTTCCAAGACTAATCATATGAAAGAAGATGTTGTATGTGTCAAAAGCTCTATCATGTAGAAGGAGCCAATCGTGGAAGACCAGGTTCGAAGGCGGGTGGATCTTTCTTCTTCTCCAAAGAATCAAGTAGCCACAGTAGTGAGTCCACCACACAAGCAAACACAACCGTTCACAACAACTGCTACATCAAATAGAAAGACACCATTCGATAAAAAAGCAGTTCCGAGCATGAGGCAGAGATGGGTACGCAAAGGAGAGCAACCACCAACCTTGCCCCCACAAATTCCATCCATGCAAACTGTATCGCGGCATTTCCCTCCCTATCTCTTTCATCTCTCCTCTCTCTCTCTCTTTTCCCCCACCACCACCACCACCACCACCACGACCCCCCACCACCACCACCACCACCACCACCACGACTCCCCACCACCACCATCACCACCACCACCACGACCCCCCACCACCACCATCACCACCACAACCACCACCACCACCACCACCACGACCCCCCACCACCACCACCACCACCACCCCTACCACCACCACCACCACCACCACCACGACCCCCCACCACCACCACCACCACCACCACCATGACGCCCCACCACCACCACCACGACCACCACCACCACCACGACCCCACCACCACCACCCACCACCACCACCACCACCACCACGACCCCCCACCACCACCGCCACCACCACCACCACCACCACGACCCCCCACCACCACCACGACCACCACCACCACCACCACCACCCCCCACCACCACCATCACCACCACCACCACCACGACCCCCCACCACCATCACCACCACAACCACCACCACCACCACCACCACTACGACCCCCCACCACCACCTCGACCACCACCACCACCACCACCACGACCCCCCACCACCACCACCACCACGACCACCACCACCACCATGACCCCACCACCGCCACCCACCACCACCACCACCACCACCACGACCCACCACCACCACCACCACCACCACCACCCCCCACCACCACCACGACCACCACCACCACCACCACCACGACCCCCCACCACCACCACCACCACCACCACCACCACCACCACCACCACCACGACCCCCCACCACCACCACCACCCCTACCACCACCACCACCACCACCACCACGACCCCCCACCACCACCACCACGACCCCCCACCACCACCACCACCACCACCACCACCACCACCACCACCACGACCCCCCACCACCACCATCACCACCACCACCACCACGACCCCCCACCACCATCACCACCACAACCACCACCACCACCACCACCACCACCACCACCCCCCACCACCACCACCACCACCACCACCATCACCACCACAACCACCACCACCACCACCACCACCACGACCCCCCACCACCACCACGACCACCACCACCACCACCACCACCACCCCCCACCACCACCACGACCACCACCACCACCACCACCACGACCCCACCACCACCACCCACCACCACCACCACCACCACCACCACGACCCCCACCACCACCACCACCACCACCACCACCATCACGACCCCCCACCACCACCACCACCACCACCACCACCACCACCAACACCACCACCCCTACCACCACCACCACCACCACCACCACCACCACGACCCCCCACCACCACCACCACCACCACCACCACGACCCCCCACCACCACCACCACCACCACCACCACCACGACCCCCCACCACCACCATCACCACCACCACCACCACCACCCCCCACCACCATCACCACCACCACCACCACCACCACGACCCCCCACCACCACCCCCACCACCACCACCACCGCCACCACCCACCACCACCACCACCACGACCCCCCACCACCACCACCACCACCACCTTACATAAGGCTCTCATATAGTTTGGATGGACATTTGGAGGATCATTTCTCAACCAAACCCTATAGTGTTATATATCGTTGGAAAGCTCTCAATGAGTACTTTCCGATGGTGAAACAATAACTTTGAAATCTTGGATCAATTTTTGACCACACCCCAAAAACCCCCACAACTCCCCATAACTCACCTCTATTCCCACCCAACAGACAAACCCCACAAACCCCACACAACTCCACACAACTCCACACCCCTCCACGACCCTCCACAAACCCCATAATCTCTCTCAACTCCCCACAACTCACCTCCCATACTGCCCAATTAATATGAAGGATCAAAAGCTACTACAAAAATTAGGTGAAGGATGTGCTTCTCAGGGACATTCAAATATCACGGGCGGCACAAAATGAGGATCTCAGGTTGCATTCAAAAGTGACAGTAAAGGTGTAAGTGGTAAAAGTAAAAGTGGTGAAATGAGTGTTGCCGCCTACCATTCATGACGACTGCCTATTTTGGAGGATCCAATTCAAATCAAGTGGAATATTTGATCTACCCCTCCAATCTTGGCAATCAAGCGACGCGTGATTAGTGGACGTGAGGAATCAGCAAGGCCCTCTTGGCCTATTGGGGCCTATAAAACAATGGATTTATGCTAATTTGGGGGTACAATTTTAGAGATACATTGGTTCAGCTACGCGTACGTGCACAAGACCTCTCTTGCACTTTGTGGTTTCAAGCCTATTGTAGGAGCTACTCTGTAGTGTGGATACAGAGGGTAGGCTTCTCAGTGGAGGGCTATGAGCACTATAGTGTAAGAGAGTGGCTTGGATTTTCTTTTCTGTGAGTCAGTGTTGCTGTTAAGCTCTATTCTCTTGAGAAATTCTTACCATTTGTATTGTTCTGAGTTAGTCTGCATATCATTGCCCCTTATGCTGATGGGAAGAATCTGTTGTATTCGAGTTATTTACTTTTAGGGTGGCTGGTTAGCCCTAAGTTTGCACTTTTGAGCATCACTCTGCCCAACCTTGTAATCACCTGATTTGAATCAAGAAGTGTACGGTCTTCTTGGGTCATTTGTTGTCCATATTTTCCGAAGTATTTACCACTCTGTGCCATCCGTGTTATCTACCTGCTCACAGAAATGTTAAAGGGTATACTTCCCTAAAGAGAACCCCCCTTGAGTAGGCGACGTATTGGAAGTGTTAATCTTTAATCTTTACTCTTGTTAAAAGCGGATACCCCAGTACCTCCTCTACAGTTTGGCACGCACGGTGGGACCTTTGCATTTCTGTGAGAGGTGTTTTGCGCTATTGCAATTGCGAATAGGTACATGACCCATACACGAGCAGATAAGGAATCTCTTCGTGTTCAAAGGAGCCTTAACAAGTTAGCAATAACCACGGCTAGTGAGTCTACCTCCCCTCTAAATTTGTCTATTGATTTGGGTGCGACACCATTGTCAAAAGAAGGGTATAGGAGAACTCTAGACTTCTCCTCAGATACGTCAGAAGAGACACCAGTCCAAATGGAGGATCTTTCTCATCTACTCTCCAGGATCAACATCAAGTTCCCTACCTTCAAGGGACATGCTTATGAAGATGCTGATGATCATGTGAGGAGATTTATCTCTTTATGCCGTGGAAGAGGTCTGCAGAATAGAGAAGATGCAATGTTGGCACTTTTTCCATCCACATTGGAGGGTCTTGCGGATAAATGGTATAGTCAATATGCCGATGGCCATTTCACTACATGGGAGGCTCTGAAGGCGGCATTCTCACAGACATTCCGACCAAGTGATTCCTCAGAAAGAGCTCTAGATCAGCTAGAGAATTTGAAGCTAAGATCAGGTGAATCCTTTCATGAACTTCACACTAGAAAAAAAGCACTTGTTGCACGTCTGCCACATGCTCCAGGTGACTTTTTGGTTAAAAAGTGGATCGAAAAGGCTCTGCCTAGGTCATCTCAGCAGAAGCTTCGTGAATCTCTTAGATTGGATGCGACCCTCAATGATTTTGTTGCAGCGGCATCACGCATTGAAGAAGCAAGGCAACATTTTGAAGGGGATACACAACAAAAGTATGCTGCAGATCTGGATCCTATTGAGCAACTAAGGAGAGAACTGGAAGCATTGAAGATGCAACAAAATCAACAATAAGAGAAGGTCTTGCCACCACTGCGTCGCACTGATGATGAAGTAACTCAACTTCGCCGAGAGTTAGAAGACTTGAAGACCACTCAGGATATAAGGAGACAAATTTGGTGTACAATCTGTAACAACAATGGACATTCCAATACTAATTGCCCTATTAAGGTAAGCTGTCAATTTTGTGGAAAAGATGGTCATGAAGCAAGGGATTGCTACTACCTCAAGGGTACACAGCAGAGAGGTAACCCTCAAAATTTGGATTCATATTATGCTAGTACCTCAAATACATCTAATAGAGAGGAGAATAGGCCTGCAAAGCCTAGATATAATAGACCTTTGATGTGCTATCGTTGTGGTGAGTATGGTCACATGCAAAATAGGTGTTCTCTTCCAGAAGATGCACCTCCCTCTCAACATTGTCCAGAGTCCAAAGATCATTATACCAAGGATTGCCCAAGAGGTCGTCCTGCTCCAATCCACATGATTGCAGTCTCTCCACATGAAGAAGGAAAAACCACTCAGACTTATGCTGTTTCATCCTCTGCAATGCCCATGATGACTAGAGCTAGGCAAGCAACTGCAACCCATAGAGATGAACAACAAGGATTTCAGGATAAAGAGGAAGAAAAGGAGTCAGGATGGAAGGACCAAACAGAAATTGAAGGAGCTTATAATAAGATGACTACTTCTCTAAAGGGCCAACCAACAAGTCTGCAAGAAAACACTCAGGAGGTAAATATTGAACAGATCTTGAAAGGTATTCATCACAAGGTTAGTCTATATGAGCTTATAAGGATGGATTCAAAAATAAGAAGTGACTTACTGAAGATTATACACTCTGCTCACTTGGTCCAATCACCTAGTATAGATGGTTTCATGGTTGATTTTCCCCCTGCACCCTTAGCAGACTACCAAAGCTCAAGATTATCTGTTTGTATAAAGGATGAAGCTCTCAGAGGTGTGATCATAGATGGAGGCTCTGGTATCAATTTAATGCCAGATTTTACAATGAAGAAGTTGAAATTGAACCCCACCAAGTTGGCACCATTCACGGTTACATTGGCAGATCAACATCGGGTTGCGCCACTGGGCATTATTGAGAAGGTACTGATGGTAGTACAGGGCTGCCATTTTGTTCTAGATTTTGTTGTTATTGCACTTCCACAGGAGACTTCTTACTCTCTACTCCTGGGGAGACCTTGGCTGAGACAAGCAAAAGCTTTGCAAGATTGGGGTAAAAATAAACTATGGATTTCAATAAGCACCAATAGCCAACTGCAACTCCACTTGGAAGAAGGATTTGATTCAGGAAAAACCACTGGATATAATGTGGATACTCAGGTAATGCCCTCTCTACCCCAAGAAGAGGATACATTGTTAAATTGGATGATGGGAGGTGCAGAGTGTTGTACAGTGGAGATTAATGAAATTGAGGAAGAAGTTGCAGATAAGGTAATTACAGGAAATAGCAATGAAGACCACAAGGTGTTGAAGAATGAACAGTTGAAGGAAACTACAAGCTTTGAAGATGCGACCAATATAAAAGTATCAGAGAGGGAAGAATATGAACCAAAGAGCAGAGAAGATCTTCCTTTTGCAGATATACCTCAAGGATGGATGGAAGAACATGTTACAGAATATAACTTAAAATCCACTCCTGCATATAGTGGAGATGATTTCTCAAGCAAGAGTACTCCTGAAACATTGGTTCAAGAAGTAAATTTAGGAAATGAAGAGAACCCTCAAGTAGTCCATTTGGCATCTTGGTTGTGGCATTATCCTCTCTTGCTACAGAAGGTAACTTCTTTGCTTTTTACTTATAAAAATGTCTTCGCATGGTCCTACAAAGATCTAACAGGGATACCAGAAGAGCTTGGGTTACATCGGATACCCTTAGTTGAGGGAGCCGCGCCTGTAAGAAGTAGACCATATCGACTCAATCCAAAGTATGCAGAGGCAGTAAAAGCAGAGATTACAAAACTAGAAGAAGCGGGTATAATTGTTCCAGTAGAACATTCCAGGTGGCTTTCTTCTATGGTTATTGTGCCCAAGAAAAATAGTGGAAAAATAAGAGTATGTGTTGATTTCCGTGCTTTGAATAAAGTAACTATTCAAGATGGATTTCCTCAGCCCTTCACAGAGCAAGTACTTGAAGAAGTAGCTGGTCACACTTTGTATAGTTTCTTGGATGGTTTTAGTGGCTACAATCAGATAGTGATCCATCCCGATGATAGGGACAAAACAGCCTTTGTTACTCCATGGGGCACTTATGTCTATACGCGCATGGCTTTTGGTTTGAAGAATGCACCAGCTTCATTTAATA